>JARFJB010002439.1:835000-1502500 GCA_036346205.1 Vesta saturnalis | reverse complement strand
AAGTTATGACAAATACAGTATAGTTCACCCGCAGCCTAGCGCTCCGCGAGCGTTGTACTCGAGTACCGCTGTCACATATTTTCGGGCATTAGAAACAAAATTCTAGAGCTTACAGTTTTCATTTTAGAGAATAACTTTATAGACTTATTTTGTAAAATTTCCCGTTCTTTCGAATAGTGTTTCCAAGAAATTTAATTTTATTGAGATATTTCATAAAAAATGGAATTTTGCAACTAATTTTTTTAATAAATAATGTTTACCTTTTTTTTTAAATTCTCCGTTCATTTTTAATTCAAAAAGTAATAACCTTTTATGAAACTAAAATGAATAAAATGTAAATTTATATACCATTATCAGTACTTATTAATATCGACTCTTAACGGTGGTTACTCATCAGTCATTAGTATACACAGTTCTGACCCACTCACCAATTCCACGATAAGTGAGAACAATCAAAATCAGGGGTTTCTCTTAACAGCAACGAATTGGTCGTAAAAAAGTGTGTGAACAATGTAGTAGTTCAAAAGCGTTTGCATGAGGCGTTATTGAGTTATTGAAGAAAATTGAGATCTGCAAATTTTAGTTTTTTCAAGATATCTCAAAATCGAAGTCAGGATGAATTTGAAATGAGATTTGTTGGGAGTATTGAATTCAGCAAAACATTCCCCGTTTGACCGTTGCTCTATTTCTTCTAATAACCGATATACGAATTGTGAGCTTAGAAATGTGGACACTATACAAAAAAAAACTAATTATTGACGTATTAAGTACGATCGTATACCTATAAAAATTTACTGAAGGCATGTTCGAATTTGTGTCTCAAAAACTGACGGATAGCGATATCCTTCAATCAGTTTTTAAACCTTTTACGCAGACGTCATCTTGTAAATGTTTACAAACTCCATTGGCAATCAGAGTAAAAGATGTGTATACTATTAAAATTTCAGAAAAGACATTACATATTGCCTTAATTTAGTGATGTATCTTTCGTACACAATGATTACTTCACGTAGTCGTAGACATTCAAAAATTAGAGGTTATTCACATTTATGAGGTTATTTTGAAAGTAAATAAAATAGACGTCAGCGTAAACCTCAATATGCGCACTAACTTGGGTAACGTAGTAGGAGATAAAAAACTGATTGTTAAATGTACAAAGCATTGAACAGATACGAAGCGTTCAGTATATTTTTTATAGGTATATGTGTACAATAGATATTGAAAAAGTAAATGCTCCGACTACTGAAAATAACGCTCAAATATTTAGGTTAGACTATAATTCATGTGTTACATGATATTTTTGTAAGTTATAAGACCATCGCAGCGGTAATATTTTTATTACCTTATTGCGGTCGGTTGCTATTAAAAATAAACCTGCATATTTGGCAAGTAATTTTTTATCCACCGCGTTTTGAAGTTGCATTCGTTATATTATCAATTAATTCGTTTTATGGTTAATAATAAATGATACATATGACTTATGAAACCGAGGCTGCACATTCATCTCATGCTCGCAATCGATGAATCGAGAACTGGATCAGTAACAATCATACCACTTTTTAATTATATATGACAATATCGCATTTTATTTTTAAATGTGAGTAGCTAAAATACGAATAGCCCTCGCAATATATAGCAACGTTGACCACTTTTCCAGGTTTGGACAGTAATGAAGGAAAACAAGAGTAAATAATTCCAAAGTTTAATGTATTTTCGGTATAAAATTTCCCATGTTTACTACTAATCCACCACTTCGATAACGAACATAGGGAATGTGTTTATCGTGTGGGTCTATCGGCGTTATTGAGGAAAAGATTATTAGTAGAACACAGAAACGTGAACCAATAACAATTTATGTTAGTGTTAAAGAAGCTATTTAACGTATTTTGTTTTCAACGATTAATCAGGGGAAATTAAACGAATTAATCTAGCATTATATAACAAAATTTAGGAGAAAACGAATTTGGTTTCGTTTAAAATAAATGGAATAATCATTTCCAGGAGGGATTTGCTGTCGGCGGTGGTAGAATATATTATGGTTTAACGTGATGTATTCTTTTTATCAAGGGAATGTTTTACTTTCAGGACGGATATTTCGGTATATTTTTTACATGATTAGAGTGATTTAGGATATGTTCTACGGAAATTATAAGTAGCCCATCTATTCAACTGAGAGATCAACGATAATTTACGGAACTCAGGAATACCTTTAACGTGTTAAGGAATGGTGTCGCTTCAACAACGACAAACTGGGTGAACCTTATTTATAGAAAACTGACGAATAATATACACCGGGTAAACCATTCGATAATAATTACTGGATAGGCTTAAGTACGATATCATAATTAATAAAGTAAAGCACAGGATTTTATACACATATATTCAATTATTAATTTGGGGGTAAAGACTTACTCATAATGAACTGCGAAAGAGAGATTAGTTTCTTTAATATAAGATAATTCGCTTCCTGGGGTTTCGGGTTTCAGCGACTTCTTAGATTTTGGTCAAATTCTACTTTAACTGATAATGAGAATCTTCTTAAGAAAATCATTTACATTCCACTTGTGTAAATTACTGTAGCTCTTCTTTTAATAAAAGACAGGTCAAGATTAATCTTACTGAGTCTATGGTGGACAGAAATCTTTTCAGGATGGTTCCTGGAAGTTTACACGCGGAGTTAGTAGTTATTTCAGAATAACTGGAACACGCTATACGTGATACGCAGGCGTTGGTTTTCACAAAAACGAACAGGAGAATTCAGAGAATAAATTCTAACTGGCGGGTCTTAACATTTAGGAATACAGAATAATTTTAAGTGGATCTGTAAGATTAACTTCAGGTCTGGCTGCCAAGATAAATCGGTGTGCGTTATTTGATCTGGTAAAAATTACTTATCATTGTCAAACAGGAAAATTGCTTTAATACAATACTGGCAGTTTGTGCCTTTGGGGAGCGGTTCAAATGAAAACGCTTTCCTATCTGGAAGTGCGTATAAGATATGTAATTATAAAACGGGATAACAATATTATTCAATTCTGGAAGAATATTTTATAAATGGATTTTCATGGCGGAATAAATCAAATGAACCTGGTTTTAGTTTTGAACACAACATGACTCAGGGCGAAACAAGAGTTTTTTAGTTGCAAAATCTCAAGAGAACCTTGGGAGCTGGTTTGAATAGCCGGTTGCTGGAGGACATTATATGCAAAACACGCCGTGGACGTTCGTAGCTACGTTTGCGACGGAAGCACACCTAATTGGTAGATGCATGCACAGGGTGGCCAACTAAGAATGCGAGGTACTGTATCTGGGAAACTATCCATCGTAGAGGCTTGCGCAAAAAAAAAGTTATTACTAAAACGGCCAATATGAAAACCTGGAAAATATTTTCATGTTTCTGAAATGGCCGCTAGGGGGCGTAACTACAATCTTGAATTTAAAAAAGTAATGTTTCTGTGAATTCTGCTATATTAACCTAATAAAAAATTACTGATCTTTGAAGTCGAGGACAATCTGAACTTTTTTTGTTTGTCACTTTTTGACGTATCTATAAAAATAAAGTTGGGGGGGGGGGTATTTAAAGGTTTCCTTAAATCACCCCCCGTACCTTCGAACGGCTAATCCGATTTTAACAAACTTGGGCGCGTTGAAAAGAGCTTTTCTTGGGCTACAAATGTTAAAATAATTGAAGTTTCATATGTCGTCGCTAAAGGTCTTTGTTCGACATTTCGACAGAAACGGTTAATTTTCGCAAAAAAATTAAATGCATTGGTATGACTTTTTTCATGAACAAGTAGCTAAATGATGCCTAAACAAGCTCGCGAAAACCGCATCTCGATATCTTGTCCCTAACCTAAAATATCGGCCAAAGAAAACTTTATACGAAAATCCCTTAAATTTTTATTTTTTTTTAACTATATTTTTCTGGAATTGTTTCTATTATGTAAGTTGTGGCCCTAAAAAGGATCGATTTAAAGGAGGAAGGTTTTTAATGCCCCCGTAAAAGCTCGAAATGCTGACCATCACGCTCTATGCGTTGCTGAAGCCTCTCATGACTAGACAAAACTGCAGCTTCAATTTCGGCTCTCGGTATGTTACGTATTGCGTTACGAATCCGGTTTTTCATATCTTCTCTAGTAGTAGGTTGAGCCCGAAACACGATGTCCTTTAAGCGCCCCCATAAACAGAATCGAGGCAAGTTAAGTCTGGCGATCGCGGAGGCTATGGAAACAAACTTGTTCTTCCAATCCACCGCTGTTGAAATACTGCATTAATATGCTCTCGCACATTAATAGCAAAATGTGCTGGGCAACCATCCAACTGCAAAAACAATTTTTGCCTTGTTTCCAGAGGCACATCTTCCAACAATAACGGTAATTGATTGGCCAAAAAGTCAAGAAATACATTGCCATTTAGGGGTTGCTCGAAAAAATATGGCCCAATAATTCTGCCTCCCAGTATGCCACACCATACATTTAAACTCCAACGTCCTTTGCGCTGAACTTCACGCAACCAGTGGGGATTTTCTGCAGACCAATAATGCATATTGTGCATATTGACTCTCCCATCACTACTGAAGGTGGCTTCATCGGTCCAAAGAATTTGAAATAAAAATTCTCTATTTTTGCGTATCATGCCTAACATCCAATGGCAATAGTCTAACCTTCGATCAAAATCTTCCTCTTTCAAGGCCTGATGCAAAACGACATGATATGGGTGCATTCTTAAAGTAATTAAAAAAAGTTTAAACGAATACCTATATATTTTGATGGCTATTAGAACTTACCTATGGTATTTTGAACCGTTGTCCGTGATATGCCCAACTCAGTGGATAATGCTCTTGTGCTAACATGAGGATTTCCTTCAATATAGTCCAGTACACGGTTAATATTTTCTTGTGTTCTTCCAATTCTTTGCCGTTGAAACGTAGGCCGAAAACTACCATTGGCTCGTAAGCTCGCCACTAATCGGGGAAAAACTCTTACATCGCAACGACGCTGATTTGGATATCGAACCGCGTTTTATCTACTGCGGCATTCTGAAGACATTCAAAATAAACCGCAAGCATATCAACAGCTTCATTATTCGTAAAAGGCATTTTGAAAGCAGAAAAATTGCTCAAAGTAACGCGAAAGTATTGACAACTATTGACAATTTGAGGGTTATGTATGTTTTGTTTAGGTATCTGTTTCCATTGCCTGCTTCTATTAATTGTATTTTTCGTATGTATCCATAGTGAATATGCATTTAAACAAACAAAAAATAGGTCTTTCGTACAACTTCCCGTAGTAATTTCAAAAAGTGTGATATTATTCTGGTGTATAAATTTACAAATATGTAAAATCGCAATTTCTAGGTAACCTATTCACAGCCGAAATTGAAGCTGCAGCTTTGTCTACCCATAAGAGGCCTCAGCAATGCACAGAGTGATGGTCAGCATTTCGAGCATTTACGGGGGCATTAAAAACCTTCCTTCTTTAAATCGGACCTTTTTAGGGCCACAACCTACATAATAGACACAATTACAGAAAAATATAGTTAAAAAAAATAAAAATTTAAGGGATTTTCGTATAAAGTTTTCTTTGACCGATATTTTAGGTTAGGAACAAGATATCGAGATCCGGTTTTCGCGAGCTTGTTTAGGCCATCATTTAGGTACTTGTTCATGACAAAAGTCATACCAATGCATTCAATTTTTTTGCGAAAATTAACCGTTTCTGTCGGAATGTCGAACAAAGCTCTCTAGCGACCACATGTGAAACTAACAAAACTTCAATTATTTTAACATTTTTAGCCCAAGAAAAGCCTTTTTCAACGCGCCCAAGTTTGTTAAAATCGGATTAGCCGTTTCGTAGATACAGGGGATGATTTAAGAAAACCTTTGAATACCCCCCACCACTTTATTTTTATAGATACGTCAAAAAGTGCCTCACAAAAAAAGTTCAGATTATCCACACTTCAAAGATCAGTTATTTTTTTATTAGGTTAATATAGCAGAATTCACAGAAACATCACTTTTTTAGATTCAAGATTGCAGTTACGCCCCCTAGCGGCCATTTCAGAAACATGAAAGCCTCTACGATGTATAGTTTCCCAGATACAGGACCTCACATTCTTAGTTGGCCACCCCGTACATATTTCAGAGTCTCCTACTATGCAACCGTTGCAGAAATTTGGTTAAAGTGAAATGTTAATGTCTTGATTGAATTTACCAGTTAGGACAGTTTCTGCTACTTTGCAGTAAAAGTTTAATTTAAACAGACATAGCGGCGTGGATTAAGTAAAGCTAAATTAATCCTAAAGGATTACGAGAAACACTTTCAGGAGAAGCTAAAATTTACGGTTACATTCTATATTAACAATCTAACAGTTCTATTCTGCAATGTTAATCCACACACATTTCAGTACTGTATAACGCTAAAGGCAAATATTAAAATAAGATTGAACAGCAGTCATCAATATAAGATGTCTACAAAATGGGTACTTTCGTAACATTAAATAACACAGTTATAACTTCAATAATGTTGATCCACCAACCTTATGTACCATGTGTCCCAATTTTGTTATTTTAGTTGTTTTTTAAAGATATCTTTGTTATTATTAAAGATAGAAGTTTGCAGTTTTTACATCTACGTATTACTTGTTGACCTAGATTTCATGGGAAAATCGAATATTTAGTATCTTCTTTTGTTTTCGACTTATAGCCAAACGATTTTTCAAGGTCTTACACCTTTCTTAATACTATTATACTGATATATTTCGTCAAAAATATAAACATCGACATATTTATTTTTAAAACTGACAGATATAAGGATTTTCTGGGAAAAACGCATGATAAGCATCGTAAAATCAATATACCACAGAAATGGAACTATTTCAACAACACACCAAATTCAAATAGGAAAATACAATTTGAATATATTCTACATAAATTGCTCAAACTGATTGCCAATTTGTCTCAAACACAATTCACAACTTCTTGCAACGGCTCTAATTGCGTTTAATAACTGGTTGCACCTTACGAAATTCCTCTTCTACAGTATATTGCAGTTCTTGAATGGTATTATGACGGTTTTGATAAATTATTTGTTCCCAATAGGACGAAATCCGGTATTGACAGATCTGTAGATCGTCGCGGCCATAACATAAAACCGTATTGCAACCCAACGATTTTAGGAACGGTTTTCTAAGTAATTCCTCACTGCCGAACCATTATGGACTGTGACATCGTCTTGTTGGAAGATCTTTTTCAGATATGTCCGCCAACAAGTCTGGTAGTCGTTGGTTCAGTACTTCTATATAACGCTTAACATTAAGATTTCCTTCGAAAATATGGAATACTATTTTATCCCCAAGCATAAAGCCAAACCGACCTTGCATTTGACGAGCAATCGTTGGATGAAAGTTTTCATTTCACCAATGGCCAGTGTTTTGTCTGTTGAATATTCCTGCGCTATTTATGTGGGTTTCATCAGACCAAATAACATTTCTACAAAAATTTGGTAGTTCTTGGCACTTTTGTAAAAACCATTGGCAGAAATTAATTCGCCTCTCGGAATCGCCTGGATTAAATTGGTATGAAATTTGAATTTCATAAGGATAACCCTTATAACGTTTCAATATCTTGGATGCTCTTGTTTTTGAAACTCCACCTTCTTCCTCAACTTCTCTACAGGAAACCTTTGGATTTGCTTCAACAGTCGCCTAAACGTTCATTTTTTCGTTTGCTCGATTTTCTATTTAATTTATTTTACGCTTAGGTTTATAATGAGATTGTTTTGTAATCTTGAAAATAGCATTTTATTTGAGTGGCGCCGTTCAGGATACTTACAATAAGCAATATTTTAAATAATTTACTATGACAACACTGGCGGAAATATGAAAATGCCTGATAAAATAAAAGGGAGAAGCTTCATCGGCGTTTTCGCTGCTTTGTATAAATGCTTTTATCATATCACATTTTTCATAATTTTCGTAGCATATTTATTAGCATATTAAATTCACAGCAATATGTTCACAACGTACTCTGAATGTCAGGTAAAAACAGTTTGCAGCAGAAAGGAACAATAATTTATTGAAAGGATGCCATTTCAAACAATTGTTTATGCTGAAAATATTTCGTTTCTGTGGTATATTGATTTTGCTTTTTTCCCAAAAAATCCTTGTTATATCTGTTAGTTTTAGAAATAAATATCTTGATGTTTATATTTTTGAAAATCTAAGAAAGAGCTGCTGCTGATGGTTGCCAAGTCAACTATGATTCCCATTAAAAAAAATGCAAGTTTATACTATTACCGTACCCCCTAGAAAAATTCTAGCATGCCACTGAATTCAGCACTGCGCAATATATAAGTACCGTTGACGAAATATATTAGTATAATAGTATTAAGCGAGGTATAAGAACTTGAAAAAGCGTAAAAATATCGACGTTGGGTGAAAGTCAAAAACAAAAGAAGATACTAAATTTGCTATTTTGCCATTTTGCCAATTCTGGGTCAGCAAAGTAGTACGTGAATGTAAAAACTGCAAACTTCTATCTTTAATAATAACAAAGAAATCTTTAAAAAACAACTAAATCCGGACACATGGTACAATTCATTATATCAAACCTAATTTCAAATTTACTGAATCTTAACAATACGTAAGCAGCGATATTGAACAATTTTTTGAAGTACTACTGTTTTTGAGCATGATTTTTGGATAAAATATTAATTTTTTTATGAAACTATTGAGTTTATAGGATCATAATAATTTTTTGTTCTTTACCTTTGTTGCTGTGTAGGGACGGCATAAGAACTCCCTGCAGTAGAGGTCAACTGCTTGTCGTAAGAGGCGACTAATTAAATAGGTGGTATAGGTATGATAGGAGTAAATGGAGTATGAGAGAATAGTATATGCCAGTTCGGGCACTCATTGTGCAGTTGAGTTCTTTTTGGTATGATATGAGAATCGTGTTATTCAGTTTTGTAGTTATTGAAAGTTGTTATAGTATTCACTTATAGTTAGGTACTTTTGCATTAGTCATATATAGTTATTTTGTGGTTTAAAGATAGTTAAGATAGGTTAGTCAAATTGATAAGAAAGATAGAGACGAAAGTACTGCGATTGTGACATAATTGCGTGTAAACATATTCAGAATGAACGTTCTCAAATATTGTGAATAAAATACGAAATAAATTTTATACTTGAATTTCAGACAAAAAAGAATAATGCAGATTCCGTTAGGAAACGTAATGCATATGCAAATATACATTTTTAAGAAATTTCTGTAAAAACAAATTCTCGATACGCCACTGAAGGAGGTTGAAAATAAATTCGAATTCCAATGCAAAAGTAAAAAGAATAAATATATGAACTGCCACTGATAAAACCTTGAACAGAATTAGTTTCAAAAGGTACCGATTTTGCACCACCTATCAATGAAAATAAGGATGAATTTAACATTAATTGTTACCGAATCAAAATTTTAAATTGCATAATGTGAGCAATATTTTGCTTAGTAAAGATCACATGTTAGTTTTTCAAATAAATAATGCCTACTAGGTTATTTCTGTGGATATATAGCTATGGATACGCTTTTTCATAGCAATTTAATAAAAAATCGATGTTGCAATTGATTTTTGTCGCTAGTAAAGGGTTATGTAGTATGTTTGTTTGGGGCCGAAGCTTATAAGAAAGTTATCCACTTGAATTATTACAAAACGTTCCACAACATTACAAAATCAATAAAAGGAAATATATCGAGACCATCCGGGTAGGGAAGATTTTTGAATTCTTATTGGCTAATAAAGCTAAAATAAAAGTAATAGAAAAATGACCTGTATAAGAGAAATTAATAGATGAATGAGGCAGGCTAAGATTAAACGGCGCGGTTCCGTGGAATCTTTGTTTTTTCGTCTTTTAATAATTGTGCTTAAATGAACAATAAAATTTTATGATGCTCAAATTTTGTGTCAATAAACAATTACACGCAATCAGTTACTGATCTAAATAAGTCGAAATAAATGGAAAATTAAACGAATTTTTTCTTCAAACTAAACTAAAGGTGTGAGTACTTAATAAAATAAGTTACATATTATTAATAATAATAAGGGCAATTAAAAGAAAATTGTCAAACCATTTATAATAGTTGCGAAACATTTATTACAGTTGCTAATAAGAGTTAATTAGGAAATCACTCACATAAAAAATAAATTTGCCGAAGTGAAATTAAAAGGAATTGTATACAGGGATGTATATAAATACTTTTGTACATGAAAAGGTGCTTTAGATATTATAACACAGAACCCACAGAATACACAGAACAAGTGGATATACTTCGTCTTGTAGTAGAGTAAGGAAACTCTTAAGTATAACTTTTTTTTAAGTGTTGAAATTAACTAGTCAAGTCCTAATACTGAAGCAATTATTTAAATTTCGATCTGTTTATTAATGTGTGTTTGCATTGCATTGGTAAAAATTTTGAACTCGACGAAAATTGTATGTGAATTATGCATAAAAATAAGATATTTTTAGGAAACAAATTGTTCACGTACATTTTGCCATAACGTGTCAGGTGTAATATAAATAAAGTAATGCCGAATGTACTAAATTCTTTTATATTAATGGAAGTTAACCCATTTCTTTTTGTTTACGTTTAATCATAATGTGTTTTACAACCCTTACACAAGTAAATAAAATTTTTAGACACTCATGCAAATTTGCAATCAACGTAAGATTCTGATATAGCCAATTATTCAATAAAGTCAAATAATAGTAAATATTAATGATTAACTTTATTTTTTATTGTTATTGTTTTATAATAACAGATGTCTAAAAAACATTTGCAGATCATACTAAGTGGATTAATACTATCGGAGAAATGATCTTATCTATTATACAGGGTCAGAGTTCAAGTGAAACAAGTATCAGAGTACCTGCATAAAAGGAATTAAATAAATACATTAACCATTGTATTGCAAACTTTACATCATTACTTCTGAATAGAAATAAGTATTGAGCAATTTACAAGTATAGGGTGTAACAATTACTGACAATAACAATTATTTAAGAAAATTTATTTAACAGAAATTTTAGGAAGTGTTGTGCATTGCACAAGAACATTACAAAAAGATACAGCACAGTTTCTTGAATGAGCTTGCATAATCATTTTTTAATAAGCACATATAATTGATTACAGAGTTAATTTAAGCAAATACGTAGCAGTGTCACTTATAATGTGGATATTATTTCATCAATCTGTGTAAAGCGTTTAACAAAAGCAGCGATGGAAGGTATTTAAAACAGGTGGCCTATGATATCGGACCACTATTTTTATATAATTTCCATCAACCAAATGGTGAGTAGCCCAATGAAGCCACGCTCCACTGTATATAAATTAAAGAGGAATATATACAATAACAGATCAGGTATAATATCGTGTATTTTTATTCAACATTCAATTTGATAATATGGAAGATTTATCAAGGCAACCTCATAATTAAGTTCGTCTGCACTGAGAATCCAGTGAAATATGAACACATCCTAACAGTTTAAACAGGTAAGAGGAAAATCCCAGATTAAATAAGTGTTGGCATCTTGTAACTAAAATAAGGCAAAATGGTATGTCTTCATATTAATTTTAACTGTGATGGTATGTCTAGCTTTTCTGCTGTGCTTTTCCTAGTCCTCGACGTATATATATATATATATATATATATATATATATATATATATATATATATACATAGCTAAATTAGGATAATTAAACATACACATTATGTTTTCATTGTATAATAACAGTTACAGTTCTTCAGTACTAACGGAAAATTATTTTTTTTTGTATTTGTTATGATTTAACTAGATATTTAGTTGGTATGTTAAGTTCTTAGTTGTGAATATTTTAACCCCTTAAAGTTGAATATTTTCACGTTTGGAATTAATTTGATTAGATTCTGGTAAATTTATGTTCTGATTGTGAGATTTACATTGTTACGCTTTGTCCGTTAGATGGTGTTCTGGCTTGTTATTTTCATATATATATATATATATATATATATATATATATATATATTTGACATCTTAATTAATTGTTATCGAAATTAAGATTAAATTAAAAAAAAAATAAAAATATATGGTTACAATACCCAAAAGATAAGTATCTCAATTACGACTGATAATCATGAGAGTTTGCATTTTTATAGATCCGGTATCGTGAGCCACCAGCGGAAGTATTAATTTGGCACTCTTACCTTGAATCGATGTATAGAAACATAAACAAGAAGGTATCTTCCATTCGAAAGTACGTTCCCAAATAACATCGATTTGAATGGAATGTAACGATTAAAGTGTGGATGATGACTAAAAGAATAAAACAAAACCGTACAACAAAAAAAATGTTAAAATCAGTCTTATTTTCTACATAATCATGATTTTAGTATTTAATAAGCATTATGGGTTGCATTTTTTCCACATTTACTGCATTGGTGCCCAGTACCACATTAGAGGCTATTGTGACACTAGACACCAATTTTTAAATGATAGTATCTACGTGCAGTAAACAAAATAAATTAAATTTTTCGTTACGTAACAAGATATTCGAATTAATGTCCGGCAACTGGTCAAATGTTGATTTATCCAGAACCTAAGGTAGGTTATTTGATAATCATTCACCACACGTTAACCCCTCTCTTTCCCACATACAATCAGAAAGTCCTAGATAGGATAGATACATGATAGACCAACACAGTTGTGATTAAGATAACATCGAAGGCAAGTAAGGATATTACTTATCCCGTATCTACCTAAATTGTCGCGGAAGATTAATGTATTAATGTACGGATAAAACGCTCAACATCTTGTTTAAATGCACATTTATGAAGAACACTTAAAATAATCTAGTGACCACTAGTATTTTAATAAGCATTATGGGTTACATTTTTCCAGATTTACTGTATTGGTGCTCAGTGTGCCAATAGAGGCTGTTGTGACACTGGGCACCAATTTTTAAATTATGGTATCTTCGCACAGTAAACAAAATAAATGAATTAAAACAAACTTTAAAGTTTGTTTTTTTCGGTACGTAACAAGATATTCGAATTAGTGAAAAAAAAAACAGAAAACGTCAATCGGTGGAATTCAAATTAAATCAAATTGTTGTATTTCAAAGAGTTAGAAGCGATTTTAAAGAGAATTTTTAAATAAGAAAGTTTTAGAGAAAACTGTAAGTAATGTAAATAAAAATTATTATTAATTTCATTAAATACATAAATAAAAAGTTTTACCTCGAGTAGGATTTGAACCTACGACATGTATTTTGCTAGAGTACCGCTCTAACCAACTGAGCTATCGAGATACAAGCCCCAATCGATGTAAATTTTGTCTTTATGTATGTCGAACACATGTACATTCTGAATATAAAGAGATTGCAGTCAAATTACTTATATTAATGGAATGTGAGCCTGCAATATCGCAAGTATTCACACATACCAAAGCAACTTGAGTAATGTTAAATTATTATATTTTGGTATGAACGAATAAGTTCAAAATAAATGTGTAATTAAAAATTATTATTAATTTTATTAATTACATATTTACTTTTGAACTTATTCGTTCATAACAAAACTTACATTTTGTTAGCAAATGTAAGTGTAATGAGAAAGTTATGAATGTAACAATATAAAACAATTCAGTATGTAAATGAATACATGAGGATAATGTGAAATCAAAATAGTTTCATAATTTTCATTTTAAAAACGCGTGTAACACCTGTTTAACCAAACCTTGAATTTGAATTTAAACGCTGAATATGATGTTTGGAAAAAAAGAAGTAATTATTAGTAGTACTACGCTAGAAGCGATAGTGTTGCGAATATAAACAAAATGCGAATACAGACAAAAATTGTTTCTTGCCTGATAACTGAAATTTTTTGTGCTGGAGTTATTAATTCTTCAAAAATATTTTTACAACGTGTCAAATGGCAAATATACAGTGAGGTTTTTTTTTATTGAACATAGCAAAACATAACACTATTAACACTATGTTCAGTTTTAAAAAAACTAAGTCAATCCATTGCCACGGGTTACTTGTTACAAATATCGGGTAGGCAAGCAACCCAACTTACAGCTGTGTTATTTTTTATTTTGACAGGACTGTTATTTTATTTTTAGGTTAAGTATCGTTGCATTAATTCTTACGGTAAAGTAACAACTTTAATGAGAAACTTTGAATGAAATCATTTTAACAATTATGAAGTGACCTCCTTCTTGCTCCAAGCAATATGCCAAACGATCGTAAAATCCTTGAACAGTATTTCTTAGAAAAACGGGATCCATTTCGTTGCAGACGGTTGGGATTTTCTTCCGCATAACATAATATTTCTATTTCTTGTTCTTCTGTCAATACAGGGCAAGCTTTTATTTTTCTTTTATGTGACTGTATTATACAACCTTCATCATTAAATCTTTTGATTATGCTGTGAATAGTTCCGACAGATGACACTGATCTTTCGGGATAACTTACAGAAGACAAATCGCGCACTTGTCTTATACTCACATTGCTGTTGTACCACCGTAGAATCTGAATATTTTCATCTTTTAAATACATGCTGCAAACCGCTAGTGCAAATTAAACTTTGTAAAAAGAAATCGGTTTTGAAAGTTTTTCATGACATTAGTGACAATTGTTTAATCAAAGGTTGATTGATAATGTTGAAATTGCTCTTGTAATGCATTGACTTGGTTTTTTTTAAATTGAACAGGGTTAATAGTGTTAATATGTTTTGCTAAGTGCAGTGAAAAAAAAACTCACCGTATATATATATATATATATATATATATATATACAGGGTGTCCGGAAAAGATGCGCAAAAAATTTAGTTTCTGATTCTACATGAAAAATGAGTGTGATAAGTTCCTATAACACTGTTTCGAAAACTCAAAAATAACGGATCTACAGGGCGTCAAAGTTAGATTTAAAAAATAATGTTTTTTTAATAACTTTTTTGTTGGTAACCCGGTTGTTTTAAAATTTGGTACACTTATTACTTATGATCTTTTGTATTATTGGTCAAAAGATGATATTTGCCCCTTATTGCTAAGGGGATGAACTCAACCTTTCCATCTACTTAATAACCTATAACTTTTTGGTTTTTCAGTTTTTGTTGTGTACAGTTTCAAAAAGTAAAAGGGCGCTTAAAATTACGCAAAAAGGGTTTACTTGCTACATCTCTCTAAAATAAGCCGTTTTCGAGAAAACCTGCTTTGAAAATTGTCTTGCACGCTGTGAACAATAACGCACGTTAAATTATTTTCAACGTTTTAACACGGCGTGCTGTGGAAACAAGTGATGTGGTTTCTATGGCAACGAGGACACATGTAAAAGCAATTTTGACACATTGTAAAGTGTAAGAATGAGTGTTAAAATGTTTTGTCAGTAATAAAATGTTCCTGTAGATCCGTTATTTTGGATTTTGTATCAGTTTTAGTGCATGAGACAAAAGAGCATATAAAAACACACAAAAAAGGTATACTTAGTGCATACCTCAATTGTAATTTTACGAGTTGTGAATTACGTGATATGCATATGCAAATTTCGCGACTTTTGACAGTTGTCACATGATCGGTCTATTTAAAACACGTCACATCACGTGATACCAAAAGTCGCGAGATTCGTCCACGTGAGTATCCAGCTTTAAACATTAAAGGATGAAGGTCAAATTTTGAGTCTTTATAAAAAAAAGGGTGTTAAAACGTTGAAAATAATTTAAAGTGCGGTCTTGTTCACAGCGTGCAAGACAATTTTAAAAGTAGATTTTCTCGAAAACGGCTTATTTTAGAGAGATGTAACAAGTAAACCTTTTTTGCGTAATTTTAAGCGCCCTTTTATTTTTTGAAACTGTACACAACAAAAACCGAAAAACCAAAAAGTTGTAGGTTATTAAGTGGATGGGAAGGTTGAGTTCATCCCCTTAGCAATGAGGGACAAATGTCAACTTTTGAAAGATAATACAAAAGATCTCAAGTAAGAAGTGTACCAAATTTTAAGACAGCCGGATTACCAATAAAAAAGTTATTATAAAAAAATTATTTTTTAATTCTAACTTTGATGCCCTGTAGATCCGTTATTTTTGAGTTTTCGAAAAAGTGTTATAGGAACTTGTCACACTCATTTTTTTTGTAGAATCAGCAACTAAATTTTTTGCGCATCTTTTCGGACACCCTATATATATACCAAGTACATCCAATGTAGAAGCTGTTTTAACTACTCGTTTGCTTCGTTTGTTGCATGACTTATTACCTTTAAGAAGGCGGTAATCCTGTATCTTTCTCTGAATATGTTTTATATATTTGTCTTACTTAATTGACACTCATGAGGTGGATTTGTATAATTGATCTAACTTCGTTAAAAAAACCTGTTGTATAACAGTATACTTACTTTTGATATCAACCGATTATTAAATTGAGTTGCTGCTCTCTCTCTCTCTCTCTCTCTCTCAAGTTTCTGCATTTTTCGTTTCTTGAATGGCATGAAAGTATTTTGTTGTTGTTACTACTACCTTTTTTAACATTTATTAGAAGAATTATATTCTTGTGGTATAGAAGGGTTACTGTTTTATTAAACTAACCAACAAAATTGAGTTTCGCAGTATTGTGGTATTTATTGTCTCTTTGCTTATGTATTTTCTCTTACAGATTCGTGTTGTTGAGATTGATATATCTCTCCTTGAGGTTAATTCTTTTCGTAGTTAGAGACTATGTTTTTAAACAAACATCGTGGTACTGTCACTATATTTTTACTACAATGTCCCTTAAAGGGCTAGCTGAAGTGGACAGTGATTTCCCATTTATCCCTTCTAACAACTATCATTATGATCACGTTACAATTTGCTCAACAGAGTGGACAGCTATATTAAATCTGAAATTTAAAAATCTGGTTTGGCAGCATATAACTTTCTTATATCCATATCGTAGTACATTAGCAAAAAGGGATACGAGTTAATCAGTCGCCATGCGGATTATTTTAGATCTTTTTCATATTTAATTTTACATTTTATGTACAAAACACATGTAGTCAATTAAAAATATATACGTATGCAAATTTTTGTATTGTAATAAAGTAATACGTATTACATACATAAATCCGGCCTGGACTAGCTTATCTATTTATTAAACATTTTTCTCTTTATATAATACAACATACATAATCTTTGATTTGACGCTCACTTCAGTACAAAATACCCAATTCCATTTAAATATTTATCAGACACTGTCGATTCATTTTCATTTGTCAAGTATGAAAATTAGGTTTTCCGATTGGACATGACTACTTTGTTACCGCAGGCTTATCATCGTAAGCGGGTTGCCAAGCTAACTTCAGTGGGAATGGGCGGGTTCGATATAAGATGTAAAATGCAACCTTCAGCCAGGGAAAAAGTTGTATTTACTACGCGCCGTCACAATTTTAAATTTATCTAAAATAAATAGTCCTAGGCGAGGTGTTAACTTAATCCTACCTGACTATGGAAAAGAATTGTAGCTCTACTCGATAAAATCATGTATAATTCAAGCTCAAACGTTCAATTCGTACAACACCCTTTCACTTTAAAAGAGTACATTTTACCGGAAGGCAATTAAATTTCACATTTAGAGAAAAAAATTGTCGGAAATATTCCGCTAGCGGAATTCTGGCACTGTTGTGCTCTGATTGATCCAAATATAAAAAATACTGAATTGTAATTGGTTGATAGTTGCCATGGAGAGGGTGAGTTGAATAGTCAGATAAATCATTTAGCCAAAATGTCAAGAGGTTGATTATTTCTAAACGGTGTAATCTTTTATGTAATTTTACACAAAGAAAGCAATGAAATCTTATAATATTGATTCTACTATAAAACTTTAGACTAAGGGGTAAGAATAAAAAAATAAGGTAACAAAAGTTAAGTAACCGAACTCTATTAACTAATTATGCCTAACTTACATATATTTTGGCTCCTTCCGTAAGGCAACACATACAAAGAACCACTTCTTATAGATTAAAGTCCCTAAATCTTATAATCTACTCATATAACAGGTAATAGATATTAATTATCCTTAACGCCTGAAATGAAATGTACAGTATAACCAATGACATCGCTAAAGATAATCAAACTCTACCATTCAAAAGTCTAAAATTATTCTTACAACTGTGTATTTCTGAATTGCTTTAGCAGATGTAATGTTGTTCTATCCACTAGGGTTGATTGCTTTAATTAATCCTTAGTAGGTATGCACATTCGTCTCTAATAAGCTGTCGTACTACTCGCTAATTTAGATATCTGTGTTCATTCACGTCTTAGACGTATAAAAAAGTTAGCCAATTTGATTTACTAAATGCCCTTGAAAACAATAAATTGTCACAATATTTTAATTACACTTGATCACTAAATTCTTAATTGTCTATAAACGGCCGATTTAGTGCTGTTAACAATCGCACATATATTTAAATCAGTAATACCAATGTCCAATACTTTTTAATTTAATTTATAAAACAACACACCTTTATTTAGATACATAAAGAATCACTTAATTTTCCTTTTAGATCGCACGAGTTCTTTATACACTACACAATATTTTTTAACTGAACGATTGCTGTTTATTACAAATTTGTTTAAACAATTTTGGAAAAACTCAATAGTATTTCCAATTCTCAATTAATACTTTTATTTGTAAACGTTTAAGTACTTCATCCACAAAATGGGTTTTTGCAGTAAGTATAACTCTGAGCCCGCTCAAACTAAAACAACCTATCGCAGAGGAATTTCTAATGTACCTTTGTCGGACAGGTAAGAGAGAAACGGTCACAACGCAATCGAATTTACAAAATCGCTGCCATCTTGAAATTTTTAGAAAAATTTTAATAATACTTTGATACAATCCAATTTCGCATTCAAATTCATTCCACATACTGTCTAGATCTAGATTCAACTTTTTATGAAAGGCCTATATGTGCACAATCCTTCCTTCTGAAAAATTTAATACATTATAACACCATTTGTCCTTGAGAATACATCAAACTTTTCGATTCTGCAATATTATGATATTTATACAAGCAAAAATATACATACATATTATTCCCCTATACTTGAATACAATATCAACATATAAATTCACACGCTATCTATTTTCAGCAATTTTAAATTCACATTAAAATACAGTGGCCAAGTACAGTAGCATTTAAATATTATTGTGTCAATAGGGGTGTCGCTAAAACATAATTTTTCATTCAAATTTAATACTTTCAACTTATAAATCTTTACACAACGTTTAAATACTCTTCAACATGATACTCAATCCATTACTAAAATTCCAGTGGAGTAGCATTTACACTAATCTACATTATGTATACGCGAAGTTCTTTCGTGGAAACTCACGTTTATACTTTATCAAAAATACTTTCTACGCAGAATACAAGACTGCATACATCTGTGGGTCAAAATAATCCCACAACTTACATAAGATGTTTAAATCAATTTGTAACGCTTATTTCGTTTCATATTAAACATTTTATAAAGGAAGTTTATCAAAACTTGAAGTATCTTTAAAAAATGCTTATATTCTTTTTGTTGTAAGTTAAAAGTTTGTCCAATATAGGCAGAAGTTATTTTAGGGAGTTTTGTGTTTCATAATTCACAAAATAAAATTTGTAACTTGCCTTTAATATAACTCACTCATTTCACAATTTGAAATGTTTAATAAGTTACGAGAGTTAAACGATTGTGACATTTCTGTGATCAATTTTTATAAGATGTTAGAAGCAAAAGGTCAGTCGTAAGTCAAACGGAAGAAAATACCGATAGCTGCAGTCTCAAATACACGTGTGAAGTTGCAAAAAAAGTTTTTTAAATAATTGAAAATTTCTGTCAAAGAGAATTTTAATTATTTTTCGCAATTTCATATGAGATAAGTTGTGGGCTGATAATTCACACATAGTTTTTAATAATTATGTAAGTTGTGTTCAAAAGCCAAAAAAACAGTTGTGAAATTTCTGGAACTTTCAACTTTTGGGTACAGTTTATCTGCCCATAATGTTTCTGATATCTGATTGCGAAAATTAATTGGAATTCTCGTTAGTAGAGATTTTGACTACAAGATGTTGCAACTAGCTTATTAGCGGGTGATTTAGGGTCGGCTGTGACAATTTTCATATTTTGCATTTACAGGTCTGAAATTTTGAATTTGGCTCTATATCATTAAAAAAGTCTGGGTATAATTAAGAAATGGAACACCTTTTTGCAATTATACTGAGGTGGAACAATCTCTTCACAGTTAGTAACTTCCTTACACATTTTTTTAGAAACCGAGAGCTTTCGACACAAAATTGACGAGTTTAAAAGCCTGTTTTTAATTTTTGTTTGGATGGATTTTATTGATAATTAATAATAATTAATAGTAGTTCTAGGTGCTTAAAATTAAATATCTGATCCGTTATCAAAAACATTCTATGTCAAAATTGTATACCAGTATAATTAATAAAAGTACGAGGTGCTTTGAATAAATTATTAGAAAACTGTATAAATTGGTTGATAAAACAGCAAAACAAATAGTAATAAATAATTATGGGAATAATTTATGGTTTGATTTGAAAATTTGATAAACTTTCTAACCTTATTGTAGCTCAGCAGTGTACATTTTTGAAATTTAACTATTGTGCAAGCTTAGTAATGTAAATCTAGCAACGTTAATTTAAATTAAACAGTGAGTTGAGCCATCGGTACCTATAAATTTAAGTACATATGCTTTCTGGAAAAATTCCAAAATATGAGAGTTGAATTGTAATTTGAGTTTTTAATATTTAAATGTATGTTTTATTACGAAGTATGCAGAGGATACACACCAACATGATTTATTTATACTGATATTTGAAGAATATTCCTGTAAAATATCAAATGCGAATATAAACGAATAATTAATTTCTTATTGTTATTAAATTTGCTACGATTTGCTTCTAATTGGCTAGTCAATTTAGGAATAAAAGGGCACTTGGCGTAAATTTTAGGTACAGTCTTAATCACATTTATTCTTTATGTTGTTTGGGTCGCTGAACTCGAATCTGAGGTTTCTGACAGATTGAAACGTCCAAATTTGGTCAATTTTTTGGTTTGTGGGCTAAATCTTGGTAATTCTGAGTTTTTTTTCGAAAAGATCACGCTCTGCAAAATTAAAGTAGATAAAATTTACTATAAGTTTCATATACAATAATTCTTTCAACGACCAACCGTTACGCCGTTAGAGCACACTAAAAAATAGCCAGAATTCCCAAAAATTAAAAAAACGCTAAACACTGCAGTGTTACGTCAGCTTTACGTGGAAACGACCCATGTTCCGATAATTTTGACTATTTGTGATAATAAACTGAATGAAATATACATACAAATAAACAAACAAGTGTGCCCGCTGACCACAAGCCTCACCTGAAAGAAATATCTGTCTAAAATCAAATCGGAAAAAATTGGAGACAAAATGAGTCAAAAAACGCAGAATTACATATAGTTATATTTAACTTAAAGTTACTTGATATATACAGAAACAGTATAATGAAATGTACAAGAAATTGTTTTGATAAAAGTAATAATGTCACGAATAGGATAGGTTGGTTGGTAGGATCATGTAATTCAATATCTTCAGGTTGAAGGTCGGCATTCGATCCGCCTCTTTCTTGTAGGTGGGCCCCAGAGGAGATAGGCTGTTGCTTCTTCCTCCTCCACCTGTGCTGAGAAGGCTTCATCAAAGGTAGGAAACTGAAGACCAAGTTTCTCTTGGAGATCCAAATCTTCAGCCTCGTCCACTTGTTGGTCAAGGGCCACCGGTGTGTTGTCGCATGATCTGTGAACGCAGTTTGTGCATAGATCAGTGTAACTTAGCACCCCCTCCCTTATGCAACTGCAATTTTGTGCACAGGTTTTGGTGCACTTGCATGTTACCAACCTAAGCAGTTCGAGGGAAACAGGGTCCTAAAAGAGATGTAATTGGTTCAAGCCCGGTGGTGGTCCTCTCATCCGTTGCTGCACTTGATGGTAAACTCTGTAACTGTGCTGTGTTGCTGCAGCTGCTGGGGGTGGAAGCGCAGCTATTTTTGATGACGCCTTGAATGCCGCCTTCTTGTAGTTGAGGAAGCGCAGGTGGTTTAAAAAGGGTGCAGTAGAAAAAAATGAAAAGGCAACGTATTTCACTCCCTCCCTAAGGGGAGGGCGGGCTGCTAGAGCTTCCCGAGCTCCTTCAGCCACAATCATGGATTCCCAGTATACATACATACATTACGTATATATGCATGGTGGGATTAAGGATGGGTGTGATCAGGATAGGATCGGAAGGAACGGAGTTAGGGTTATGAGGGGGAACATACGGTGCAGTAGAAAGAATTATTATATATGAAACTTGTAGCGAATTTTGTCTACTTTAATTCTGCAAAGCATGGTCTTTTCGAAGCCCAAAAACCTAAAAAAATTAACCAAATTTGGAGGTTTTCGCAAAAAACAAACCTCAAATTCGAATTCAGCGACCCAAAAAACATAAGGAATAAATGTTACTAGGACTGTACCTAAATTTTCTAAATATGCTTAGGCTATAAATGTAAGGGTCGATATTTATGTACGTTTGGGAATCTTCGCATTTCAAACTTAAGACTATTTGTAAATTTTTGAGAGCAATGTGTTGTATATTATCTTATTCGAATTATCAATTAACTGATTGTATTGGAATACTGATTAATATGAATTAGACGTTGCATCGTCAATTGCCTAATTAAATCCGATTGATAATAATTTCACAATAATCAAACACGCTAACTAAACAACAATTTGGGAAATTTTCATGACTACTTATTGTCCCCACTTAGGAAATATTTTGAATAGGAGACATACAGTAATGATGGTCTTCAAAATAATTAAAGATGTTAATGGTAACATCGTGTATGGCTCGGTAAGCAAACTTCTTATTCAAAGAAGCTAAGTTAACCAGGTTTTTGCGGTTCAATTCTGGAATCGGTAATGTTCGATGATTACTAGTATTATTATAAATACCATGGGGATTATTAAATAATTTTGGTTAGTTTGAAAAATATAACCGGATTCATTGTATAGAAAGAATAATTTTTTTTCTAAAAAAATTCTTTTGGTATATGTACCTACAGTGTGTCCCATTTTTGATGGTGCTTTACGGTTGTGACTGTTATAAGAGGAATGCGAGGAGTAACGTTTTCACAATACTGTACACCTTTTTTTGTGAAACAAATCATGCCGTTTTAATAACGTAAGTATTATAAAAGTAGTAAGGAAAAATTTATTTTCTTAAATTTTGGCGCCCGTCTCGTTCTTTTAAAACCCATCGAAAGGATAAAAAATCGTAACGATGGAACCTTTTACCTTGATTTTGAAGGGACAGATTAGTTATAATATATACGTTATACTTTTTGAGATATTTGTCAAATTTATACATTCTTAAATGGAAATTCCTATAATTATACTTTCAGCTTATTGCATGCTTCTGTGTGTAACTTTTGTCGATATCACACTTGGTTTTCTAGCTTCTGTGTGTCTGGTTGGCTTTGAATTCATGATCACCCATCTTAAAAACAAGATAATTATCAAAACGTGATCGTTTGTTTGACAAAAATGTATTGCAAAAATCGGATAACCGAGATGCCCGAAAAAAACCATCGAAAATGGGACACGTTGTACATAAATAGTGTATAATTTCTAACATGAATAAAACGAATATACAAACCAACATAGTTGTAATGTTATATTACCGCTTATTAGGCATATTCATAAAATACATTGTAACATTATAGTGTCACAAATGTAATAATAAAGTACGAATATTCCTTCAAAGTTTTTATTACACTTTAATGAACCAAATTCTTCTACTTACGAACTAATCCTATTACGTCCGTTACTTTGGATATGTCAAGATAATCCATATGCTTGTGCGTACCTAAAACAGAAAACAAAATTAGAAATTAAACATCCGGACAAAGATACTCGTGCATATTTACGATGTACATACGCACAACAAATTCTATCCTTTAATAAGCTTTCTATTAATACAGGTGAAAAAATTTACTTTTGTTAAACTTGATTGCGTTTTACACTACCAAAGGCCATAATCATAATCATTTCTTAAGAATAAATTTGTGAGCAACCATCCACAAAGTGTCACATCAGCCGCCGCAAAATGAAATTTTGCGTCCGTTACCATAGACAACGAACTCAAAATGGGCAGCGGACGCAAAATACCTTTCTGTCCGCTCAATTACTTCTAGCAGTGTGATGGACTTTGTGCTGATTTTTCAACACAATTTGATGATTAATGTTCTTTGTTATTTGACGTGTCCGCGTTACTCGGTAAAATTTATTCTGCCCCACATCGTAGCACTTGATCATTTTAGTGCTGATTTTGCACATAAATAACTTGAATTTAATTGTATATTCATATTTATTTAACGGTTGCACACAAAATATCGTGTACGCCACGGACGCAAATTGTTTTTGATGGAGTAATTTTCCGATCGGCGGTCAAAATCGCATTTGGCCTCCTTGGCATACAAATAAGTATTTGCGTAACACGACCTGTGCACAAGGTGTGAAAACTACGATGTAAATTAGTGACTCCTGCTTCTTTTTACCAAATCAGACATATGTCTAACTACAGATAATCGCAGACCACATATTTTTGGGCTTATGTTTTACTGATATATCGTAATAATTACTAGTTCTGGAATCATTAACTTATTCAAAAGTTTAATGGCGAAGTTGTGCTGTTGTATGCAGAAAGAAAATAACCGTTTTTAATAGGAAATGATACATCAGTGGTAACTTTTTATCGAATAAATGCGTTTTTAGCGCGAAGAATCTTTGTTATGGCAATCAGTCGGGCACCAAGGGAATAAATAATTCGCGAGAGCTTGTTCGAGCGATGTTTTCAGTTGTGTAATTTATTCAAATAACAAAAATATTGAGTGATATTATAAATGCATTTATCCTAATTACAAATCTCAACGAATGTGTTTTAGGATACACAACGTGACACATATTAAACATACAACTCAGAACCATTTTGATTTCACTAGATATGGACTTATTAAACAATTGGAATGACAACTATCAAGTGTGCATAAAATATCGCAGTGATCTAATAATTCATAAAAAAGATTTGATGTAACAGAGATATTACACCTACGTTCACCATTACAGAGTAGATAAGAGTTAATGGTTTCTGGACGATTTTGACCTTCCTACAACATTTAGACGGGGGAATTCTTAATAATCCTCCTATGTAGGCCTTCATAGTACTCTAATAAATGGTTTTCCACCAACCATTACCCTGTTCTACACCCTATAAGAAAGATCGTTTATCATTTCGAAATGTTAGATCCTAACACATGTAATGTGACCGCTCGTTTCGGCATAAATTTACATATGCCAAAACATTTATTATAATTTCCTTTATTCAACCTCTACCATGTCTTCGATACACGGGAAAATGAACACTACCTATAGTACGCAAACGTTGAGCGATTCGAAGAAATACTATGTTGCTGTGATGTCTTCTGTTTGGGTACTGCAGCGCATAAACTCTGGAAGCAACGGTTGTAATTTACAATACTTAGGTGTTTCCATGTAAAAATTTTAACATAGACAAATTTTAATTTTTTTTTTATTCGAAAGTGCCCTATAGCTACGATAATTAAAACTAAATGCAATTGTTTTATAGTAGATGTAATTGGTTCATCCACGCCATTTCGAATGAGAATAATTTCGTTAAAATAGTTTGATCTAAACCAAATTTATTCATACACACACTCCCATTCGCCCTTTATTTGAAAAATACAGAAAAATTATTTAACAAAATTTGTGAAGAAATTATGCATCATTCTAATTTACTTATTTAATACCTACTATGATTGGACATATTTTATAAAAAAAATTGTGTTTAAATTTTTCTATAAAGATTGTGCCCTCTAGCGGTAAAGCTAGAAATTTTAAAGTTATTTCCAGCGGTTTCCCTTGGCCGTTTTTACTAAGGAAATTTTTTCCCAAAGCTGTACGATAACAGTTCCTGAGATATAGCCGAAGGATCGGCTTATTGGTCCACCCAGCTTAATGAATAAGTTAAAAATATCCGTGTCGTGACTGATTACCATTTAACACGACATGGACATAAGAAATGTATGTGCTGGGGCACATAAAATTTTTTCGATTGAGGTGTTTGTTTTAGTCACTTTATTTCGGCTCAAAGTGTTCTGGGTGCAACTATCGACATCATTTATAATATTCAACCTATGCACACCTTAACAATTCGTTGCGTGTAAAGTTATAATGTCGTGTGAAGATCGCCACTTATAATGATATGGTTGAACAGGTTAAAAAAATTTAATAAGTTAATGGGTGTTAAATGTTCTCAAAACAAATCGTTAAACTATCTCGAGATACAACCCGTTCACCAAAAATAATGCCTTTCCACTTAACATCAATAGAAAAAAAACTGCTTTACGTCGTAAACCTCACCAATCTGAGTAATCCAATGTTTATTGCATTCTCTCGAAAGTTCAAATAATAAGGTGTGATCTAAGTTTAGATCTAAATTAAGTGGAAAATTGCAATCATAAGCATAAAAAATGCCAAAAGTGGTAAAAATGTAAACGTAACAGTAAGAAAAAAAATAAAAGTGCCTGCAAAAAGCAAATGTTTAAGATTTTAGTATTACGAGTTAAATATTTCTTACCATTAAATCAATGGCACTTTTTACAAAATTTAGGTGGAAACCCAAAAATGGCTTCCTGCATCAAACAGCGTACCACAAGAAATGAAAAAATGGACGCTTAGGAAGTCAGATGATGACGCCTTGCGCGAAAATATGAGCAGAAAAAAAATAATTTAAAGAAGTGAGAGTATAAACTCTTAAGAAGATATGCACTTAAGTTACACCAAAATGCAAATTAAGTTACCTACCACATGCCTATAATTCATTAATAATTCAAATTTTTTTCTTATATTTACAACTAAATGAACGAAAAACATAAAATACGGTATATTTTAGTACAACTCAAAATGGGTTGTTATACACCCCCTCTTAAAATTTGGACTCGGAGATTACCAGAGCGGAGATTCCAAACACTAAGCTAATAAATGAATTTATTAAAATCTAAGGAAATAAGAAAATGTTAAGCTAATTAAAATTCAAGCAAAATGTAAACAGTAATACATAAAATCTAAATAAAATGCAAATAAAATAAAAGGGAAAAAATCAAAATGCTAATTAAAGATTAAATAGAACAAAATCCTATACTAAGTGTACGAAGAAGTACGGAAAATGCGGTAATGTTGGTCAGGAAAAACCTCTGGAAACACCATAAAAGCTAATGACGTGATACTACCCGCACACGCCACTTGTCGAGAATAAAGGACACGAAACCATAAATAAAGTAAAAAACTTTAGCTGGTGGGGTTTGTGAAGCAAACCACCATCAGAGGAGCAAAATGAAAAACCGGTAACAAAAATTGAAACTAAGGTAAACGAGAACAGAAACCAACCATGACGTTAAGGGTCAGCGGGCGAGGAACCCGGGAACAGTTTCAGGTGCAACAATAAAAAATACGGCAAAATGCCACTCCACTCGAGAGTTAAACTCCTTCTGGACAAACCATAAAAATCGCGAGACTTGAGGCCGAGACCGAGATTCTATTACCCTACACCGGTGGTCTCAAACCAAGTCTCCTAGGTACATTACTACACAATCACCACAGTCACGTTCGGTGAGTAAAAATCAGTAAATCCAAGATACGACTATTTCCATGGCAAATTAGCTCAGGATGTTCCGTCGTGGAGAACAAGAGAGGTCACTCTACCCTTCACGAGATTCAGGTTTCATGTTGTTCCACAGTCGTCGTCCAAGACTAAATATACCCCTAACTAACACGCACGTTTCGTAAATAGGTCGAAATCTAGATGAAGTAGCAAAGAGAAGGATGATGCACTCTTACGAACACAACATAACCCCTTCCTCCTAAAACTACCATAAGGCCATAATCTGGAAATCACAATCGGGAAGTGAACTAATCGAGGTTGACACGAGGCGAACCGAAGTCCTCAAGCACCGTCCAAGAATAGAACACTAGACACATCAGGAATCGTCAAAAGCTAGAATTTCGAAACAATTTCAGGGAAACCAAA
Source organism: Vesta saturnalis (assembly GCA_036346205.1). Classification (NCBI taxonomy): domain Eukaryota; kingdom Metazoa; phylum Arthropoda; class Insecta; order Coleoptera; family Lampyridae; genus Vesta; species Vesta saturnalis. The sequence continues at coordinate 1,474,312 of JARFJB010002439.1, read as the reverse complement.
ATAATTAAATCAAATAAAAAATAAAATGTTTACAAGCATTAGTTTTCTTATCAACGGTTAAGAGTTTGAAAATTTCACGTTAAATAACGATCAGAGATAAACTCAAAATGGTTATCTTAAATTTTACTATTGTAACAATAGCAAATTGTAAATCCAATAAAAGAAGATAATCTACCCGAGAACTAATGTCCCAAAAATCGGCAAAACAATCGCACAATGTGATCTAAATATCAACAATCGTGCTAAATAAAAATAAAATAAGTGGTTTGCAAAGCCACAAAAATATAAAATATAATAATGTGCGAAATAAGCACAAAATCAAATTACTTTGAAAAATCATCAAAATAATTAAAATGTAAATAAGAAAACCAGAATGTAAGAATCTCAAAATTACTGGGAATAGAAAAATAATTAAGAGCTAATGGGGTTTTAAACCTTTAACACGAAAAGCATTTAAGGGTTTATTATCAATAGGGGTGGCCAACCGGTACGTAGTTGGACCTAACACCTCAATAACTTTTGCTTCAATAAATTTTGGAGCTAACTTTTGACTATAATTTCTAGTCACATCAGATAAAGTAAAATTCTTTTTCCAAACTAAATCGCCAACGTTTAATTTTAATGGACGACGTCGCAAATTGTAAGATTTTGAGTTTCTTTCGCAAGTTGCATGTAAATTTTGTTTAACAAAAACGGGTGAAAGGTCATTTAAATCTTAAGCTAATTGTTCACGGTTAGTAATAAATAAATCATCCTCTTTAAAATCCTTTAGTCGACCATAAAAATCTCCAGAAATTGGAAGTGTTCGACCAAGCGCCAAAAAGGAAGGTGAAAATTTAGTAGACTCATGTACAGCGTACGAATAGCATGGGCAATTGTATGAATTTCAACATCTCATTCCTTGTGATCATCTTTAATATAAGACCTAATTGCAGTACCTACCACTGTATTAACTCTCTCAACAAAATTTACTTGGGGATGATAACTTGCATGAAACCAAATGGATTGAACTTTGTAAGAACTCATTAAATTTTTCAATTGTGCACTTTTAAATTGAGGACCGTTGTCCACTATACAAATTTTGAGGATCACCGTAAACCAGAAATATGTAATTTTCAATATACTGACAAATGCCTTTAGCAGTAGCACTGTGCATTGGATGAATCAAAGTAAATTTAGTAAACTAATGACAAATAACTAATAAAATTGTATTACCACTCTTCGATCTTGGAAAAGGACCCACTAAATCAATAGAAATACATTGAAAAGGATAAGAAACATTTTTCTCTTTACCCATAAAACCATAATGATTAAACTGTGAAGCCTTGCTTTGGTTACAAATATTGCAATTTCTAATGTATTTGGAAATGTCTGACTTCATTTTTGGCCAATAATACAATTATTTAATTTTTGAAAAATTTTTTAAATCCACCAAAATGTGAAGATGTAGGTTCATCATGAAATTTTTGCAAAATATCTTTCCTTAAAGATTTCGGAACAACTAACTTCCATTCCACTAAATTGGATTCGATGCTTAAATCATTTGAAATAAATTTGTAAAGTTTATTATCTTCCACTCTCCAATCAGAAAATAATTCAGGATTCTTAGAAACGTTGGTTAACATTTTCTTATACCAATCGTCTAAATCTACCGCAGAAAATTCTAGAGAACTAACTTCCAAAGGTGCTCTAGAAAGTGCATCAGGAACAACATTTAATTTACCTTTTCCATGAATAACTTCAATATCAAATTGCTGAAGTTTAACACTCCATCGGGCTAATCGACCTGAAGGATCTTTTAAATTATTGAGCCAAGTAAGTGAATGATGATCAGTAATAACTTTAAAATGGATACCTTCAATATAAGGTCTAAACTTTTGAATTCCAAAAATAACGGCAAGTAATTCACATTCTGTAATTGAATAATCTTGCTCGGCTTTATTTAAAGTACGAGAACCATAAGCAATAACAACCTCATTCTCTCCTTCACCTTGAGTTAAAACACATCCAACACCACAATTGGAAGCATCACATTGTAAATAAAATGTTTTAGAAACCTGGACTTTATAAGATAGGAGCATCAACTAATAGAGATTTAATTTTCAAAAATGAATCGTTCACTTCTTTATTCCATAAAACTTTTTGAGATTTCTTCTTACCTTTCAATAAATTATTAATCGGAGCTAAAATTGTGGAAAAATCATGAATGAAACGTCTATACCAAGAACAGATTCCAATAAAACGTTTAACTTCTGTAAAAATATTTGGTTGAGGAAATTTAGTAATAGCTTCCACCTTTGAAGGATCAGTATGAAGACCATTCTTATCGATAACAAAACCTAAATATGATAATTGAGGTTTACAAAATTCACATTTATCTAAATTAATATTTAATTTGGCATCATTAAGCCTTTTAAAAACTTCTCTTAAAATAGCAATATATTCCTTAAATGTACTTGAAAATATAATAATGTCATCCAAATAAACAAAAACCGATTAGGATAAATCATGATGTAAAATTGAATCCATAAATCGTTGTAAAGTACTGGGTACGTTGGTAAGTTCCATGGGCATAACAGTATACTCAAATAATCCTCTACGTGGAACAGTCAAAGCAGTCTTTTCACAACGTTCAGGGTCGAAGGGAATTTGCCAAAAAGCTTTCTTTAAATCAATTGAAGTTAAATAACGAGCATCTTAATTTATCCAAAATATCATTTAAAAATGGTAAAGGGCAAGCATCTTTTTTAGTAATAGAATTTAATTTCTTCACATCAAAATAAACTCTAAATTCACCTGACTTCTTTCGAACTAAAACCATTGGAGAATTCCAAGGAGAAGAACTCGGTTTAATAATTCCTTGCTCTAACATGTCATCAATTTCTCTGTTTGCATGCTCCAACATAGCAGGAGATAATGGATAATAACGTTGTTTAATTGGTATTGCATCATCCGTATTAATTGAATGACAAACTTTATTTGTTTTACCTAATTTTGAAGTTTATAAGGTTTTAAAAAGGTCAATACCTTGATTTAATTCCAAAATTTGATCATTATTAAGATCATCAATACTCTTAATCATTGAAAAAGTTTTCTCCGCAGAGTTTGCAACAAAAGAATTTTCACCAAAATCAGCTTTAATTTCAAATAATTGACAAAAATCTATTCCCAAAGTAATGACAGTAGTAATAGATTCAGAAACAATAACGGAAATTGTTTTAGTAATACGATTAACAGTCAAAGATAAATCAACACTTCCCAAAATGGATTGTAAGGAACCATCAGCAATAATCAATGATGAAAAAGGTCAATTCCTATTTAATTTTAAATCATATTTATCAATTGAATACAAAACAGGCTTACCTAGAATTGTAACGGTAGCTCCACTATCTAATAAAGCAACAAAATTTTCATTAAAAATCTTCACATTAATAAAAGGTCTAATATCATTCGTTTTTTCAACAAATTTGGAACAAATTTTTAGGTTTCCATAAAATTTATTAACTGTAATTAACCATTCTTTAAAAACATGCTTGTCAACCTCCGAAAAATCTAAGGAATGTGTCGACTAACAGAACACTTCCCATTTACAAGTTTTTTGAAAATTTACACTTAGGGCAATTAGTAAAAGTAACATCGGAATAACCACATATAAACCAAAAGATTTTATCATCATCCTTGTCACAGGTGTGATAGGTATGACCCAATTGTGTACACTTAAAACACGTCGTTGAAGATTTAGCAGTATTAATTTTTGAATTATTAAAGTTGAATTTGTATTTTTTGGGTTAGCACCAGTAAAATTGACTTTAGGTTTATTATTTTGACTCAATGTAGAAGATTTAGATTTGTATTCAGATTGTCTTTGAGAATCTGAACTAGAATTAAATTTGAATTTAGAATTCTGAGCTTTCACTTGCTGTAATGTTTTATATAACTCACCCAGATGGAAACTATCAGTAACATTAACAAGAGCTAACTGGGTAGCGAACCAACGTTGTAAATTTTTCATAATAATTTTTAATTGTTCACACTCAGAAGGAGGAACGTCTAATTGTGAAAATAAGTTAACCATTTCGGAAATAAAGAGGGTTGGAATTTCCTCAAAAGTCTGTTTTCTATTCTTAATTTCATTTAACAAATCTTCGTCATGACTTTCGGGTAAAAAGTCACTTTTTAATTTTGAAATAAGTTCGTCCCACGAATGAATTTGGGGCTTAACTGCTCTGAACCATATTAAACACTTTCCTGAAAATAAATCGATACCGGATAAAAGCATCTCCGACTTTGAAATGTTTCGGGCTACCATCAATTCCTCACATCTTTGTATAAATGTAAAAACTTCTTTTTCACTACCATTAAATTTTAGATTTAATTTATAAACAGGAACAGAACTTTTAAAAACTTGTAAATTTTGAATTAATTTGGAAAAATCTTCAGCCGGAATACTAACTGAAGTATTAACATTGTCGTTAGATGACAGAAATATTAGAACTGTTTAAATATGGTAATTCATTATTCAATTCAATGTTTTCATTGATAGATTCATTTAATTCTATCGATTCATTACATAAAGTTAGCAATTGGTCATGTAAATACAAAAATTCATTATCAAAAATGGTATAATTCAAACGTTTCAAAATGTACAATAAACGAGTATGAAGTCTAAGGTATTCTCCTATAGAAGGCTTAATTTTAAATAAATTAATCAAAAATTGTATGTTATAAAGTTTGTCTTTAATAATTCCAATTGCATGGTTTGGTGTATTTCAACTTTTTTATATGAATCAAATAAATTTGGATCAATCCTTTCTAAATTTAATTTACGCCTTAGTAATTTACGTTTTTCATCAACGGTTAACCTTTCCGCATCACTAACATTTCTATAATTTAACTCCACTAGTAACTCATCACTACGTAGAACATCCACTAATTAATTCAAATTTGACATGGTAACGAATAATACACAAACAATAAAATTTCACTAATGGTAAACACAACAAAAATATCCAATCGTAATAATAAATTGCTGCAATACCTTTAAAATGGTCAACTCTTAACAATCGAAACTGAAACAAGAGCAGAAATAAACAGCACAATTAAATAATGGTAATGAACGCAAATCAAGTCCCTTGCTCGATGCACCACTTATAATGTCGTCTGAAGATCGCCACTTATAATGATGTGGTTGAATAGGTTAAAAAAATTTAATAAGTTAATGGGTATTAAATGTTCTCAAAACAAATCGTTAAACTAATTCGAGATATTATTCACCACAAATAATGCCTTTGTCTCAGTCAGTAGTTTAAAATAGGCCAATTCATGTTTTTGTTTTACTTAATTATCACAATTTATACTGTTGTTTCCACTTAACATCAATAGAAAGAAAAACTGCAATGTAACACTAATAAAAATGATCTCGGACGCCAAGGTATTTTTTAATTATGCTCGGAATAACTAAACCGAGGTTTACAATAAAAATTTTACCAAAATGTAAAAAAATAAAAAAATATACAGACTATGTTTATTAACAGTTTAATTTAGGGAAATCATTAAACTACCTGTTACAAAATATAATACATCTTCTTGAGAACCCCTGGTATGGAAAAAAATAAATGCGGAAATGCAAACCAAGGTGATGTAATCCTTGTATCAATGTTGCACAATACATCTCAGTAACAATGCTTTACGTCATAAACCTCACCAAAATGGAATTTTATTTCTTATAAATTGCTCGTCAAGAAATTTGAGTAACCCAATGTTTATTGCATTCCCTCGAAAGTTCAAATAAAAAGGTGTGATCTAAGTTTAGATCTAAATTAAGTGCAAAATTGCAATCATAAGCATCAATGGCACTTTTCACAAAATTTAGGTGGAAACCCAAAAATGGCTTCCAGCATCAAACAGCGTACCACAAGAAATGAAAAAATGGGCGCTTAGGAAGTCAGATGATGACGCCTTGCCCGAAAATATGAGCAGAAAAAAAAATAATTTAAAGAAGTGGGAGTATAAACTCTTAAGAAGATATATGCACTTAAGTTACACCAAAATGCAAATTAAGTTGCCTACCACATGCCTATAATTCATTAATAATTCAAATATTTTTCTTATAAACTAAATAAACGAAGCACATAAATTACGGTATATTTTAATACAACTCAAAATGGGTTGTTACAAAGTTTTAATTTTAAAATACCACAAAAAGTTTACTTCGAGCTGGATTTGAATCCACGTCATCTACTTTACTAGAGTAGCGCTCTACTAACTGAGCTATCGAAGAGGCAAATCATACTGAATTCAAACTTACTCTGTATGTATTTCCTAAGTTACGATATATTATTGCTTTTATACATTGAAGAGTTATAATGTTTCGTTACTAATGAAATACATCAGTTTAAACGGGAATCGAATGTGTTTTGCCTCTTCCATAGCGCAGTTGACAGAAGTAGAAAGTAGATGTCGTGAGTTCAGATCTCACTCGAAGTAATCTTTAACTTGTATTTTAAAATTAGAATTATAAACGTCTAATCTATTAAAGATTAGTCATAGTTATAATAATAATAATAAATGACATAATTTTCAATGATAGGATTAATGAAAATAATTAGATTCTTTATTATTTGTGAACTATGAATAACATTGCGTTTTAAAAAGTATTTTACAAGTATTGATCAATTTGTGGTTTAAGTACCTACCGATATGCAGTTAACTTTGTATTTTTAGACACTTGTATAAAACAAAAAGTAAATGCAGAAACTATTTGGCCTGTTCTTACACACAATGAAGTTTTTTATCTCTATAATAACAAAGAATCGCATTTAGGTATCTAAATTTGTTGTAAGGAAAAATTATAACAACTGTGTGAATCACCTGTTAATGCTTTCTGTACAAAATATAAAATTAATTAAAAAATTATGCCCAGCGAAACGAAAGAGCGTAAGACATAAAAAGAACGGAACACGTTAATGAAAATATAATAGAGATAGAAATTTTACACCTATTTTAACAATATGCAGTGCAAATTCTGACATGGTAATTAATGACTTAATCCCAACATATGCATCTGGATTAACAGTCAATGTAAATACCGCTACAAATAATTTATCGGTGTTAAAAGCCCGTTAACACTTTTTCACGCAATTAGACAATTTAATATACATAATTGGTCAGTTACCGTGTAAGCTCCAAAAATGTATAATTAAAATTAATCTCTGGATTATGATCAAAATTAACAGTTTTGTTCACTAACTTTAAGCACTGATAAACTTTTGATGATGTATGTTTATGCTCTTTTTAACCTACGCACTTTTGTAATTAAGGCAAAAGTTTCATGTAGGTAAATATAAATTTCTATTGTTGTAATTTTGTAATTCAATTTCATTCATTGCCCTCAGGGGAAGACCACGAAAGTTCAACTTTAGTCATACACTAAAAAAATAACCACACAAACCCAGGCATTTTTGTTTGTCACACTAAGAATTATTCAGTAAGTTGTAAAAGGGTTAAATGTCATAAACACTTTTATTACGCGACAATGTATACAGTAAGCTTTAGTAATTTATTTTTAGATTGTAAAATTATACAGGAATATTTACTGTTTCATACATTTTCATTTTGGTAAGTGATTATGTAGTAAGATTCTTATTGAATTATTGGAGATAACCACATACAATAACTACTTCTTTCTGTGGTTTGAATATTTAAATTCGAAATAATTATTCATATGTAAAACCGCGTACTGGTGTTGTTTGGAAAAGCAAATTAAATCCATTGTGGCAAAGGTTACAAAAATTTCATTGATTCAATGAAAATGAAAAATTTTCAAACCGCATGGTTATTTTACAAACGTAAACCTTCGCAATTTATTATTGGAAACGAGAATAGCAAAATAAACACCACATCAAACACTTCCGATCCTTTGTATACGTATCCTAAATCCTACACCAATATCATTTTATTTTTATGAGTGGGATATACAATATATAGCGTGGTGTACATGTATTAAAATGCTTTTTCGTCGTCATTTATCTCGTTCCTTGACTTTTTTGTAAAACTTGTTTTGCTGAAATCTCAATTTATCAATACAATGCATATGAATTTCTAAAAATAATGCACGTTTAGGTAAGTACACCGTGTCCCATTTTGGTTGAAAATGTAGGGTATCTCGTTTGCGAACAAAGATAGAAAGATGCGGTTTCGCGACTCTGTTCTACTTTTTCGTGAAACGAAAGGTGCCACAAACATAATTGGCGTAGTCTTCTTATTATTTGAGATACAGGGCGAAATTCAAGATTTGCACATTCTAAGCACCCTCGTAACTGCTTTGCCTTGTAATTGATGAAAATTGTGAAAAGTGGGTTGTATACAGAATTTTCCGTAGAATTTAGTGGCGTGCATAGTTTTTCTCGCAAAAAGTCAGTTTCTTCGCAATAAACCAAAGTTTTGATTTTTTAAATGGAACACCCTGTCCATTTTTATTATATAATAGAGGTTACGCTCAGCTTTCAAAAAAATATATATTCTGGGCACTTCTTCTGCATTATTAACTTCAAAAATGAATGTTACGTTAATTTAACATTTTGATGATCAAGTTAGCCTATGAAACTTATAAACTCAGCATAAACGCGTATTTTCTCGAACGTCCAAGATATATTTGAGTATTAAAAAAAGGGCTACTAGATTCTTTTTGCTTTATAAATATGTAAATACGGGATTATAATAAATCTAAAGACTTTTACGCACAAAAGCAGAAATAATAACAAAAAATTATGCAAATTAGGTACAATAATTTTTGAAACATATTAAAAGTGGAAATTTTTTTTAACCGTCCAGTAGTCGCGTGCGGGCTCACAGAATTTTACTATAAACATTAAAATAATACAAAACTCATTTCTCTTATTTAATATTTGACATTTTATAGTAAAAAAAAATGCAAGTTTACAACAAATACTTAAAATATTGTTTAAATAAAATCTTTATTTCATATAAGAGGTATAACGGTTAGTGGTAACTAAGAAATATTTGCTATATAAAATAATAATAATTAACAAAATAAGTGTAAGTAACTTATATCTAATTGTCTATTCTGCTTCAATCCCATCTACGTACTCGGAGCAAATAAAAACATATATCTGCTGCTAAACCAACGAAACAGTAGCCAATAAGAAACTTTTATGCAGAAACGAGAAAGAACTATTTGACGTAGAACTGTTTTTATTGGAACACAGCGAATGTTACGTGTAGAATTATTTTATAAAATGGATGAGGCACCTTTCAACTTCGGTCGAACGAAAAGCGGTGGAACAGTCTTAAGTAATAAAATGACTAAAAAATATCAACTTAAGGAATGGATAATAACGAACATTTGGTATAATACTCTCTCAGTGTATAAAATCTATAAAATATTGTACGTTTTTAGTCAATTTTACTTACTGATTGTATTTCTCAATCAGCGTCACTATACAAATTTCAGTAGAGTGAGTAGTCGCATGCGGACTCTCACTCCGTAATTGTTAATCAAAATAGTAGCAATCCACCGACTCTCTCAGCAGTCCGTACGATACTAAAGCAACCTACTTTAGGAAGCTACTGAGGAGTTGATGCAGGCAGAAATTTCCGAAATATTTAAAAATTTAACTCTATGCGGAGCTGCAGTCCGAGCGCGACTACTGGAAGTTAATTGGTTAAAATGCATCTTACAGCTTCAGAAAAAATATTAATGGCAATAAAACTTATAAAGAATACTTTATATCTAAATTTGTATAAGTAGGTCTGATCTAAACGTAATTCACCTGTCAAATTTGATTAAAATTATTTTTGTGCAACAATCGTATTGTTTGTTCATTGTGCAAAATATGGCAGAACATCAAAAATTTGAAAACTTTGTCATTTTGTTAGAGTAATGAAAACGCCGACGCAGCAATAAATTTGTAACAGGTAAATGTAGTTTCATTAGTATTAATTTTGATAATTAAGTAACTTTACATCTATGTAGGTTTCCAGAACGGAGACAACCTAGTAAAATTACGTTTTATAGATTCAAATGAAATTTAATTAATTATCGATCATTTTTTAAACCCAGGTCAAAAAATATAATAAAGAAAATCGAGACAATGATAAGGTTGCCGTTTTAGCCAGTGTGGAGGGTAATCCTATAAGTTCTTGTGGAACTATAGAAAGTAGTATTGGAGTTTCGAAAACAAGAATCCAAAGAATACTTAATGGTTGTGCCTGAATTATTAGATGACATTCACGCGCGTGTGTGTGCGTGTATACGTGCGCGTGTGTGCGCGTTTGCGCGTGTGTGCGTGTGTGCGTGTCTGCTTGTGTGTGTGTGTGTGTGTGTGTGTGTGTGTGTGTGTGTGTGTGTGTGTGTGTGTGATGTGTTGTGTGTGTGTGTGTGTGCGTGTGGGCGCGTGTATGTGAGTGTGTTGTGTGTGTGTGTGTGTGTGTGTGTGTGTGTGCGTGTGTGCGTGTGTGTGAGGGTGTGCATGTGTGTGCGTGTGCGTGTGTGTGTGCGTGCGTGTGACGTGTGTGCGCGTGTGCGCGTGTGTGCGGGTGTGTATGCATGCGTGCGCGTGTGTGTACCCGCGCGTACGCGCGCATGTGTGCGTGTGTGTACGTGTGTGTGCGCGTTCACATTCGAGTGAGCATGCGTTCGTGCGCGCGCGCGCGTGTGTGTGTCAATATCTACGATAGCTCCAGAACGAGAATATGTACGTACTTTGTATTTAAGCTTCATTTCGTTCCAGCTGGGGCTGATTCAATTTTGGGAGAAATTCAGCAGCGGACATAGAGAGAGGGATTTTTATTAAATATTTCTGAAACAGATGTATATTTCGAAGATATAAAAATACCAATGTATAGACGTTAATCATACAGTATTGTAGCGCTGTGGTCGACAGAGAGATTGGGCCAAGAGTAATCACTTGAATAGAAGACGTTCAGTGTTCAACTTCAGTAATGACTATTTAAATAATACATAGCTATTCATCTACTTTAAGCTGTCGAAATAGTGATTAATTTGTACCTGGATATCTCATATTATGGTTGCCAAAATATACATAGCTGGTATATTTAGGGAACTGAATTATCTATAATTCTAGATCTGTAGATGAGTCAAAATATTCTTATCTTTCATTTTAATATTTTAACATTTAACTTTAAACTAGAAACAAATAAAAATACATATGTTATTAGAAATAGCTACTTGATTAAATTTTAGTTCACATGATAGAATTTCTCTTCTAATAGAACAGTTACCTTTTTTTCATGATCATACAATAATAGTTTTAACAATAATTGTATATTATATTAATAAATAAATTTTTAAATCGATATTTATTAGAAGGTTATACGTTGAATTAATGTGAACTATTTCTTTTGACCTATAGATGTTGATAATCGTTTATCTATTCCCTACAATTTAATACACGAATAATTGTTTCATCAATCGTGTGCGCGTAGTATCTGTCTTTTTCCCTCCGAATGCGCTCTCTTGTTCGTGTACGCAGGAGGCTGAAATTTTCACCCGCGGAGCTATCCTTGTCAAGCTGTACTTCATGTGCTGCACAATTTGGTTGACCAAATCTATGCAATTTTTTAATACGACGCGTAATTTACCGGCAAATAATTCTTAATGTAGAATTGAAGTTTGAGTTTAAATCTTTTCGAATAACGATGAATGTTGTAAGAAAATATGCAGGCATATAGATCGAAGTAAGTGTAAAAGGTAATAAGTATGATTGATTGCTAAAACCGTATTGGGGATATATTTGTTAAAAGCGAGCGGATTTAGAATTTTTTTTGTGTCCAGATGCCATTAGGTATGCAACTGCTTTTAATTAAATTTTTGTATTAATTTATTGTATCTAGTACAGAAAACCCTCCTTTATGTTAAGAAACTCTATCTCCTTGCATTAAAAAAATTTCGTGTCGTTTGTAATTGAAGATATATGGTTCTATTTGATATTGAAGAAAACGTGGTGAATGACGGCAGGTGGTCAAAATGGCGTGCATGATGATGCAATTTTGTTATCTTGAAGAAAAGCTTAACTTGGGATACTGTTTGTTTTGTGTCATTAAATATGCAAAGAGGCAATGTTACGCGTGATTTTAGTTACGTAGGCAGTTAGGTCGCCACAGCATCTGTGATGGTTGCCCTGGCTCAAGCATATATTACTTTACCTTTACATTATTGAACAGAGCTGGAAATTAGCTTACGTTACCTGCTATTTTGCCTGATCGTATCGTCAAGAAATAGTTCTTGGCCGCAATTCGTTTCGATGTAATGTACTAATTTATTTTGAGTAAGTACGTATCCTTTTAGTGCAAATTACGTTTTTATTAAGTGGACAAATTAGATGAATTGGTTTACGAACATTAAAGTGAAACTAGTCTAATATTGTTTCGTAAGTTTTAATACGGTTGTAATGAAAAGAAAACAGCTGACTTGTTAATGTTTTCTAAGATAAGAACATTTGAGTGCATAACCTTACTGCAGTTATATTTTGTTGATCTCGGTCAAACTAAACTTTGTTATTACATTGAAGTTACTCAGTTCCAATCATATTTCATTTTGAAACAATTCTACGTAAAGATAGATTATATGTATAGTTTCGATATCGATTAAGAATTAGTTTACTATCGTAAAGCTTTGCGGAAAGTTAGGTACTGTTTTATTTTCTTTTATGCTCAAGTTAATTAGCAGGCATTATTTCATTTTATTAAATATACGAAAAATACAATTGTTGTGTTATTTACTAAGATTAAAGAGCTCTCAATCTACAGTAAGTTTCGTAAGTAATGCATCTTGTTGAGCTAGACCTTGGTGCAAACTTATCTTTTTATTTAAGCGATGATTTTTCTTTGCTGTTGTTTTTACAATGTTGCCCTTTTCCGCAATGCACTTATCATAAAGAGGTTGCATAATTATCCTAAAAAAATGGTGATTAAAATTATTTCATTTCTTTTCATTTCCATTTTGTGGGTTGGAATGTCGTGTTCGGTTCCACACTAGATATTTTTGGGTCTCTAACGAAATTAATACATAAGGTGACTACTGATTTTCTTCTTTTAATCACATTTTGCTTTAATGTTGAATATAACTATTGGTTTATCCATGATTGTATTTTACTTAAAACGTAGCTTAGGAGCTAATTTATCTCAAACTGCGTTGCGGTTTGGTATCTATATACTGTATGGTCACACTACCCACGAAACTAGTGCTCTGCTGCATTAGTCATCCTCAAAGATCACCTGAGCTACACATCTTTTATTCTATCTGTAGCGTATAAAAATTGGACACAGCCGACTCAAAGTCTATTATTTTATTCGATTCAAATTACGTCCAGTTTGAATGTAATCGCATTTCACGTTTTTGAGGTATTAAAAATATCAATAAAATTAACCTCCTTGCCCTTTGTGTTACTATCTTATTAACTCCTCCTACTCCTTTCCCAACAGCTTTACTATCAGTACCATAGATATCTAATTATTTAAGTGGTAAAACACTTGCATTAAATTTGACTGTCATTGTTTTTCAAGTTTTTAAATTATTACAGCCTAAAGAAAATGATCCACCAACCCACTCACTCACCAATTCACCTTCCTCCCACCCACCAATATACGAACCCAATCATCCACCCATCGCACATACACTCACAGGCATTTTGATATTTTTTGAAAACCAGTTCAGGCTATCTCAAAACAGATGTTTCCGGTCTCAGATCAATTTCGACACATTAGAATACCTTTTAATTTAGGTTCATTTAAGTACAACATATGTTTATCACTTAAATGTTTAGATCAAATTGATATTCGTCGTTTCTACTAATAACACAAAACTGTAGTAACATATTTGCATCAGTGCTATTGGACAGTTCTATCGGATACGTCAGCAAACCATACTGACGAATTTGGAGAAAATGGAGTTCGAAAGAATTTTCTTAACTCAACCGATAGTTGGTCGAGGTGGACCTCAACCAAATATCAAGCATTTGCAATAAAGAATGTATTTAATATACCAATTTTCACGAGTCAGAGCAGTTTCGTCATTACTAACTTTGTTAGATTACCACCTTTAGAACCAACCCGCCTATTGTGTACAAGAAAATTGAGATTCTGTCCGGTGTTGTCAAGCATTTCTGACATTAAACATTTGACATAACATATATTTTCTGATATTTTATTATTGTGATAAAATAAATTAACATAACCCCTGAAGCTGAGATTTGACAGTTGGCAAACTGTTATTTTTCACAATCTGACAACATCGGCGTTCTCTGACGGTATTAATATTAGTGAGGCAACTGTTCTGACTCGTGAAAATTACTATAGTTACTATTATCTCCGCCAGGAGTGTTTACCGCTACGTCATTAATTTATCAATTTAGCTATCCATTCGTTTATACTGTCTTCTCATATAAAACAGTGAATTAAATAAGGATGGTGAACATTCGTAGTGCATTTGACGTAATCGACATACGGTATTGAATAGAAGCAAATGTAGTAGAAAGAGTAAACCTATAAATGCGAAATCAATTTGTTTTATATGCATACGAATTTAATTCTCATTTGACTAATACTACATAACCTTCATTTGCTTGTTTATCCTTTGACTGTTTCCTCATTTCCTACATTTACTTCTTTTAATCATCATTTATTACACACTTTCAATTAGTTCTAATTTTTACAAAATAAATCACAATAAATAAGTAATAGTTTTTTGGAATTCTGCAGCTTTAAATGCTGCTATCGGGGTATATTTTCTACTCGGAATTTATTATAACGAAAATAATTGTGTCTCAGTTTTTCATATTACACTGTAACAACCCATTTTGAGTTGTATTAAAATATACCGTAATTTATGTTCTTCGTTCATTTAGTTGTAAATATAAGAAAAATTTTAATTATAAGTGATTTATAGGATGTGGTAGGCAACTTAATTTGCATTTTGGTGTAACTTAAGTTGCATATTTTCTTAAGGGTTTATACTCCCACTTCTTTAAATTATTTTTTTCTGCTCGTATTTTCGCGCAGGCGTCATCATCCAACTTCCAAAGCGTCCATTTTTTCACTTCCTGTTGAATGTTTTGTTGTTTAGTAAGCAATTTTTGGGCTTCCACCTAAATTTTGTGAAAAGTGCCATTGATTTAATGGCACTTTCTTTTTTACTTTTACACTTTTAATTTTACCGCTTTTGATTGCACAATTAATTCTACTGTTACGTACGCTTTCATTTTATGATGGCGTTTTGCTTTTCATGCAGATCTGAATATGGATTCCATTATTTATTTTGAACGTTCGAAAGAATGCAATAAGCATTGGTTTATTCAATTTCAAGAAGAAAATTTATAAGAAGGAAAATTCCATTTTGGTGGTTTACAACGTAAAGCATTGTTATTGCAATATGTTGCGTAATATTGGTGCAAAGATGACATCACCCTTGGTTTACATTTAGATACCAGACGTTATTAAAACGTTTGTGTACAAAAAAGTTTCGAAAAGGTATTTATAACCATTATTTAGTAATTTAAGGCTATTTTTAAGATATATTTTATATAATTCTAATTTAACAGTTAATAAACATAGTTTGTATATTTTTTATTTTTTACATTTTGGTATAATTTTATTATTGTAAACCTCGGTTTAGTTATTCCGAGCATAATTAAAAAATAACTTTGGCGTCCGAGATCATTTTATTAGTGTTACAGTACAGTTTTTTTTTTCCTATTGATGTTAAGTGGAAATAACAGCATAAATTGTGGTAATTAAGCAAAACAAAAGATTGAACCACCCTACTTTAAACTACCGACTGAGTCAAAGGCATTATTTTTGGTGAAGGGGTTGTATCTCGAGTTAGTGAACGATTTGTTATGAGAACATATATACTCATTTATTTAACACCCATTAATTTATTAAATTTTTTAAACCTCTTCGACCACCTTCATTATAACACCATACGATTGTATGTGATGACGTAGCGGTAAACAATCCTGGCGAGGAGAATAAGTCAATGTATAACCTCATACGATACCAAAAAAAGAGAACTTAACTTTTAAAAGGTAATCTAAAATAGAAATTTCTGTAACGAAGGTATCTAAATCGGGAATAGTTACTTTGTTTAAATGTATTATTAAATTTTTTTTTATTTTTAGGTAAGTTCGCGCTGTAATTTAAACAAATGGGAAGTTTAAATATCCAGAAAGCACTTTTAATAGTAAGTATACATCAAAAAATATTTTTATCGTGTAACCTATTTGCTCTGACAATTTTATGTGCAATTATGTATTTATTTTTCAATTTTCATTTAGACATTTTATGATATTGCTTTTCCTATTGATACTGTTTTACGTTGTAATAAAATTTTATTACAATACCTTTCTAATTTATATTTTACACTTAATTTGGATCAGGTTGACCTTTTTTTATTTATATTTATAAGCAATAACAAAATTGTAAGGAGTAGGCGCTGAGAATTTATATACTTTTGATAAAAGAAAATAATTTTTAGAACCTAAATTAAAATGAAAACTATACATTAGGTGAAAGCTTTCGGTTATTTCTAATCCTTCTAACGTCACAACTTAAATGTTAATAATACGGTAAATTATAAATTAAACATATCACATTACTTTCCTACCTACAAAATGGAAATTAAAAGAAATGAAATAATTTTAATAACATTTTTTAGTATACTTATACAACCTCTTTTATAAGAAGTTCATTACGAAAACAGGCAACATTGTAAACTCAAAAACAATAATCTACGTCAAACAGACATTTAAAACTTCATGACAGAGGTTAATAGACATGTAGATGCTAACTTAAATTAAAAGAATGAATGAAATAATTTTAATTTCTATTTCCTTAGAATAACTATGCAACATCTTTTTTATACGTTCATAACGAAAACAGGCAACATTGTAAAAACGAAAACAATAATCTATGTCAGAATGACGTTTAAAACTTCAAGAGATTAATGGACATAAATACACGTTAACGTAAAAAAAAATTCCAAAGCCGCCCGCTTCTATAAAAATGTGATAGTACAGCTTCAGTATTTTCAATCATATTTATTTAATTTTACATTTATTTCGTTTAACATTAAATCACTTTATAAAGAAAATTTATCTAAAATTAAATCTATCTACATTTTTTCTTATAAAATTAATCGTTATTCAGATAATGAGAAAATTTGAACTATCACTTAAATTCCACCATAGGGAATTCTTTTTGCCGCTAAATTACGCGCCATATCAAAAAATTGCATAGAACATAATAAATCGATATGTTTAAGATCCATATCTAGATATTTTTATATCTCTGAAATATGCTGCTGTTTTAGAAATATTTGATAAACACCAAAAACTCCCCCAATAAACACCCCTCTCCGCCGCTGGATTTCTCCCAAATCTAATCAGCTCTAACCTTTGCATGTTAAACTGCAATCTTTCTTTGAACTTGAATATAGGGTTTATGTTATATTTATACAAAATGCTTTAATGTGTTTACAATTTATTTCCAACCCTCAGCAGTGGCGTATCTTAATTTTGAAATATCTGAATTTCTGTTACGAGATACATGTTCATACATGTATATCGTTTGTTAATTTAATGAATGTTAAAATAGTATTGAATACAGACTAAAAAAAATGGGGCCAATCAAAATGTTTCACCTCAGATTCACAATGTATATTAAAGGCATCTTACGGGAATTGGACAGAGTTAAATTTTATTAGAAATTTTTATTAATTCAATATAAGACTTGATTGACACACTACTTTTAAGAGGACGGCGTCAAATTGACTTCTTGTCATTTTGACAAATGGGAATACCACTACAGAAAAAAATTTGGTGGCCTGCTCTAATGCAAAAACAAGATGGAATAGAGTATACTACTTCCTACTGTTCCATAGAGAAATGCGCATATTTAACGGTTTTAGATTCGTTATAATCAAATGATTTTGGGAGGAATCTTATCTGTACTGCTGTTTATATTTAATGGTTTTAAAGTCAAATATACGTTATATTGACCTGAAATTAGGTTGCAAGCACTTTTATGCAAAAAATTTAATTCGAAGCGAAGTGCCTATGACAAAAAGATGCTATTATGCTACTAGTGTAACTGTATTACGAGTGAAATGATAAAATATGGATAGAGGTAACTTGTGGCACCATTGTGCACTAACTTTATTTACCATTATTAGGTTTACACAATTTTAGTTGCAGCCCAAATTAGATTGAGTCCAATTATCATAGGTGAACTTTTATTTTTTCATGTTCACTAATACTAGTTAATAGAATGGATTATTGGAGGAGAAGTACAGGCATAACCAGTACAACGGATAAGAAATGTAGATATTAGAGAAAGAATCGGTGTACAAGAAATACTGGTGGATACAATACAACCAAAACAAGTTTTATGGAGAAGAATGACGGAAGAAAGATTACCCTTAGAAGCATGGAAATGGAGACTTAGAGAAAGAAGAAAAAGAGGAATAGCGAGAAATAAATGGAACACTGCAGTGCAAAGGACTATGGAAGAAATGTGTCCCAGATAACATTTCCAGCATGGGGATCTCACTTATTATAAAAGATACAGATTTGGTTAAATTAGATGAATTACTCCTAAGGATTAGTGAAATTATAGGACACTCTCCAATTTCCAAATTTCCATGTATTTTAAGACTTATGGCAAGAAAAGAAAATGTCAAATTTCTTTTCTTGTAATATCTTTGTTATATTAGACATATAAATTTTATTTGCACTTTCTTAAGATATTTTTATACAGAATTTAAATATCAATTTGGATTTTTTTTGCACTTTCTATTTTTTAGTTTCAACCCCTAAATTAAATTTTTCTTATGGAACGACAAGTCGGCTTTGAAATAATTGATCGTGTTTTTTTATCCTCTTTACAATGATATAGCACATGTACTATCTATTTTTAAAACAACAAAGAAAATTTAAAAAAATGTATTTTATTAAAGACTAACAATAAGTAGGCCGTGAAACATGAGAAAACGACAAATAATAGATAACAACAAGAGTTAAGCAGGTAATAGTATTGGAGATAATTATCCAATTATAAAATATGTTCAAACAATTGACCATTCCGTTCTAAACATAATTGTGCCCTGCGTAGTGTCGACGTAATTGCTCTGCGTAGTTTTTGACGTTTAATGCTACCAAATGCTGCAAGAACAGCTTCACGAAGATCTTCGGCATTCTCAAATGTTTGCACGTACACTCGATTTTTTACGTAGCCCCAAAGGAAAAAGTCCAAGGGCGTTAAGTCTGGAGATCTGGGTGGCCATAAAATCGGTCCTCGATTACCAATCCATGAATTTGGAAACCGATTATTAAGATATTCGCTGATGATGTTTGAATTGTGGGGTGAGGCGCCATCTTGTTGGAAGCAGATATTAATATTCTCAATCAGTGGTAAATCATCAAGTTTATTTTCTAAATCAGTTTGTAGTAAATTCAAATACCTTTCACTATTTAATGTTTCGTTAAAAAATATAAGCCCAATAAGTTTAGCGCCTAAAATGCCACACCAGACGTTAAAACCAAATCTCACTTGATGCCGACTTTCCTTAACAACGTGAGGATTTTCACGGTCCCAAAAGTGAACATTGTGTCGATTGAAAAGGCCATTATTTGTAAATCTGCTTTCGTCAGACCACAAAATCGTAGCTGGAAAATTATCGTTATTCTCACATTGATTAACATACCATTGGCAAAATTGTAATCTTCTCCCCTGATCTTCATCTCTAAGTCCCTGCAGAATGGTGTACTTATACGGATGATACCTGTGACGTTTTAAAATTCTTTGTGATGTAGTTTTCGAAATACCAGTGTTATGTTCAATTTCTCTAACAGATGTTGAAGGATTTTCAATAACTGATTGTAATACATTTAGTTCTGCATCTTCATTCCGTAATTTCGGATTTCTAGTAGGTTTTGAAAATGAACCATATTCTTTTAAATTAATTACCAAGTTTCTGTACGTACGAGCACTGGGCTGCCTTCTTTCAGGATACAACCTCAAGTACATCCGTTCAGCTTCTATACTGTTTTTATGAGACATATCAAACTTTTCAGTATTAGTAAATGAAGTCATGTTTGACACAAAAATATTCTGGAACGAATAATTGACATTAAATTCGATTGTTTTTATGCTTCACTGCCTGCTTATTGTTAGAGTTTTTAATAAAATACATTTTTTTAAATTTTCTTTGTTGATTTTAAAAATTGATAGTACATGTGCTATATCATTGTAAAGAGGATAAAAAAACACGATCAATTATTTCAAAGCCGACTTGTCGTTCCATAAGAAAAATTTAATTTAGGGGTTGAAACTAAAAAATAGAAAGTGCAAAAAAAAACCAAAACGATATTTAAATTCTGCATAAAAAATATCTTAAGAAAGTACAAATAAAATTTATATGTCTAATATAACAAAGATATTACAAGAAAAGAAATTTGACATTTTTCTTTTCTTGCCATAAATCTTAAAATACATGGAAATTTGGAAATTGGAGAGTGTCCTATAATTTCCTAATCCTTAGGAGTAATTCATCTAATTTAACCAAATCTGTATCTTTTATAATAAGCGAGATCCCCATGCTGGAAATGTTATCTGGGACACGTTGTATATATATATATATATATATATATATATATATATATATATATATATATATACACTAATACTAGTTTCCAGTGTTGGGTTAACGGAACCTCACTTTTTTTAACCTTCGCATTCGACGGTCACTTTTAAATTCTCGCGCCAATTCAGCTTCGAGCCCGTGTACTTTCGCCGGTTCACCACGCCTGAACCGTTGTACTTTTTTTCCTTTGGTGACACATCTACAGAATAAGACCGTGTGTTAGACACCATAACCGAATTCCTACACCTAGCCGTTCTCTTAATTTAGTGGATACAGAAATATACACACACATATATATATATATATATATATATATATATATATATATATATATATATATATATATACCAATACTAGTTTCTAGTGTTGGGTTAACGCAACCTCACTTTCTTTAACCTTCGAATTCGACGGTCACTTTTAAATTTTCGCGCCAATTCAGCTTCGAGCCCGTGCACCTTCGCCGGTTCACCACGCCTCAACCGTTCTACTTTTTTTCTTTTTCTCTTTTGATGATACATCTATAGACCAAGACCGTTTGTTAGACACCGCAAACAAATTTTTACACCTAGCCGTTTAGTGAATACAGAAAACACACTTTTCAAATTAATATGTAAATGTCTTCGAATAAATAATATAACTTTATAAAGGCATTCTGAGCAATTTGGTAGCATGACCCTATTAGGTTCATCTGTTTTAGATGTTTTAGACGTTTTAGACTAGTGAAGATTTTCGTGAATTGAAGTACGATGACATAAATAAGTGGTTTCTGTTAAAAAAATTCCAAATTTCGACATGTACTGTGTTATAAAAGGGAAGTCAAATTGGCACATTCCGCAAATCGTTAGAAGAAAATTATGGTTTATTTGCATATTGAATCTGCGAAGTCTGTTTTTTTACCTTCACCATAGAATTTTGTTTTAAGCGAATATGAATAACCATTCTACAGGGTTCCTACTATCGTGTCAGGTTGCGTTGACGCACCCTGTATATAGGATGTTATAATGACGTGTATTATGTGTTTTGAGCACGAGTGTATTGAGTTTGAACAAAAAAAAAAAATTTTTTGTGTATATGTATAATGTATGTGGGTGTATGATACGCCACTGGAAATTTCGGAGAAATATAATTCAGTATGTAGATACGTGTATTTGAATGTTATAAAGACTTTAGTGTTGGAATAATTAGATTTTGATGAATGTAAATGTGAAGAGAAATTTGTCCATGGGACGATAATGCTTTCCACTGGATTGCTTCTGTTTTGCTGATGATAAAGAAAGGAATGTTTGAAGATAAATGGGTAATCTTGATTAGAAAATGTGAAGAATAAGTGTAGAATGTTTTAGAAAATGTGTAGAGAAAGATTGGGTATGTTTAAGTATTAATTTCAGAAAGTTTTGTAATGTTGTGCAATTGTTTTGAGAATAAATGTGTGTATATGGAATTTGAGACATTAGACTGTACTGATTTTTGCAAATGTTGCGGAACGAGATCGAGCGCAAGTTGGAGATAAGTGTTAAAAGTTGCGTAATGGTTTAGAGTGGCTACTGAATGAATGTAATGACGAAAAAATGATTTCTTCGGGGGAAGTAATTGAAAAATTTGTAAGTGAAAACAAATATGGCGATGTATTGTAATTACATGCGTGCTTGTATAGAGGGAAGCAGTTATCAGAACGATAACATTTTGAGTGAATATTATTGGAGAATATAACGCGGAAGGAAGACATGTTTAAAGATGGATGACTGAAGTTATAAATAGGGAAGTCAGAGATTGAAGTGAGTTAGTTAGTAGTTAGAGGTAGGCAGTTAAGCTTTCGGTTTTGGTGAAGGTTGGCGGAAGGCGCGTGCGAGGTAGTGTGGGATAGACTGTGACGATGTTGGAGTATGTTTGTGAAATTTTAATGATGCAGTAATTGTTTAATTAACTGCGTTACCCGAACCGGGGATAAATTGAAAAAGACATTCATAAACAATACCATAGTTAAAATTGAAGTTGAAGGTAAAAATTAGTTTGTTTATCTTCAAGAAAATAATAGTGCGTAAGCAGATTTGAATAAAGTTAACAGTTGTTACGTAATAGTAGTATCAAGTTTAGCGCGTGTCCTGGTAACGAGATTTAGTTAAAACTATTTGTGGGATCACCTTTTAAGTGAACGAAGTGGTCATTGTATATTAAGCCAAAGTTTAAGTAACGTTATATGACATTGAGAAGTTTATTTGTGTAAAGGACTGAATTGTTTTAAAAGTTATTAAGAAATTTGGAAGAGGCAACCATATCCTTATCGTTATTATATGTGTTTGGGTAGTAACAACCTCGCTAGTGAACCAATCGCGAGTGCATAAAAAGGAATAAGTTTTGTGGAGCATTTGTTATGTGCTTCAGCCAAATTTAAGGATTACAAATATTGGATATACGAGAATAAAGAAGAAAGAAAAAGAAAGGATTAATGGACAATTTTTAAGTAAGAGTTAGATTTAAGATTATGAAGAACTCATTTAAGCACGTTTATCTTTTGGTAGATTTATTTGTGTATTGTTGGTTAAGTATTAATTTAGTTCCGAAAGATAATCGTTCTTGAGTAATATTGTGTCGTATTGTGTTTTTTTTTTGTTAGTAGTAAGGATTTTTGCAGTAAGGCAAATTGGTATTTTTGGTGGTTTAAGTTCTCCGCCAAGCGAGTGTAATATATGTAAATATTTGTGTTTTATTTTATTTTGTATAGGACAATATAGTTACCGTTGGTTGTTATTTTGTTGTTATTCATTTATTGGGTGACCTACTTTCGACAATTACAAAAGTAAGCTTTAATATTTTGATCTGCTTTTATTTAGAAGTTTTCAAAATTAATTATCGAATATTGAATGACAAGATATTTTATTCATTAATAAATAGGAACCTAACGTCATATGTGTATACGAGGGATACGCAGAAAATATTCAGTTACCGTATTATAACTTTTGTTTTGGATATTTTAGTTTACGAGGTGTGTTCAAAAAGTTGTTAATGACATGGGTAGTACGAAATTTATTTGAGTTGAATTGTTTTGGACGAGTGTTTGTTTTATAACCTTCGTATATGAGTTTACCGAGGAAGCACAATCCTACTTTCCACAATCAAGTAGGGTTAATTAACATCCAGCTTAAGACAATTACATTAGCAAAGTTTCGATTGTGGTGGCGCCTAGAGACATATTTTCCCGAATTGAGCTATTTGAGTATAAGTGTAAGGTGTTTGAGCTTATTGATCATCCATTTTACTTATTATTTCGACCACGCCCATCTCCCTGTTAGCTGGCTTGGCAACCCGCTTACATTAGTAAGCCTACACGACGCCTAGTGCGGTTTGGACGTGTAACATAATTATTTGGCAGCCCAACGTGTGGGGCCTTGAGATTGAATGTGACTTAATTTTGATGTTTGATGAAATATTGTAGTAGAATTTTGGATTCTGAAGTTTAGATTACTGATTGTTGACGAATTATCGATTGGACTTTGTGAGATTAGTGAATGTTGAGTCGTGTAGCAATTTTTTTTTGTGAGGAGACAATTAGTGTTTAGGCATTTACATTTGTGACTTTGAGTTTATGGTGTGTTAAGTGAATTCCTTTGTTTGGAAAGATATTTTGGTGGTATTAACGAGTTGTTTAGGATATTTTTGAAGTATTTTGGGAAACCTTTTATTTGTTAAGATGGGATATAAGATCCATATTGATTGTTCGACGTTGAATGAGATTAAGTATGAGATAGCTATTAGGGGAGGTGATGCTTCCTTAGGCATTACGGCCTTACGGAAAGCACTTAGGAATATTTATAGTGAAGAAGCTGCGGGTAGGGCGAGTACGCGACCCCCGTACCCATTTGGATTTGATACTGATAGGTTAGCTATTAATGAGACTAAGTTAGAAATTGAGAAATTAATTGATGAATTACAAAGTAACGTGACTACGAAAATTATAGCGACTATTGAGACAAAATTTAAGTATATTTTTAATAGAATTAATAATGTTGTGGCAAAAACTGATGTAGAAAATAAAGAGAAAGAGGACTTTATTACGAGTATGGCAATTTTAGTTTCGAATTATGAAATTTTAGATAGGCAAGTAGTAGTTAGGACTCCCGCTAATGTAGGGATAAGTACAGATGACGTGATGGCTTCACCATCAACCAATTTTAAGACTGAATTACCAATAGTTGACCCTTTAGTAAACGTAGCACCTATTATGACTGTAGCGAAGAGTGTTCCCGTATGCAAGTGGAACATCTCTTTTTCAGGTGACATTAAGTCTTTGTCGTTAAATGCATTTTTGGAGAGAATTAGTGAGTTACAAGTTTCCCGTAACGTTAAGGATGAGCAACTGTTTGCAGAATGTTTAGATTTGTTTACCGGTACAGCACTTATTTATGTCAGGTCAATTAGGAAAGAGGTTAAGACATGGAGTGAATTGGTGGAATCTTTGCGTTTGCAGTTCCAGCCAAGTGATTATGATGAAAGATTAATTGAGGAAATCAAGCGACGCACACAGGCGTCTGACGAACCTATGGGTATTTATGTTGCGATTATGCGCACATTATTTTCGCGACTTAATGAAGGGTTATCTGAGGATAGACAATTAAGAATCTTATGTAAAAATATCGCTCCTATTTATCAGACTCAATTAGGACTTACCGAAATTAGTACTATTAGTGATTTAATTAAGTATGGGAGATTGATTGAAGAACGTATACAGGCGATGGACAGTTACGTACCCCCGAGAAGGAGAAAGTCAGATTTAGAGACCGATTTAGCATATGTACGTGAAGTAGAGAGTGTGAGTGAATCACGTAATGTTGTGAAGGGTGACGAAGTGAAGGTATCTGAGAGAGTGGAAATGAAACCGTCAGGGTCTAGAAAGATTATGAATGTGGCGAAACCTTTATTGTGTTGGAATTGCAAGCAAGGCAATCATAAGGCAGTTCAGTGTCAGGTACCGAAAAAGAATATGTATTGTTATCGATGTGGTAGGGCAGATTTTACCGTTAGGACATGTCCTAAATGTTCACGATTTTCACGTAATCAGGGAAATGGGGAAGGGAGGCAATAGACAGTCGCATATTGTCTTCCGAAATTTTTGTAGAGTCGGCTATCTTTTATAATAGTTCTCGAAATAAGGCGGAGATAACGTTTTCGAAAAATAAAGTTTTAATGGAGTATATGTTTGATAATCAGGGTTCAGATGAGAGACCGTTTATTTATGTTAATGTTTATAGTCAGTCTATGTTAGCACTTTTGGATAGTGGTTCTTCTAGAACAATTTTGGGAATAAAAGGGTGGAATAGCTTAGAAAGGTTAGGAGTTAGGTGTAGAAGTAAGCGTGTGACTACGTGTGTTGTGGCGAATGGCCAGAAAGTTTTATCTGTAGGCACTGTGACGATTCCGATTGAAATTAGAGGAAAAATTGTTATAATGGACGTGATTATTGTACTCGATATAAGACATCAGATGATTTTAGGATGGGATTTTTGGAAAAAGGCAGGTATTGTACCTGATTTTCGTAGAGGTGAATGGCAGTTTGAAAGTTTGAGTGAAATTGAAATTTTAGAGACTAGGGATTTAGTAATACATTCACGTTTAGATTTGACTACCGAACAATTGAATTTATTAGACAATTTAGTTGAGGATTATTTTGTGAGGACTAAGGAGAAAGAGTTAGGTTGCGCAAATTTAGTAGAGCACCGAATTAGGACTAATAGTGAACCTATTAAGCAAAGGTATTATCGTGTATCACCATTTATGCAGAGCCATATTGATGATGAATTAGAGAAAATGTTGAAGCTTGGAGTGGTTGAGAAATCGAGTAGTGCATGGGCTAGTCCCATTGTTATGGTCAAAAAGAAGGACGGGAAATATAGGTTTTGTGTAGATTATCGCAAGTTGAATAAGGTTACGGAGAAGGATGCTTATCCTATTCCTTACGTTTCGTCAATTTTAGATCGTCTTCGTGACGCGAAGTTTATTTCATCTTTAGATATTAAGTCTGCGTATTGGCAACTGCCAATGGCGGAGGATTCTAAGGGGTTAACGGCTTTTACGGTACCCAATAGGGGTCTTTATCAGTTTAAGAGAATGCCTTTTGGCTTAGTTAATGCACCGGCATCGTGGCAACGATTAATTGACAGTGTTATTGGTTCAGAATTGGAACCTTATGTGTTTGTTTATCTTGATGATACTATAATTTGTACACCGACGTTTGAGAAACATATTGAAGTGTTAACGGAAGTGTTTAAGCGTTTTGAACGGGCAGGTTTAACGTTGAGCAAGGACAAGTGTTCCTTTTGTCGTGACGAATTGCGTTATTTAGGTTATGTGGTAAATTCTACCGGTTTATCAGTTGATCCCGAGAAGGTTGAAGCGATTTTGAAGATTCCGGTCCCGACTACGGCGTCGGAAATTAGAAGAATTATCGGTATGGCATCATGGTATCGGCGTTTTATCGCGCAGTTCTCGTCTATTATCGCACCTCTTACGAAATTATTGAAGAAAAATGTACGCTTTGAGTGGACGGAAGAATGTAGTGAAGCATTAGATATTATTAAGAATTGTTTAGTGACAGCACCTATTTTGACGTGTCCAGATTTTAGTTTACCGTTTTCGATTCAAACTGACGCATCGGATTATGGAATCGGCTCAGTTTTGACGCAGACTATTGATGGAGTGGAAAAAGTTATATGTTATAATAGTAGATCATTGACGCGTAGCGAACGGAAGTTTTCGACTACGGAGAAGGAGTGTTTGGCGGTGTTATGGTCGATAGAGAAGCTAAGACCATACATCGAAGGGGTTAAGTTTAGCGTTATTACGGACCATGCATCCTTATTATGGTTACATAATTTGAAGGATCCGACAGGACGTTTGGCTCGGTGGGCTGTTAGGCTCCAGCAGTATGATTTTGAAGTAATACATAGGAAGGGTAGAGATCATGTAGTACCCGATACCTTATCGCGATCAGTTCCCGTTATTGAGGAAACGTCTAGTGAAGATAATACCGACAGCGACATTACCGGCGAAGACCATAATGAAGAAGAAGATATTGTAGAAGATAAATGGATTGAAAGAATGAAGAGATGTATTGAGAATCGACCGATAGCGTATCCAAAATGGAGAGTTCAAGATGGGAAGTTATATAAGCATGTAACGTGTAGTTATCCGAATTTACGTGAAGACGCGGAAAGTTGGCGTGAAGTTATTCCGAAGGCGAAACGTGGTGAAATGTTGAGAAAGTATCATGACGAACCTACTGCAGGGCATGCAGGAATATTCAAGACATATGAGCGTATTTCGAAATTATATTATTGGCCAAAGTTAAAGAATGATGTGAAACGTTATGTGAATAAGTGTGAAGTGTGTATAGCACATAAACCCGAACAGCGATTACCGGCAGGGTTGATGACTCAGCATCCTGTTATCGATAAACCGTGGCAAATGATTTCGACGGATATTGTGGGACCTCTTCCTAGGTCTAAAAGTGGTTATAGTTATGTTCTAGTAGTGTCAGATTATTTTACGAAGTTTGTGTTATTTTTCCCGTTACGTACGGCTACGGCCGCGGTGTTGTGAAAAATATTGAAGAAAATGTGTTTTTATTATTTGGTGTACCGTTGTATATGTTATGTGATAACGGATCACAGTTTAGAAGTGCAGCCTTTAGGAATATGGTGGCATCGTATAATGCCAAGATCATTTTTAATGCGAATTATCACCCTCAGGCGAACCCAACAGAAAGGGTTAATCGAATAATGAAGACTATGTTAGCATCATATATTGAAGACAATCAGAGAAATTGGGACAAATATTTAGCGAAGGTGGCTTGTGCAATTAGGACAGCTACTCATGAAGTTACTGGAATGACGCCGTATTTTGCGAATTTTGGTAGAGAAATTAATCTCGATGGAGCGAGACATGGGGAACCCGTAGTGGGTAATACTTTGAATGACGTCGCGTTTGCGAATAGAGAACCTTTAATTGCTAGAGGCAATGTTTTTCAAGAAGTGTATGATGACATTAAGAGAAGATTGAATGCAGCATATATTAGAAGTAAGAAGAATTACGACTTACGAAGAAGATTAGCTACTTTTCAAGTAGGAGATACTGTGTGGCGGAAGAATTATGTTTTATCGGACGCGTCGCGTTACTTTGCCGCGAAATTAGCACCTAAATTTATTGGACCGTTTTATATAAAGAAAAAAGTTTCGTATCAGACGTATGAGTTATCGGACGCCTCGGGCGACTCTAGAGGCATATGGCATGCCAAAGATTTAAAGTTTAGACCGTCAGACGATTAAGTTAGTTAAGATTTTAGTGTGTATATATAGTAGGTTAGGCTATTGAATGAATTGATCGAATTTTTGTTGGTTATTTTTACCGTCAGATGGACATTGGTAGGTTGGTCGGAAAAAACTATCGGGCGTGTAGAATTGACTGTTTCTATTTTCTTTTGAATCAGAATTTGTCTGTGTTGTTTGTGTCCTTGGGGCACACTTGGCTGTGTAGGGACGGCCCTAGAATTTTCCTACAGCAGAGGCCAACTGCTTGTCGTAAGAGGCGACTAATCAAAGGGGTGTGTCGAGGTAGGGTGAGACGTTGGTCTTGACGGGGGAGTTGAGTCCCATGTTGAAGGTTTTGGTATTTTGGTTTTAGACCACTTTACGGTATAGCCGTCGTATATAGTTAGGATTACTTAGATTAGGGTTATTTTGGTTTTAGACCACTTTACGGTATAGCCGTCGTATATAGTTGGGTTGTGGCTTCACGAGCGGACCTCGGTGAAGTGTTCTAGTTTTGACTTTGTGTAGGTCTCTTAGGACCAGTATTTTTGAGTTTTTCTGGAAGAAAATCTCCTTGTGGAGGAGGTGTCAGGTTGCGTTGACGCACCCTGTATATAGGATGTTATAATGACGTGTATTATGTGTTTTGAGCACGAGTGTATTGAGTTTGAACGAAAAAAAAAATTTTTTTGTGTATATGTATAATGTATGTGGGTGTATGATACGCCACTGGAAATTTCGGAGAAATATAATTCAGTATGTAGATACGTGTATTTGAATGTTATAAAGACTTTAGTGTTGGAATAATTAGATTTTGATGAATGTAAATGTGAAGAGAAATTTGTCCATGGGACGATAATGCTTTCCACTGGATTGCTTCTGTTTTGCTGATGATAAAGAAAGGAATGTTTGAAGATAAATGGGTAATCTTGATTAGAAAATGTGAAGAATAAGTGTAGAATGTTTTAGAAAATATGTAGAGAAAGATTGGGTATGTTTAAGTATTAATTTCAGAAAGTTTTGTAATGTTGTGCAATTGTTTTGAGAATAAATGTGTGTATATGGAATTTGAGACATTAGACTGTACTGATTTTTGCAAATGTTGCGGAACGAGATCGAGCGCAAGTTGGAGATAAGTGTTAAAAGTTGCGTAATGGTTTAGAGTGGCTACTGAATGAATGTAATGACGAAAAATGATTTCTTCGGGAAGTAATTGAAAAATTTGTAAGTGAAAACAAATATGGCGATGTATTGTAATTACATGCGTGCTTGTATAGAGGGAAGCAGTTATCAGAACGATAACATTTTGAGTGAATATTATTGGAGAATATAACGCGGAAGGAAGACATGTTTAAAGATGGATGACTGAAGTTATAAATAGGGAAGTCAGAGATTGAAGTGAGTTAGTTAGTTGAAGTTAGAGGTAGGCAGTTAAGCTTTCGGTTTTGGTGAAGGTTGGCGGAAGGCGCGTGCGAGGTAGTGTGGGATAGACTGTGACGATGTTGGAGTATGTTTGTGAAATTTTAATGATGCAGTAATTGTTTAATTAACTGCGTTACCCGAACCGGGGATAAATTGAAAAAGACATTCATAAACAATACCATAGTTAAAATTGAAGTTGAAGGTAAAAATTAGTTTGTTTATCTTCAAGAAAATAATAGTGCGTAAGCAGATTTGAATAAAGTTAACAGTTGTTACGTAATAGTAGTATCAAGTTTAGCGCGTGTCCTGGTAACGAGATTTAGTTAAAACTATTTGTGGGATCACCTTTTAAGTGAACGAAGTGGTCATTGTATATTAAGCCAAAGTTTAAGTAACGTTATATGACATTGAGAAGTTTATTTGTGTAAAGGACTGAATTGTTTTAAAAGTTATTAAGAAATTTGGAAGAGGCAACCATATGCTTATCGTTATTATATGTGTTTGGGTAGTAACAACCTCGCTAGTGAACCAATCGCGAGTGCATAAAAAGGAATAAGTTTTGTGGAGCATTTGTTATGTGCTTCAGCCAAATTTAAGGATTACAAATATTGGATATACGAGAATAAAGAAGAAAGAAAAGAAAGGATTAATGGACAATTTTAAGTAAGAGTTAGATTTAAGATTATGAAGAACTCATTTAAGCACGTTTATCTTTTGGTAGATTTATTTGTGTATTGTTGGTTAAGTATTAATTTAGTTCCGAAAGATAATCGTTCTTGAGTAATATTGTATCGTATTGTGTTTTTTTTTGTTAGTAGTAAGGATTTTTGCAGTAAGGCAAATTGGTATTTTTGGTGGTTTAAGTTCTCCGCCAAGCGAGTGTAATATATGTAAATATTTGTGTTTTATTTTATTTTGTATAGGACAATATAGTTACCGTTGGTTGTTATTTTGTTGTTATTCATTTATTGGGTGACCTACTTTCGACAATTACAGAAGTAAGCTTTAATATTTTGATCTGCTTTTATTTAGAAGTTTTCAAAATTAATTATCGAATATTGAATGACAAGATATTTTATTCATTAATAAATAGGAACCTAACGTTATATGTGTATACGAGGGATACGCAGAAAATATTCAGTTACCGTATTATAACTTTTGTTTTGGATATTTTATTTTAGGAGGTGTGTTCAAAAGTTGTTAATGACATGGGTAGTACGAAATTTATTTGAGTTGAATTGTTTTGGACGAGTGTTTGTTTTATAACCTTCGTATATGAGTTTACCGAGGAAGCACAATCCTACTTTCCACAATCAAGTAGGGTTAATTAACATCCAGCTTAAGACAATTACATTAGCAAAGTTTCGATTGTGGTGGCGCCTAGAGACATATTTTCCCGAATTGAGCTATTTGAGTATAAGTGTAAGGTGTTTGAGCTTATTGATCATCCATTTTACTTATTATTTCGACCACGCCCATCTCCCTGTTAGCTGGCTTGGCAACCCGCTTACATTAGTAAGCCTACACGACGCCTAGTGCGGTTTGGACGTGTAACAATCGTAGCATAATGAAATTTGGTTTCAGGCTAGGATCGACCATTTGCAATCCAAGTAATACTTCAAAGTGGCGTCACTTTCGGTTATACTGGAAGTAGCTACCAACTTCGCTATTTTAAATGGAACCCCCTAATTTTTGGAAAACTCGTTAAATTTTAAGGTCAGTTTATGTAAAGCATCTTATATCTAAGCCTTACCATCTTCGGTAGATTTTAAAAATTTTGACAGTTGCAAGGACCCACGAAAACCGCTGCGAATTTCGGAATCGATTTTCTGGTACTACAGGAGGACCTAACAAGCTACCTACCGTTTTCATGAGTTTTAATTAAAAAAACTTTTCACAAATCCCGAGATAAGCCACCGAAATATCCGTACCTTAACGCATTTTCGAGCCTAGAATTCAATTCTGTATCAAATATTATTAAGGTTGCCAGGACCTATTCTGGTTTTCAAGATAATTAACACCAAATAAATTGATTCAATTATGTTGTGTTAATATTCATATGTATTAGAATTAAATAAATAATTGTTCATCTAGGAACTTAGTTTAATAAACAAATACTACAACAAACATTTAAATTAGGATACAAAATTATAATACATATTCAAGGTAGTGTCCTTGGAACTGAAGGCATAATTCAAATCGTCTCTCTACACTGGTTGTAGATCAACGAATTTCATTGAGGTCTAACTTGTCAAACGCTGACTGTATCCTGTGGAGCTATTACTCTCAGTTATTTGCTGAGAAATAGTAGACCTTGGTTTTGTAATACTCCCATAAGTAAAAATCTAAAGGGGTTAATTCAGGCCGTCATGGAAGCCACCTCCAACATCCGTTAGGAACAATCCCTCGGTCATCAAAAAACCAGTCAATTCGAGATAAACTTCACGAGAATGATGTGCTGGTGCACCATCTAATTAATACCAAAAATTTTGGCGCTGATCGACAGGGAATTTCGATGAATGGATTTACAGTGCCTTGTAGAATTTCCACATATTTCGCGCTATTTAAGTTTTCTTCATAAATACAGTATCACACCAGATTTTTCAAAAGTACTGCAAAAACGCTCAAACTAACTATATTTTGAAAATGCGCATATCGTATACCGTGTGGATTTTCTTCTGCCCTGAAGTGTTGGTTCCTTTTGTTTATTATCCCCTCTCCGTAAAATTTTGCTTCATCTGCCCAAAAATATTAAAAAGGAATTGATGATCTAGAAATTTTGATAACATGAACTCGCAAAACTCTATTCGGCGGACCTCATCACCGGCTCTAATGGTCTGTACATTTTAGAAGGAATAGGGGTTCATAATTGGTCTGATAGTTCCATTTTTGCAGATAGTGTTGAGCTTTGTGGTGATGCGTGGTATTTATTACATTTTCCTCTTCATTGCTCACCGGTTTTGGAACATTTTTGGTAGCTTTCACTTTCCCGAAACGCAAAAAGTTGCACTTAATTCGCTTGAATTTTGTCTTATTCATCGGCTGAAAACGGGGATTTAGTTCATTAAACACGCGGCAAGTTCTCTCAACAATTTTACAGCATTCTCCATGAATATAAAACAGATTTAGAATATCAGCATTTGACTACTCTTACATTTTGCAATCAAAGTTTCTTAAAAATAAATTAATATTACCAATTTGCTGAAAGATGTCAAATGATGAGAAACATACAATAGGTACTATTTATTATTTGTTATCTTTTTTTTCATGGATAACTATGTGAAGTCCAAAAAAAACTGAATAAAAGGATAGTTTTGGTTAACATTAATTATCTCGAAAACCGTCCAAAATAGGTCCTGGCAACCTTAACAATATTTGATACAGAATTAAATTCTAGACGCGAAAATCAGTGTACAGGGTGTCCAATTTGAAATAACCAAGTTATTGAGGTTCATAATTGTACAATGTCGGATCCTTATATCCGGATTTGTGGAAGACTATTTTTATTAAAACTCGCCAAAACGTAGCTTATTAGGTCCTCTTGTAGCCCCAGAAAACCGATTATGAAATTCGCAGCGGTTAGCGCACAATATCGATTTCGTGGGACCTTGCAACTGTCACAATTGTCATATTTTTCTAAACTCAGAAACGGTAGATTATAGATATGACGCCTTCAAATTTAACGAAAACACCAAAAATGGCAAAAAAATTAGGGGTTCCTACTTCTGGCATCACCGAAGTGTGGAAAGTCGAAAATTTTCTAATGAATGTGTTACATGGCTAACCCTGTATATAATATGTAATGGCGCATCTATCATTTGTTTTAATAAAAAGTTGAATAATTAAAAAACTATTAAAAATACTCATGTGGTATGGCATATAGACTTAGGCGAAACTTGTAAAAGGGATCCTAATAATATATACTCGACTCCATTTAAACGGAACGACATAAACATGGCAATTTTTGTAGATGAACTTGCAATGTTTAACAAGATACACCTGTAAGGTTTATATTTTGACTTGTAGGAGTCAAAGTCGAATTTAAACAAAGCATACTATCAAGTGCACGTAAAATAATATAAACAAGAAAAAATTATTGAGCCACATTTAAACTAATTATGTTTTTGAAATAATCAAATAGAGGGCAGCACTCGTCATCGTTATGTAATAATTTCTTTCATTTACGTTTTTTTAGGGTTTCATAATTCTTGCAGCCTAAATTAGATTGAGTCCAGTTATTATAGATCAAGTTCACTATTTTTCCATATTTTGAATATGCCTTTGAATAAATAAATGGCGTAACTTTATAAAGGTACTCTGATCTTGCGTGTATCCATGCTTTCATTCACATATAGTCAACTTTCTAGAAGGTGAAAAAGGTGTACTCTTAAAAAATAAGAATAATTTTAAATAAATAATTCATAAATTTTGTTAGAAAAAGTGCCAATCTATTTCAAATTTAGGCACATTTGGATCGAATTTAAAGCATAAACTTAAAACAATGATTAATTGTTGCATGAAAGTGGTAAACCAGTACACAGACAAATGTGGACAATGTGTTTAGTTTTAGAGTATATTAAAGTAACACGGAGAGATTAATGAATTAATAAACCTTACCTTTTATTAAATTTTCCAATTCATTAATCACAGCAATCAGTTACTCAAATGCTTTCCTTTACATTAAAGATTGTTGAAGAACATTAATTTTCCCATAATTAAATTATCAACGAAAGGCAGCTTTCTTAAATGTATTTGATTAATTGAACCTTCTCTTACAGGGTTATATACATAATTATGACACGAAACATTTTTTGATCTTAAATTCGAAAAACACAGACCACTTCAATTTGAACCTCTTGCTAGTTACCTACTAGTAATTAAAATTAAAGTATTAATACTATTATACATACAATTTTTACATTTTTATCAAAATTTCTAGTTCTACATTACCCGCAAAAGATTATCCATAACGCGATAAAGATGTAAAGAAGTATTCTAATTACGTAATAGTTATTTATGTATTAAGGGCATAATGAGGTTTTTATGGTGCGAGGCGTTATTTCAAATAAAAGCGCCGTAGGACCATAAAAACCAGTTATGCTCGCAATTCATGCAAAATTATGCACGATGAATATATTGAATATTTAACATGATTATAACTTTAATTGTTTTCAAGAGAAATACATTTCTTATTTATTAGGTATAGGTGCGTTACTATGACAACGAGTACAAAATAATTCATTTGACGTTTTGGTTTAGTTAGTTTTAAGCGCTATAACTAATTGTAATAATTCCATTGTAAGTATTTTTAAATAAACTCATAGTTTTGAACCTATTGTTTTCAATTTTTGACGTCTCAGTATAGTCCGCTGGGTTATAATGACGACCGCCGACTATAAAAAGACGATTACATCGAAGAAATTTGGTCAGATTATAATGTAATGAGTATTTGTGAACGAGAATTTTTTTAAGTATAGTCTAATATTTTACATGCGGATCTGCCATGAGTGGAAGTGTATTCATGCGGGCTACACTATTCTTAAAGCTCAGTTCAATACAAAGATAAAATAAATTAAACGTCTAATGATTGTGTGTTTCATAAAGATATGAAGAAGCCAGATACAATAATTCAAAAAGCGTTGGAACGATCACTTTTTTATCAAAAAGCTTAAATTTAGTTCAGGAACAATACAAACACTTCTTAGAATTTTTTGACTGCCACAGTTGATATTCAGGATAATGGTATCGATAGCTGCCATAGGTTACCAGGAGGAAATGGTACTCCTCGTCCGATTATTGTTACATTTGTTCACAGATCTACGAATCGAGTTAGTCTTTCAAAGGTGCAAACGCAGTAATTACATCATGGATTGAACAAATTCCAATGATAACGAGCACCGTGAAAACAATAAAATGTAGTTCTTGTGAATAAAAGTAATGCGGCTGGGAATTTTCCTAAAGAAATTGGTGCATAAATAATGATCTTGGATGTATTTGGCCCGAATGGTGACCAACACAGTAAAACCACAAAATTTCGTTCTTCTCTATCGAGGCAACGTGTTTCGTCCCAAACAAAATTGCTAAATATATAAAGATTTTAAACACCGTCGGGCCCAAAGGACCGATGCCCGAAAAGTATAACAGTTTGTTCTTGCATATTAAGGAAATGCGCTTGATTAAGTAGATAAGAGTTCGTTCCTGCCCACTCAGAAAATTCGTTTTGCCGTTCTCCCAAGGAAATTCCTAAATAAATAATATTTTTCGGCATTCTTTGCACAAAATATAACTCAACCTTTCCGGGTTAGGTCCCAGATTGATTCTCATTAACTGTGTTTCTCTTAAAACTAACTCTTAAAGTACATACAGCAAAAGATTACTTTGAGTGGGACTTGAACCCAAAACCTGTATTTTACTAGAGTAGGGCTTCCCCAACAGAGCTATGGAGGAGGCAAGTCACTCTTGATTTAAACTTAACTGTATCTACTTCCCTAGCTACGATGTAATTTTTAGTCCATGTGTATGTGCGTGTGTGTGTGTGCGTGTGAGTCCGTGTGCGTGTGCATGTGAGATATGCACATCTAATATTTGAATATTTAAAATAAAATGAATCACCGTGGAAATTAAAATTTATGTAGTTTAGGGACTCAGTGGGCTGCTGCCATAGGTGAAATGGAATTGTTTCCAAATGTCAAATAAGTTAGTATGTAATAATATATTTCAACAGTACACTTTATAAGAGCGACAAAAGCAAAGCAACTTTTAGAACGACTTTCGTCGCTAAACAATAGTTTTCCCCACTCTTGCGCTGTCCAGTTCAAATGGCGTTGTGCAAATTCAAGCCTGGCACGGCTATTTCGTTCGGAAACCAACTGTTTCTTGGCTGGACGTCTGCTATAAAGTTTTGTCTCAACTAATCGTCGTTGAACAGTCCTCACACTGACTTCCAGTTCAGGAATTTCAGCAATTATGCTTGGTCCTGTTAAGCACGGATCTCTTTGAGAAACTCTTTTGATTCTCCTATCCATCCAAAATGTATTTTTTCTGGGCCTTCCTGATTTCGGCATTTTTTCTATATATCCTCTTTCATTATAACGTGAAATAATTTTGACACACTATATTTGGGTAAGTCAAACTGTTGGAATTCTTTCCTTTTAAAAAGGCGTTTACGACCACTTCTTGTACTTCCGTATGGATTCGTTCTCCTTTTAGCATATTTATTTATGCAAATATAAGAACCGTTGAGGTTAATTAACCTACAAAATGTCATTAATTCTTTATATCATATCAAAAAGTTGTTAATAAACTGTATCGTTGAAATGTATTATTACATGCTAACTTATTTGACATTTGGAAACAATCCCATTTCACCAATGACAGCAGCCTACTATGAGCCCCTAAACTATATAAATTATAAATTATTAAAAATAATTTTTAATTACATATTTACCTTTGAACTTATTCGTTCATAACAAAACTTATATAAATTTATACAGTATTTATATAAATTATAATTTCCACGGTGATTCATTTTATTTTAAATATTCAAATATTACATTTTATCACAAAAGTTGCTTCACTTTTGTCAAATAGTATATATATATATATATATATATATATATATATATATATATATATATACAGGGTGTTCCAGTTTTTGTAGCAGGACTTTAATAGTCGATAGAGCTTTCAAAATTAAGACAAAAAGTTCATATAAACATAGCCAAACGCTTAGTTTTGGAGATACAGGGTTTCAAAGTTTTAATTTTTTTTCAGTTCTTTTAATTTATCTTTAAAACTATTTAAAATAATAAATCCAAATTTAGTACACATATTACACTTCTTAAACTCAATATTAAGAGTAGTTTAACGTTTATCAGTATCTACAGAGTAGTACATTTTCTGGGGTTGTACACCCTTTATCCCCCCCGAACTTTTTCATGCGACGCCTCTAAATGTTAAAAACTTAAATTTAAATTGCCCATTTGATTTAGGAACTTTTTTGTCTTCTGCTTTTTATTCGAAAAATGCATAGTTTTTGAGATAAATTAGCTGTAATCCATGAACAGTTTCCAAATGGTAAGTAAAGAACGTGGGATGCTCTCGCAAAAATTAGTGTGCCATGAAAAGAACAATAAAAAACAAAAGAATAAAATTATGTCAATTCTCACGTTTTTTGTCTCTTAATAAAAAGTAGTACTCCACTGATTTTTTCTAACTTTTCAGTTGAATTAAATAAAGGAAAATAAAAGAAAAACAACAAAATAAATATTAAAAAGATACGTATTTATTGGAAAAAATTGGAAATTGGAAATTTTAACAAGAACGAAACGAACGGAATAAATAAATTAAACAAATAAACTTAACCTATAACAACAAAACAAAATCAAATCCACACTGTAAGAAGCGTAAGAGCAATTTTGGTTGTCTGGAAAGTATTACCACAATAAACTGAGAAAATGTGTCTTATTTGACTTTTCATGTCATTTGTATCAAACATTATTTGAATGTAAATGCAATTTATCATCTGCTTTGTAACAATTAGAATTAATTTAATTATAATTAAATCATGCCTTATCAATTTTCAAATGAGGAATGCAGTGATTCCTGTACGGTTTGTTTAACAGTAATTGCTATGCAGCAGCAGCAGAGTACAAACATTGTTTTCCAAATCGTCGTGCTCCTACTGACAAAACGATAGCTTGGACTTTTCACTGCCTTCGAGAAATAGGAAGTTTTCCTATATATCGAAGTGATCGAAAGTCTCCACGAAATGCGTTTGCAGAAGAGGTGCTGAGAGTAGTTGAAACCGATAGCCTAACGAGCATTAGACGAATAAAAGCAGTACTGGTAGACGCAGGACCACAATTTCGAAAATTCTGCTCGAAAATGGAATGCATTCGTATCACCTTCAACCCGTTCAGCACCTTCTTCCCGGCGATTTGGCTCCAAGAGTTCGGTTTTGTGAATGGATGATCACCCATGATGATAACATTGCTGTTACACCCTTTTGTGATGAGGCAACCTTTTCTCGGGAAGGAGTGAACAATAGTCACAATGAGCACGTTTGGTCAGACGAAAATCTTCATGAAATTACTATTACTGGATTTCAACATCGCTTCACGGTAAATCAGTCACATTTTTAGTAGGCACTTGAACTCCGAAATGTACAAACAATTCTTGGAAGAAGATTTATCAACATTGTAAGGCCCATAATTTTGTGCAGGTTTCTTTTATGAGTTACCCTTACTAATTACCACTATGTGGATTTCTTTTGAATCTCGGCTAGTCAGGAATTTTGGGAAGTGGGTTTGTAGATTTATATAACTGTTAAACAATTTCGTACCCAGGTTTAATACATATATTTAAAACAAACTTCTGGAATTATAATAATAATAAAAAAAATGATATTCTGGTAAAACAATTAAGTATTCCAATTTAACAAAATGATGGAAAATAAACAAAAATAATTTCTAATACAGCGCCTGGTATTTGGGCAGCCCACCGCACATCAGAGTAATGCTGGTGTCGTTGAAATGTCGGCGATAAATCCTAAGATTTATAATGTTTCAGGACAGGTGTCGCCGGTGTATCGGACTCGTCGGTTTGGAAATTTCCTGTAAACAAGCGCGTTATAATGCAGTGTTCAAACGTTAAAATAATTGTGGTTTTGTTTTCTTTGTAAACAAAAATAATGTGTTCAGGTGAAAATAATACAAGGGTGTGTGTACAAGTCAAAAAGGAGGATTACTGTGATTTAGACAGGTAAGTTTATTCTGGTTATTATATTTTACATTTATGTTTGTTGAATTCGAGGTTAGGACGTATTTCAAATTTCTATCAGGGACTGGCTCTTTATTACTTATATTTTCTTAAGTAATGTTTTGAAATACGGAACAGGTTAAAGAAAAGCAGGCCCTACACAAGATTTGATAATTACACGAATAGTGTTAATACAAATTCTCGTTAGGCAACGGTTGTATGTGAGTTGTTTAACTTTTTAAGGGTTGTACACAGGGACTAAGGGAAAGACTAATTCTAAATTTACTGTAAATAATATATACAATCAAATATGTACAAGGGTTATTCGATGTTTGGAATTCACAATTTTATGTCTGAAATGTTTCATATAATACAGGAATATTTTCGACAATGAGTTGTTGATGGCGATAAGAGTTCATTCAAACTACTAAAATGGAACGTTGACCTTCGTCTTTATTTGTATAAAGAGGATGATTCTTTACACTTTAATTGAATGTGACTACTTATTTGCGAATTAGAATTTTATTTTCTTTAAGAATCTTAAAGTTTTAATTGTTAAAGGGCAAATAAATCTCTTTAATGTAATGGATTTCTTATTATAAAATAGAAATTCTTTTACTTTGAAGTAAAACGTAAAAATTAATTTTAGTTGTATAAATTTAATGTTTTACACAATTCACGTTTTGTTTTCGGTAATAATTTGGATTTGATATTCAGGTGTATTTTCGTGATATACAGGGGGAGTAAATTATAAGTGTTGATTGCCAAGCAAGGAGCTCGAGCTAAATCAACAAATTCTAGAGATTCTATTTATTCAAAGCTGGAACGGACACTTTGAATACATAGAACTATATACAGGAGGTTCAGAATATATTGGGTGTTTGTTTATAATTTCGTTAATAGCCAAGCCAGTGGACTCAATAGTCTAAATTAACGAATCTTAGAGATTCTATTTATTCAAAGCTGTATCGGACACTTTGAATATATAGAACTATATACAGGGGTTCAGGATATATCTGGTGTTCGTTTATAATCTTGTTAATAGCCAATCCAGTGGGCTCAATAGTCTAAATTAACGAATCTTAGAGATTCTATTTATTCAAAGCTGTATCGGAACTTTGAATATATAGAACTATTTACAGGGGTTCAGGATGGGATTTGTAAATTGCCGTGTTCTAAGGTAAATGTGCGTGATCGGGCAACCAGACGTGGCTTATATGAGCCCCATTAACTAGAAGAAGCCCTATAATAATCCCGGTGACCGCCGGTGTTAACCAGTCAATCTACCTAAGACCAGTATAATACGCAAAACCTCTTTGACGTCAATTAATTTCTTAAGGATGGTTTGTTAATAGGAATTTCTAGGTATTACAACTATTTTCGTAAAAATTGGTTATACTTCGGAGTATTTGAATTCTATTTAATTCAATTGAAATTGCTTTAATAGCGGGTCAGGCGGTTATGTTCTCGAATAGAGAATTTCAGGTGTAATAAATTATTACAAACGGACAGGCAGGAGAGTATTTGTAGAG
Source organism: Vesta saturnalis (assembly GCA_036346205.1). Taxonomy (NCBI): domain Eukaryota; kingdom Metazoa; phylum Arthropoda; class Insecta; order Coleoptera; family Lampyridae; genus Vesta; species Vesta saturnalis. The sequence goes on along the minus strand of JARFJB010002439.1, from coordinate 1,432,622 downwards.
AAGCGTTCTACAATTAGAATTTCAGGTGTAATAATAAATTATTACAAACGGACAGGCAGGAGAGAGTATTTGCAGAGAAGCGTTCTACAAACAGAATTTCAGGTGTAATAATAAATTATTACAAACGGACAGGCAGGAGAGAGTGTTTGTAGAGAAGCGTTCTACAAACACAAACCAAAGTAAAAGTTAAAATTTTCGCTTATAAACCTTTCGAATGAGTGGGGTTTTAGGTAGGAAATGTCGCACGCAAAAGTGCTGATTATTTACATTGATTTAGAACTGGAATAAAATGAATTATTATCTAAACATTATCTTAATAATTTTTATTAAAATAACAATTAATTTGTTTTACTCAATTCTGGGTCATTACAACATTGCTTGAAGATGTTCCCTCAATCGTACAACAAAACATGTGGTATTTGCAAGATGGGTCTCCTGCACACTACGGACGTGTTGTAACGGGGTTTTTGCACAGATATTTGCCAACCGATGGATTGGTAGAAACGGACCTGTACACTGGCCGCCCAGATCACCAGATCTTATACCTTTAGACTTTTATCTCTGAGGCTATGTTAAGTCGTTGTTGTACGGGCGGAGTAAACCATTTTCAAGAGAAGAATTGATTAAACTTATTTTTGATGCATTTACCAACATTGTGACAATTTCGCAAATATCGAATGGAAAAGAGAGCCGCGAAGGCGCGTGGCATTATGTGTGGAGGTTGGTGGATCTCATTTTGAACAACTGTAACAATTTTTGTTTATCACCTCATTATTTTATGTGCATTTTAGTGCTATGTTGTATTCTTGTTAATTTGTTAATGAAAATTGTTATATAAAGTTTTGTTTTATGATAATTTTAAGACTTAAGCAGCTGTTAAGAGTATTCTCTTTACTTATTTTTACATTTTCTTCAACCGCCCATATTTATTTAGGGGTTAGGAATTGGGAAAAATTGCACATAATCATTTTTGCTTAAAATTGTTCAAAGAATACGTTACAAATTCTTCGTAGTTCCCCCGTTGACACCCTGTATACGTGATAAACGTTGTCTCTTGCAATTATTTAACTGGCTTAGCTGATGTACAGCAACAAAATAAACAATAAATAACCTTAGTTTTGTGTGAATTTCAAAAGTTTTGTTTCAAAGCAATCATGATTTTGAGTTTGAAATTATAATTTAATTGGGTATCGATTTACTTCTGTAATGAATATTAATGAACCAGACGTAGCAAAGTTAGGTATTTATTGACTATAAAACCGCACCCTTACTTTTCTATGACTAAAAGTGAATGACCAAAATACTTTGTACTAATTTCCGGGTATCTCTTTTGATGCGTTTCTACGTTTCAGAATTTTTAAAAGTTATCTTTTAAAAGGGAGTAATAAACCATAAAAAGATGTCAAAGAAATGCAAATGTAGTGTTATATATGCACCTTTTTGCTTTCTAGTACCCAATGATAAACAGTGAAGGGTTGATGAATAAATTTATATGATTACTAAAACTAAAGCGAAACTGGCTAAATATATGACAAACATCAAGATAACGTGCAAGTGGTAATAACGTTTATCATTGCCAAGAACGTTATTATTACAACTTCGCGAACATTATCATCTTTTATCCTTAGCTTTAGTTTAATTTCTGCCCTGGTTTAATTTCCAGATTGTATGACGAAACAATTAAGTCGTTTAACATTCTGACAAGGTACGAAACAAAGTTTTCCCACTGCAAAAGCTTATTTATATTTTAATCAAAGCTTTGTTAGCGAAAAAAACTTTTATACAGTAACGGAATAAAAAGTTTTAAAGTAGAAATTTAATTTCCAGGTTTCCATTTGTTGTACAACAAATTTAGGGTTTTTATCAATATAAAAGCTTCCTACGCAAAATATACAAAGAAGTGCGTATTCATATCTATGTTCGTTTGTTTCGATACGTAAGCAATAACGACGTACATAAATAGTACCTTACTTTACAAAGGAAGTAGGATTTACTCTACCGAGTATTACTTGAGTCCCGTGCGTATGCGAGGGATTTAACAACGCGAGAGTAAATCCTTACTTCCTCTGTAAAGTATATAATTTTTTTCACTATCAACACGTTATATTATCTATTAACAACTATTTTATGATTTTATTACAAAAATTCATTAAGAGAATCTCATGTCATTATAGCAAAATTAAGTACTGGTCTTTGCATTGGTACGAAAAACATTCTCAATATTGCGAATAAAATGTTGAATAATGATTGCCACAGCGTTCCATCAACTTCAGCTGTACTACTTCATTCAAGAAGATACAAGCGGAAACCTAATTAGTTGATAAAAACAGAAATTTTTGACTTAAATAACATGCCAATAATGTGCAATGCTCTAGAGATATTGCTGCTAATGCATTTTTAAGTATACATAACTGCACAGATTGTACGTTTACAACTAATATTAATAAATAATTAAGTTAATCTTATTGTGATATCCACTTTTTAACAATATCAACAGTTACTTCCCTAGGAGAATAATATTATATCCCTGTTGTCATGCCAACTTGTAAAGATGGTGCAAATTTTTTGAACAGTGGTGCTGATAACTGCCAAATTAATAGAGTTGAGTCAATATATCGGATAATACCTGATATCACTTGATTTTGCTTCTTGATTTTAAAGAGTTTCACACAAATATTGTGTCATTATAGCACCATAAAGCTGTTTAGAAGTTAACCTTTTTAATTTTCACTACAGCTAATTTAAACGCATAACGTGATACTGTATAAATAAAATTAGAATTCACTTTAAGGAAGTTTATAACGTAATTTGTATTCGGCCATGTGCAATCAAATCAAGCAGAATTTCTTTAAAAATAAACCGTCTCAAGTCTGGTGTAGTCATGTGTTGCAAATTCTTCCCATGTGAAACTTACAATTCGACGTACGTCAACCATATGAATAACCGTAGTCGTCTACAATATAAGCAATATTTTAATGAAAACCACATCTTTTACGTCTTTTACGGCTTAAAATCCGTATAGAGTACCATGAAGCTATACATAGGACGATTCTGATTCTTAGTTTGTGAGAAGATCAAATCCGCCTAAAAAATTTTAGCTTTTTCTCACTCCGAAGGGAGTGGCAAAAGGGGAGTTTGAGTGACATGTTGATGCGGTCTGTCGATAACTTTCCATTGAGGAGTACCATGCCACCCAAGATCTATCATTTTGGAATTGACAGATTTAACTTATAGGGAGCTAGAGAGGATGTAAGAAAAACACTCCTTATGTCTATGTCTTTCATTAGAGTACGAAGAACGTATACCCTCCATTTTTGAGAAGACGAAATCGATTAAGAAACCTTAAGTCTTTACCATCCAGGGGGAAGATTTTAAAAATAGTGAGGTGGTTCGTTATTTAGGGCTAATCGCTTTTTACCAGACTTTTCCGTGTTTACACTATAAAAGGAAAATGAACTTACGTGCGTATGGACCGGCGGGACAGCGCGCGCGTGCGTGCGTGCATGCGTGTGGGTGGGTGTGCGTGTGCGTGAATTTACAAAAAAAATATTTTAAACATGAAAACGTAAGAATGAATTGTCATTGACTTGAAAATGAACATACCAACCATTTATTATGTTTTTAAAGTTATTTTAAATATCAATAATTTTTTTTCGTTTTTTTTTCTTAATAGAACAAGCCCTATTTCCTACGTTTAAATAGGGACCCATATTTTTTCTTAAATAACTTCGAAGATTACTACTTATTCTTCAGTGTTATGAAAAAAATCAAGACAAATCATAATATGGAAAAAATATACAGGGTGCTACCTGAAATAAGAAAATCAAGGACACTTCCGGTCGAACCGGAAGTGATATTAAAACTTAAATTAGTCAAAAATTCCACAGGCCTTTCTTACATACATACTTCAAATTTCAATAAAATATTATTAAACATAAAAAAATGAAGGCCTGATACATGACCTCGTTGACACCCGGTATATCACCTATTGATTTTCAAGTACATAGGTTATCAGGCGCCTAAGTTTGGTTATATTGTGATAGACAAAAGCTTTTCTTTTGGTATTGAACACTGTATTGCGCTTGCCACATTGAATACCTTTATTTACAGACCAAACTGGTTTGGAAAAAGACTGGACATATAGTTGTGATACGCAAAACTACATTTTATGATGTTTTGTTACTGGACACAACACACTGTTTCGAACATATTAAATATCTTTTTTCATAGAGTATTTCCGCTGAGAATGCTTATTCATATTTTGATGATAAAAACATTAACTTTAAGATTTTAGATTAATGGTTACCATTTCGCTTACCATGTTTGTAAATCTACATTTACTAGCTGATTTATTTTATAGTTTTTATAATTGAACCATATCATGAAAGTCTTTATGGATGGATTTCGTTAAAAACCTTTGGCCGTATTGTGAGAGCCAAAAATTAAATTTTATGGCCTTTGTAATGGAACACCTTGTTGCGTACGATATGTCAAATAATCTTATTTCTTTATCAATCTTATTGTAAAAAGGTTGGTCATATTGTTGTGATACGCTATTACTAAAATTCGTAGTTTTTACTTTCTTATACGCGAAGCGTGATGTGTTGTTCTCGTCAAACAAATTAATGCAGTTTTCAACGGATTTAACAGTTTGCAGTGTTTTTGAAACCATCTAGACCTTTTCAACTTGTGTGTGTGTGTGTGTGTGTGTACGTGTTGTGCGTATGGTATACGTGTGCGTGTGCGAATGCGCTTACGTGTGCGTGTGCATGTGGGTGAGGGTGTGCATGTGCGAGTGCGTGTGTGTATTGTTTTCACAAATAAGGGTACTATATAGAAGGCGCTAAAATATAATTTATAAATATTTCAAAACCATTAAGTTCACCAAAAAAATTTCAAAAAACGTTAGTAGAGACAACTAAATTTTAGATACGATTTCGTAATGAAAGTTTCCTGTAGGATAATAAACAAATACTAAAAAATCAAAAAGGGACCTAAAACACTGTAAATACTTAAAAGAAGTATTCACAAGGTAATTCAATTTTAAGTAAGCTATTCTTATATAGATTTTTCGTATGAAACTAAATAAGCCTTAAAAATCAATTTATTTAATTGTAAAATCTGATGTGGCAAATGATAAATAATGCATTAATGAGTTTAAAATTCATACATTATTTTACTTAATAATTTTTCTATTTAAAATTTTTAAATTATACTACACAAAGATCGATTTTAATCCATTGACAAAGATAATGCATACCCAGGAGGTCTATGTATACAAATAGTTAAGTTTTACAACTTAATTGTATTCCACAGATTCCAAGGAACATGAATTGCCAAAACCAGAACACTGCCGTGAATCGCAGTATTCCTATAAAAATGTGTAACTGTACTGTATTGACCTTTAGTATTAGTGTATCTAGCAAATTCGACTATATGAACTAATTTTTATTGATACATAAGTGCAAATACCTTTATCTGCTATAAAAGACACATATACATAGTTTGTTTATTTTTTAACCACTAAATATCGCACGTAGAACACAATTTAAATTCACCACTCTACGGTTATTAAAACTGTATCATCATTTTTGTCATACGAATTTAAAAATAGTTTTAAGCGCATCATAAAATTTTTATTATGAATTTTTACACAGCCTGCACAAGAGATATAGTCTTTTATCGTACATATTGTGGTAAAACTAGTCTGTTAAGGTACCTGCAAGAAAATAGTACTAGTCTACACACTTGTTCAATCACTTGTGCAATAATAGAAGCATAATTTTAATTTTAATAACATTGTTTTTTCGTGTATAGCGTAAATACTTTATGAATGTACAAAATGAAATATAAACCAAAACGTATCTAAATCCTTTTTATATGTTGCCGCTTTTGATTTTGTAAATGTAATTAACACTGTGTAACACAATTACAAATTCGGAAAATATATTAATACACTGGGTTTCTAAATACCTAAAAAAATAAAACAATAAAGTTGATATTTTAGTTTAAATCGCTTTTTGGTAACGTGTTAGCACTTCTATTATGGTGTTAGGCATGATAGTATCATGGGTATTAGGTAAAAGTTTTTCATTACCGTGTCTAACGGTTCTTTAACTGTATTTGTCCTAAGAGCTACCTGACGGACCCTAGTTACCATTATTTTCATGTTATCTTAAAAACATCTGTTATACAGAAATGTTTTTCTTTTCACTGTTGTAATAATAGCTTATTTTTTTATACCGTGAAGTTTTGGTAATGCAGTAGTTATGTTTAATTACGGAGCATAACACAATTTCTAAAACAAATTCGATACACAAATCTCTTGTTCGCATTACAAGGTTCCATCAGTTCCTCACAAAACTTGGTTCGACGATCGACGTATCCTCATCTAGTTCGTGATGTAATCGCATTTTGTATGGGTGCCACCTGTGGAGCTTTGGGGAATATTACTTTTACGGCAGCAGCTTGTGGGAGAAAATGAGAGTTTCCCTGAAACGCTAGTAACACGTACATTTCCACATCTTCTGTTGTTTAGGTCGTTCAACTTTTGGGAGGTCTTTTCCGCATCTGAACGGATCAAACTTTCTGACGGTTTTACTAACGGTTGAATGAGTGATAATTTCAGCATCATGATACTTTTCACTAAATAGTCGCAAGCTTCTTTCTAGGAATGTGTTTTATTTCCACAACCTCTAATAATTAAAATCTCCTTTCTTACAGCTTCCATTGAGCGACGAACCATTGTGACCATTGTAAATTTTGTAAAATTTAAACCCAAATGTGATTTTACACACGTAACAGTTATTCTAAAGTAGGCAGAAAATTAAAAGCGTTTCTAATGTAAAAAAATCAATTGGACGCGTGAAAAAAATTTTTCATTATTCTGGCAGCAAAAAAAAACATATTCCGTACTTTGTATGTGCACAGTATAATTTGTTTCCGTTCGTTTTCCACCAACCCTCGATTAGTCGCGCCTCTCGGTAGTTATTCCTATTGAATCCCTCTTTCTAAACAGTGCATTGGATTCAATTGGTCGGTGCGGTTGTAAATTTTATTCGTAGTGAAGCTTGTGTGGTCTACATATGTAGACCACGCGCTTAACGGGTCACATTTTATTTCTCCGTCGTAGCTTTGCATATTCTTTATTTGGACCAGCTTGGGTTAGTATTTTTTTCTTTATTTTAGTTGAATGTATAATTAATATAATACATTGTGGGTAGAGGAATGTGTGGAAAGCAGTAGGGATCCTGCGGTGCAGAAAAGATGGTTTGGTGAGATTTTCAGTGGGGAAGAAAGCCCAATTGACGAAGAAGACGAGGATGAATTAGCAGGTAATGACGTGAATGCAGATGTGGCTGTATAGAGTGACACAACACAGAATCTGAGCTAGAATTATCGGAGGAAGAAGTACCAGACCACGATGAAGAAATATTGCCAGATGTAGAATCGGAACGTCCCATAAACTTGTACCTTGCAAACGACAAAATGGAAAAAGCGTGTCCGCTCTCACATCATTAAACTTTTGCCCGGTACGAAAGGTGATGCACGTAATGCCGCCACTGAAATAGATTGCCCGAAATTATTTGTGAATGAGGCTGTAATCACAATCATAATCGTTTCAACAAATTCAAGAATATTCGAAGTAATTTCCAAAGAGATCGATACGACAGAAATAGGCGCTTTTCTTCATATTTTTTCTTGCTTGGAGCTTTCAAATGTTCAAGAAACAATGTGAATAAAATTTGGGACAACTCTAAAGTGAATGGAATAGAATCATGCTATCTGGTCATGACTGAACAAGGGTTCCGATTTCTTTTAAGATGTCTGCGATTCGATGACGTCAGAACAAGAAACGGCCGAAGGGAAATTGCCAAGTTGGTTCCTATTAGAGAACTTTTTGAACATTTCCTCGCCAATTTCCAAAGCAATCTTATTGTCAGTGAGTTTCTCACTGTAGATGAGCAGCTATCTGCTTTCAGGCAGCGCTGTGCTTTCAAACAGTATATTCCAAGTAATCCAGCCAAATATGCTGTGAAGACATTCGCAGTGGTAGATACGAAAACCTCAACCCGAAGGTCGATACAAATTTAGCAATACACATCACTGTGAGATTGGTAGGACCAGGTACAACTCGTAATATTACTGCGGACAACTGGTTCACTAATTTATCACTTGTACATAATTTGTTGAAGAAAAAACTCACATATCTGGGTACCGAACGGAAGAGCAGACGAGAAGTTCCTCAAGATTTCCGGCCCAAGAAGGATAGAGAAGAAAAGTCATCGGTCTTCGGTTTCCAAGCTCATTGCACTCTGGTGTTGAACTGCTCAAAGAAGAATAGGTCAATAGTACTGATGTCATCCATGCACCATGACGATGCAATTGATGATGATGCGGAGATGATAGGAAGGCAGTTATGGTAACTGACCTCCTCAACCACATTAAAATCGGAGTTGATTTGGTAGACCAACTACGATACCGCAAGAAATACGCGCCGTTGGCCAATGGTGGTGTTTTCCAACTTACTGAACCCTTCCGGCATAAACGCTCTTTGTGTGTATAAAGCAAACCATCCGCAAGAATAAGTGAAACGCAGTAACTTTCTGGAGAAGTGCGCATGGGAACTGATCAAAAAATCTTCAATTGTCAAAATAAATGAGGCAGCGAGCTCAATTTCTGCTGGGCACTGCAAACGTTCAACTCGCACCCCCTAATCCACCACTTAATTATGTGGGACGTTGCCACATTTGTCCACGAAATAGAAACAAGTCTTCTATAAGGTCTTGGGTGAAATGTCGAAAGTTTCCTTGCAAGGACCACATGATACCTGCACCACAGACTGTTTGAGTGAATAAAAATTTGGAGTTTTCGGGGTCTACAAATCGTTCACTTTTTCTTGGATTTATTTGACGTTTTCACTTAATTTTGTTCATGTTCTATTGTGCCGAACACCTATTTTATTTCCAAAGTAGTATAAAAGTTGTTATTTGGCATAATTGCATTGATTGTCAAATAAACAATGAAACTAGCACCTAGCAACGTTTTTACTTATTTACAAAAACAGACGAATATTTTGATTTCAATACTGGTGCGTATTATTGAAAATAGTTTAGACTGTTCCTGTACTCCATCATCATCATTCAAAATATGAAAACTGTGAGTCTATAATAAAATAAAAATGGCCTACCGTTGTAGACCGCGCGACTAACCAAGGGTTAACAAGTTCAAACAAACCACCTAATCAGTTGTATGTACTTGCAGTGACAATGAAAATACAAATATCGATTACACGTTTTGTTTATTACATTCTAAACAGTACTTTTGAACAATCTGATATTGTAATTTTTTTTTTGTTGTGTGCTTCGACAATTAGGCATTTGCACGCATAACTGTTCATATCGAAATTTTATGTAAATACTAATATTAGTGAGCTTATCAGTTCAAATTTTCTGCAATAAACTAGTTTCCATTAGGAATTTGATTAAGTTGTGGATGCTCTGTATGTCATTGTTTAAATATTGTTCAATAGTGTCACTTAATTTATGCTTGTTCCTTTGTCTAGTGTAAAGTCTACAGTTCAGTAATATGTGAGACACAGTAAGTAATTCATTACATTCTGCGCAGAAAGGATTTTCTTGCCTTAAAAGTAAGTATTTTGAGGTATGCATGTTCTATGCGTAATCTGTTTTAATTTATGAAAAAGCTGAACCGTTTCCCCAATTTCCAAAAGCAAAGTATATAATTTTCCTTTTTATTGCCACTTTTACATCTTCACGGCGAACTTGGTGAATATCGATTTCTTTTCTGCGTGCTGCCTTGCGAGCCGCATCATCTGCAAGATCGTTTCCCAATATTCCGCAGCGACAAGGGCACCATGTGAAACATATCTTTTTAGCTGACCTTGATAACCCAGCAATGCTATCTAGTATTCCTTTAACTAATGTCTGGAGCTCGTAATGAACTTAGAGAATCACTGCATATTAAAAACTTACTTTCTCTACGTAAGTTACAATAGTACAGAGCTTGTAATATTGCGTACAATTCAGCATAATTAGAAATAGACCAGCTGTACGCCTTATTTTTTACATAAATAGCACTTTTAACACCGGTTTTGCATTTTGAGCCGTATGTGAAAATTACAGTGTGATCATCGTGTTCAGACAAAACTTTAATAAATGCTTTTTTGATTATAGCAGCTTTAGTTTCACCACGAACACAATTATCAATGTGGATGCTCGGTTGACTAATTAGCTATGGTGGCACTTCGCGTTCATCGTAAGGATACACTTGACATGGATAATCACACCAGCAGGGCGCATGACCGAACTTCTATTAGTAAAATGGCCAAAATCATAGTTAAAGAAGGAATTATAGTTCGGATGATTTGGATGGGCACTTTTCTAAGGGCATACTTAAGGATAGTTCCATTAAGAATGTATTGAATAGAAGTAGTGCTAGATTCGAAACAAATATCGTCTAACCGCGATGTGCAGAAAGCCTCATTACATAACCGTCGTCCTGCACCGTGAAGCCTGTTTAGCTTTTGTATATCAGATTTTCTGGCGCTAGACAAAACTGCTCCACCGTAAGCAAGTTTGGAAAGCATTAAGGCCTGGTAAATTCTAAGAAGGACATCTTTCTTCGCACCCCACGATATATGAGCTAGATATTTAAGGGTGTTAATAGTCACCTTTATTCTTATGGTTCAACATGCTTCTTCCAATACAATTTTTCATCAAACAAAACTCCTAAGAGCCGTACATCGTTCATAAGTTGTAAGGTGTAATCTCCAATTCTAAATCTAGGATAGTTGTGTTGATATCTTAGACGACAAAAATGAACTAAGTGCGATTTCGTCGAAGACAACGTGAGACCCATATCATTAGTTGCTCTAACCAGTCGATTAATTTCGTTTTGCAGAGGGTGAACTAGGTCATTGGTCCTTGGTCCTTGAAATTTTGGTCAACCATGTCTTTCATTAGAACAAATAAACGATTACAATTTGAAAACAAAAGAACAAAAACTAAAAATGTTTTTTTTAATAATGAGTTGCTCCACCAACCCAAGCTTCTTGAATCCGTAGCCGGAGATCGTGTAAGTTATCTGGAGGGTGTGGTAAATTACCCAGTCGCCTACCGACCTCATCCCATACATGTTCAATGGGCGACAAATCAGGCGACCGAGCAGGCCATGGGAGGACGGCAATGTTAGCTTCTTCCAAAAAACATGTTGTAGTCCTTGCCATATGAAGGCGCACATTAGCCTGTTGGAAAATGTTCTAGCATATTGGCAATATAACCAGCGGCGTTTAAGTTGCCATAAATGAAGACCAAGGGTGATCTTCTACCGTAACATATTGCACCCCATATCATCACTCCTTGTGTGAGGGTTGTGTTGCGTTCCACAAAAAATGTTCGATTTCTACGTTCTCCACGCATCCGTCTGACCCTCCTACGACCATCGTGGGCCCACAAGAAAAATCGGAACTCGTCACTGAACACAATTCGATGTCATTCTTGCGCCCAATTCTTTCGTTGCTCCATTCTAGCCTGCGTAGACGGCGAAGTGGTGTTAGAGGAAGGCATAAAAATGGGCGATATGAACGCAGCTCATAAAAACTTATCCCGCGATAAACAGATGACATTGACATTCTGGGTCCCACACCTCTCATCCAATCATTTGCAATCGATCGAGTTGTTGAAAATCTGTCTCTTGTAAATTCAACTCGACTAAAGGACTTTTACATCGGTTAATGTTTAATTGGATTAATATGTCCATAATAGAATTATTAATAAATAAATAAATACATCTATGCGTGCAAAGAGACAGAGACCCAATAATTTATATACGAACAAACAAAAGTTTTGGGACTTAAACAATTAGATAAAATTGACAAAACAAAACAGACATTAAAACAGTAAAACGGTAAGATAAAATATCGCAGATCAAAATATCACATAAGTATCACAGGTTCTATATCTCTTTTTAGGATTCATCAGCATCATTGAAGACCCTACATTCTTTTCATTTTCAGAGCTAATATTTTTCTTGCGTGGGACGCCTTTTGGCCATCCCACCTCTTTCCTCTTTTGCTTTCTAAGGCTTGGGTCTATAAACGTTTCATCTACTTCCCCAACAGAAGTTGGAGATACAGGAGCAGTTCTTTTCCTGCCCTCAGAAAAGCTTTCTGTTTCCCACATCTGTAGTGGTGCACGATAGGTTTTTAAACTGTTTATTTGAGTTTGTATAGTACTTTGTAATACTGGTAGTATAACCTTTGTTACCTCTTTGTTATTATATTTGGATGGTGCAATTTGGACAAAAGAGTTAGATGGTGTGACAATAGATGTTTGCGCCATTGCTTTGGCCTCAATGAAGCTTACGTTATGTGTAATTTCCTGTACTCTCTTTTCATATTTGTAAACCGAACATTCCTTTGACCTCGAAAATGTTTTTTCTTACTGTTTGCACATATAAGATCCTCTCTACAAGGTGGATTGCTGCATATACACGTAGTATTGTTTTTACAATTTGATGAAGTATTTTTATTAGAATAATTGTGAATTTTTGTTGAATGTTTATAATTTTAAAATTATAAACATTGCTTCTTTTGTATATTAGAATTTGATTAACTAGCCAATACTTTACAATTTAGTTACTTGAAACACTCTGGAATGGTTTTTTTTGTTACATTGCGTTAATTCAGCTATAACACAGACTCTATAAGCTCCAATGGGTAGGTGCAAATTGCATCAATTAACTACTTGTTAGTGAATTTCAACATATGCATTACATTCATTAACACAATGTATCTAAAGTACAGTAAACAATTTATTTTTGTTGTAGCTACATAAATTACGCAAAAATCTAAAGTTTACTAATATGAAATAATAAAGTCTCTAAAGCGAGATTTTAATTTTTATCCACTGGGATTGCGAAGGTGGCTAAAGTTCGTTAAGTTGTAGAATTTATAGGATGAACTTACATTAAGACAAATTTAGACGGTACCTAAACGAAACTTCTTTTTTCTTTTATCTTTTTGTACAAAACATGGTATTACTCTTAGGACTTTAAATAGCTAGTGTAAGAAGTAATGGCAGCCCTACACACTTAATTTTGCTTTGTTACGATTAAATTATGAACAAAGCAGACAAGAAAATTTTATTAGAATTATTCTTTTCATGAAATATTTCTGTACAAAATATCTGCAATAAAAAACTTTATCGGCTCTATATTTCCATAGAATGACTATAAAGTGAACTGGAAATAATATAATGTACACAATTTTATACAAAAATCTTTGGAACAGTTATTAATAGTTATACTATAGTAGAATATGTTGTATCACTGTAATTAGGAAATTCCGATTAATGGATGTATGAAACATAAAATTTAAATATTCGTGTTAAATAGTAGATTGTATTATGCAAATGTGTTAAATAAACACGCCCTTTCTTGTAACTCTAACTTTCTAATTACACAAAATCTAAATAATGTAATAATGTCTTCTAATATGATTTAGTTTATTCAGGAAATTTAACTTTAGGCCGGATTCTATTATTTAAATAATAGTTTGCCTTAATTAAAAGCAATAAATGTAGGAGATGATCATTTTTCGAACAACCTCTTCTCCAAGAATGGGCGGACTGTGTGAGCGTTCCTAGCTCTATTATCACAATTGTAGGTGACCATCACGAGAAACATTTTGATGGCTATGTGGCGAGATTGAAAAGTTGCGGTCTGGCTAGGGTTGGAAAGAGTTGGAGTTATGAGGATGAAATGTATGCCTGACCATTTATTTCAATATTATCATATAATGTGCACAATTATGTGCAATGCAAGGCATTGTGTGAGATTATTTTGACGTACTGCGTATATGCAGTCTGTGTTGTGCATAACATAACATAACATAAACTTGACGCCATTCCCTTGTGGGGTATGCAAAATAATCCCGGTCTCTTATTTATTTTTCATTCATAATCTTTCTTCATGCTCTCCTATCTCCGCATACCTCCCTAGCTTCCGCAAGATTCATACACTGTCTCTGACATGCCCTGTTATTTTTAAAACTCCTTATCTTTCTTTCTTTTATCATACATTCAGTCAAGTTTTACGTAGTCTACCAGTACCTCTAACCTCACCCTCATATATTTGCTTCGGTAATCTTGCGTTGCTCATTCTCTCAATGTGACCAAACCAATGTAATGTACTACTTTTCTATATATCCATCATCGTCTTTTGCTCGCCACCCTCTGTCATTAAGCATTCATTCTTTATCTTGTCCTTACTAGTTTTACCACATGCGATTCTCAGGAATCTGATACCCACGGTATTTATTTTTCTTTCGTGCTTTTTTTGACATACCCATGTCTCACTTCCATACAGTACCGACGGGACAAACACGTCATTATATACTGCTCGTTTCGCACCTAGACTCATGCTTTCGTTTCTCATTATCGTCCACATACTTCCCTTCCAGCATTGATTCTTCGTCCAATCTCGCCCTTCATTACACCATCTGCCGTGAACATTCTACCCAGACGTACCAGGTCGTCCACTTGCTCCACAATTTCGTCTTCCAGAGTAAATACTCTACTCTCCTTTCCACCTTCCCGATTGGACACCACAATCTTAGTTTTGTTCACGTTTGCCTTTAGGTCCATGCTGTCATATACTGTATCAAACTTCCTCAAAGCACTTTGTAGCTCAGCCGCACTGTCACTTAATAAGACTGTGTCATCTGCATACACCAGAAGTCGTACATTTACGTCACCAACCATTACAACATTTGTATCGGTACATGCTTGTCTAACACATGTTTCCATGTATACATTGAGCAACCACGGTGGCATCACACAGCCTTGTCGCACTCCTTGCTCAATATAAAAGTATTCACTAACACCTCCTCTCGCCCTAACACATGCCCGACTACCGTTGTATACTGCCCTTATTCCGTATATTAGAGCTTTATTTACGCCATGTTCATTTAATATTTCCCACGGATTCTCCCTATTTATTATGTCGTATGCTTTCTCCAGATGTACAAACGCACAGTACAGCTTCGTTTTTACACTCACCTGCTGGAGAGCAACCATCTGATCGACACATCCTCTCCCTACCAGCCTGCACATCCCAAATCTTAGTTTGTGTAGTTTCTCGTACTGTACCAATCAGTATTCTTCCAAATACTTTACCGGACACGCTGAGAAAACTTATTCTTCTGTAGTTCTTGTAATCACTCTTGTTCCTCTTGCTCTTCAACAGTGGTACACAGATTGCGCTCTTCCAATCCCTCGGCACTTTTCCACACAAAAGACATACATTGAATAATTCACACAATGTTTATATAAGATTTGCACCGCCATACTTTCACATTTCAACAGCGATTTCAACTACGCCTGCCCCGTTACTGTTTTTCAACCGTTCTACCGGTTTCTCTACATCATTTGTCCCAATATCCTTCTCAGTTTCATTCACAATTCCTTCTACATTCTCCGTATTTAACCCTTCAGTTTTACTTTCTTCAGTACTGTACAGCTTTCCGAAATATTGTTGCCAGCATTTCCTCACTTCACAATCGTCTCATACTATTTCGTTGCTCGTATTCATCACTCATGCATCGTTCCGTTATAGGCCGTGTTTTTGTATTTTCTCTCCTTCCACAGTCATCACTTCCTCTTTACTTATTCTCACTGCCCCCTTCGCTTCTTTGTTTCTTAATCTGAACACCTCATACAATCTCTTTTTCTCAGTTTCATTTTTTTGCAGCAATCATTGCCATGTACGCATATTTTTTTCTTACGTACTGCCTTTTTCACCGACTCATTCCACCAAGCACACTTTTTCTATCTACCTAAGTCGTTCATCCACATATCTGCACGGTACAATTGACAACATAGTTTTTCATGCTTCTCCATGCACTTTCAACGTCAGTGTCTTTTATTTGTTCGTCCCACACTGTTTCATTCACATTCACCTCTTTACTCACAGCATTTGCGTATTTCATTCTCGCACCATTATCCACTAGTTTGTCTTCCCTAATTTTGGAGGCACGCTCAACGTTTGATTTCCTTGTCCAGACCCACCTTTGCCCTAAACACACTCTCGATATAACCAAAAGTGGTCCGATCCACACTCCGATTCGCGCATTACTTTTGAGTTTTTCACCAGGTTTCTAAGCCGTTCATCATACACTATCAAGTCTATCATACTTTTAGATTCACTTTTTTGCCATGTATACATATGCACATTTTTATGTTTAAACCACGTATTGGATGCGAACAGGCTTCTCTCCATACAGATGTTCACCATTCTCATTGATTCTTTGGTCTTGGAACTTTTCTAGAAGGCGTTCAGTATGTTCTGTCTGTACGACCACCCATCCGTTCATATCGTTCACTACTTCATTATAGAAGGTCTCACGCTCCTGGTCACTTTCTCCATTTACCGATGCATATCATGCAATAAGAGAATTCTTCAAAGCTCCACGTTCATTGTAACCCACATTACCCGGGGAGATACCAATTCGTATTGTTTAACACATCTTTTCGCTCTTTCACTTACGATCACCCGTTTGGCGCCATGCACTTCAGTCTCAACTCCTGACCATAGTGCTAGACTGCTCCTCCATCTACACAGCATCCGTTCCTTTGTGCTTTGTCTCCGATACACACATAATATCAAGGTGTCTTTCGTACATTACATTCGTAATTTCAAATTCTTTACCCTGCATACCTCTAACATTCCACGAACCGACTCGACATTCATTCCTTGCACAGTTGTCGGCAACGGGGCCTGTCTGTTTCGACCTTGACCGCCTCTTGTATGCAGGTCGATCCGAGGCAATTATATTGTTGTCCTGAGTAATACCATAGCGAGCAGACCGGTTACTGGTCAAATCGTGTCCCGGACGATGTTACATTCCCTACTAACGGTATCGTCCTACTACCAGACAGTTATTTGTCTACTGTCTCGACACGTAAGGAAGTGAGAAGTAGAAATATAGACAGTCAAGAAAGATATAAATAATAGAGCGTATACTTACTGTACGAATATCTAATTGTACACATATACAAAATACATTTTCTTCACTTACATACACTTCAATCACATCACGTTTCAACCAGATTGCCCCCTACGCGATTGTCGAGCCCCTCGCCGGGCTTGCTGTTATTTATTTGCGACCAAATGCTTTAATTATTCTTAATTTAGATTTCCGAGTTATAGTTATTTCTTTATTATTTAATTTAATGTTTATTTATCAAAACAATAAATAACTATAATAGGCCTGTTAGTTCCCTCGCCATTAATTGTCGACTTTTAGGATTAATTAATTTCAATTAAGATCAAACATAGTAACAGAGGTAAAAGTTCGCTTAAATTTTGAATTTGTGGTCAATAAAAAATATATTATAAGACAATATGCAACACAATGTTATAATTAAACTTAAAACTTAAAATCAAATGTAGTACCAAAAATAAAAGTTGGGTCAACCATATTTTTTTTCGTAGAACTTCAATGTTATAGTACTCGTAAATACTATTTGCGTGCCTTTTTTCTATAAGCCATTTTACACGTACGAACACTCTACTGGTTCGATTATTATTTGTTTATTATTAATTCAAATTTAGAACTTGATTTAGCAATTATTTTAATTATAAGAATGTACGTGTTTAAGTTAAAACCTAGACAAAAGGAGTGATAATTGTACATTCACATTTACCTTATGATATTAAGAATTTTAACAAAATTACCTGGCATGGGTTTGAAAGGAACGGTAATTACCTAGGAATTGCATAAAACTGCAATAATCATGTTTTTTTTTATTTGTGTATCTATACAGTCATTTTATATGTTAAAACTCTAATAAATTAGATAAATAGATTAATGTTTATTAATATTCAAACCGCTGGGTTATAAATTTGTTCAAAACTCACCCTAATAATGAACTAATGGTTGGTTTAGCTATTGTCATTTTCTTAACGCGCACGTGTTTGACTAACCGCAGGTAGAAGTCGGAGGACACTTAAACACGTCCGTTCACTTTGACGACCAACAATGATTCACGTGTTGTGCGTAGGACGTATTTTGAATGGTAAATGAACGTGCCACTGGAATTTTAGTAAAGCGTTATGTACATGTAAAAGAGTATTTAAATGTTGTTTGAAGATATTCAAGTTGAAGGCGTTAAATTTGATTGAGAAATGATGTTTTGGTAACATAATGACGATAATGGTTAAAAGCTACTGGAATCTGCTACTGTGCGTTGAGAAATGCGGTTTAAAATTGTCGTAAATGTATGAATGAGTAAATTTATGATGTGAATATGTATGTATATTTTTGCTTGTAAAAATGTCGGAAAATCGCATAATAGAGGAATTGAATGCATGTTCAAGGACATGGTGTTAAAATTTGCTAAATTGTGTGGAAGGAAGGCTTGCGCATATGAGGGATTTTCATAAAAATTTGAATCTAGATCTGGACGGTATATGAAGTGAACTTGAATGTGAATTATGGTGCTTGCGAAGAGGATGTTTTTAAAAGAAATTGGAGATGGCTACATTATTCTGTACCGATTGTGTTGGTTCCGTCACCGCCCAGCACTATCAAGCATTAGAGACTCCTCTGGGATAAGCTGTTTGACGACGCTGGAAGAATGGTTGACCACAGGTATATAAAGAAGAGCCTGCCAGGGTATACAAAGAGAAACGCTTGGCAAAGAGCTATACTTAAGGGGTGATCGCGCGCGAGTATTTTGTAAGGTCATAAAAATGATCTGTGCTGGTTTCTATTTATAAACAATTAGTATCGCAGTGCATATTAGTTGACTGCAAAAACCCATGTTGGGGATGAAGTATTTAAACATTTACAAACGAAGGGATTAATTTGAAAATTGAATGAAGAACACTAATGGGTTTTTCTTTCAAAATCTAAGAAGTGTTGAATCAAATTGAAACTGAACAGAAAACATCGAGTTAAATCTATTAAGTATACAAAACGAAACCTCAAGTAATCCTTTAAGTAACAAAATAAAGGTGTTTGTAAAGTTATACAGTAGCGGACAGTAGTGTACATGTGTGATTGTTAACAGCACTAAATCGATTGTATAAAAGCATTTAAGAACTTTAATGTTCAAGTATAAATAAATATATTTTGTGATGAACATTTATTTTGAAGGGTATATAGCAAATTGAATTGCCCAATTCCTATACACGCGTAAGGCGTAAACAAACTCGGACATTTAAGTCAGCGAGTGGTGTGACGGACGAATTAAGTAATCAATTGTGGACATTTTTCAGTGAACAGTGAGGATATATATAAGGATAAATTACAACGAATCAACCCAGTGGACACATTCTACTGCACAAAGGACTGCGGAATTTACTTTAATAATATTAGATCTTGGATTATCTTTAGAGATGTTTATGTGGTTAATTTCGTTCAAGTCTTAAGGGTAATAAATCTCTACTAATTGGTTTTATATGTTTAGATTAGGAGATTTAGGGATTTTAATTTATAACGATTAGTTTTGTTTTGTATGTGGTGCTTCTCCGAAGCAATGTCCGTAATTTTTGAAACATTGGTCATAGAGATCCATTATTTAACTAATTTCGTTTTTGTTTAAATTGTAATTCCCTAGTATAAAGATTAAAAGGGAACCGTTAATTATTTGTGTGAAATTACATAAAGGATTGCAGCGTTTTAGAGTAATCAATTATTTGTTATTTTGGCTTAATGATTGATCTGAGAATATTTTATTTTGAGTTAGATCGATTACATAATTTACTTATTTTGCATTCATTAAGTCATTAAATACATAATACTGATAACAAGATATTTACTAAGCAGAAATATCAGTTTGAATTATTACAATTCATTCATGTTGTTGAATGTTTAAATTCAGTTTAAAGAGACAATATTCAAATATTATTTGATAGAAAATATGTGATTCATGAATGACGCAGTGATGGTTACGTCTTTAACGTTTTTTTTTGTAAGCACGAATTAATGCTTTTGTGGTTAAACATTAAAAGATCGAAGTAGCATTTTTGCTAAATTGGTGATATTTATATATTTCAGAATTGTATGAGGGTTAGAAATATTAATCTATGTGTACAATAGGGTAAATTAGAAAGTATCCAGATAACGTTTTATTACTTTGATTTTCCGAATATCCACGATGTGATCAACAAGTTTATGACGACTCGTATGCTTCAAAATTTTATTAAGCTTTGTATAAATTTATTTTCAAAGGTAATTCAACCTAGAGGTTTGCAAAATTGAATCGACGTGCACTCAGTTTCCTCAGACCAAATTTAACATACTCTGTTATAGTGAAAGTGCGATTGAACTTGAGTTGTATATGGTCTTATTGAGTAGGATACAATTCTGGCACAGTCAGGTAGTATTGACATTTCGCGTAGGACTATTTATTTTAGAAAAATTTAAGATTGTGGGGGGCGCCTAGAAACAATTCTTCTTGAATTGAATGTTGTTATTTGTTGATTTATGATAAGTGTAAAGTGTTTGAAAATGAATTTAAATCATTTTACGTCTGATATCGACCCCGCCTATTTCCACTATAGTTGACTTGGCAACCCGCTTACCTTGGTAGGCCTGCATGTAGCCTAGTGCAGTTTTATCGCGTGTAACAACTGAAATCATCTATAGACTCTTCAAATACATTGTTAGCTTCCGGAGTGTATGAGTTGCTTTGTTCTTATAGAAAAGTATTCATTAAAGCCACCAAAACGTACTTTTGATACTACACCTAAAGGATATATGAAATATGGAAATACAAACTTTACGATTGTCACCCCTAGTTAAGAAGAATTAATGAAAAATGTCACAATCAAAAAACAAATTTAACAAAATTTAATCAAATTATAATCCGAAGTTGTAAAAGCTTAATTTTTAGGGTAAAATTATGCACAAGTAAAAACTTAACATACTAATTAAACATCTAGCTAAATGACAAATTCAACAAACAAATAATTTTCCGTTAATAATGAAGGACTGTAGTAGTTACTATGCAATGAAAACATAATATGTATGTTTTTATTACAAGATTCCAAGCTTACTAATAAGAGATTTCTTTCTTGCTTTTTTAAGTTACTAGGATGTTTATATATTTCAATAGCTTCTAGCCGTAGACGAGCATAATGAGTATGTCTAGGTAAAATTTGCACATCATCAAAATTAATGTTACGATTTAAATTATTTAACGCGTGGTCAGCTGGCAGGATTTCTCTGGTTGATTCAATCTACAACGTCTCATACGTTCTTTACGTCTAATGTCAAAGCAACATTTTGTGGTTCCAATTTATACTTTTCCATAACTTATATACTCCAGAAGCTAGTAAAATGCTCTAGGGGATCGAGTTAAACCAATTTTTGATCCAGAATTTGGTCATTTAAAAACATCACTACAAGCTAACGGTTATTGCATTAAAGAAATAATATAAATAACCTTGTTGGTCGTA
Organism: Vesta saturnalis; assembly: GCA_036346205.1. NCBI lineage: Eukaryota > Metazoa > Arthropoda > Insecta > Coleoptera > Lampyridae > Vesta > Vesta saturnalis. The sequence continues at coordinate 1,411,136 of JARFJB010002439.1, read as the reverse complement.
CCCGTAAAGAACAATTACTACTTAATGTTGATAGAGCTTTTCCTGCTTTCATAAATAACGTTACGGATAACATGGAAAAATATTAATTAACCATGGAATTAGAATCGTTTTCAAAACAACATGAAAGATTCAAAAATATTTAATATTATCCAAAGATGCTTCGAATCCATTATTAGCTTCTGTAGTATATAAGTTATCTTGTTCTTGCAGAAAAGTATACATTGGAACCACGAAACGTAGCTTTGGCACTAGATGTAAAGAACATATGAGATGTTGTAGATTGAGCCAACCAGAAAAGTACAATGAAATTACGTAGAATTTAACGTTATAAAAGTAAAAATAACAGTGAAACAAAAGTAAAAATAAAAGTAAAATAAAAGTGCCTAAAAAGGATAAATATATCAACAATGAAAAGTAGGTTTAATTAGAACTTACCGTAAAAATACGACACTTTTTAATAAAAATATTCAAGAGCAAAAATGGAAGCTTTTTGATTTCATTATCGTAACAACTACGACTTCAAAATATTTTTGCGCACTAAATCAATGTGCAAAACGAAATGCGCGTACTACCCCACTTTAAAATATCTAAATGCATACTTTTCAACCAATAAAGTATGCAATTCACATGATACAAAAATGAACGAAGTTGCCTAAATTATTGCATATTTTAACAAAACCTAAAAAGGTTTGTTACACGTTGACAATGGAAACGAGTAAATCCTTAATTCGTGGTTGCTTACTCTATGAGTACAAACTTGGTATTACAGCCCCAGTGGCGGCGAGAAAAATATGTACCGCATTTAGTGATCGAACAGTAGAGAAGTGCCTTAAGAACTTTTCTTCGGGAAATTTCAGCTAGACCGATGAAGCACGATCTGGGAGACCGAAGATCATAGACAACGAGGATTTTCAGCGTGTTGTGGAGACAAATTCCAGTGTAACGTGCCTAGAGCTTGCAGAAATGTTGAACGTGGGTGATGAAACCATTGGTTTGCACCTTCATCAGCTAGGAAAGACGTGGAATGGGTCCCATATGAATTATTAAACGATAACAAATTATGTCGTCTTATCGTTTGCTCGGAAAACATTTTACGTAACAATAATGAACGATTTATTAATCAGTTGTTAATCTGCGATGGAAAGTGGACAATATACTCCAATTCTAATTCTAAGCGTTCGTATCACTGGTTGTCGCCTACTGATTCGTACACACACTCTTAGAGTTTCCTTGCGGCCAAACAGGATTTTATTGTGTGTTTGGTGGACAGCGACCGGAATAGTCCATTACGAATTTTTGGAAAAGGGGTCAAACCATCACCCGAACTTATGTTGTGAATAGCGTCAGCGAGTGCAGGTAGCACTCATGCAAAACAGCGTTCTTTAGTCAATCGGAAGAAAGTGCTATTTTTACAGGATAACGCCAGACCGCATACCGTAAAATTGACCGGGGAAAAATGTCTTAATTTGGGTGGGAAACGTTACCCCACCCTCCATATTCTCCTGACATTTCACCAAGTGATTACCACCTTTTTTGTCTCTTGACAACTGCATGAGACATAGTTCAAAACACGACTTGATGTTATAAATGCAGTTCGTCAATGTTTTGATTCAAAATCCGTCGAATTTTACAAGAGTGACATGCAAACCTTACTGTTACGTTGGTAAAAGGTGATTAATTGTGATGATGGCTACTTCAATGAATAATAATGCTTTATTTTTTGTTAATAAATATTATTTTACCATAAAAAACCGCACGAACTTATTTGGTTACCTGATATGTTTACAAGCAAAAGGAAAATATCAGGTTAAATAGATTTTGACATCTTGTAATTAAAAAATGACGAAATGTTATGCTCTAATTTAAATTTTAATTGTTGATATGCCTAAGCTTATTGCTGTGCTTTTCCTAGACCATAACGTAGATGCTTTACCATTTAAGTATGCTATCACAGCACTGTTAACATATATAGTTAAAATTAAGATGATTTGTTTTCATTGTATAACGATTACAGTCCTTAAATGTTAACGTAAAATTGTTTCTTTGTTGGAATTGTGATTTAACTAGGTATTTAATTGGTATCTTAAGTTGTTAATTGTGAATACTTTTACCACTTTAAATAAAGGTTTTTCACAAATTGGGACTTAACGTTATAATTTTGATAGATTTATTTTTGGATTGCGATTTATTCATTGTTAGCACTTGTCCGTTAAAGGGTGCTCTGATTTGTCATTTTAAAGGCGGTGTAGTAATATTTAATCTATTATAGAACTACTAAAATAAAATTATTTTCCGTAGTTACCGTTCTCATACGCGTTTCTTAACTGTTGTAGCAGGTTTATAATTATGTTGTCAGGTTTCATATATTTATTTGATAGCATACTAATTTCCAGAAACTATTATTTGTTGAAGAAGATAACTGCAATTGTTTTCAAAACGTTTAAATTTGTAACAAAAATACAAGATGCACGATTGCATATCCTAAAGCTAAGGAACTTTATGGCATAGGATTTTGTACTTTCAGTCAACCAAAGTCTGCATCTTGTGTTGAATGGTTTGTCAAGAAATTTTCAATTTGAAAATAGTAAACTTTTATTCAGGCCAACCCTTATTATGTTCATTTACAACAAGAAGGTATTTAAGTATATAATGCTTCAAATAACTTTAGCAGGCAAGATCTAAATCACCGAATAAATAAGTTCTGGCCTCTTATGATTAAAAAAGAGGCAGATTGTTACGTCTCAATTTTGGCTTTTGGTATGGGTTTTATTTATAATTTAGCTTGAATTATTGGTTGTGTGATACTAATTTTCCTTTCGAAAGTAAAGCTCTCATAGACCGTTCGAAGTTTGCAATTTGCCTGCCTCGGTATTATCCATGTTCTTTCGGTATTCCTGCAATCCTATCATTGGTCCTTAACAGTTTTAGCACAGAGCGTATGTTGAATTGGCTTCCTATTCCCATTTGATCGGAAACACTTGGTGTATATGGATTGTTTTGTAATTTTATGTTTTACTGTTGGTTGCCTCGTTAGTTTGTAAGTTTGCCAAGTTAATTGGTGTCCATTCTGCCTGAGCATTTCAGATGTTCTTTCTCTTTCTTGCTTCAGACCTATTTCATCTGATTATATTACCGTAGCTGTCCTATAAGCGTCTTGTAAATCCTATTTTTATGTTTTTATTGTGGTTAGAGTCCTAATGTAGGTACGTATCTGGTAGGTAGCTTTCCTATACACTTGTGTCTTAAATTTGTTGTCATCCTTTGTGGTTAGTACGTCTAGAATTTGTAGTTGTTTGCGCACTTTAACTCTATGGTGAACTAAGTGTGTAGAGTATGATTGTTTCATGAATCTAGTAAGTTTTTTGTCCCATATCGTCAAATTATAAAGAAATTGCCCACTTACATTAGCCACATCTTCGGTTTGTTTTGGAACTGGTTTTATGAAATTTTCATCCTCTTCGGCCTTCATTAAAAACATTCACAGAATTCTACCCTTCGAGGAAGATTACCTAATTGTAAATGTTGCACCAAATGGTTTTTTAAATGCGATGAATTGTTCTCGTCGACAAAGTAAGATCTCTCTCATAATCTCTAATGGAGGCATTTGGAGAGGCCGTAAAATAACCCAAAACATTAATTTCGTTTATGTCACTGTCCACGAGTGGTTTATTTTTATTAATTTTTTTCTTAAATTGACCAAACTGTCGGCAGTTTTTAAGCAATCCTCTTACAATATCACCAGTTGCATTTGGTCGATTGGGATATCTTTCTGCAAAAACACGGCAAGTACGTTCAACAATTCTATTACACTCGCCGTAAATAATAAGATTTAAAAAATCATGATTAGTAAATCCTACATTTGCCATTATTTACTATGAAATACAAACTAGTAAAGAAAACTGTCAAAACAACATAAACAATTAACTATCAAATCTTTGACAGCCTTGGCCTACCCTTTACTAATGTTGAAATAATTAAGTGCTGTTATGTTTTAACTAAGGTAATGAAATATCTCAAAAGTGATTGGATTTAGGTATAGGGAATACTGATACCAAACGAATCGGTTTAAAAAAATACAGCGGAAAATGTAATAAAACACAGGGTGTTCTATTTAAAGTAAGCAACTTATAAATGATTTAAATTGTGCATGTTCGCGGCTAAGTTTAAAACACCCTGTATGAAATATAAATGAGATGGATATATGGAGTTAACGGGCAAGCGCTTGTTGTTTATTGGTTACAATTTAACGTCACTAGCTTCGTTATTAATGGAGATATCGTTATTCAATGTGGACTAGGATTTTTTCAAAATTAAAAAAAAATCGAAATGTCTCGAAAATTCTTCATTTTTGGTATAGGACATTGTACACAAATTTTATCTAGAATTTCATGTAGAATTAGAAAATAAAATAAAAAATATTAGGTTCCATTCAAAATAACAAAGTTGCCGTCTATTCCCGGTATAACTGGAAGTGCCACATTCAGGACACTATTATATTTGAACTCAGCGTCATCCAAAACCTCCAGCTTCGTAATTTCAGATTTTTAACATAACTGTATCCGCCAATACTTTTAATCAAAGCTCTTCGCTCCACACCCTGTATAGGAGTTTGATTAATCTAAGCACGATACCCTGGAGAAAAGTTTATTTAGTTCTAAAATTGCATACATGTTTTTCTGACATGACGATGACAATCCCTAGAACAAAAACTACTGCGGCGTTGCCGAACATTGTGTCTTTTCATAACATATGCGGCAAGGAACTTAGCGACCTTATCACCGCAGCTGTGGCACTGATTGATCGTGACGTGCTGGCACGTGTGTAGAATGAATTTGATTATCGCTTAGATGTGTGCCGTATCAGCCAGTATGGACACATTGAGCATTTGTGATGTATGAAAAAAACTTGGAGAGTTTCTGGCTATATTAGCATAAGAATTATAATGGTCCGTTGTATAGTTGTTCAGAATTAAATTTTAAAACGTTTCATGGGATTATGAAAGACGCAGTATTAAGGATTTAAAAAATGACAAGAAACGTGAACTTTATAGAGCTTTATTTTAAAGTTTAAGTTATTTTTTGTGTACTGTTGGCGTTAAAGTTTGATTTGATATTAAAAAGTTAGTGGAAAATAATACCTAAGTAAACGAAAAAATCGGATATAGAGTAAAGTCGGATGTAGTACGAAATTTGATAACTTTTATGAAAGTTAAATATTTGCTCGACGAATTAAACATTATGCATGGTCTCCCTTTCTGTTTTTATGGATACTAAAACCTTGTTATTAAATGCGTGGAATACATATTTGACCGCATAGATGTAGGTATGTTTTAATAATAATAATGCAAAACTCTATATGATCCTGTCTAACTCCATTCAGTTGAAATAGATGTTTTATAAATAACGTAATGCAATTTATAATCTTTTATCTATATTAAATATTGATTTTATCAAATACTGAATATGTCATACTCACGAAAACGCAATAACATGGTAGACGTAAATAAGGCTTTATTACATCGTCAGTTTAGACTAAAAATATAGAGTTAAGAATATGAACTCTAAATTGAATAGATATTGAATAGATATTGATTGTCGGCAAGGTATTACAATTTCAACCTTTATTTGCTTGTAAAGTTTATTCTATTATTTAATTTTAAAGAAAATATTGTGGGAAAAAGAATCGCTAAAAGTTGGATTTATAATGGAGCGAACGTATAAGTGACGAAAATATAAGTTATGATTTCCAAAATAGACAAGCTATAAAAAGCTGTATTTGTACGTTATTACAAACCTATTCAAAAGCCTAATGTTTATTTGTTTATTTTTCAAACATAAAATAAGGTCAACATTTCTTCAGTAGAGCCTAAAATAAACTATTATGAAATTATAAAGATGGTATTTGATCATTTAAACATGGAATCTCTTTTTATTTATTTTAGAATTAACATTAATTTATTACATTATTACATTAAAATATGGTTTCAAAACAAGGCATGTTACTACGGGAATCAAGTGTGGCTCGAATAAAACCATCTCTGGGCTCTTGGCCACAAACTGCTCTGGATGCCTCTGTCAGTAGTTTACTATAACTTTCTACTGCTTACGTATGATTTGGAAACAATAAAGTCGCATTACCAGGTTCAAGTTTATTTTATACTGTTTCTTTACCTTCAAGATACGACGATGTGCTAGCTCCCTTATAGATTTATTTTCATCAGCTAACACACATAAAAGAAAATATTCAGGATGACCGAAGAATCCATTCCTCTGAATGACTGAATCAATAATTTTTTTTTATATCAGGACCGAGAAAACGGCTCTTTTCCATTGTCATCCACAGATGATTTGCACCTTTTGTACATGACGAATTCAGTTTTATTTCAAACCACATCGGTCCATATACTTTCGTCACGAAGTTTGCAAGTATTTAAAAGTTTTTAGATGAATGTACTGTTGAAATATACAAACGTGAAATTCGATTGGCTGTAAGACATCGAGAATGAGATAGAGGACCAGGTTGTCTGTTCGCCAAGTGTGGGGAACACTCTCCATTAACAACAACTCTCATTATATGGAGTAAATATTTTTGGTCTACACTCAACTCACTTTAATTAATCACAGCTGGTAAATTAGTCGTAATTGGATCAAAATTCACTATGAGCAGTTTCTCACAGCCTTGAAGGTTTTTTCCTATTGCACCAGCAAAAGCTGTTGGCCCTATTGTTTGTCCATCAAAATGTTGCAACAAGTGACGCAAAGGGAGTTCGTTTGAATACAACTGACAAATAAACCACTGAAGAGGTCTATTTAATCCCATTTCTAAAAGACGGATGTCATCGCATGCTACAACTGTTAACAAAGGAAAATCTATGGATTTACCTGTGGCTTCTGACACACAAGTTACATGACCGTAGTAAACATGCCCCGGCTCTTTAACAACAACATAATGTTCCTCAGATTTCGATTGCGATAATATTTGTAACATGTTAATTTAGCATCGAAATTTCAGTACGAGTGAAGATTTTATGCCTGTTATGCTACACAACTTACGGTGGTTCCCATTATGAGAAATTTGACAACAGTGTGCGTAATCAATTCAATTTTTCTTGTACATTTAAAAATGCGGCAATGTCGAATTTTGTCATTTGTTAAAAAGAATCATTTGACTTTCCCTTTCTGGTTACTTCTGTGACGAAGAACGCCATTTTTGGTAACGAAAAATGGTTGTTAGAAAATTTGTATGGGAGAGACTTTTTCCTGTAATTTCTATGAAATATTTACTTAATGGAAGTTATGTACAGTGACTACTGGTTTTACATTCTCTACCTCTAATAAAATTATACTAGGTACATTTAGTTTTCATTTTTACGGATTTAAAGTTTTCTAACAAAAGCTTCTGGTCAGGTCAAGAGGTGAGTTAAACCACTTTCTGTCTTTCTTTTACACTGATCACCTCTGTTTTAACATTTAAATCAATAAAATGCATGTTTTACAATTTAGAATATATTAAAAATATACTTTTGCAATTTCGTATGCAACTCGTATCTAAAACAAGGGTTTCTCTAGATTTTGATTGTTATTGGTTATTATCGACCTTATTCCTTCTTCGAGATATTATAGTGCCCGATTCTACCAGTATACCTGGTCAACGTTCTTCCGAGTTGTGATGTAACGTGCAAAATGGTCGAAGATACTCTATGGTTAGTACTTCACATCGGACCATCATCTTACTACAACCAAATAGGTTTATGTATAGTAGAACACTCAGTTAAGTAATTCTACACAAGCAACATCCTGCTGAGTTTCTTTTACTTATTATTCCCGACGAAGCTCTCGCTATATAGACAATTGCTGTAGTTAATCTGTAGAGTATTTTAAGAGCAACTCGTTGCTATAAAGAATTACAGTTCTAAGTATAACACTGTCTTCTAAATTTCTGGTTGTGACTTCTCTTATTCGAACTTTAATTGTATTACATAGAGTATTACGAGTCTATGTTCCTGTAACGATAAAGGTTGTATACGCTTTAGTGGAAATATTATTAACTTTACTTACACATCTCTGCGAATAAATTGCTAATATTAGCTTCAGTCTTTTGGCTATTTTCATGTGTAATCCCTTTGCGTTTGTACAAAATTGCAGTGTTTACACATGCTGTTATGTCTGTATACCTACTGCTTTGTAGTGATCAGCTGTTTGTAAATTTGAACGTTGACACTTATTCACCTAGACTGTTGTTATACAGAGTGCTTCAAGAGATATGTTAAAATTTTATAGATGTTTATGCTAAATGGTTAATTCAAGTTTCTTACCTCACTTTATATTTATTTACGCTATAAGCTTACGTGTCAACAAACGCTATCATAATAAGGAAGCTATTCACTTTTCTTTGCTTCTAACTATTTCTGCCCTCAGCCACATGGTGAAACATATTTACATTAAATTTCTTGGTAATGATGATAATTATAAAATACGCTTTAGCTATATAGGCTTATAGAAATAGTAGCAACCTAACACTTTCTGATTGCTCTGTGAAAAATCTCTGCTTTATTTTTTTTGTCTGTGTTATTAACTTACATTTAAACTTATGTTCTGCTTAAGAGAGACGCAATGGTAGAGATCTAAGTGAAATAAATCTGGTTATTAATTTTGGGTTAGCTGACTTTTCGTTTGATTTAAAACTGATACGCCAGTTTTAAGGAGAGCTCATTCTAGAACTTTTGTTTTATTGTATGTAATTAATATTGAGATTGTGTTGTGTTTATGCTTTCTAGGGCCAACGCTGGATACAACTTTTTCTTTTGTCTGTCGGTTTATATTATAGGGTCAATACTACCCAGAAAGGTAAGTGTGTTTCGCCTAAATTTAATTCTCTAAGTTTCGTCCGCAAACATTATAGCTATCCGAAATTTACGATAACGATTGTGTTAATATTCATTATCCTGTGTAAATTGTTGAATTTATCAAGAAATGTTTGTGAAGGGATCGTTGTATAATATATATATATATATATATATATATATATATATATATATATATATATATTACTTAAGTTTACTCGTTAATTATTCCTCTACCTTAATGGTTTAAATTTTTTATATTTACTGCCTTTGCCATTTATTATAATGGATTAAATAATTTTCTTTTATTGCGTTTACTTTTTTAAGTTATAAAGGAATTATTTCCTTTGGTATCTAACTTTGTATTCCATAACAAAAATTCTTAAACCTGCTAGTGCCATCTATACGTAGGTTTTGGTTATTTTCAAATTCTTACATTTTTATAGGTAACTGTCACTTTGCTAAATCACTACTAGGTGGTGATACCATTAAATAATTGCATATTACCAGTCAGGTTTTATTTGAAAACAAAACATCTGTTTAACATTTTTACAAAATTTGATAAAGACAATTCTGTTGAATACCTTTTTCCGAAGGTAACACGGCCATTTTGTTGTGGTGTAAAATTATATTTTAGAAAATTTCTCTGATTTCTGTTTTCTCGGAGTAAATCACCATTTCTAGAGGAGAAGTTTTGCTTCAAAAATTACTTCTTCATTTGATTACGTAGTAAAATCGCTATTAATTGCGGATATAAAAAATATGTTGCTTACACCCACATGGCTTAAACTACGATATGTAAATTGAAGGAAATATATTTAACCAGTTTATGGTAAATTATCACAATATAGCTCGTCTGCGACCTATAACTTTTTTTTCGTTTAGGGTCTTTTCGTTCTGTGTTTTCCTTCATTGTGTACTGGTTGCTGTTAAGAGTATATGCTATGTACCTTTCGTCTCGCTTTTGGGTTGCTACGATGTGCCCTTAACTGGGAATGCTCGTAAATGACTATTTGTAACTGGAGTGTAATTATGAGGATAGAATTTAAGCTGTATAACTAAAGCAGGTCAGAGCTTTCCTTCTCACTTGTATCAATAAACATTACTTTGTCAAGTTTATTTGCTAATTGGTTACGTATTATACCTTGCAGTTCCTATAAAAGATTAAGTGCATTTAAATTAACCATATTATAAATTACTTTTACTGAACTGTTTACCTGTGTTACAATTGCATGTTCACATTACTATCCGAAAACATTTAACTTTTATAAAAACTTCACTAATGTAGAATTGTTATAACTGGATCAATCCAGTCATTGTTAAAAGGGGGATTTGTGCTTATATATTGTGAAACGAAAGGCAAGTTGAATTATTACCTTTCTAACGTCAACTATTACGGTTTTTTATATATATAAATTTTCTTTTTCTGGGATTACGTATGAAAGATCCTTCAGCGTCCCAGAGAAAGGCATTACGTGTTATTAAACATTTTAGATAATTTAAAGGTGAATTTATCACAAGTAAATCTCGCGACTTGCCCTCGTCAGTGTCAAATTCGTACCTGCCCTTAATTACGCAGTTTCACTATTTTTCGGTGTTCTTATTCTGATATTAGCATACATTTATATTTAGTAGTGTTATGGGGAAAATTGCATGTTTTGATACGCATCACTATAAGAAAACGTACACATTGTCTTATTCATATATATATATATATATATATATATATATATATATATATATATATAACCTATAGTAAACTTTTGCATATAACAGACTTTGTTGGGAATTAAGAAATAAATTTACGCTTGTTGAGGGAATTGTCGTTTAATTGGTATTCCTGTTGCTCCCTGTTTCAAACTTTACAGGGTCTCTCTTTCAAGAAATGATAATTTATCTTTTCTTTCTTTTAAGCTTGTGGCGCCTGTTTTTTGTCTGTTCTCCCTATCTGTCTGTCTACCATTTCATTACTGTTTTCTAACTAACCTAACCATCTTTTGTTTTTATCCACACTTCAAAACACCCACGCTATCCAAATGCTCTGCGGTCTCAGGACCGTTTGGTTGATTTGCTAGTCGAGCTAACCATTTCCTTCTTTTTTATGTGACTTGGTTGGTTAGGCACGTTGTTCTCTTCTCGGGACAGGACGATCTTTTTCATATTTGCAGTTTTCAAATGTCTTACATTTACAGGCATATATATCAAATAGCATTTTTGAAGTTTCTATAAAATTTGCTAGTTTTAATTTGTAATTTTCGTTTAGGGATCACTGTTGGAAGAGGCGCCATCTCCCATATTTCTGCTGTTCTCTCACAGCTACTTTCTCTTCTATTTCACCTACTGAAAGATCCTTTCCCTGAAACTCATGACATTATAGTTTGTAGGTAACTGGCACGTATTTAATTCTTGTGGTATTCCAAATATAGGACAGCATAGAGTGGCTCTTGTTTTGATATCACTCATTATTATCTGCAATAAACAGATTTTGGTTTGTTAAAATATTAACTATAGTTGGCACAAGTAAATTAAGTAGAGCCCTTTACAATACCTATGAATAAAATTTGTACTTGTAATAACATCGTATTTTCGATTACGATGATATTGTTCCCAAATAATGTTCTTATTTGCGGGTACCGAAATTTAATAAGCTATAATATTTAACTTGCAGTTTTTTTCAAAGACTGAACATGCAATAGCATAAAGTTTTACGCGCCAACTTACCACTTTGTATACCGCACTCTGACTGACAGCATGACAACGGCCTGTTACCTCGCTTCGCTCGCTCAGGCACTAAAATTAATCCGCGAGACACGATATTACACTTTCCTCCCTAGTGATACAAATATTCATATGTATATTAGAAACCGTAAACAAAAACAGAAAAATATCTATTGGATTAGATAAGTTTTCATTAAAAATTTGAATAAAATACTTATTTACTATAATTATGGAATACGAAATTCCGCTAAATTCCCCATTTTTGGTATTAGTAAAGCTTGGCAAATTTCTGTATTACAGCATTTTCAAAAGCTCTATAAAATATAACGTAGAACTAGCTGAATGCTGAACACATATAGGTTAGCGTCGATATTGTTCCGCAATCTACCAATGTTGGTTTAAACAAACAATAGAATATATTAATCAAGTTTTTCGCAATGGCGCAACATTCATTAATAACATTATAGGCGGAAATGCAAAAATTTTATTTAGCACTGTTTGCAAACTTACACAAACGGCTAAAAATGATCTGACCTTGAGCTGCTGCAAATGCACTATCAGCGTTTAGAGTATGTACGTTGTCTTAAATAAATCTATGTAAATAAAACTGAATCGGCAAATGTGTTGCTAAGCGCAAAACTCGGAAACGGCTGGACCAATTGTGCTAATTTTGTTAAAATAATAGTTGAAGTCTGAAGAAGGTTTTTATGAAGACAAAAGTTGGAAAAATCTCCCGGAAAAACATGATAACTTAATTTTTCTTTTTAATTAATGTAACACGGCGCGCGCCCAAGCCACGGAACTATACTACGTATTATTCTGTGCCCAAGTCCTCCAATACTTTCTCTCTCATGCACCGACTATCTGTCTCACCGCGAACGCACTAGCCGCGAGTAGATAACATGCATACTACACCATTCCTCTGATCGCCATGAAAGGGCGAGGGAGAGGGCGAGGAAGAGCGCGATTGAGTGGGCGAGGGAGGATGTGTTTTATATTTGTGCGCAGCAAAGCGCTCCGGGTACTACTAGTATTAAGTAAATAAATCAGGCAGTAGCTGAACGTGCATTAAGCAATATTAAAACATAATATTCGATTTGAAAATACGGAAATTTATATCAACGCAAACTTATTATGTTATCTCTCTTTACATCGAGAAGCTAATGATTGCCTAGAGTTCAGCAAAATGTACCTATTGTATCGTATTAAATTGATAATGGTTGTGATTTTACAGAGTTTTCAGAGCAGTTGATTAACAATAGAATGTAGTGTATTCTAACAGTTTTTAAATTCTCCCATAGCACTACTGTACTAAATGGTTTTTGCTTTCCTTGTCATTACCTACGGTATATAATAGTTTTTAGTGTGTTGCAGTGAATTTTTATGTAAATTTTTGCAATAGATTTGAAAACAACAATATTTTTGATATGATGTATGGCAAGTCCCTATTTCCCATCTAATTTTTGAGGGTTACTCGAAAGTGGCTCACTCTAGCGATGAAACCTTTCGTTGCAGAATGTCGCTTCATAATCTAAAATTGACATGTTTCGGATTTTTTATAAAAATGCACAATAATTGAAATATTAAAATTATTCCATTTGGCTGTTCTACGCTGTATATGTTCTCTAACTAGAAGGTATCTGAAAAACAGCAATTTTGTTGATCGGTTACAGCGAATTCTTCAAACTTTTTTTACCCTTTCTTCTACTAATTTTGAGTAAAACTAGGTTCGAATCTTATGGCCAAGGCTCACACATTTGTGTAAATATAAGTAAACATCTAGTAAACAGTGAGTGTTGCGTTTTCGCAGTATTAGCCAAATGTATGAAGTTCTTGGAGTGATTTTCCACCAGTTTGATATGTCTCTGAGTATATGCCAGTCGTTACTGTACAGTTATCGCGAGAGTACGTTATCCAAAATAGTGTTTATATTAACATTTTGCATATAAATGTGTCAAAATTATACACGCAAAATGTATTAGAACTTGCGTTAGACGAGAATTACATGATGAAACTGATAAGTAACCATTAACCATTGCTTTTCATTGATATAATATAGTTTTAGAAATAGATGCTGTCTATATTTCACCAAATTTGGATTTCATCATACAATTTTTTTTCTGAGAAATATGTAAAAGATAATAATCGGCACGATTTTTATCTGTCCAGGCAGGAATTGCTAAACTTTTATGGAATTTTTATTTTGCGTGGTTATCACAGGCTTCCACAAGCTGATGTCGTTTAGTCAATAGAAGGACATAGAACTGCAAATATTGTTCATTTTCCAATATCGTGAATGAAAGGTTTCTACAACTTGATGTGTTCTCATTAAACTTGCCAATTGATGTGCAGATGGTGCCATGTTTTGTTCGCGAATCCTGCATCCGATTTGGTTTAAAACTGTGGTCTTTGTTTCGCCAATGGATATTTATACAAGTTTATCCATTATTGAGGAGCGATACAAAAAAGTGACCTTGGTCTTGGTGCTGACGTGGTACTTAGCTTATTGCCTACGCAAAATCTGAATATTGTTTGATTCACAATTTGAAGGGTCAAGTGAAATTCTATTGGTGCAATAGAGTAACTCAATTGTTACAGTCATTACAGTACATTCCAATGTGTAGACTATGCAAAATACTGAGTACGACAGAAAACAAAAAAAGAAGTAATATTCTACAGCATGCAGTGGCTTCAGTGTATATTAAATGTATGTAAAGAGGTAGATCTACATGACAATGGGGTCGCCAATTACAGGATAAGGGTGATGGGAACAATATGGTGCTGGCCATTATTTGCAAATGCTGTAGACGGTACACTCATGAACTATTGGAAGCTTTGCAATTAAGCGAGAACGATAATATAATGTTGTAACTGAATTTGGGTGATTTCTTACCACACTTTAAAGTATGAAAGAAACATGATGGCATTCGGTATTTCGAAGTTGAAACTAAAATAAATAAGAGTAGTCGCCAGACCTTAGAGTGTATTTAAAGGTCATTTTAGTTTGTAACCTAGATTGTAATAAGTGCGCACTAAATGGGCTTTATTGGATGTAATTTCATGTAATGTGTGCAGTCGTCATTTTCTTAGGCGTTTTAAAGGTTTATCTATATTCGAAAGCAAATGGGTGAAAAGCGTAAAGTTTTTAAAAATTGATCGAAAAGAATTAGTTACACTTCCTAGTTTTCTTTGAGGTTACCGCATTTGTGCCATGCGCTAATATAATGGTTGCAAAATCATCAATTATCTTCGCGTTGGTGAGAACTGTTTAGTGGTCGTCTTGTAGTACAGTACATTTTAAGTAAAATTACCGTATTCACGGGCATATAAATTCTAAGCAAAGTTTATTATTAAGTGGTAAGGGAATCACGCTTTAAAGATAGAGTTTGTAGTAAAATTTTACACTATTAGGTAGCAGTGTAACGCTGAAAAAAGTAATAGAAGGTTTTGGTTGTGGAATTTGTTGGCTATTTGAAGTAACTAACCAAACGCTTGTCTAGTTACCTTCAGATTTTATGGTAATATCAATTTACGGCGTAGTAACATTTAGAAATCATTTATTTAAATTTTAAGGTCTAATCGTTAAAATAGTGGCATTGTTTAGCCACCTTGTTATATACTGAATATGCGCATTAAATCTACGAGATGCGCGTATTTGTAAACGCCGAGAACTACAACAAATCCACGAAAAGAGAAAATCATCTTCTGCAGCTCTCAGGAAAAAAGAAATAGCACGAATGATAGCAGCATGGGACGCAAATAGTTCAAATGATTTACCAAAGAAAATTTATTACATTGTTTATTTATTATTATTTATTTATTACGACCTCGCATGGAGAGGCGGAGTAGCGACAAAAACATTGGTGCAATATTTTAGAGAAGAAATAGATAATTATGGAAATCATACTGGTAGGATAGAATATATCCCAATAATTTCTAGAACCACACAAGGTGGATCGCGCAGGTTAACTGATTTCTAACACCAAATAAAAATGATACTTACAAATGTCTTGTACGTCTTTTTCATAAATTAATGTAAAAAAAAGCTGGAAATATTCAAACTGATCGTTTGTTTTTTACACCTAATCCATATTGGCAGGCATTATCTAAGGAATAGTATAAAAATCTCCCGGTATGACAAAACGAAATAGGAAAATGGAAAAAACAAGCGGCGCAAAAAATTAGCTTGGTTGCTAACAAAATAAAAATTATAAATCATTCAAGTCGTTCTTTTGCTGTAACACAACTAGCTAAACATGAAGTAGGTGAGCAAATAATACGACACTCATCTGCATGCTCCATCAACTTAAGAAAAGACACTGTTTCGTTCTCTTCATCTCTAGGAAATTGTACAATCACCTACAATAATTGTACATTAACTACAACAATTGTAAACATTCTTAATTATTTAATAAAGAACATGTTTGTTTAACATTTTACGACATAATTAGAAAATAATCACGCCGAATTACATTCATGGTAATAATTTTTTTTATAATTAGATTAGCACTCATCTTTATTGCTATAGAAATCTCACGAGTGGACGAAATCCACGAGTGGGATTTCTTAAGCTAATCTAGCTAAAATTATAAAAAAAAAATTATTACCACGAATGTAATTCGTGAATCTAGTTAAAATTATCCAAAAATTATCACCACTTATGTAATTACTGTTGAAAATTTTATCCAAGCTACATGTACCAAATTTTTCCAACTATCACTTTATTCTTAGTTCGTAGTTACATAAATATCAAAACTAAGAGAATCATTACACCATTATAGTAATGAACAATATAAAGGTAGTTTATTGTTGCTATTACCATAAAATTTTACATAAAATCGTTTCATAGAGAATTGCACGCCTGCATATTGTTAAAGTATATTACTGGAATAACTTCATGTGCTACTCTATAAAATTCGATATAAATTACTGTTCGTAACAAACTTACAAAATATTCATTACTGCTTACATTTGTGAACTAATTTTATTACCTAAGCAATGTGCTGCTTTACTAAAAACTTAAGATGTTGGTGTAAACTTTGTCTTAATTAGGTAACTAACTCCATCAATATGCTTTTACAACTTTACTACTATGTAATTGAACCATGTACCTAATTATGCTTTGCTTTATAGGTTAGTAGAATCATTGCTGAAAGTATAAATGTAAATAAATAGAGTAATTCAAATATTAAGTTAATGCAAAAATGTTAATAAGTCCATTTTCATGTGTAACATATTTAACATGTCGCGTAAGTAATTCAAAATATAGGAATTTTATTCCTTATTAATCTCATTGAATCAATTGAAATAATATTATAAAATAAGTCTGCAACACCGAGTAGAAGAAATTGACATGACATCAAATATGCTGTATAATTATTTTCTGTTATAAAATTGCAACGCTACCTCTAAAAATATCTGGTGTGGAACACTATACGACCTACAAAATGGAAATTAAAAGAAATGAAATAATTTTAACTTCAACTTTTTTAGGATAACTATGCAACCTCTTTTTTATACGTTCATAACGAAAACAGGCAATATTGTAAAAACAAAATCAATAATATATGACAGAATGACGTTTAAAACTTCATATCAGATAGAGATTAATAGACATAAATACACGTTAAGGTAAAAAAAATACACACACGCACACGCACACGCACACGCATACGCACACGCACACGAACACGACACCACACCCACACGCACACGCACACGCACACGCGCACGCACACGCACACGCACACGCACACGCACACGCACACACGCACCGCACACGCACGCACACGCACACACAGCACACCACACCCACGCACCCACGAACGCACCACGCACCACGACACACGCACCGCACCACGCACATGCGCACACACACACACACGCACACACGACACACGCACACGAACACACGCACACACACGCACACACAGCACACGACACACACACGCACACACACGCACACACGCACACGCACACACGCACACACGCACACACGACACACGCACACACGCACACAGCACACACGACACCACACACGCACACACGCACACACGCACACACGCACACACCCACACACGCACACACGCACACACGCACACACGCACACACGCACAGACGCACACACGCACACACGCCGCACACGAACACACGAACACACACACACGCACACACGCACACACGCACAAACGCACACACGCACAAACGCACACACACCCAGACATGATGGCCGGTCTTGGCGAAACTTGGCAAAAGTTGTAAAATGAGCTAATAAGTCGATTTATCGGTAGTGAAAATACATTCGATTGCATAACCTTCCATACCTACATATGTATATGTTGGAAGGTAATAAACTTAACTTCAAATATCATTATTTAAATTTAAATTTTTATGTTTTATTTCTTTCGGCGTAAAAATGTAATAAGCAGAATCTGAGACAAACGGAAACTGAAATTTGATTTCTATGGTTAAATTTATAAGTAGGTTCTTAAACACCATTACGTAAACGATTAAACTCGCGTGGAAGTTTTTGAAACTGATGGTGAAGATTTAGAAGCGTTCGCTTTTTCACAATGTTGTAAAATAATTTCCATAATATTTACATTGTTATTGAGAGTTTTCAATATAACCATCAGTTGTTACGGCACAGTTCTCCTCACTGTGCCTTTTTTCACGTTCTTATACTTATTACAGAATAAGGCTAATGTAATGGACTGTGGAGTCGGACAAATTCAGAAATATAACAATAAATTGTTTACCACCTTTATCAAATCGTTCAAAGGAACGTATGGTTAGATACAAAGAGGAACATTCTTTTACCTTTGTGACAAAAAAATTTAGTAAGCAAAAGCAGTGCAAAAAATAATATATTACCTCTCAGATTATGCTGGTATCAATTCATTGAGACCATTATGTTTATGGAAAGACTTCATTTTAAATTATAATACATTATTAGTGTAACGTGTTGAGTATTCCCTGTTTTGATTTGATTGTTTTTTTACGGGTGAAAGAGTAGGTAATACGTATGCTCTAAATTCAATCAATAATAATCTTTCGCAAAAACTTTTTATTTGGTAAAAGCACGAAAAAAGCCCGAATGATAAAATCACTCGATCTTGAGGACTTGTGATTTTATCTAGTTCGGGCTGTTTGAGTGGTTTTACCAATAAAAAGACTAACAGAAGGTACTAATAACTATTTTAAATATTCGGTAAAAAAAGTGTTCCTTTTGTTAGCATTCATTAATGTGTTAAATATAATTAAGTATGGCATTGTGTTAGAAATAAAAACAGCACCATACAGAATTATCAGTATAATTCTCATTCACTGGTTAAAATTTTGCATCGGGATTGGTTGAATTTACACAATAGTCAATGCTTAACAGGTGGACAACATAATCAGTAGTAATATAACAGAGTGAAAATAATTGGACAGATTCTCGAAATCTTGTTGCCAGGCAATATAGATCAAATTGCAACTAGCTTGAGAAGAAATATGTCTAATTATTTTAAAATTTATTCTTACTCTCGAGCTATATTTGACTAGATTATTATTTAACACATACATTTTTAAACAGAAATAAAGCTATATTACGCACATTAGCCAACGCAAACCAAAGCTATAACGAAAAATTCCCAGAAAAAATCACCAGAGATTATTCTTATTAGAAGAATGGTTGGTTCTGACTTAAACACGTGTCTAGGACATGGATATTAATTCGTGGTTGTACGTAGCACGTATATATCCATGATCTAGCATTAAAAAATGTCAAAAAAGTCTCAAATATATTGATCTAGATAGAATAAAATTTAGCATAATAATGCCATAAAGGTTAATTGTTAATAGTTATCTAAGAAAAGGATCTTTATAGAACCGTATCTTGTTGTGCTAACAGTATTTCATGTATTAATGGAGACGATACGTAGAGTGTTACCAAGATATGGCAAATGAAAATTTTCTAGAAATAAATAGTTAATACGAATAATACTAAACGGATTAGGCTCAGAATTGATAATAGAGAAACTCCCTAAAGGATAACTTTTTGGGTCGCTAAAATCGTTCCCTTCCTTATTTACTATATTTACAAAAACATCTTTTTTACTTAATTCTCAATTTAATGTTAAGTGGTAGTCAATAATTCCCTTACTCCAGATAGCAAATGCTCAGTATATTCTTATCATGAATATGGTAAAACCATATTTTTCCGAATCTTTGTTACTTTTGTTCCTTTTTCATTTCTACCTTTTGTCTTACTTTAAAATCTTCAACCACTTGAGTTATTTTCCCTAACTATGCAATTGTTAGTATCTTCTTTATACAGGGTGTCCCATGAGTTCGTATGAAAAACTTGGGAAATGAAAGGGGGACTAAAAATAATTACAGTACTTCATATAAAATTTTTGTCTTAAGCCCTTCGTTAACGAACCATAGGGCTCTAAAGTTCGGAATTAAAAATTGTTTTTTATTTATAATTATTAAATGACTTATTGGAAATTAATAAAATTTTAACCGTCTATAAACACCAAAATTTTGTATTTAAGCATGTTTTCAGTTAGCTTAGAGCTTATTAGATTTTGGGAGAAATTCAACAGCGGCGAGGAGGGTTTATTAGGGGCAGTTTTTGGTTTTTATCAAATATTTCTAAAAGAGCCGGAATTTTTTTTTATGTATTTCTCTATTAATGTCTATCTGACATAAAGTTTTAAACGTCATTCTGACATAGAATATTGTTTTTGTTTTTACAACGTTGCCTGTTTTCGTTATGAACATATAAAAAAGAGATTGCATAGGGATCCTAAAAAAATTAAAATTATTTCATCTTTTAATTTAAGTTGGCATCTAGATGTCTATTAACCTGTCTATCCCGAAGTTTTAAACGTCTGCTTGACATATATTATTGTTTCTGTTTTTACAATGTTGCATATTTTCTTAATTAACTTATTACAAAGTTGCATAATTATCCTAAAAAAAATGTTATTAAAATTATTTCATTTCTTTTAATTTCCATTTTGTAGGTTGGAAGATCGTGTGGTGTTCCACACCAGATGTTTTAAAACGTACATTTATAAAAATAAACTATAAAAAGTTTTTTACTATAGCGCTTCCAAACCTCCAAATTCAGTATGCGGCTGATGGAAAAACAGTGCATGATTGTCAAACTTATTATGCCAATAGATTACTGCACATATAATACCGTATTATAGTTATAATAATACTATATCTACGCTGCGAGAAACACAACTTCTATCCTCAAAATTAATAAAAATATTTGCAATGTAATACAAATTTAGATAAATCTGCAATGTACTAATGAATATACCGAAAAAGACTATCCTTAATCTATTAAAATCGAATCTTTGGACTGTGTTTTTTAGAAAAGCGAAGTAGGCGTATGTAATGTACAGGTACATTACATGGCAATATGATAGGTTAGATTACATGGATTGTGAAAGAATGGAGTAAGGCAAATCGGGGTCCAAGACCTCTTGGTCATTTTAAACCTGTACTGAGCCCTTGAACGAATGCCTGCCGACCACTTCCAATAGTGGTGTCGCACGATGCCGTACTAACTGTGTGCCCCACGTTAACCCACAATTCAACGGTGTATATAATATATTTACCTAAAAAGTGAACATTGTTAATTATGCGAAATGCGACATGTAATTAGAGATCGAATAAAAAGACTAAGTACCTTTTCTTTTCGGAACTTTCTGATGCATCTTAAGTATTTATGCCACCATCTTATAATGTCATCACGTTCAACAAGGATACTCTTGCGTCGCATCTTTTGAAACTCAAAATCCATATCTTTCAAGAGGTTGAATTTGGTAGATCATCATCACCATTAATGGAAGAAAGGATACTATTAATCGTTGGTGGAATGTTTTCAATGAAAAAATTGTACACTTTACGTCGAATAATTGGCTGTATATTCTGGTCATGTACATGAAGACGATCATTGAGTTCCTTTTTGATAGTATAGATACTACGCTCTGTGCTTTGCTGCCATCGGTAACTGCACTAACGTTTATTGTGGCCAAGAAATAATTAAATACATTCATAATGAGGCATTTCTCCTTACCGCTGAAGTGTTTTGCACTATATCGTTTTATGTTTGAAGCTTTTGTAAATGTACATCCTCTAATAAAATTGGCAGAATATCCTCCAAAAATTGGAAATAAGACTGTCCGTTTAAACGATCATTGAGGATATACCGACCAATTAAGTGGTTGCCTGTGATACGTACCTAGACGTTGACTATAAACCGTTGTTTGTGTTTAGTCTCAATTATGCCGTGGGAATTTTCATCAGCCCATATATGTAGGTCATGGGAATTAATTATACCATCACTGGTAAAACATGCTTCATCTGTAAATAGTACATTTTCAATGAAATGTTGGTCTTCCCATTGTTTACCCAAAAGCCAGTTCGCTTAATTAAGCATAATTAAGAGGATAGTCATCTGGTGACATAGCATGAACTTTTTGAAAATGAAACTCGTGAAGAATTCTATGTAGGATGGATTTTGAAATATTAAATTGTGGCGAAAGCTTCCTCACACTGGTTGTAAGTTCATTATCAACAGCGCATACGCGTGTGCACGTGAACACGCGTGCGCGCGTGCGCGCGTGCGCGTGTGCGCTTGTGTGCGTGTGTGCGCTTGTGTGCGGGTGTGCGCATGTGTGCGTGTGTGTGCTGTGTGCGTGTGCGCGTGTGCGTGTGTGCGTGTGTGCGTGTGTGCGTGTGTGTGTGTGTGTGTGTGTGTGTGTGTGTGTGTGTTGTGTGTGTGTGTTTGTGTGTTTGTGTTTGTGTGTGTGTGTGTGTGTGTGTGTGTGTTTGTGTGTTTGTGTTGTGTTTGTGTTGTGTGTTGTGTGTGCGTCTGTGCGTGTTTGTGTGTTTGTGCGCGGGTTGAAGCAGTGTGACTGATCTGTTTCTAGAAACCACACCTCCGTTGGGCAGTTTTGGATCTCCGCCTTTATTGGAAGCGCTAACCACTGATCAGCGCGGATCTTTAGTGCTTCGTTAGTGTCTTTTATTGCTTTGGAGTTCGCACCAGCACAAACGGCTGTTTTCAAGGGAATGATAGTTGAAAGCACTAATTACAGCACTTCATCGGTGGGTGGGTACGTGCGTGTGAGTGAGTGAGTGGGTGAGCTAGTGAGTAAGTGAGTGGGTGAATGGGTGAGTGAGTGAGTGAGTGTGTAAGTGAGTGAGTGTGTGAGTGAGCGAGTGAGTGGGTGAGTGAATGAGTGAGTAATTGAGTGAGTGAGTTAGTGATTGGGTGGATGGGTGGGTGGTCGGGTGGTGAGTGGGTGGTGGCTGGGTGGATGTGTGGGTGGGTGAGTGAGTGAGTGAGTGAGTGAGTGAATGAGGTGAGTGAGTGAGTGAGTGAGTAAGTGAGTGAGTGAGTGAGTGTGTGAGTGAGTGTGTGAGTGAGTGAGTGAGTGAGTGAGTGAGCGATTGAGTGAGTGAGTGAGTGAGTGAGTGAGTGGGTGATTGGGTGGGCGGGTGGTGAGTGGGTGGTAGGTGGGTGTGTGGGTGAGTGGGTGGGTGGGTGATGGGTGGGTGGGTGTATGGGTGGGTGAGTGAGTAGAGTGAGTGAGTGAGTGAGTGAGTGAGTGAGTGAGTGAGTGAGTGAGTGAGTGAGTGAGTGAGTGAGTGAGTGAGTGAGTGAGTGAGTGTGTGAGTGAGCGATTGACTGAGTAAGTGAGTGAGTGGGTGATTGGGTGGTCTGGTGGTGGGTGGGTGGTGGGTGGGTGTGTGGGTGAGTGGGTGGGTGGGTGGTGGGTGGTGGGTGGTGGGTGGGTGGATGGGTGGGTGAGTGAGTAGAGTGCGTGGGTGAGTGAGTGAGTGAGTGAGTGAGTGAGTGAGTGAGTGAGGGAGTGAGTGAGTGAGTGAGTGATTGAGTGTGTGCGTGAGTAAGTGAGTGCGTGGGTGACTGAGTGAGAGCGTGAGTGCGTGCGTGCGTGCGTGCATGAGTGAGTGAGTGAGTGCGTGAGTGAGTGAGTGAGTGAGTGAGTGAGTGAGTGAGTGAATCAGTGCGTGCGTGAGTGCGTGCGTGTGTGCGTACGCATGAGTCTACTTAAGTCGGCGACATGGAAAACCTTTTTATTTTGAGTTTTATCACAGAAAGTTAGTCGTTATAGGTAGTACTGCATGGAGAGCAAACCTAAAAGTAAGCCATTAAAATTTAACTTTAATAATATTAAGAGATATCTCTAAAAAGATTAATTTATTAAATTTATATAGCAGGAAATTGCCATTATTTCTGACAATTAAAATTGTAATAGAAAAAGGTCGTTGAGTTAAATTAAGTTAGGTTTTATGTGTGCATTGAATTATTGTTACTTGGTAACGTTTAAATATGGAGTTTAAAAAAAGCACTTTTATTAGTCTTTCAGATGTGGCTCTATAATAACGTTGAATTTCTTTTATATAATTTGATCTACAGTGTAATACAAGAAATGTTTTATGCTAAATAAGTCACATCTTACTGTATTCTGTTATTTATGTATCATTACTGTCCCGCTTAAGACAATTCTGGAAAACAAAAGTTAGATGGATGCAATTTCACGTTTAGACCGTATTACTCCTACTCAACAACATGTTTGTACTAAAATTCTCGATTATATCAAAAATAATTGTAGTTGGCGCTTACACACTATTAATCCTTTTAATCGTCTAATAGAAATTTTTATGGTTTACCTTTTTTTTTGCTTTTGTTAAGAAATAACTTTTTCTGATAAATGTCAAAATAAAAATGTGTCCATATCTCACCAACTTAAGTAGACACACTGTATATGAGTGTGTACGAACGCTATTTAAATTAGCAGTTCATTATCAATTTCCATCTTAAGTCCATCATTGCTACAAAGTTTACAATCTTTCGAAGTAATAAATAACCGGAGTTAATACCATACTCCAGTAACGATTTTGCAAGAAACTCATAAAAGCAGATATCGCTAAGAATTGAATTTACTATTGCAGTTTAAAAGTGGGTATATAAAATAGCTCATTGAATTGAACATAAAAACCTTTCCGTAAAATGTATTTATACATCCAAAACATGAACTTAATACTACAAAGTTAGCCTCGGGACAGTATGATAGCGTTTATTTAAAACCCAACAGAATACATAAAATATTAGGTTTCCATTTTCCTTTATTCTCTGGACAATAACAAACGCTTGACACTTCTTTGAATGGTTTTGTGACCTAAAGGTTTCATGTTGATAGACACCAACACTTTCCCTTTATCAAACACGTATTCACGCAATTAGTTACTTTGTAATCGTTTTTTACACTGCCATTCTTGTAACAAAGCGTGCTTTTAAGGTTTGTGTTTTTCTGTATAAACTGAACGTTTGTGTACCGTGTACCCCGAGTTCGTTGTTTTATAGAGATATCGTTGTTATTATCAAAGATAGAAGTTTGCAGTTTTTACATTCACGTACTACTTTGTTGACTTAGATTTCATGGCAAAATCGATAATTGGTGTCTTCTTTTGTTTTCGTCTTATAGCCAAACATCGATATTTCTAAACTTTTTCAATGTCTTATACCTCGCTTAATACTATTATACTGATATATTTCGTCAACGGTACTTATATATTGCGAAGTGCCGAATTCAGTGGCGTTCTTAGAATTTTTCTAGGGGGTGCAGTTTTTGAGTATGAATATAAACTTGCATTTTTTAAAATGGAAATCAGTTGGCTTGGCATCCATCAGCTGCAGTTCTTTCTTAGCCTTTCAAAACTATAAAAATAGACATTCCTAAAAACATCTTCCAAATATTTTTTCAACAATACGGTGCCCAGGCCATAACGCTTTGGCAGTGAGGAATTGCTTAGAAAACCGCTTCCCAAATCATTGGATTACAACATTCGGTTTGGTGTTATGGCGCCACGATCTCCAGATCTGCCAATACTGGATTTCTTCGTATGGGGTTTTCTGAAAAACATTATTTATCAATACCGTCATAATACCGAAGTTTCTGAAAAGACAAAGATTTGGAAAATGTTGTTCAGGAATATCTATGTTTTTGAAAAGCAAAGAAAAACTGCAGCTAATGGTTGCCAACTATGATTTCCATAAAAAAATGCAAGTTTATATTATGACTCAAAAACCGCACCCTCTATAAAAATTCTAGAAAAATTCTACGCACGCCACTGAATTTGGCATTTCGAAATATGTAAGTACCGTTGACGAAATATCAGTTAATAGTATTAAGCGAGGTATAAGACCTTGAAAAAAGTGTAGAAATATCGACGTTTGGCTATAAGTCGAAAACAAAAGAAGATACTAAATTTTCGATTTTGCCAAGAAATCTAGGTGAACAAAGTAGTACGTGAAAGTATAAATTGCAAACTTCTATTTTTGATAATAACCAAGATATTTTTAAAAAACTAAATTAAAACAACAAATTCGGGACACACTGTACATTGTATACTTTGAGCAGAAAAGCACTACATGTGTTTACTCTGAAAACGAATTGTTTCGTAATATCATTAAACTGCATTAACAGATATAATTTTATAATTAGTATCAGTAATGTACTTATACGTAACATTTATTTTGGCCGTCGGTGAGGAACGGCAATATATGTTTATGTTATTGATATTAGATTTTATTTTAACAATCTTTTGTGACCTGCTAATATTTGTTTAATAATATTTTACGTAGAACTAACCGAGTGGTACATTCGGATGAATTCCGCAATTAAGCAAGGCAGTCATAACAAAGGAACTACAAAGGTAAATATGGGATGGTATAGGAAATTTTCCTCCTGGCATTATAAAGGAAGAGGAGGTACTAGAAGTGTGAATGGGCTCCGAGAAAGCAGCTCCAGTAGAATTATCCGTTCACAGCACTGTCAGTCACTATCCGTTGAAAATATAGCATGGTCATCGAATCCTACTTTTCCTAGAATCGTTCTATTGTTGCAGTACAGCATCCCATGCGAAATAGTTATAGAAGCCACCCTGGAAACACCGTTTCTGGTCTAAAATCGATTCTGTTGTGGATACAATTTTTTTAATATGGGAGTGAAAAAGATTGGAGCACAAAACACCAGGCTTTCACCTGAAAAAATTTACCGTCTAAGAAGCGTTTTGCTCGCAAGTATGCGCCCGCTACATAGCCATATTATGCTTCTAATTCTCTACGAACACCTTCAATTCCAGTCACACAAGATGATCATTACTCAAGAACTGAGACTAGAGGGCTAGTAAAAGCTGCTACAGACTTGTGAAAACCTTCCTAAAGATACACTTGTTTTATTTAGTGATGAGGAGATGTGTTAATAATAAACAGAGTGTGTTTTTGAAATTGTCAGAACTGTAAAGCAATTCATGAGAAACCTCCAAATAGTTGATGGTCACAGTTGGGTATGCAATCGCTAGGGAGAACACCATGGAACCTTATTCCTTAGAGAAGAATGGCAGTGCTGATACATCTATTATGAGCGGTATTTGAACATGATCTAACGAATTCTGTGAACCACACCTTCAACAAATGTGGAGCTAATCTAGTTTGAGAGGGATGATCCCACGAAATTCAATGAAAGTGTTTAGAGGAATCTTCTTCAGTTGCTTGATCCTCTAGTCCAGTAATAATTCACAGCCCTCGCGCTTGACGGCTCTAAAGCTATGTAACGTTTTTCTATAAAGCGACATGATATATTGCGTTTCACAGCGTGATGCAGAAGTTGAGGAACAAAACAATAACAGCGTTTTAAACTCTTTAAATTTTTATACAGGATGACTGATTAGTGTGACAAAGCTGAGTACATCGGTTATAATGCTATAAGCTTCACATTTTAAAATTAGTTACAACTCTACAGGTTGTTTGTTATATTTTTTTAATGAAACGCCCTGTATTTTACTTTAAATTCAACATCCGATTCACTTTCCCATTACAACAAAGTAAAGTTGTAATGTGTTATACAGATTATTTAAAAAGTTATAACCAATTTTTCATAAAAATCGTAACAAGACCAGCCCCCTGTAATGTTAAAAAGAAGTACAAGAACAATTATCTATTGCAGCTATCGCTTTTGGGTGATTGTCAGAATTTGTAAAAATTATTAATTGTGTTAATATTCATTAAATCGAATACATGGTAAGTCAAAACACGAGTACATTATTTTCTTAGAAATTGCAAATGGATCGTCATGTATTTTATTTTACAATTACAAAATACTATTACCATACTTTTATTTTTATTAAAATTCAAATTATTAAAAATTAAAAGATTCCCTTATGCCTAAAATTATACTAAGGGACAAATAAAAAACAACACTCAAAAAGGAAAAAATAGAAACCAACACTAATTTTAAAATACAATTACATAAATTGTTCAAAATGACCGCCCAAGACATTTATGCACGCCTGAAAGCCGTCATTGAAAGAGTTGGTTATATTATGAAGCATTTCAACGTTAACATTTTGAAATACATTTCGTATTCTATCTTTTAAGTCTTCTTTTGTTGTTGGCGATATTTTATACACTTCGTTCTTAACATAATCCCACAAAAATGAATCCATTTTATCCCAATATCCAAATCATATGAACCATTTCATCACGAATAAAATTCATCTTTGCTAGTTAATAATGTATCATACCTCTGCATTATTAAACACAATGATAAACTGCCAGTTTTTGACAAATCAATCATGGCCTGCTCAAAATAATATTATCATTTAGACATTTAATTAATACTTTGCATAGAGAAATGAGAATATCTCAAAAACTGTTAACTTTGGGCACAGGGAATTCTTAATAAAAATAAAAGTATGGTACTTTGTAATTGTAAAATAAAATACAGGGCGATCCATTTAAAATTACAAAGAAAACAATGTACTTGTGTTTTGACTTCCCTGTACTCGATTTAATGAATATTAACAAAATTAATACATTAATACTGCGATAGATCATTGTTTTTGTACTTCTTTTTAATTTTACAAGGCGCTGATCTTGTTACGATTTTTATTGAAAATTGATTATAACTTTTTAAATACTTTGTATAACATGTTACAACTTTATATTGTCGTAATGGGGAAGTGAAGCGGATTAAAAAAAAAATACAACTTTGATGTGGCACAGCATTAGGAAACGCTCTGTAGAAAATGAATAATGGACTTTCCAACCGGTTTGAAAGTGATTACTTTCCAATGGTGGTATAGACAACCTAATATGTGTTTTATAAATAACAGGATTACCTGTCAAAGATTGTTAAACAATAGATACAGAACAGTATATTAATTTACATACCATTTCGTTCGAGAGAAGTACATAGTACAACGAGGACTTTTTCAAGCAATGGGTGATGGAAGGGGGGAGAAAAGCTTCATAAGAGCACAATGAGTTTAGATTCGTCCGAAAAATGTCTTTTTCCTACCATAAGCTGTAGAAATGTAGAAGCAGCATCCTGATAAGCCTGTCTTCAGGTAGGCTTTTTTTTGTTCATATGTCCAATATACGCCTACCAAACTTCTATAGGTAGTTAATCATGCTGCGTTAGTAAATTTAGTAAATCGCTAGACGAGCGGCGACTCAGGTAGAGTGTTGAGGTAATTTTGTAACTCCTGAGAAATCTTGTACGTTAAAGAGAATTTTACGAAAAACGAAAGACGTTCAGTGAAAATATAACAAAAAAGTGAGAATATTAAGAATAACTGTAAGATTCTCAAAACCACCTACGATAAAAAAAACGAGTCCGAAGGACGAGTCTTTTTACCTGGTGGTTTGTGAAGTCAATTTACCAAAAAGAAACCAAATTGAGTTTAAAAAATTAAATTTTATCTTGGACAAAAAAAACCTTGAGTGTAATTAACATTAATAGTAATAGATAGGTAATTCAGGAATACATTTTTGTATTTAAAAATGGAAAATTGTTCATTCGTTATCATAGCAGCAAACAATAATCAGGTTTAAGAGGGTCTGCCATGGAAGTTTACACACATTTTATTTAGATGCAAAGTTAGGGCTAACTTTATCCCTTTATCCGATGTCAAAGTGACAGATTCATCGCGGTTTATGGGATTTTTTTATACATGAATTAAATTATCAACAGTAAAAACACAAGAGATTTTATTTTACCGGATAAATTTCTCTTTTTATAAATAATTTTGCCAATCAATTTTAAAACTGGCAAAAACGCCATCATTAAATGGCACACTCTATATTGGAGTTAATTTATCATATACAATACCTCAAGTGGGCGATGAATTGCCGAAAATTTTTGGCAAAGTGTATGGGTGTTTATTGCTTTGATATAAATTTTGAAGCAATAAACACGATTAAGCACTTTGACAAAAATTTTTGCAATTCGTCGGCCACGAATGGTATTTAAAAGACTATTCAACGAACAAAATTGACGGTCAATTGACAAGTCATGAATTATTTAATGTTTTAATTTACAGTTGCAGGTTATATAGTGGATTCGATGGTAGTCGCAGTCTGCATTACTTTGACGAACAAAATAAACGTCAACGTTTATGTCAACTTGACATTTTAACGGAAGGGAATTAAATTTCATGGGAAGAGATAAAAATTGTTGGGAATATTCCGCTAGCGGAATTGTCGCACAATTGTGCTCTGATTGGTCCAAATATAAAAAATACTAAATTGTAATTGGTTGATAGTTGACATGGAGAGGGTGAGTTGAATAGTCAAAATTATTTCGTTTCTTTTAATTTCGACTTTGTAGGTTGGATGGTCGTGTATTGTTCCATGTACATTTGTTTAATTTTTTTAATACGATTCGTATACTGTTGTTTACCCCCAATGAGCAACATGTTTTTTTGTGGTTTTACAAAAATATATTATAAGCACAAGAATATTATTTTCAATAGCTCTGAAGCTACAGACAATGGAGCTCTGAAGCTGCAGTAATTAATGGTAAACATACTACAGTTGAGTACCTAATAAAATATTTGTTGCCGATCTTCAGAAACCAATGATTTCTTCTGTAAGAAAGTTAATACAACTATGAAACAAAAGGATCTGAAGTATTTTTAAGTTAACTGAATGTAGTAACATTACATTATTAATTTAATTTAAAAACAATACCGTTTCTGTTTATTTCTTTCGGTTGTGTTATTTGCGTAACTTTCTCTTACCAGAATTTTTTTGATTTCTGGAAACCTTGGAAATATATTAAACGTCAAAACAAATTAAATTTTGATTTTTTGAATATATGAATGTGTAGAAGATTTAAATAAATTTAGTAATTGTAAGCTTAAGGGAATTTTTCGCAACCGCCTTGCCTAAACTTATTAATTTCTAAAATATACCTGGTTTATAGAACCGGGAATACATCTGGCATTGACATTAACATTAGTTCGCGTTATTAAAGGTTAATGAAGCGTGAGCGAACGTTTCTCATCGACTATCGGCAAAAATAAAAAAAAATCAAATGGTATTGTGACCAACGAATGTCAGGAAATATTGTTCAATACTATACCTTAAGGAATGTGGATTCAAGTTACTTGTATACAAGGTCGCGCATAAATTGAAACTTCGCAAAATTGGTGGCAACACTTGCAATGCTAGGGAATGTAAGTAAATTAAATCACGCTTATGCAGAGGTGTAATGCAAACGAAGGCAGACGAATGACAACTTCTGTCAGATATATTCTCGGTTTATCAGATAAACTTAATTCATTAATATTCTGATTTGTATAACGTATTCTGCTAATTATACAGCGATTTTGGAAATTACAAAACAATAAAGTTTCAACAAACAGGGTACTTTCTATCATCAGTAAGGTGTTTTCCATTAAGGTTGAAACCATCTAATATTATGTTGAATATATAATCAGTACAATGTATAATATGATCACTAACCGCTTAGTTAAGAATTAATGTGCTTCAATAAAGCACGTTAAACAATAAACATGTTTATCGGACAATATATATATATATATATATATATATATATATATATATAAGGAAAAAAAAATTTTTTTATTAACTAATTGCTTAGTGTTATCAGGCTTGCGGCTAACTAGGGTCTTAATACGTTTAAAACTCTTTGATATTTGCCAATATTTCGGAATCTTTTATTTTGTTCCTTTATCAAGGCTTATCTAAGTTATTCTTTAAAACTAGCTGGTTATACTTCATAGATAAATTTACATTTTGTGATTATTTACCATTAAACTGTCATTGTTAATTGATGATTAACAGAAGCTGGAGTTACATTTAAAATTAATTAAAACATTTTAATTTTTATACATGACAGGAACATGTGCTTGCATTGTTCCTCCACTCACGCACCACACAAAATTAAAAATACCGAACACGTTTATAGCTTTGCTATCATCATCAGCGGTCGAGTAGGAATACTAAAGAGATTTCTAATATATATATACAATATATATATATATATATATATATATATATATATATATATATATATATATATATATATATATCGTCATTATTCATTAGAATTTGATTGTTTTTGATACCTATACTTTTGTAACAGTCAAGCTAATACTTATTATAAATAGGTTTGCATGATTTTCGTCAAACATGTGTAAGGCTACGGCAGACTTGCCCCAATGTTTATTTGTGCTCCTTATTGTATTTATCTTGACACTTACATGGCTTATTAACGTTACCGGTTACGAAAAAGCCCTTAAGTTTTTCCTAATTTTCTCGAAAACGGATGAACCAAATGTAAATGCAATTGTAACATAAGAAGCAGCCTTTTTTCCTTAAGACGTTTTACATTTGACATTTTACTGTAAAATGATTAGGGGAGCCAATATTTACAATAGTTTATTTTAACATGGGAATTCCCTATGTCCAGAAATTCAAGAGACACAGTGTGTGTGTGTGTGTGTGTGTGTGTGTGTGTGTGTGTGTGTGTGTGTGTGTGTGTGTGTGTGTGTATATATATATATATATATATATATATATATATATATATATATATATATATATATATATATATGCAAATTAAAGTAAAGTCAATTTCATTCCCGTAAAATGGGCGTTACATTGCAAACAAAGTTTATAACCTGAAATTTAAACTGAAACAAGAAAATGTGCATGTGGCTAAAGTACTAATTCAAAATAATTAAATTTCACAACCTCTCTCGTTACTATGGAAGCGCAAATCAGAAAAAAAGTGAAGTAATCAAGTTAGCGCGTAATTTTTCGATTATCAAAATTGTAAAATTTTTATAAATCCCCCAAAAATGAAATTCCAATGTTTGTGAAAATAAATTTATACGTATGTATGAAGGAATTTATATGAAATTTAAATATTACTTTAAACAAATATAGTAAATTTATAAGTACCAATAATTTTTGTTGGCCACGACCAAGCAATAATATTGTATGTCCGCAAATTAATTGTTTCTGTAAATTAGTCGAATTAATTTATACTTACATTTTGGATTAAAAAAAATACTTTAATAAATTGTTAAATTGGAGATATATTAATGCAACGCTTGAGTTGAGTTGTGTTCCAAACTCATGTCAAACGTGTGTGCCAAAGTTCATTACTAGTAATTAATAGCAAAGTGAAATTCAATTAAAGAAAAATCTGATTTCCGCATTAAGAGTTCATTCGGTTCAGTCTGGAATTGCACCAAGCATAAATTGGCGTAGTTGTTGGTAACCTAATCAGCAACCACCGCGCCAAGCCGATCACTTTTATTAGTGGTTCTGTTTCTGATTAGTTTTAAATAAATTAGTTCATAAAACACCACAAATTTAATATTTGGTTTTCTTAAATCTAAATTCAATTTAATCCATATACACTCCCCGACAAAAAAATTCGGACAAAGATAGTTTAATTTAATTTTGGTCGCCCATAACTTTTTTAATTGTTTTCGGATTTTGTTCAAATTGTTAGCAGAGGAGTTACGTTTGTCTCGGAGTGTTATCCTGAATTTGAGTTAAAAAAATGCTGTCTTGGTGTTTATACAGGAGAAAACAGAAGGTACTCCTTTACCCTTAAATGCTTAAGGCCCTGTTGAAAAATTGAGCCGTTCCATTATGTGTCGGTTTGAAGTGTTACCTTTTCTTAACAAAGTGTTTTTTCATTCACGTCAATATCTGTTTTTTAAGAGAAGCTGTAAATTTTTAAAAACAATGCTCTAGTATGTCAATTTTATTCACAATTTAGAACATTACATTATCTTATCGAGTAGACTAAGCAAAACATCCGAAAACTAATAGCGCGTATTGCCACCTCGTGTTCTTATTACTTCTACCATGCGGCGTGGCATACTTTCAATGTAATTTTGAATTACTTCTTGAGGAATATTTTTCCAAGGAGGGCTGTTCGCAGATCTGGCAAGGTTTCTGTATCTCGATTTCGATTTCCTAGCATATCTCGTACGTGTTCGATTGGATTTAAATTAGAACTACGCGGTGGCCACTCAATCGCGAAATGCTCACTTCTTCTAAATATTCTGGCACAATCCGTACATGTGGAGCCTGACATTATGTTGCATTAAAAGAAAGTCTTGCCCAACAAATGGCACAGGGTATCACGTGATCTGCTAAACATTGTTGGATATAACGGATAGTGAATCATTCTCTATCATCACTAGATCCGTTCGGCCACACAATGAGACTACCACCTCCAAATGAGGTTCTAGGAGATATGCAGTACTTGGAAAATCGTTCAACTGCTCTCCTACAGACAACTTGAGGTCCGTTAGGTGAACGTAGACAATGGCGCTATTCGTCCG
The DNA here is from genome assembly GCA_036346205.1 of Vesta saturnalis. Classification (NCBI taxonomy): domain Eukaryota; kingdom Metazoa; phylum Arthropoda; class Insecta; order Coleoptera; family Lampyridae; genus Vesta; species Vesta saturnalis. Next base: position 1,376,863 of record JARFJB010002439.1, on the reverse strand, counting down.
TGAATAATTCACGCATCAACTCTTCTGCTATCTAGTTTCTGTGTTCATGAGTAAATTTAATCGTTCTGTACGGTGGGCTGGAAGTAAAAGAGGGCATGCAGTTGGTTTTCTTAACATCAATTCTCCTTCTTGTAACCCATGCTGGATGGTTCGATGGATATAGAACCACGTACATCTTAAAGTCTAACGCTAATAATAGTAGAAAGTACGCTACGATCTCGTAATGCTGTTAGATTTATGAAAGGATTATCACGTTGACTGGTAACACTTGGTCTTCCTGATCCAGTACGTCGCGTATATTCACCAGTTTGAAGAAACCGACTGAAAACGTCTTGTACAGTACTTTTTGGTTTGCATAAGAATTCGGCTATGTACCGTACATTGCGGCTATCGTCATTTAATGGAACAGTACCGGGTGGACCGATTTCGATGGGATTGCAGGGTATCTCGGTAACTATTACTGTTAGAGCAAAACTGTTCACGTAGCATTAGGCCAACTTTTTGAGACAAATTAAACAGCGAAAACAAAAATTTGCTATCTTTTTTCATTTTTGATGCAGGGACCAAAATTGAATTTTTCCAAATTTCGATAGGGTTCCATATCTCATCTGTTGATAAAATTTTTAAATTTGGTCACCAACAGTCGAGATGCCACATAAACTTAGTTTTTTTAAATGGAAACCGTAGTTGGCTTTGACTTCATTAAAATCCTTATTTTATAAGCTTTTCAACAGTATATAGTTTATAGAGGTTCTTTAGAATTACAAGCGAATTTGTTAGTTTGTACTTTTATAAGTAGGCGATACAATAATTTAAAACAATGAAACACAGCAAATATGTCAAAACAAAGTGAAAACTTCAGTTGTGCATTAAAACACAGATAACACAAGTTTATTGTTGATAGTTAAAATGAATCATGAAAATTATGAAAAGTATGATATGTTGAAAATATTCATTCAGTGTGGAGAAAATTCGGAAGAAGCGGAACGTTTATACTTGGAGAGTTTCCCAGAAAGGCATCAGCCTAATAAAAAGATATATAAGAGGTAAATAAACGTTGAAGACTCTAAAGCCGCTTTTCTAACATGATTATTCTTGGTATTGCAGGCTACAAAGTAATTTAAATAATTTAGGGTTATTTACCCGACCACGTTCGAATCATTACGATATAGCAAATCGTGAACAAAATGCCTTAAATGTTTTAGCATGTGTTGAAGCCAACCCAAATAATTCTAGTAGAGAAATTGAACAAGATGTTGGTATTTCCAAAACAAAATCGCTAAAAATTTTGAAACTTTATAAATATAAACCTTATAAGATTCATATAAACCAATACCATTATCCAAACGATCTTGAAAAATGATTACAATTTTGCCAATGGTATATTGATAGATGTGTTGCAATGCCTAATTTTCATCAAAATATAATTTGGACAGATGAAGCTCATATAAGTAGTGCTGGTAATCGTCACAATCATCATCACTGGGCAAATGAAAATTTACATGTAGCGGTACCTAGGCGTCATCAAGGCAGGTTTGGATTTAATGTTTGTTGTTGCTTAAAAGGGAATAAATTACACTATTGCATTTTTGAAGGAAATCTTACCGCATATCGATATTTAGAACTATTACGTATTGAGATTGACGAATTCTTGGATGATTTGCCTCTATCAGAACGAGTCGGTCTTTTTTTCCAACAAGATGGTGCTCCGGCACACAATGCTATGGTAGTGAGAAATTATTTAAATGATAAATTTCCAAACTGTTGGTTAGGTATCTTTGGACCAATTCCATGGCCACCGAGGTCGCCTGATCTGTGGGCTTTGAACTATTTTCAATGGGGTTTCATAAAAAATGAAATTTACAAAAAAACAAACAATACTATGGCAGAATTACAAAACCATTTACATGCTGCTTTTCAAAAAATTAAGCCGCTCCAAATATCAGCTGCAATTTCATCATTACAACGACGATGTCAGTTATGCATTCGACAAAATGGCAGCCATGTTGAACAATTTATGTAAAAGTAATATTATCATTTGTTTGACAGTTGGTTTATTTTTGCAACCTTGTTCTTAGAATTGAACAATTATACCTTTTGTTTGACATACTTGCTGTGTTTCATTGTTTTAAATTATTGCATCGCCTACTTACAAAAGTGCAAACTAACAAATTCGCTTGTAATTCCGTAATTTTCTAAAAGAACCTCTACAAACTATATGTTGTTGAAAAGCTTATAAAATAAGGATTTTAATGAAGTAAAAACCAACTATGGTTTCCATTAAAAAAAAACTAAGTTCATGTGGCATCTCGACTATTGGTGAGCAAATTTAAAAATTGACTACTCGATTTGATTCTACGCTAAAAACTGCACAAAAAATGTCTACACTTTTTCCTGAATTTTTATCAACAGATGAGATATGGAATCCTATCGAAATTTGGAAAAATTCAATTTTGGTCCCTGCATCAAAAATGAAAAAAGACAGCAAATTTTTGTTTTCGCTGTTTAATTTGTCGCAAAAAGTTCGCCTAATGCTACGTGAACAGTTTTGCTCTAACAGTAATAGTTACCGAGATACACTGCAACCCCATCGAAATCGGTCCACCCTGTACAGTACACCTTGATTAACAATGATCGTTACTATGCAACCAAAAAAGACTACTAGATAAATAAATTGGATGTTTTGCTTAGACTACGCGATAAGATAATGTAATGTTCTAAATTGTTAATAAAATTGAAATACTGCAACACAGTTTTTAAAAATTTGCAGCTTCTCTTAAAAAGTAGATACTGGTGTGAATGAAAAAACATTTTGTTAAGAAAAGGTCAAACCGTTTAAGAGGAAAAAAGTAACGTTTCCTTCTTCCTGTATAATGATCAAGCCATCATCTTTTTTTTAATAACTCAAATTGAGGATAACACTCCGAGACACATGTCAATACTCTAAAAATTTTACCAAAATCCGAAAATAGTTATGGACAACTAAAATTAACTTACATTGTTGTTGTCCATAATTTTATGTCGAGGAGTGTAGTTAATAAGGCAAGATTAATTATTATGTAACAACTTATGATTTAGCCGGATCAGTTCCTATTTTCGTTTCGTTTAGATATATACACTCTCACCAGTAAAGTAGATATTACAAAATTACGTGCACTTGCCTTTAGGATTAGATGACGTTTCCAACGGAGCTTACCTGTAAACAAATAATGATATGTAAATTATTGTATATTGATGTTATAATAATAATACTAAAAATAATAACATTAATGTGTATGTTCTATCATTATTCCCAGTTCTACTTGTTTTGTAAAAACATTTAATTCTATGAGATTACCATGGAGTATGTAAAAGGATTTTTTCTGTTTGGCTATCGATCACTAAACTATGTGATTGAGAACTTACCTAATAGTGAGTCGATATCCAAACACAAATAAAATTTAATTGTGTTTTTGTCTTCAAACAAAATTATAGTTGTTCGTATATGAAATTAATTTGTTTAATATAAGGCGAGTCTGATTTTTATTATTTTTTTACTTCATAAAAGTTAATATCTATTGTTTTTACATCATTTTTTATTTTTTTATTATTTGATTCAAAATTGAATCTTTGCTTTAAATCTTTCGGGTTGCTTTATGCTTGTTAAAATAAATCTTTCCAAAGGTATATAAAATGTAAATTAATAAATTTGAGGTATTGTTTAATGTAGCATGCTCATTAAAACATATTCTGCTTTATTAAATTAATAATTGCATTTCAGTAAATTTTATTAATGAATTCCTTTTTTCAAGTTAAGTTGGAAAAGTATTTCATAAAAGTCATAAAATGACAATTAAAATAGATATATTGACGATTTCTATTCTATTATAGTGTGATGGGAAAAGTATTCTTCAGACTTTTTCACATTTTGTTATTCGTATAATTACGATATTCTGTATTTCAACCGAACATTTGCAGCAGTAGCGATTTTAATATATTTAGTGTAGTAATGGGTTCGATTCTTGTCTCCATTAGCTCTGTATGAAGTTTCCTCACATACACCATGTGAGTTTATTTAGCGTAAAGCAGGGCAGTAGCTGGGTATATGCCACTTTAGAACCTGACCTCAATGCTACCATGCATACCTCTAATGTATGCATGTTGGGAATCGATGATTGTAGTATTCCTATTCCTTGGCAAAACAGACGTATCACAGACAGTTTGATTTATGAAGTATCTTTGTATGTAACGGTCGCGAGTAGAATAGAATCCGCCATTTTGTTTTTTGTATATACCCACGTGGGGGTATTTTTTTTCACCTGTGAATAATGTATTTAATCTATGTTTATTATTATTAATGTTTATTAGGGCCCGTTTTGATTTTTATCAAAGGAGATTGCATAATTGTTAATGAAATTATTATTACATTTCTTTTAATTCCCATCTACAGATTGTGACCTTTTACCTATACGAAAAATATATTTATACATTGGGGGTTGTATTCTAATAAGGGATCCTAGTCCTGTAAGACGGGGAGCTGTTCGTGGGCTTCGCCCCTGTTATAAAAATTGTATTCTAATAATGGGGAAGAATTAATAGATAAGACATGTAAAGATGATAAAGATGACAAGTGTTTTCATAATAAAAAGATGTTATTTAATCTGTGTTCATTATTATTAAAGTTGTTTTGATTTTTTATCTAGGATATAAAACCTAGTCCTTAAACAATTATGTTCTATTCAATCTGTAAGGCAACATCTAAGCGCTAGCTCAAATTTGTTCAATATCTGAGATTAGCATATTGTATTTATGACTGTTAATTAATTTCTATCTGAGGTTTAAATATCATTCTGATCTAAATAACTGTTTTACAATGTGTTTTCGTAATAGGGTTTATTATAAAGGAGACTGCATAATTGTTATTAAAATTATTATTATATTTCTTTAAGACCTATTTTATTTTACAATATACTTATTTTGCCATGAGAAAGCCACTTTCAGCATTATACATAAAAATGAGTAATTAAGTTGTCATGCTTTAAACGATTTTCCACATTGAGAACGTTAAATTATATGTACAAGGTTTAAGCAGAAATAAAATGCATTAATGCGATGAATGGTTACACATATGCATTATAAGTTGTTTTTCGCTTCCCTTTAATAAATTCGGGAGGTAATGGGCTCGATTCCTGTTACTGTCTAGCTTGTATGAGGTTTTTGAGAGGGTTTTCCTCATGCACATGTAGCGGCATGGTCACTGCGTATATGCACACTATGTGCGGCGAATGCTGGGGTAGTATTCCCCCTCAGAACCCTAACTCCGTTCCTTCCGATCCTATCCTGACCACACCCATCCTTAATCCCACCATACATATATACGTAATGTATGTATGTATGCTGGGAATCCATGATTGTGGCTGAAGGAGCTCGGAAAGCTCGAGCAGCCCGCCCTCCCCTCGGTGAATGAAATACGTGACCTTTCCTTTCCTTTTAATAGTGGCACCAATTATCATTTAAAAGTAAAATATTGAAGGTCGACTGCTAAATTATATGCTTAAGGTTTAAATGAAAAATAAAATTGCATTAATACGTTAGTTAATACACATATGCATTATAGGCTGTTCTACGTTTCACTGCGTGCTCCTTTTAATAGCGTTATTAATTAAAAGTAAATATTAAAGGTTGACAGTTAAAATTATGTGCACAAGGTCTGAGCAGAAAATAAATGCATTAAATGGTTACACATATGCATTACAGTTGTTTGTTTGTTTTACGCTTCATTGTGTGTTTTAGTTTAGGGATGACATTTTAAAATCAATTGCATTACTTTTAACACCTAGATTAAATTACGTAAAATTGATTATTGATATGGGATGTTTTTTTTTTTTCTTTAAAATGTAGTGCGTCGACTGCTAAGGTCATTGGCACTATTCCCAATATTGTTTTCCATTTTTCGTTAACCAGCTGTCGTTATTAATTCGACCCTATAGTTTCCGAAGCTAATGTTAAATTTTGTTAAAAATATTTATCGCGCGCATGAAAGTAATGCTGGCTTTAATTTTGGTCGTGTCCGTAAGGTTATTATAGCCATCGCATTGGCACAGAAAGTGGGCTACGGTCAAGCGTTCACCGCAATGATGACATCTAGGGGGTTCTTGGCCCTCAAGCAGATGGGCGTGAGTAACAGCCGTATGACCAATTCTTAATCGATGCAGCTTAACCTGCTCAGCCCTTGAAAGTTGGAATGGTGGTCTCCATCTGTTTGTTGTGTTTTTAATAGAGCTTAATTCGTTATTGACCCTACCCCATTCCCATGCCCAAACATCATAGCAAAGCGATTTTACGTGCCTTTTAACGTCGAGATGTTTATGTATGTTTACCTCGACGGTATCTCGATCCGCCGCTTGCCGAGCAGCTCGATCGGCTAACTCGTTTCCCTTTATGCCTGCGTGACTAGGTAACCAAATGAAGGTTATTCGTTTCCCTATGTCGCAAAGGTGTTTGGTTAAGGAAGTTATGCTTTGTATTAGGGGATCATCAGAGAAAGGATCAGAGATACCTTGAAGGACACTGAGTGAATCAGTGGCTATAATGAACCTATGCGTGTCGGATTTTAAATCGCAATATCGCAGACTCTGCCAGATTGCGTATGACTCCGCAGTATAAATGGACGCGTGCCTAGGAAGGGTCCATATGTGAGCAACGTCGCCCACGACAAATGATGATCCAACTCCAGAATTGGTTTTGGACCCATCTGTGTATATGTGTATTGCCCCTGGGTATTCGCTAAGGATTTCCCGAAAGTTATAGGAGATCAGAATTGCGGAGTCCTTATCTTTAATAAATACCGTGAGATCATAACGAATATTTCTGCTGTACCTATGGGTAACATTTCCGGTAACGGAAACTGCAGAATTTCGAGCAATTCTTATGCTCTCACGCATGCCGGTCTCGTAATGCTTTGCCGATCTCTGTATATGTTGAGGTTCTGACCCATAAGAGGGTAGTTCGGATGTCTTGGTTGTGCCCTAACTCCAATCATATAACTTAGGAGTAACGTTTGAAACCGTACTGCTAAAGGTGGAATCCCAGTTTCACTACATATACTTACTATAGGACTTGTTGGAAAGGCTCCTATAGAATGTCTAAGCCCCGCATGGTGTATAGGGTCCAAACGCTTCAGTAAAGATTTCCGGGCGGAGCCATATACCACGCAGCCGTATTCAATCCTAGACAATACCAAAGACCGATATACTCGTAGTAGAACATCAGGGTCAGCTCCCCATTTAGTATTCGCTAAACATTTGACGACATTTAAGGCTAATTTACATTTAATTATAAGCTTTTGAACATGTTCGTGCCAGGAAAGTTTAGCATCAAATATTAACCCCAAGAACTTCGCTGAGCTTTTACACCGTATCGGATTGCCGTTTATATACAGAAGAGGGTCGTAATGAGGCCTTCGAAGTCTGCAGAAGTGTACGCAGTACGTTTTGTCTCTAGAAAACGTATAGCCGCTTGCTTCTGCATTTAAAACGACACGGTTTATTGCGTCCTGTAACTTTAGACTGACGGGTCCGATCGTGGGTCCAGAATGAAAGATGGTAAGATCGTCTACATATAAACATTTTCCAACAGTAGCATCAACAGACGACGTTAGGTCGTTAATGGCAACTGCAAAAAGGATTACGCTTAGCGTGGATCCCTGTGGCACACCATTTTCTAGTATCCTAATAGTTGATAGGGAACTTCCCACTCGAACTCTAAACGTGCGATTGTTCATAAAGGACGATATAAATAACGGTAGATTGCCACGTATTCCCCAATTATATAATTTTCGCAGAATGCCATATCGCCAAGTCATGTCGTAGGCCTTATCGAGATCGAAAAAGACCGCAACTGTATGCTGTCTCTGTTGGAACGAGTTTTGAATTGCATTTTCCAGGTACACAAGTTGATCCGTCCTCGCCCGATGCTTTCGAAATCCTGCCTGGTTCGGAACTATTAGCTCTTTAGATTCAAGTAACCACCTTAATCTGTTACTGACCATTCTCTCCAAAATTTTACCCAAACAACAAGTAAGGCTGATAGGCCTGTAACTAGAGGGAGCTAGGGGGTCTTTGCCTTCCTTTAGGATAGGGACAATAACGGCCGTCTTCCACTGACTTGGGTAAGTATGGTTCGTCCAGATTTTGTTAAATATGGTCAGCAAGAGAGATTTAAATGCAGGGGTTACATGCTGAATCATCTCGTAGTTTATTGTATCCAGACCAGGAGCCGATGCGTTTGAGTGATTTATAACGTACTCTAATTCGAACATTGAGAAAAGTACGTTATAGTCGCAGGATTCGGGCGTGCTGAAATCGAGAACCACTTCTTGTTGAGACTTCTGAACTAGAAAAGTTTGTTCATAGTTTTGTGTGCTACTTGTAGTTTCGAATTGTGATGCCAACGATTCCACCATCTCTAACGGATTAGCAGTGAGAGAGCCGTCGTTTTGTCGCAACTGTGTAGGATACGAAGTGCTTTTAGTACCGGATATAGCTTTAATTTTCTGCCACACTTCTTTAGTGTTTGCAGTTGTAGATAGGGAAGAGACATATTCGCTCCAAGACGATCTCTTACTTTGCAAGGTGATACGACGGGCTTGGGCTCTTGCTCTTTTGAACGCAATCAGATTTTCTTCTAATGGATGCCTACGAAATCTGTTAAAAGCTCTCTTTTTATTCTCAATTGCTTCTTTAACTTGAGAATTCCACCAAGGAACCGTACGTTTCAATGGTACATTGCTAGTTAACGGCATTGTTTCTTGGGCTGCTTGTAAGATAGCGTTGGTAAAGTCATCGACGTTCTGTTCCAAGTTATCAACAATATTGGGAAGAGAGAGGCGTTGTTTAAAGATTTCCCAATCCGCTTTGGCCGTAATCCATCGGCGAGGTTGTTATACTTTCTTTAAAAACAGTAAAATATATTCATAACCATAAAGATTATAATACCTGTTAAAAGTAACTACTCTTTATTTATATAGATCAGGGTCGCCCTGTGTCTGTCTTATAAGTTAGTATTAGGGTCCCTTATTAGAATAAAAGTTCAAATTTCTCACAATAAGCAATCAGAATGTAAACACTTGAATACAAATTCAAATTTCCCAACAAGGGTGCGAAGCCCCAAAAGCAAGTTACGAAGCCCTCTACCTGTCTTATAAGTTAGCGTTAGTCTCCCCCCCTCTTATTAGAATACAAGTTCAAATTTCCCCCTTATAGATGGCGCCACAAATTCAAATTTTTGGTTAAGGGCGAAAGCGTGAGAGTAAGTTACTAAGCCCTACAGCTGTCTTACAAGTTAGCATTATGCCCCTTATTAGAATACAAATTCATATTTCCAGCCATAACCTGCAGAGACTTAAATTCAATTTAAATTTTCCGCTAGTGGGGCATCGACAAGGGGCAGAGCCCCGAGAGCAAGTTGCGCAGCCCTACACCGGCCTTACAAGTTAGCATTAGGCCCCTTATTATAATACAAATTCAAATTTTCCACCAAGGGTACCACGACAATACAAGAAGGCCCACAAACAAGTTCCGATCACAAGGGGCGAAGACCCGAGAACAAGTTGCGACGCCCTACATCTGTCTTACAATCTCGGTTATGTACGGGGAGGGTTGGAGTGAGGGTCACCGAAACAGCCTTCGTCGAAAGCCTCGCGTCGCAAAATTTTACCTATATGAAGAAGTTTATCGCTTTTCTTAAAAGACATGGTGAATGTTTTCAGATGCGACTGTCTTCGCTTTAAGAACTCATATCCAAACCCTCTTGCTAAACACATCTATAACCGCTAGTATGTAGCTGTACCCATTACTGTGATTACTTAAAGATCACATATCACAAAGATCAGTCCACCATAACTCGAAAAAATATTACTCGCAATGTACCAACCTCGAGTAAAATTCTCCCTGTAGCTTTATGCGTGGTGTACACTTTTTCGTTTTCTGTAGAAACACTCGAATATCTCTCCTGCACGTACATTTTATAAATCTAAAATCCTTTTTTCGACAAGATTTATTTCAGCCGAGACAGATCCTGTATGTAAACCGTAAAGCCGTCTTATGTGAGCATGTGTGGCATGGCAGACCCTTATCGGTAAAAACTCGAGAATTAAAAAGATAGTGTTTTAATAAAAGGCCGGTATACTTAATTTGATTATAACCCCTTTTTGATAGAGGTAATCCAGCAAAGATAGAGCTTGTATGCTGTATAGAGGCAAAATCTAGCTTGTGTATTAGAAAACATGCTACTGATCTGGAATTAGATAATCTCAAGAAAGATATATGCGATACAGCTTCAGGAGTGAAGAAGAATTGAAAGCCTATGTAGTATTTCAAGGTAGTATGGAGAAATTAGCTAATTTTAGGAATAATCCCATATCTGTGTAATAATAATAATAATAGCGGCAAATAAAGATTGTATATTACCTGCTGCATGTATTTTATTAAAGCATAATTACAATCGAATGAGTATTATTATGAAGAAGTATCAGGGGTATTAGCTGTTTTACTTGTTAATAAGCTATTACAATATAATCGCTCAAGATGAAAGCGGTGAAGTTGATGCTGGTAGTGATGTTCTCTATGAAGGTCCAGATAAGTTAAATTACGCTGCCCTTAATTTTGAACATAAGGGGAAGTGCACGCATCCCAAAAGTATTGACTGCCGAAAATGTCTCCACACTAATATTTAACATAGGAGATTATGGATTACCTAGATTTTAGAATGTTCTTGATAATTTACTGTTAGACGTAGTACATTTTGCGGCCCTGATCTGTATAAATAAAGAGTAGTTACTTCTAACAGGTATTATAAGCTTTATGGTTATGAATATATTTTACTGTTTTTTAAAGAAAATATGACCTCCCATATCAATAATCGATTTTACGTGATTTAATCTAAGTGGTGTTAAAAGTAATGCAATTGATTTTAAGTTTTAAGTCCTCCCTCAACAAATAAACAACTGTAATGCATACGTGTAACCATTTAATGCATTTTTTTGCTTAGACGTTGTACACGTAATTTTAACTGTCAACCTTCAATATTTACTTTTAATTAATAATACTATTAAAATGAGGACGCAGTGAAACATAGAACAGAATATAATGCATATGTGTATTAACTAACGTATTAATACAATTTTAATTTCCACTTAAACCTTGAGCATATAGTTTAGCAATCGACCTTTAATATTTTACTTTTAATTGATAATTGATGCCACTATTAAAGGGAGTACACAATGAAGCGTAAAACAGCCTATAATGCATATGTGCAACCATTTATCGTACTAATGCATGTTATTTCTGCTTAAATCTTGTACATATAATTTAACGTTCTCAATGTGGAAAATCGTTTAAAGCATGGCAACTTAATTACTAATTTTAAATTATGTATAATGTTGAAGGTGTCTTTCGCATGGCAAAATAAGTATATTGTAAAATAAAATAGGTTTTAAAGAAATGTAATAATAATTTTAATAAAAATTATAGATTCTCCTTTATAATAAACCCTATTACGAAAACACACTGTAAAACAGTTATCTAGATCGGAATGATATTTAAACCTCAGATAGAAATTAATCGTTTAAGGACTAGGTTTTTATATCTTTGATAAAAAAATCAAAACAACCCTAATAGTAATAAACACAGATCAAATAACGTCTTTTTATTATGAAAACACTTGTCATCATCATCTTTACGTGTCTTATCTATTAATTCTTCCCCATTATTAGAATACAATTTTTATGACAGGGGCGAAGCTTGCGAACAGATCCCCGTCTTACAGGACTAGGACCCCTTATTAGAATACAACCCCCAATGTATAAATATATCTTTCGTATAGGTAAAAGGTCACAATCTTAGATGGGAATTAAAATAAATGTAATAATTTCAATAACAATTATGCAATCTCCTTTGATAAAAATCAAAACGGGCCCTAATGAATATTAATAATAATGAACGCAAATTAAATAAAATCTTTTATTCTCAGGTGAAAAAAATTCCCACGTGGGTATATATAAAAAGTGAAAGTTAAGGCGCCCCAAGAGTGACATCAGAAAACAAAATGGCGGATAGTGCCTCTATTCTACTATCGAGTTTGAAAATGAACTTCTTGCTTAGTTACAATTAGATTTTATGAAAATGTCAAATTTCACAATTATTACTCATACTTAAAATACTTATCCATTTGGGTTTTTTTCTGGTGTAGTTTTGTATTTAAGTTATACCAATCAAAACGTTTCGATAACACTTACAGTTAACTTCGTCAGTAGTAATACTATCTTTCAAAATTGTTTAAGAAGTTGAAACAATTTTGTGAAATTTGGAAAATTGAAAACATAAACATAAGCCTGCTATTAATATAACAGTTTGATAAACGCAAAAACCCCAACTATGGAATACAATTTTAGTAGATAATAACTAGATCAATAATAAATTAAATATTGTTAAACTTCCTTGCAGATGACAAATCAGAACACCCTCTAACGGTCGAAGGCTAACAGTGAAAAATGTCATAATCTAAGAACAAATTTAACAAAATTTAATCAAATTATGATTAAGTGTAAAGGTGTAAAATTGATACAACATTCACAAATAGAAACATGACCTCAGTTAAAATAATCCAGTGAAATCTAACAATAAGATAGCTATGTTAATAAATGCAAGTGCCCGTAAAAAATGCTATTCAATTTAAAAAAGTTAAAACTAGACAGATTGGAAAAACAAATCCCAAAATTTCATTATTTTATTATTACTTAAATGACTAATTTTTTACATAGAAATGCCAATAGCTTAGGAATCGTTAGTCGTGGACCCATAGTACCTTATTTTGCTCAACATTTAACGGAGAATTCAAATATTTAAAATATATAGGGTGTTTTATAAAAAAACACAAATTTAGTGTAGTACTCGAAAATTGGGATACCCTGTATATACCACAATATTTTTACAAAATGCTCCTCGTTGTTGACTACAATAATCTGTTATAAGATTTTTTATTAAATTAATAGTATGGGCGTAATCTTCTACCCCCAAATCGTTGGGACAACCTATATACACCGGATGCCCACGAGATCACTTTCCGGCTGCCATTTTTTATTTATCTATCGATTTAAATTAAACTTGGCAGGGTTGTTACTCTAACCAAACGTCATTTTTAGGAATTTTTGACAAGTATTTCCGACTTCCGGTTTCACCGGAAAATACATAATTTTTGATTTTTAAATGACACCCCCTGTACATTTTTAGTTTTTCGGATTCTGGAGGTCATTTTACGGCCGATTGCGTAATATTTAAATCGATTTTTTTCCAAATCTAGTAAAAAAGTTAACAAAGATAAAAGTGAGTTTGCATTTTTCTGGAAGTGAGTTAAGTATGTAGAATGATTTTAAGATGGTCATGGTACTATGGATGAGAAAATAAAATTCAATTTTAAAATTACATTTGGAAAAAATCGATTTAAATATTACACAATCGGCCGTAAATGACCTCCAGAATCCGAAAACTAAAAATATACAAGGTGTCATTTAAAAATCAAAAGTGAAGGTCATTTCGGTGAAACCGGAAGTCGGAAATGCTAGTCAAAAGTTCCTAAAATGACGTTTGGTTAGAGTAACAACTGCCAAGTTTCATTCGAAAGATAAATAAAAATGGCAGCCGGAAAGTGATCTCGTATCCGGATATATATATATATATATATATATATATATATATATATATATATATATATATATATATATATATATATATATATATATATATATATATATATATATATATATACCAGGTGACCCACCGCATTCGCCTCGGTTTTTCTACGAGAAATGAAAAGGGTTGGGAAATAATTTTTAGCGCAGACATATGTGTAGTATATAGACCAAATAAAGTTTCTGTTTTACTTCCTATACCTAAAACTGATCGTTTCTGAGAAATCTTGAGAAATATAAAAATACATATTGCAATTTAAAAATTGCTTACACCCTGTAACATAGAACGAGCTGCTCAAAATTAAATCTACTGGTTAGCTGAAAGGTTAAAGTATACTACCATATAAAAGTTTTATTTCAAAATTATACGGAGTGGTGAAAAAAGTTACTCCAAAGTTTAGGCACACATTTTATTGAATAACTTCTTAAAGTTAAATAGAACACCCCGTATTTAGCGGCTTATTTCGACGCAGAATTAGATTCCCTTTAAAACTATATTAGGGTTCCCTATGTCTATCTCTTATGCTTTTTACGGAAACAGCGTTTTTATATTTTACTTTTTAGCTGCTATACCTATCCTACTATTTTTTTAATAATGGTAGGCTTTGGCCAATATGGCGTTAATTATTTCGAAAAAAATGATTTGACAGTGACGCTACTTGTTAGTCAAACCATTATCGTTGTTTAAAGTAGTTTAAAATTGTTTTTCGAGATTGTTACATTTCATTAGTTAAAATGAGAACTTACCCCCAGGAAGAACGAATTGATATCATCTTGGTAATCGGTCAGTGTGAAGAAAACTGTTTATTAGCGTCAAGAGTATATGCCCAAAGGTATCCTAACAGGCATCATCCTAATAAGCGTTCATTGGAAAAGTTGTTGCAGCTTTTCCGAAGATCAGGCAGTGTGTCTTATACTAAGCCCGAACGACAAAAATCGGTTACCGGAAATGAGGAAAATGAATATTTAGTGATGGAATCTCTGGTAGAAGACCCTCAAACAAGTCACCGAAAAATACATGAAGCAACTGGAATAATCAGACAGAGCATCCAAAGAATAATTAAAAAACACAAATTTTACCCGTATCACATACAACTACATCAACAACTTTCTGAAGAAGATTATGATCGACGACTGAATTTTTGTTTATGGGTTCTAGAAAAGTTTGGTGATGATGAAAATTTTTTTGAATACGTGCTTTTTTCGATGAGTCAAGTTTTCATAACAACGGATTAGTTAATAGACATAACTTTCACTACTACAGTGACGAAAATCCTAATATTTTTAGAACCCTTGATCACCAGCACAGATGGTGGTGGGGTGGAGTAATCGGAACGCAAATGGTAGGTCCATACTTTTTTGATTTCCACTTAAACGGCGCCATGTTTCTTAGATTTATTAGGAACAATTTGCCTATACTATTGGAAACTATTCCGCTTAATATTCGTCAACGAATGTGGATGCAGATAGATGGTGCTCCTGCACACTTTGATAGACGTGTTAGGAATGAATTAGATGGTCAATATCACAATAGATGGATAGGACGAGTAGGTCCACAGGACTGGCCAGCCAGGTCTCCGGACCTAACAAGTCTCGACTATTTTGTATGGGGATATATTAAAAATATTGTTTACAATACACCGCCAACGACACCTAACGATATGAAAGTACGAATAAGAGAAGCATTTCGTTCCATAACACCAAATATGTTATCCAGGGTTCAGCAATCATTTCGAAAAAGAGTTCGCTTATGTATTGAGAATAATGGACACAACTTTGAACATTTATCAAAATAATAATTCTTTTACTATTTAAGTTTGTCAACCGTTCAATAAAATGCTTTTAAAAATGCTTTTTAGATTTTCATTACAATATATTTACGATAAAGAAATTATTCATAAGTAAAATATAGTTTTAAAGGGAATCTAATTCTGCGTCGAAATAAGCTACTAAATACGGGGTGTTCCATTTAACTTTAAGAAGTTATGCAATAAAATGTGTGCCTAAACTTTGGAGCAATTTTTTTCACCACTCTGTATAATTTTGAAATAAAACTTTTATATGGTAGTATACCTTAACCTTTCAGCTAACCAGTAGAATTAATTATGAGCATCTCGTTCTATGTTACAGGGTGTAAGCAATTTTAAATTACAATATGTATTTTTATATTTCTCAAAATTTCTCAGAAACGATCAGTTTTAGGTATAGGAAGTGTAACAGAAACTTACCTTTATTTGGTCTATAGTATCTAAAAATATACAAAATTATAGGGTGTTCTATAAGAAAAAATATAACTTTGATATGTACTTTATTTTTGTGCCACCCTGTATATTCAAAAATAATTTTGGAATATGCTTCTCAAGAACCCACATATGACTGCGCTAAAAATTATTTCCCAACGCTCGTAGAAAAACTGAGGGTTATATATATATATATATATATATATATATATATATATATATATATATATATATATATATATATATATATATACAGGGTGAGTCAGTTTTTGTAGACAAACTTTAACAGGAGATAGAACACATGTTTCTAAAAAGAAAAGTTCCTATAAACATATGTCGTAGAAGGCTTCCTTTCCGAGATACAGGGTGTTGAATATAATTTTTTTTTCTCAAATTTTCATTGTAACTCATAAACGAATGCTTAGATTTTTTCATGTTGGGGATAATGTCTATTAATTAAGGGGCATAAAACAAGCGATAAGAATGTTCACAAACTTGCACAGTGGCGGAGTGGAGGGGGTGGTCAACCCTTTCATAAACAGAACTTCTACGCCAATGACTATTTTTTAAAAAAACTGTTATTTTCATTATCTACATACAGTTTAACAAAAATAATGTACCTTCTTCTGTTTCGAAATTCCTGTGCGTTTCCGAGTTATTTTGATTTTTAGTGTTTGATGTGGTACTAAGTTAAGTAATGTGCTTTATGTGAATAATTGAATATAAAATTTTTAATAAAAAAGATATAATAAAACATTTAGAGCCATTTTAGTACCTAACGATCGTTAAATCGAAATATAATCAGCTCTAGAATCTGCAGTTTTCTTTTGTGAAAAGAGTTTGTGGACACCCTGATATATATATATATATATATATATATATATATATATATATATATATATATACACATACTTGGATAACATATACTTGCACACATGCAAATATGCACACACACACTGACATACACGATGGCTTTCAAAGTTCTGAAAACGTGTAAATCCTTTGAAAATTCGATAACGATTATTTTCGCGAAAACATTACTTACGCGGGCTTCGCGCGTAGGAAGGTATTAACGCGAAGTAATGGTTTTTCGAGCCATTGAATGCATTATTTCAGAATGTAGGGTGAATCAGGTCCTACAGTTTATATAGATGTTAAATATTTTACTTCCAGTTTATGATCAACTCAACTAATTAGATTTAAGAAAAGAAGGTCGGTATATACGTATTGCTGTTAAATAAATTATTAACTTCATAAATATACCTGTTTTTAACAAAAACACATTAAACTACTAAACAAAGAATTGTGTATTCATAGCGGAATTGGTTTGCTTTTATGTTTAACAAAAGTATCGATTCAAAGCTCCTGCCTATTTTGAATAATAATAACTGTAACTTATGTTTGTATACGGTGTCTCCCTAATAATTATTACTTTAGTAAAGTATGATTTCTAGAGAAAAATGTTGTAATGATAGTTATAAATAGTTAGTTACTAGTACTTGGCATGTTGTAATTAAATATTGGATATCATTAATGTTATATGTACTAATAAGAAATATTTACAATAACTTAACTGAATCTTCAATATTATAGTGTACAATACTTATAAAAACTGAATCAGAAAGCATACCCTAACCTCAAATAATATTCAATACATACGTACAGTTCCATCAACATTTTAAACCACATAATTTAATTAGATGGGTAACATTAAATTGTAATTTAGTGTATAATTTCTGTACATGTAAGAATAAAATCATAATGTAATTAAGCAATAAAAAATCGTGTTATTTAGTACTTACAAGTGTACCTACTACTTCAAAATTACGAACACTACATTTTAAACGAAAGCAAACTTAAAAGTCTATAAATAAAGCTGTCATAAAAGCATGTCGCGCGTTGAAGTTTTATTCGGTTTATTTTAAGTAAAGGTCAAAACCTAATGGTGAACATTATCATTCATCTGTTTTAAATTTGATTCATATTTTCCATTGGCTCTCACATACTAAAAATTAGCTTTTAAAATTACACTTATGCTGTGAACTTTAGAAGGAAAGTTTTATCGTGTTACACACTTCTAAGAGACATTACCGTTATAGAAAGAATTTAATTTTGACATGATTATTCATTTTAGCAGTGTGTGGCTTAACGTGCTGCTGCTAGAAAATGTTTACTTTTAATTACTAATTAAAAGCTGTATTAATTAAAAAAACCATTTTGCAATCTGTTACTGAGCTAAATGTAGAAAAAGAAATGGCGTTTATACTGTAGTTATATTTATATTTTAAGTTATTTTTATAACAATTGCGTTTCTAAGGGAAATCCTAAGAATATAATAGTTTAGTATAATTGATGCGCCTTAATTAACGTGTTATATGCAATTTAACGACTTAAATGCTTAACGTAAAGATACCTTTAAAAGGTTTTGCTTGCTCTTAATTAAATACTAAGAACCCTTTTAAGAAAATATATGTATACAAGAATATTCGCTTAGCTTAATTGGGTATCTCGCACAAAATAATTACTAAACTATCATAATATTACGTAGAGAGAGATTTTAGAAGTTACTGTTAATCAAAATTCGATATCTTTGTCAATATATATCAATAGAACCCATACGTGAGTTTTTGAATAAATTATTATGAAAGAAAAGACTATATCTTCATAAAATATATATTAATTAATTCACTGGACCGGTTTCGGGACTAAAAACTTCATCAGCAGCCCTAACTAACTATCTAAAATATACAAACTGATTGCAAAAAAAACGGCCACCCTGAGATGTGTATTAAACCTATACAAATGTCGGTTTTTTGATCTAAATGAAGATTTAAACTGCTATATTTTTATTATTAAACCTGCGTATTAATCAGTCCAATGCAAAATGTGCCCCACGTTTTAATTTTTAACATTTTGAACATTTTTATAAAAATCGCGTACATATTTTTTAAAATCCACATTAAAAGTCACTCAGCGTTTCCTAGCTTTTATTTATCAAAAAAAAAAACAAGTAGGCGTAATGATCAGCTGTTTCTTGTGTCCCATACATTAGGAATACCTCGTACCTGATGCTTGGAATCGGTATCTAGAGACTGGAACATGCGAAAGAAGAGGAGAATCAGGAAGAAGAAGAGCAACTAGTGCAGTTGATGATCGTTTTATCTTGTTGAATACAGTAAGGGATCGCAAAATAACAACAATTGAACTCCAACGTAGCTTGCAAGCAATTAGACGACGACTTAACGAAAGTGGTCTAACTTCAGGAACACCGGCTACAAGATCACAACTGTTACCTCGACATCGAAGAGCTCGCCTTCAGTTTGCAGGATTCTATGAGGATTGGAATCTTCAGCAATTTAGTTCTTACGGATGAGGCGCGCTTTTGACTACGATCACCTGATGGTCGAGAAAGAGCGTGGTGAAGACGAAATGAGCGATATGCCGATTGTACCATCTCTACACGGGTGTCTTTTCATGGTGGTTCCGTTATGGTGTGGGCAGGCATCATTTCCACAGAAGCTCGCACGGAGCTCATATTTGTAAAAAAAAAGGTGCTTTAAACTCTCACAAATATTCTACAAGCTTTCCCATTTTATTAGAGATATGTTTGTATTAATGCATGACGCCAGACCGCATACAGTAAGAATCATTATTGAATATCGTAATGAAGTTGGAATTAATACACTTCCTTCATCAGCATGTAGTCTGGGTTGCATTACCAAACTTGGTAATGCCACGACTACTAAATAGTGTTTTCCGGGCTCGAGGAGGACATACAAATTATTAACATTTAATTTAAAGTAGATTAAAAGTTGCTATTTTTAATTTGTGTAATGTAAGTAAAATTTAATTTTTCTCTGTTTTTGCTACAATTCTTAAATTAAACAAATTTTTGATTTTACCTTGTCTCGTTCTCCACTCCGTGTATTTCTCAGTGGGAATGTGTACTGCTACAACAACATTTTAATTTCTAAAGGAATTAATAAAAAATGTGTCGATGTTTTCGTAAAATTTTGAAAGTGACCGGTTTTTTTGCCGGTAGTGTATATATTTCAAAAGTTGTTTGGACAATTAATTAAATTACATAAAAAACTTACACACATCTATTACGTCACACAAGCTAAAATTAACAAATACATAATAAAATCTTACATCTTGATTGTTAAAATCACTATTATGTAAATAAACCCAGATATAACTGCTAAAATAGGTATATAATATCATAAGAAAACAGTATCACTGCACTACAATAGAACCAGTTACAATATCACTGTTTCGACTACAATAGTTCACAATAAGGAGACACTTTTAATAAACCGTCGTTATCAAAATTAAGTTGAGAATTTAAGATATTTTTATTTTTGTTATTTCGTAATATTTCTAAAATCTCCAGATTATTTAAAACTAAACTTTTTCCACATACATGTAACATTTTATAGTTTTTAGACAAATCAAAATTGTGTTGTGTACCTAAAATGTGTTTTGCGAACAAGGATACTGTATATCGTAGTTCTTCTTAATGTGTCTGAGATGTTCAGATTTCCTAGTTATGAAGTTATGAAGTACACCCAATATATGATGCTTCACAGTCACACTTAATTTGATAGATACCAGATTTTAATAACGGGTCTACTTTATCTTTATTGTTAATGAGGTGTTTCTCAATATTATTGTTAGTTTTAAACGATATATTTCAATTATACTTTTGTAGAGTATTACGAATACTGTAAACGTATATAGATATACAGGGTCCGCCTTTGGGAGCTGATCCTATGAGTATCTGCTAAACCAAACTTACTATAATTTTGAAAATTTGGTGACAGGGTAATGATGTTAGGGCTAACTCCTCTAAAATATTTTCACGTTCGTACCACTTCCGGTTATATCGGAAGTCGGTACTTAGTCGCTTATTTTAAATGGATTTGGATTTGTATTTTTCATAAAAATAAAATTATGAATGTCTAAACTTGACTATCAAAAAATGCAAGTTACTCAAAAAAATCAAATGGAAACCCCTATTTTTTATTACTCAGATCGATTTAACGTCAAAAATTAAGTGTTTAAAACTTTATTTGCCTAAACGTAAGTTTCATACTTATTATCAAAAAAGTCCCAATTTTAAAATTTGTGATAAAAATGAGCTACATACTTAAATCTAGTATTCCTTGTTCGTGGTCACCATAGAAACCAAATAACTGAGAATTGAAATAAAGAAAAATATTTGAATAAGTTACTGCAAAAATTTATAAAAATTGATAATTTTGTGATTCAAAAGTCATTTTTGCCAAATAGAAATTTTCTAAGTCATTTTTTCAAGTTCGATATACAACATAAGTGTAAAAATTTAATACTTTATGAGTAAATCGAAAAAACTACTTTTTACTGCGGAGGTAATACATACTTATCAACGCATCATTACACGATAAAGATGCTTATTTATTTTGTTTTTCTTTTGTAGTCAATAATTTAATAAAATTGTTGACAGTAAGAACAGTAAGAACATTTATCGAATGCTATCCTGACCGCCCCCGACCATCAGCAGATACAATAAGACGTGTGGTTCAAAATTTGGA
The DNA here is from genome assembly GCA_036346205.1 of Vesta saturnalis. Classification (NCBI taxonomy): domain Eukaryota; kingdom Metazoa; phylum Arthropoda; class Insecta; order Coleoptera; family Lampyridae; genus Vesta; species Vesta saturnalis. The sequence continues at coordinate 1,355,324 of JARFJB010002439.1, read as the reverse complement.
ACAGTTTGGCACATTTAAACACTCTGCGCCTCGCAAAAAAACTGCTATTGATAACGAACAGAATGAAGTTACTTTAGGATATTTCCGTGCCTATCCTTGTAATTCCATAAACGACGCGAAAACAGATATTGGCTTAGCACCAACAACTATCAGAAGAATTCTTAAGAAACATAAGTTTAGACCATACTGTTTACAATTAGTTCAACATCTGAAAGAAGCGGATTTCTTGAAACGTATCGAATTTTGTGAAACAATTTTGCTCTAAATACAAGAAATTCCTAATTTTTTGACTAATATCATATGGACGGACGAATCTAAATTTACGAAACATTAAATATGCCATTGCATATTTAATCGCCCAAACTCGCATTACTGGAATAACGAAAATAGCAATCCAATTCGCGAATGTCATTTTCAGGAAATTTGGAATTTTAACGTATTTTGTGCTATTCGGAATAACGAAATCTTTGACGTGTATTTTTGCAACGAAAATTTCAGAGGTTTAAAACAGTCGATTGTTGCGATTTATGATTACAAATATAATTTCGAGGGGAAAATTATCTTGAGATATTAAACACTCGAATTCAACCCCGATTAAATTTAGGAAGGGAAAATTTATGGTACCAACAAGACGGTGCGCCCCCTCACAACACCAACGCTGTTTCCATGAAACTTTATGAAATTTTTGAAGATCGTTGGTTTGCCAATATTGGTCGCTTTCCATGGCCACCTAGGTCACCTGATGTTACGCCAATGGATTTTTATCTTTGGGGTCGAATTAAAAATATTGTTTATGCTATACCACTAACGACTAAAGAAGATTGCAATGCAATAGTGCAAAATGCCTTCAATTCTCTTTCTCCACAAGAAATTCAAAGGGCTACAAATGAAGCCGTTATAAGACGGGTTCAACAATGTCTTGCGTCTAACGGGCAACATTTTGAACATTTATTGTAAATTAATTTACATTTGATCACGAGCAAGATATACTAAATAAGCGACTTTATCGTGTAAGAATGCACTGATAAGTATGTAGTTAATACCTCCGCAGTAAAAAGTAGTTTTTTCCGATTTACTCATAAAGTATTAAATTTTTACACTTATGTTGTATATCGAATTTGAATGAAAATTTCTATTTGGCAAAAATGACTTTTTAATCACAAAATTATCAATTTTTATAATTTTTTGCAGTAACTTATTCAAATATTTTTCTTTATTTCAATTCTCAAGTATTTGGTTTCCGTGGTGACCACGAACAAGGAATACTAGATTTAAGTATGTAGCTCAATTTTATCACAAATTTTAAAATTGGGACTTTTTTGATAATAGGTATGAAACTGTTACGTTTAGGCAAATAAAGTTTTAAACAAACTTACCTTAATTTTTGACGTTAAATCGATCTGAGTAATCAAAAATAGGGGTTTCTATTTGATTTTTTTGAGTAACTTGCATTTTTTGATAGTCAAGGTTAGACATTCATAATTTTATTTTTATGAAAAATACAAATGTCATTTTTTGCAGACTGTTGTAATAAGCCTTTGCCTACAACACCTCAAAGTTTTATTCAAATTGTTTGACAGCAACAGAACAATTAACGAGTTATTACTAAGACCGCATCTGTCAATTTTTTTAGAAAAATGTTTTTTTTTAAAACGACTGAAATTTCGTATCTAGTTTATTTAACAAACTTACCTTAAAATTCGACATAGAATCCAAAAATGTATTAATATACGTGGTGTTCCATTTAAAATAAGCGACTAAGTACCGACTTCCGGTATAACCGGAAGTGGTACGAACGTGAAAATGTTTTCGATGAGTTAGCCCTAACATCATTGCCCTGTCACCAAATTTTCAAAATTATAGTAAGTTTGGTTTAGCAGGTACTCATAGGATCAGCTCCCAAAGGCGGACCCTGTATAGGTAAGTGAACCACATTGTTTGTAATGTACCTTATTTTCAGTGGTAGGATATACTAGCTTCAAGTGAGGTGAATGATTATATTTTCAACCAATATGTTTTATGGTGTTTATTTCTTTTTTGAACGTCAATTTACCTAAAGGAATACTAGATGCTTTGTGTACCATACTACTAAAGGCCGCTGGTGTATGTGAATGGGGGTGATTAGACGGTTGGTCAATCACTACTCCAGTGTATATAGGTTTCCTGTAGATATTAAGGTTATGTCGCTTATTAGATCTAGTAATTTTTTAGTCTAAGAAGTTAATATTTTCGTGTACGTCTTCAATTTCAAGAGTAAATTTTATATTAGTGTATACATTATTAATGTCGTCAACAAAATTGTTAAGTTCTTCTATTGAACCAGACCAAAGACATAGGCAATCATTAATGTATCTAAAGAAAAAGGGCATATATATTGTCAATAAATAAACGTATGTTATTGAGGTTTACTGTTCAAATATAAAATTCACTAGACATATATGACATTTATTAATAACGTATTGTTTAAATTAAAAAATTAGGAAAATGAAAGCTTTCATGATCATTATTTATAATAAAAATATTTTTAAAGTATGGATCTTATTTAAGTAAAATATTGTTACGTTCGTTAAAAAAAAAGCGATTGAGATATTTATACATCAAAATAGCGTTATTGATTACATATACTATTGATTATTACAGTAATTAATGAAACGTATACATTCCTTTTCCATAGTACAGTGACATAGATTTTAAGTTGTAAAAAAATTGTGATTGTACGTATATTTTCTTTGGATCAGATAGTGTTTTTATTATATTTCCATAGTTTTCACATCTTTCACTGTAAAATGTAAAGTGAGAACTCTCTTTTGAATTAAAATTCAGACCAACTTTAATGTAATAGCTCAAACTTATGACCTATGTCAACGTGTAAGTTGAGTCACATTTAAGTGTGTGTTTATACGGTATTCGCCAAAATAAACAGTACCGGCATAATAATATTATGCTCGTGTTAAAACCCTTCTTAAAATGGTTGTGACAACTGAGGAAAAGGTATTTATAGCAGTATTTATCACTGTTAATACGGAAGTGTCCAAGAACAGTTTGTACCAACGATAATGAAGAACGGGTTCTTGATCAGGTTTTGCAGTCTCCACAAAGAAGTCTTCGACGAATTCCGTAGGAATTAAACATCAGTAAAACATCCACACGTAGAATGTTCTAAGGCATTAGTGGTTATTAATATCGTATTTCAACTGGACGACTAAAAGCTGTGGACAAACGTTCAAGAAAAGTTTATTGTGGACGCGTGTTGAGCCTAGTGTACGGAGATCTCTGGTTTTCAGACAAAACTCATGTTCACCTAAATGGCTATATCAATAGACAAACAACTCGATTTCTTGGATTTGAAAAACCACTTCATAGTCTTCGAGTTACGATGGTGTGCCGCATCGGGGCACGGTATGATAGGTCTTTACTTTATTGAAGACAGGAATCAATACACAGTTACTGTTAATCAAGAGCGTTACAGGCAGACCAACATGTGAGAGATTTAAGAAATGGTTTAAACAGGCCAGAGTCAGACGCTCAATTGAAATAAAATAATTTTTTGTGCAACGGACTTCGATTACCCTTCACATTCACCTGACCTTACGCCACCTGCTGCATACATTTGGGTTATGATGAAAGTCATTTTTCCGCTCTGACCAACGAATATTGCAGAACTGCGTAAAACAATGATAACTTACTTCCAACAACTGTGTCAACCACTATTTATCAATATGTGCAATGACCTGTAAATTCCCTATGAAAATTGTTTACTCCGTAATTAATTGAACTTTTTGAACATGTAAATTTACTTAAAAAAATTATTAAAGTTATTTTCGGTACTGTTTATTTTGGCGAATACTGTATTATAAAAACACTAAAAAATTGAAGTCTGTTTTCTTTTTGCTAGCACTGTATTGAACTTTACTGAACATCAATAAAATTTTCGCAAAACAATTTCATCTAATACTTCACCAGACAAATTAAATACAATTTTGCAGAATATGGTCACGTCTTTACGAAGTTAAAACGTAAAGGTAAACAGCATTATTCGTATGATAAAATGGGACCATAAAGATACGGTAATATCCAAATTCATCAATGACCTATGAGTATATATTATCGATGCAAGGCTGTGTTTGGGTTTCACAAGCAGTGGGGACGCAACTAGAATAGCGAGCGATAACGTATCAAGGCAACGGTCCAAGATTGAATGACAAGAATAATTGGTATCATTCCACTTAAAATATTCCTTCTCAATACAACATGTTGCTTCCAACCATAGAATCTCCTTACAACCGCATGCTTTACTTAAGCTATTTTCAATATGATATTTCACTGCAGGTGTTTCCGAACTTTTTAATTAACTTAGCCCTGAATTTATGGGTATCGAAGTTTTTGCCAATAGAAACATTTTTGTACAACTAAAGATTTTGACATTGCCATGCTTATTAATAATGTATATGCTTGAGTATGCTAAAACAGAGTGCAAGAAATGGACCAGGTTATCAGCACATCATAAGTATGTTACAATAAATAAATATACTTTAGAGGTACCTTCGCACAATTTAACAACCTTCGAAAACTGTCCAAAGTATTTGGCTATAAAATTATACAATAAGTTACCTAATACATTTAAAGACTGCTCAGAAAACACCTTCAAGCAAAAAATAAAAGATCTATTAATAAAGAAATGTTATTATTCTTTAAATGAGTTTTTTGGTGACAACTTATGATGTTGAATGCTGATCTACACGTTTGTTTTGAACATAGTGTACATGCAATTATTATACAATAGTATTACTCTTATTTTATTGACATATCCTGTGCTATGTAAATAGTCAACAGGACCAATAAAATTATTATTATTAGTATTATTAAATTAATGCAAATAGAAGGAAGACAACTGTATAGCTTTACAGAGGCAAGCTCAATGTACAATGGGTAAAGCAGATACATCTTTAGCGAACCATGCAGCGGAAATGACGCTCTATCTAAACGACAAACGGACGTGTTTAACTTATCTATAACGTGTAATAAAAATATAACGTGCACTTAGACGACGTATAATACTAACGAAATGGTTAGTGTGTTACAATAAATAAAAATCTTAAGAGAAAAAGAAGACAAATTATCCCTAAATAATGTAAAAAATCTATAAATTTATAAATCCACAATTTTATGCACGTAACGCCAACCAAAATTGACAAGTTACAGTATAATTATAGTATAGGAGAGGGAGAGGAGGAGAGGAGAGGAGGGAGAGGGAGAGGGAGAGGGAGAGGGAGAGGGAGAGGAGAGGGAGAGGGAGAGGGAGAGGAGAGGAGAGGGAGAGGGAGAGGGAGAGGGAGAGGGAGAGGAGAGGAGAGGAGAGGAGAGAGAGGGAGAGGGAGAGGGAGAGGAGAGGAGAGAGGGAGAGGGAGAGGGAGAGGGAGAGGGAGGGAGAGGGAGAGGAGAGGAGAGGGAGAGGAGAGGGAGAGGGAGAGGAGAGGGAGAGGGAGAGGAGAGGAGAGGGAGAGGGAGAGGGAGAGGAGAGGGAGAGGAGAGGGAGAGGGAGAGGGAGAGGGAGAGGGAGAGGGAGAGGGAGAGGGAGAGGGAGAGGAGAGGGAGAGGGAGAGGGAGGGAGGGAGAGGGAGAGGGAGGGAGGGAGAGGGAGAGGAGAGGGAGAGGGAGAGGGAGAGGAGAGAGGGAGAGGGAGAGGGAGAGGGAGAGGGAGAGGGGAGAGGGAGAGGGAGAGGGAGAGGGAGAGGGAGAGGGAGAGGGAGAGGGAGAGGGAGAGGGAGAGGGAGGAGAGGGAGAGGGAGAGGGAGAGGGAGAGGAGAGGGAGAGGAGAGGGAGGAGAGGAGAGGGAGAGGGAGAGGAGAGGAGAGGGAGAGGAGAGGAGGGAGAGGAGAGGAGAGGAGAGGGAGAGGAGAGGAGAGGAGAGGGAGAGGGAGAGGGAGAGGGAGAGGAGGGAGAGGGAGAGGAGAGGGAGAGGAGAGGGAGGAGGGAGAGGGAGAGGAGAGGGAGAGGGAGGGAGGGGAGAGGGAGAGGAGGGAGAGGGAGAGGAGAGGAGAGGGAGGGAGAGGGAGAGGGAGTAGGGGAGGGAGGTGGAGAGGGTGTGGGTGCGTGGGGCGGTGCGTGGTGGTGTGGGTGTGCGGTGGTGCTGCGTTGTGCTGTGCTGTGTGGTGTGTGTGGCGCGTGGTGTCAATGTGCCCATGCGTGTGTGCGCGTGGTGTGTGTGTGTGTGTGTGTGTATGTATGTGTGTTTGTGTGTATTTTTTCGCATTTAAGCTTGATTTCATTTTCCAAACACTTCAATTATTCATAAATTTTTTTATGACGTTTCTTTATTCGACTCAAATAAGCCTTAAAATTAATTAAATACGATTGAAGATTCTTAAAAGAGTCATATATTTCCTCTCTTCATTAAGGTGCCTACTGTCAAATAATCAAATTGTTGTTCTACTACGTTTAACATATGAAGCCATTTTCGAAAAAAATTGAAAAATTAGTCTATTGAAGAAATAATTGTGATGTATGGAAGAGTATTTCCATAGTGGCCTATTAGTATCCCGGATTTATGCCGAAATGTTTCCGAAACGTAAGCATCCTAACAAAGATGTCTTGAAAAAACTTTTTGCAAAATTTTGCGAAACCTGCCTATAAAAACGAAATATTCTAAAACCTGTTACACTCAATGAAGGAAATGAGTTTTTAGCACTGCAATCTGTAATGGAGAATCCAAATACCAGTGCAAGGAAAATTGCGCAAGGGACTTAAGTCGGATCCATGTGAGAAGGATCCCTGTAAAACATATTTTAACCTTACTACATTAAAATGCATTAAGTTTTACATGGTACTAGCAAAGCAACTTGGATTTCTCTTTGTGGTGTCTTGAATTTGGAGAGGAGGAACATTTTTAACGCTTTCTTATTTACGGACGTATCAACTTTTAATGGTAATGGATTAGTTATTCGTCAAAGCTTCCATTATTAAAATACGGAAAATCGAAGACAACTATTTAGAATTGTCATCCGTCAAAATCGATAAAATTTTAATGTATAATTGTCAAAAACTGGGCAATTGTTGCATATTTTTTTTGATAATAATTTTAACGTGCTCCTGTGCATTTTCAGGGATTCTAAGACGCTACCTGGACAGATGATTTCCTAAGAAATGGATATCAAGTGGAGGTCCAAACTTTTTTTAAGTTTTTGTTAAAACTTGGTTTTGCTTTACTGCACCTACTATGGCCAACAACGTGCAATAAAGAAATAGAAATGCCTTCCTCCAGGAATATTTGAAAACGTACGACGTTCTTTTAGCTTGAAGATGACAATCATATCGAACGTATGTGATGCTTTTTGTGTTTTATGTTACTATTTTCCTGTTTATTACAATTAATTTTAATAAAAAGGCTTAGTTGTTGCTGTTAAAATAGTGAATATTAATTTCAATTTCTTTTGTTGACAGTAAATTAACAAAACTGGTAAATTTTGTTCTTAAAAATCATGATATATTGTTCTACTATCAGATTTTAGTTCATTTTATGAAAATGTTAGTTTTAATCGACTTTTGTAATTAACAATTAAAAAAACTTTAAATATGTCAAAATTGAAGTAAGAAACCCTAATTTGCGATCGGTGTGCTCTAAAAAATAAATGATGTTCTATTTAAATTAACAAGGCTGATTAGTCTGGATATGTAGAAGGAAATCAGAAAACATTCTGTAGGAACATTTAGAAGAAGCAAACATAATATTTTGAAATCTTCAAAATGTTACATCTGCTTAAGTACTTATCTGTTTTTTTGAATAAATTAAATTTCGAAAAACAACCTAACATTTTCAAGAATGTATGTTATCTCAAGAACGGTTTCACTTGGATATGGGAAATAAAGGGAACCTTTAGCAAAGGTGACTAAATTTTTTTCAGTAAAATCAAAAACATTTTCAAAGAAGTTGCTGTATCTCAGTAACGGCTAGATGTAGTGAGAATCTTTAACAAAGTCAACTTATTTTTTGAGGTGCAATTGTGAATTGATTTAAGATTCACGGTATTCTAATTAAAAAAAGACAACTTTGATATACCACATAAATTTGGAACAGTTAGTGTATTTCTGAATAATATTAAAATGTATTATTATTATTAGTATTATTGCACGAAACCCATTTCCGACCAAAGCGAATTTTGAGTCTGTACACTACATGCTATTGACCGTGGCCCACCCTGTACTTTAAATATCGATCCAGATGCTCTAATAAATTTTCGCTAATCATAATATTTTGCTGGTTTCTATAAACAGGAATTCATTAGAAAACGGGCCTTTTATGATATTTAACATTAAGCTTTTAGAGGATATAAAATATGTTCCATATATATATATATATATATATATATATATATATATATATATATATATATAAAACCGTATTTAAAGACATATTCTTACCAATTTGTACAAATTTTATTTACTTTTTAGTTCGTGGTTTACACATCTTAGAACTTGCCAAAAATACTACAAAATTCGTTTTTAAAAGTGTTGCAAAGTAACAAAAATTGTATAACATAAACAAAATTAAATGTAAATTTGTGAAATGTGTTTTACTGACAGTCCATTTGTTTATTAACGAGCTGATGATATACTGATTTAATGAGCTTAACATCTTTATGAGATTAATCTGTCATCTACAAATGTATGAGGTACATGGTGAGTCCCATTATGTAAACAAAATATTAATATTATTTCTAGAATTCAAAAAATTTCTTTCCAAGATACTTGTTGCCATACATAATATTTACTACAAAATTTCCTTTTGAATGCTGTCTAACCATAATAAATTGTAGTGCGACAGCTACCACTTTTTTTCTGCAATGTGTGTGAAATTCAGTATTCTTTATTTTTTAATTGTTGACATCTGTGTACAGGGGAGGGTTCCCAAGGTAAAATGCGCCCTGATGCAAAAATTGAAATTGCGTTCTTTGAGTTAAATAATTAGGAGTATATGACATAGGAAATAAAATAATCAATTACACATGTTAGAAAACAATTTATTTATTTTTAAGAATACATGAATTGCACTAACAAAATGTGAGCATAAATAAAATTCAATTTAATATAAAAATTAATGTAAAATTAAAAACAAAAGTTAAATATTTGAGTTAAGATATAAATTATAGCTATTTATGAAAACTACAGGTACATACAAAATGTAAAGACTTGCTTCTAACTTATAATTTAATTTTTCTTGCTTTTATGGCAACAAATGCATCAATAATTTTCCAATATTCAATTTATCGCAAATATCATGTTCTATTGCAATAAATCAACTAAATGATCTTGGGATGAATTGGATGTTAGATAAGTTTTAATTAATTTGAATCGAGAAAATGGACGTTCTCGACTTGCCATGGACACAGGTAATGTTAATAATATGCACATATTGACAAAAGTTGAATCTAAATCATTGTCATACATAAACTATAATGAATCTAAAGGAGTTTTAAAAATTTCAGAATTATCCATTATAAATAAATTTTTGATTATCTTTATCTTTTATATGATTTTTAGCTGGGTATAATTATTATTTAATTCTTTAGTGTCACTGCTTTTTAAATTTTGCAGATTATAATACAAATTTGAATACTTTATTGTGCTCATATCTACCTTGTAAAATTATGTTAAAAGTTCTGTTTTAAAAAATATTTGAGGGTCTTCAGGAGTTTCATACATATTTTCATAGTTATGATGTCGTTTTCGTTTGCTTATTCTACCAGTTTTTTAAATTCATCTGAAATTACTAAACAGCTCGCTAATTCCCGTGAAGTTTCCATTTTATCAAAACCTTCCTCTCTGTAATTTCGAATATAAACTATTACATTTTCCATTCCTAATAATGCAACTGAAATATTTATATCTACTGATTTGAGCATTTTACTAATTATATTTATTTTAGTTAGTATTTTATGCCAAGTACTAGCGAACATACAAATTCAAAATTTTTTATTTTTTTTTTACATAAAGTAATTGCTTCAAATTTAATATTTTTATCTTTAGCAGTATCTTCCGAAATATGAAATAAAGCATCGTAAATTTCTCCAATATTAAATCGTAAAGGTGTAAAGCATCTATTGGTGATTCTCATCGTGTAATCACTAATAGATTTTAAAGTGAAATCTATTATATACCTTTTTAGTACATCCCACCTCTTATTTGATGTAGCAAAAAAATTAAAAATGTCTTCAATTTATAGCTTTATCATTTACTTTGACTGTATCATTTCCTACCATTTAAAGCAAGGAATGTAAAACGCTCTGGGGTTTATATTTAAAATGAGGCGTTGTAACCCATTATTTTTTTCTTTCATATTGGACCCACTATCGTATCCTGTCTCTAAAATAGTTAATATCTAAATTTAATTCTTTTAAGTTATTTACTTATATATATATATATATATATATATATATATATATATATATATATATATATATATATATATATAAATATGGTATCGGGATGCGGTCTAACAAAACATAGTAAAACCAATCACATTCCAAATTTTCCTAAAGTTAAAATTTTAGACACAGAAATTAATTATAGAAGCAAACTTTTCCTTGAAATGACTCACATTTTCAGTACTCAAAATACTTTAAATTACAAAACTGATCTAGATAATCTAAGCAACATTTATTCATATATTCTGGGTACTAATTTGAATTAGTTCAGTACAAGTTCCATAAATCATATCTTCTAAGAATTTTAGTTTGTAACGCAGTAGGTATACATGTCAATTTTTGGAAAAATTTTGAATACTTCAATAACTGTCTTTTTAAATTGTGATTTTAAATTGTAATCATAGAATTGCATTCATCAATTCTTCTGTACAATAATGTTAGTTAGTTTATAATTCTCGCATTTAGTAAGTAGTTTTTATGATGTTAATAGATTATTTCTCACTTATGTTAATTTTACACAGATTCCTGATGAACAAATAAAGTATTTCGAAAGCTTGAATTAAATAGTCATTTTCATTTTGAACTAGACCGCATCCCGATACCATATTTTTGTAATAACTACGGTCGTTACTTCCCTAAACTTTATATATATATATATATATATATATATATATATATATATGTATATATATATATATATATATATATATATATATATATATATATATGTACTGTTGGGAAATTTTTAAATATTTATTAAATGGTAATTTATTAAAATATATAATAATACTGTTGTTTATTGTGCACCGAACTAGCTCTTATCTCAATTAGGGATAGAGTTCCGATTTAAAGGCACATTATTTCTGGTTCGATATTATGTGGATTCCACTTTATATAAAAATTCTATATGTTAAATGTATCTTAACAAAATGTATACTATAACGCATGCGTTGTGAATTTAATGAACTCAATTGCTAAAAATGTCAAATTTGTTAAATAATGACTTGTTGAAATTATAATTATAATTTGATAATTGAAATATAAAATTTGGAAATAAACTAAATTTCTACTTATTTTGCAGGTGTTTAAACAACTATTACATAAACATTTACACCTATACATAAACAAATAATAAGTGCAGGAAATCACACAAATAAAGTCACAATAAACAGGGTTATGATCAAAAATTAACTCACATGTGCAAAGTCCTATCTGCAAACGGATGTCTTCATACAGCTGGTTCCATTTGTACATGCAAGCACCTTCCAAGATGATAGAAATTCTTGATACATGAAGTTCGCTGCTACAATTCACCTAATAGCTTCGCACAGGTCCTCGGGTTGATGGTCACTTTGTTTCGGTAAACGCTTTTATTTTAAGCTTTACGGTTTCACCCAACCACAAATTTTTATCGATAATGATATTATTTAATTGTATTAAGAATTTTAAACTTTATCGGTTTAAATAATGTTTTATGATTATGTAGACTTTAAATTAATATCACTTTCTTTTTAGGCTCCGATTCAAACATTGATTATTTAAAATGTCGCAGCAGAAATAAAAATCAATTTGAAGACAAATGATTACAATTTTATTATGGAAAAACGTAACCAGCATTTAAATTAAACAAACGAAATTTTAAAATCGTTAAATATTAATCGTCACAAATAAGAAATTTAATTCGTACTAAACTTTACGAATATGAACAGGTATCGGTAACCTAACTTTATTTTTAAACAAATGTAGGTTTAAAAACAATTGTTCTTGAACTTCTCGTCTCTCCGTTAACTTTGTATTTAATTTTCCCGATAATTATTGAGGTTAATTAACTTACTTGTTGCACAAAAACACTACACTTTTTTAAACTTTGCAAACAACTGGAAAAATATAGAGGGAGATTATGCTCAAAAGCAATTCCTTTTATACCCTTTTGGTTGTTACCACCTTTTCAATTTTTTTTTAGAAATTTAAATAATGTAACTATGTCTATGATTGGTCAGAATAATTTTGAAAATTTAACTAAATTAGAAATTATGCGATAACCTTCTTGTAAAGCTATGGATTTAAATTTTGATAACAGAAATGGAATCTGTATTAAAATCTGCATAAATCGATATCCAACTTGATATAGTTCTCTTAAATATACTACGAAATGACTTATTCTAACTTAAAATTGCTTATATCTAAATAATCTTACAACCTACACTTAAATTAACTACATATATGTAATCCTGGTGAAAATTTGTATTGGAAAACATTCATTAAATGTTCAAAATCTTAAATTTAAAGGAAAATTATATTTACCAAAATAAATCTGCATATTCACCCCATTTCACAAAATTTGCGTTCAAATGCCTTGTACAAGTTAAATTTCTGTGTGAAAATGAGGAAAACCTCCTATTAATCACATTAGCAACACATTTTAAGCCTAACTTAATCTAAAAAACTATAAATTGGTAAAAAATATTAAATTTATCACATAACCTAACTTTTTTCTGAATATACAAATAATTTGCGTTTTAAAACGTTCATATTCACCAAAATGTTATCCACACAACTTGTAAAAACTGTCTTTATTATATTCATAGTTCATCTTGCTTGTATTGTCTAAATTTAAGTCACTTTAAGAAATCATATTGTTTAACACACTTTTTCAAAATTCTAACATAAAAATATATTTGTATGTAAATATCTTTCTGTAGAATTGTTCTATACACTGTTCTTATTTATCATGCACCACTTTGTTTGTCACACATCCACTTCCATTTATAATGTGAGTAATGATCAAATTATGTTCGTATAGTAACCCTTTCTTGAATTTTACCATATTTCCTGCATTTAACTTACTTATAACATGTCCCTAATATAAACCTAACTCTACAGTATGTTTTAAACACCTGTAAAACATTCATATGCGAAAATACTTTTAAAGAACTGAAATTTAATGAGACAAAACTAAGTACTGAATCGAACTTACAGAAATAACATTATTTAACATTCCTGGCATTCTTTTAAGTAGCACAATGCTTTTTATGATTAAACCAAAATGTATAAATTTTATTAAGACTGTTTTAACCAAAACAAATCCACTTTCTTGCCATCGTAAACCAAATTACATCAACTAACTGCATCGTAACTGTATCATGCTTGATTTCAACCTTTTTTTTTAAGAAATTACTAGTTTAAACTCTCCAATCCCTGTCTTACTCTTACCTAATCATCTCAAAATATACTATATATATATATATATATATATATATATATATATATATATACTTTATATAAGACCTAAAAATTTTCTTTTATACTGACTTTTTTATTTTCTGTATTAGCGAATCTCCCAATTAAAGTCATTTGCTCAGTTTTGCTACTGTCTGGCGTACAATCTAATATAATTGAAAAGTATTTTGCTTCTCTTACTGAATGTAAAGCATTACCTAAAATATTTTTTGGCAAAATACTTTAAATTTCATTTTGTATTGTTTTTCCTAAATAATGGACTTTATTTTTAAATTTCATTGCCCGTTGCAAATGATTTGCAAATTTGGCTAAAACTTCAATAAGTTTTAAAAAATTTCCATTATTATTATAAAATAAATTGTCGGGTTTACCTCTTATTGGAAGACAGTGTTTACACAAATATTTTATTACTTCCATTATACGTTCCAAGTGCACCACGCCGATGTTGTTTTTCTAAGTCATATAATTTTTCATTTTGATTGAGAATTGTAGTGTAATTTTTCAACGCTTTTTCAAGCTTAATCCACGGTCTGTAACTCTTAAAATGTGTTTCAGATATATCATGACTTTGCAAAGTTTTTGAAATATTTTGCCAATTTGAGTAACCGGTAGTAATTAATAAACTTACTGAATTAGAATTAAATAATTTCCAACAAAAGCAGAATACAGTATTATTTATTTATTTCTAGACCATCAAATTTGGCTAACAAATTTCCGTTATTATTAGAAAATAAATTGTCTGATTTACCTCTTAGTGGAAGACATTCTTTGGACAAATATTTTATTACTTATATTATGCGTTCAATTGCAGCACGCCAATGATGTTTTCGTAATTCATGTAATTTTGTAGTTTGACTGTCAATTGTGTAATTTTTTAACGCTATTTCAAGCTCGATCAACTGTCTGTAAATCTAAAAATGGAAGTAGTACACAGACACCATGCGCCATCTTGGATTTTGACGTCACAAGACCGCCCACGTGGGAGACCGTATTTTCCACCCCTATGGTTCCTTTTCGGAGACCTTTTTCAACCCTTTTCATCCCTAATTATTTTTGTTTTTTACGCGCCCACGTGTAGGACGTATTTTTTCACCCCTATTTTATGGACTTGGGCTAGGTCTTGGTGCTGGGGGCTAGACCTGGGTTTGGTATTGGGCTGGGGCTGGACCTAGAGTTGGTCTTGGACTCGGGCTAGGTCTTGGACCTGGAGTTGGTCTTAAGGTTGGGCTAAGTCTTAGGGCTAGGCTTGGTCTAGGGGTTGGTCTTGGACCTGGAGTTGGTCTTAGGGCTAGGGTAGGGTGACAACTATTTCCGGCAATTATAGGTCATTTTGATCCGGTGATTGGAGGGTTAGCATTCTGATTGAAAAGGATGTTATTTAGTCTATTTAAACGAGGTTTCTGGTAGAGTATCTGTTAGTATCGTTTAGCGATTCAAGATGGAAGGTCAGTTTAAGCACCCCTTTTCGGCGATAGTTGCCGGTCCGTCGGGTTGTGGGAAATCGTGTTTTATCGTGGAGTTTCTAAAAAATATCGAAGCTGCCTGCGATAGAGCTTTTGAAAAAAATTATCTGGTTTTACAGTAAGTGGCAGCCTTTATTCAAAGATCTCTCTGTGGAATTTCAAAAGGGTTTACCTGATATGGAACAGTTTGACGGGGAAAAACCTGTCTTAATAATAATTCACGATCTAATGTGCGAAACTAACGGCTGTGGTTGATATTTTTGCAAAGGGTTGTCATCATCGAAATCTAAGTGTGTTTTTCTTAACGTAGAACATGTTTCATCACGGACGTGGACAGCGGGATATTTCTCTCAACGCACATTACATAATTTTGTTTAAGAACCCACGTGACATAGCTCAGATACAGCATTTAGCAAGACAAATTTCGCCGGACAATCCGAAATTTTTAGAACCAAGATGCCACTGCAAACCCGCACGGATATTTATTGTTCGATTTAAAACAGAATACACCGGATGTGCTACGTTATAGAACAAATATATTCGGGCCTCAAGGCATCTGCCAGGTATATATAGCGAAAAAAGGGTTTAAGTCTGACAGTCATAAAGATTACATCATATATGGTTTGCGAGTGTGCACATAAGATTTTAAAAGGTAGTGTACCTCTGTCAGCTGATCAGAAGCAGCGACTACCTCAACATAAGCACACTTTAACACGCTTGGCACAGAGAGGCGAATATATAAAAAAGAAGAAACAGTTTCTTGTACAGAATGGTGGTGCATTTCTACCACTCCTGTCAGGACCATTACTCGGCGGAATCCTAGGTAATCTGTTTTAATAACCATGGATCACAATCTGAAGAAGATGATTATTCTACCGATGGACCTTATACAGCGCTTACAGGCACCATATGTTACACAACACAACATTTTAACGCAGCTGGGTAACGACATAGGTAAAGTTTTAAAAACCAAAATGATCGACCATCACAAATGGCAGCAGTACAACCAAGTTCTTTAAAGGTATCTACACTTTTCCAATCAGTTACGTCAGCCCACCAGCATAACAATCAGCGGTGACGCTGTTGCTGATGATATTAGAGATTTACCGCAACGCAAAGGTCTACCGGACGATGAAATAGTATCAACACTTGCGCCTTCATGTAAGAGAAAAGGAAAGACTTTGTTACGTATACTGAATACGAGCGGCGATGTTTTTTGTGATAAAAGGGGTACTGTCACTATAGAAGCCGAGATCATACCACATTCCAACATTATCGATCTGGTTCACGAGACGTTAAGAAAACGAAAAACTACAAACCCGCGCGGCGGCGTCAGTTTTGGACGTTCATTAAAGAGATAAATATACCACGAGAGTTTATCGGGAATACGCAAAGACATGATGTTTCTGTATCACCCAGCGTTGAACAGACCCTCACAACAACTATAGGTGAGAACTACGATGCTGATAGTGAAACGCGGGAAACACCGAGAATAATTTCTCAAAGAAGAAGAAGAAGAGGAATTTCACTAGATTGGGATTCGTGGCAGCCATAACATGGATGCTGTGTATTGTGATCTCGCTCACCCTGCAGGGTTCGCTGGTATAACGCCTTTAACTAATGCTGTAAATGGTAGATATGGTGAAGTGAAAAATTGGCTGCAGGCACAGGAAGCTTATACGGTACATAAACCAGTCAGAAAAAAGTTTCCACGAAATAAATATATTGTGCGTAACCTTTACGAGTTGTGGCAAGCGGATCTTTGTGATATGGGCACTTTAAGTAAACACAATAGTGGATACAACTACATACTAACGGTAATTGATGTATTTGACAAGAGAGTATGGGCGAGAGCACTTAAAACGAAAACAGCTTCATCTATTATTGAAGCCTTCGCGGATATTTTTAAGAAACAAAATATCAATTCCTATGTAACAAATAACCCTGATGTAAAACCATCTGTAGTTGAAAGATTTAATAAAACATTGAAAACAAAGATGTGGCGTTATTTCACTTACAAAAATTCCTACAGGTATATTGATGTACTTGAAAGACTTGTGACTGCTTACAATAATAGCCCTCATTCAAGTATAAAGATGGCCCCCGCGGCTGTAAACGATAAAAACATTTAGGAAGTGTGGGATAACCTGTACGCGAAAGATTTAGGTCCAGTACGCCATCCTAAATATAAAGTCGGTGAGCATGTCAGAATCGCCAGAACTAAATACACCTTTGAGAAGGGATATAAAACGAATTGGAGCGAGGAAGTTTTTACAATTAGTGCGGTGATAAAAAGAAGACCACCAGTTTATCGAATAATCGATCTTAATAACGATCCTTTTACGAAGAAGAATTGCAAGTTGTTACGGTTGATAAAGATACTCTATTCAAAGTCGACAAGATTCTAGCAGAGAAGGGCCGTGGGCGATATAAACAATACCTGGTCAAGTGGCGTGGATACAGTGACAAATTTAATAGCTTCGCAGTTGAGAGATACATAAAAATGGAGTTTTATCTTACCTTATAGAGTAATAGCTCTATGACGTATTTTCCAGGTAATATGACGTCAAGTTTTATTACGCAGCTACCAAAACGAATAAGATTAACGGGGTCGTGGGTTGTAGGGATATCGGAAATTCAGTACCCATGTTCTTTTGGCGCTGTAAGTGCAACAGACAATTTAATTTATTATAGAACTAAACCACCTGTAGAAAGCGAGCTAGGAACGATATTAAAAAAGGCCGCAGAATCTTTTCAACGCGACAACGAGAAGATCATTTATATTGAAGATGGCTGGTACATGATACGTTTCGCTTCGGGAAATTATGCCAGCGTTCAAGAAATTACCAACGAGCTAAATAACCATTTACTAATAAGTAAATTGCTAACAATCGAATATCATAATCTAACTAAGCGCGTCACTACGAAATTAAAAACTCAACTCTCGCTATTCGGATTCTCACAACGTCTAGCCTTACAATTTGGTTATCGACCGTATCAGAACATGGCTATGGAACCAATACCCCCTCATCCCGCTAGTATATGGATAGGATTACCAACTCAGATGTTTGTTTATTGCGACATCGTTGAACCGCAAATTGTGGGTGATGTTTTATCTCCGCTTATGCGTATAATAAATATTATTTCAGAAAACTATGCTTACGGGGGTCATAAAGATGTGGTTTTTTCTCCAGCACACTACATACCGGTAATGACACGGGAATTTCAAAACATCGAGATTAATATAAAAACAGATACGGGTGTAGCAATGCCATTTGAGTTCGGAACGTCGTGCCTGAAGCTACACTTTAAGAAAGTACAATAATGGTTTGCCCTTATCAGCAATATTACATGAATCAGGCCGGTAACGGTATCGGGTCTATCTACAGACGTGCGCCATATCATCGTGGTCATGGAATAGGGAGCTGGTTAGGTGGTATATTTAGAAGTATAATACCGTTATTTAAGTCTGGCGCAAAGGTTATTGGAAAAGAAGCTCTTAGAACGGGTGCTAATATTCTTGGTGACGTCGTAGAGGATCGACCTATTAAGGATTCGTTTCAAGAAAGATTTCACGAGGCAGGTAGAAACCTTAAGTGTAAAGCCGACGAGAAAATCGATAAAATGATGGAGGGTTCGGGTTATAAAAGAGTACGTCTGTTCGATAATAACCAGTCCCTACCGATAGCTGTTGCTAAGAAGAAGCCTACTTACGACGATATATTTGCAAGATAATGCCTTTTCTACATGCCCAATCGTGTGAATGCGTCAAGTCCGAATTGGATTTGTTCGCTTTACCGTCGACGCAGACAAGTATCGAGAGTGGTGAATGGATATTTTACAAACCCTTATGAGCTCTGAGTGATAACGCCCCAATAGAATTTGTAGTCCCCGGAAATGGAAACGATTGCATAGATTTAAGCCAGACCATGTTGTACATCACAGCTAAAGTTCTAAAGCAAGATGATACAGCACTTACAGACGCTGATGTTGTAGCACCGGTAAACAATTGGATGCATTCGCTTTTCTCACAGGTGGAGGTTTACTTAAATCAGAAGATGGTGTCACAACCAAACAACACCTGCGCCTACCGTTCATATATCGAAACGCTGCTAAATTATGGAAAGGAGGCCAAGAGTTCACATCTAGTACCTTATGGCACTATGATACAGCTGGACAGATCAATACACTGGGGAACGCAAATAACGGTTTCTCTAAACGTCAAGCAGTTACGGCTACCGGGAAGCAGATAGAGATGATTGGTCATGTGCACTCGGATTTGTTTAATCAAGAAAAGTTTCTCATAAGTGGTGTTGAGTTAAAAGCTAAATTTGTACGATCAAGAGATACCTTTAGCCTAATGGCGGCACTCGCTTCAACTTACAAGGCCCGAATTATAGACGCTAGTTTACTGGTGAGACGTATGCGAATCAATCCAACTATTCTAATTGCGCACGCTAAAGCTTTAGAAACAACTACCGCAAAATACCCTGTTACAAGGACCGACGTAAAAGTGTTAACTATACCAGCAGGCATACAGCGAAAAGCATTGGATAATGTTTTCCTGGGTCAGTTACCTAAACGATGCATCGTAGGCTTTGTAGCAAATAAAGCTTTCAACGGTGATTACCCTCAAACCCGTTCAATTTTATTAACTACGTGTCGTTATATATTGACGGACCACAAATTCTTTCGAAGGCCTTACAACCAGACTTTACAGCTAATGGTTTATATGTAAGAGCGTACCACACCTTATTCTCTGGTACGGGTATTCATTTTTTGAATGAAGGTAACAATATATCGAGAAGTGATTACCCCAGCGGCTACTGTTTAACGGCCTTTGACCTAACACCTGACTTGTCTGCAAACGCTAGTACGCATTGCAATTTAGCTAGAAACGGTTCCCTTCGGCTGGAAGTCGGGTTTGAAGAAGCGCTCACCGAAACCGTTAACTGCTTGGTGTATGCAGAATTCGATAACGTAATCGAAATCGAAAAACATCGAAACGTCGTTGTGGATTTTATCTGTTAAAAGTGGTACCTCTAACCTGCGATCTTCAGTGTACAGCAGCAGCCGAAAGAAGATGGACCATTCTTGAACGTACAAGGGTTTAGTGGTGTTAACAACGAATTCATACCGAAAGAAATAGCCGTGGTTACAGATCATGGTCGTTTATCGTTGATGCTAATAAAACCACCTCGAGGTTACTTTATATCAAGATCCATGTCACAACAGATAAAATTTATGGAGGCTAATTATCATGGGCTGAAATGGTGGTCGGGTCATGTACACTACAACAATTTTCGTGAGGAGTTGATGAGTGTTGCGTTAAGGTCAGTGAAGAACAACAGTTTTTAAGGTTTCTTAACAAACCAATAGTAAACCTGGAGGAGACTGGTTGCCCGTCGATTAAACAATTGAAAAAGGAAGCAAAAGCATATAGCTGTTTAAACCATAACATCACTGGGCCTATGTGTGCACTGGAAAACGCCTTACTACTGCAAGATTGGACGCATACCAATTCCAAAGATGTATGCGGTACAAGTGTTGAGATGTTTGAAATCGATCCCCAGCCACAATAAGAATATGTTTCGGCTTGTATGTGCTTCTAATCAACTACCGAGACACGCACCTAGACCGTGTGCAATTATCGTAAACATGGATCCTGCAAACAAATCAGGTCAACATTGGACCGCTATCTACATTGACGAGAATGGTAATGGGGAATATTTTGATTCCTTTGGACGAGCACCGCAAGGATATCATTTACGTTTCCTAGAGACAAATTCCAGATGCTTGCTACACAATAAAACAATACTGCAAGATTACCATTCGAATGTGTGTGGTCTTTATACGTTCATGTTTCTATATTTTAGATTACACAGTTTATCAATGATTGATTTTGTAAAAAACTTTTTTAGTACATGTTTAATTGTAAATGACGAGATAATTAAATTATTGTTTAACGCCTGTTACCCAACCATTCTATTCTGATAAATAAAGAGATTTTTTAGTACCTTACTTTTTTAATTAAGTGTTGCGTAATATCAGATCTTTTTTAATTCAGCATGTGTTTTTAAAAATTGTGTTATAAAATTTATGGCTTTAGCGTTTCTAAAGGAAATTATGTTACCCATTGGTAATCAATTTTTTAGGCTATTGAATCTAATAGGATTATATAGTTACACAGTGATTAGCTAAAAGTAAACATGAACAGTGATTTCTTAGTACATATTGTGGAATTTAAACATGTAATTATTACTTTCCAAACTTTTAATGAGGTTATTTATAAAAACAATTTGCTTGTGTATCTACAGCATTTTGTTCAAACCGCTTTGTTATTAATTACTTTAAGGGAAAGGTAAATACGAGTTGCAGTAAGTGTGATAAAGATAATTAGGCTGTTTGTATATTTACACTCTAAAAATTAATTATGGGGAAATCAATAGCTAGTTTTACATCAACTATTCATAAACGTAAAAACATAGAAAATTGTTTTAGTGTGAGTATACAGCTAACAGAAAACGGGTACCACTCGTGAATCAGTCCCTCAAAAATGTTGTTTCTGTACAGAGCTGGTAAGTGTGCTTTTAACCTTTTATTTATTTTATTACTTGTACAGATTTTTAATTACAGATTTTTAATTACAGCTATAAAACGCATCTAATCTATACGTACCAACAAGTTTCGTTAAAAATTTTAGGGTGTACAATATACAAACAATTTAAGGGTCGGATGGATATTAAACATATTTCAATGCAATCAATGCAGGTAAAGCAATCAGTTTTAATATTCGTTTAGAAAACAATATTGTAATAACTGTTAAGTAATTAATTAAGTTAATAAAAAATGTTTTTCATTAGAGAATAATCTGAATGCCAGTAATTTTTTTTATAACTCACTGAGGTTTTTTAATTATGATATTTACAATAAAAATAAGTGTTCTATGATTAAATTTTACTGTCATTCAAATTACCCACGCAAGATCAATCCCTTACACAAGTTCAGACACGTATCTTACAAGAATAGAATACAACTTCAAATTACCAGTCATAGCCTACAAAAATAAATACAATTGCACCAAGGGGCCACGATAGGGGCCAAGCTCTACACTTGTCTTATAAGGTTAGGGTTTCCTTGTTTCGTGGGCGCGTAAAAAACAAAAATAATTAGGGATGAAAAGGGGTTGAAAAAGGCCTCCGAAAAGAAACCATAGGGGTGGAAAATACGGTCTCCCAAGTGGGCGGTCTTGTGACGTCAAAATCCAAGATGGCGCATGGTATCTGTGTACTATTAATGGGTTTCAGATATTTCAATCACAGTTTTGAAATATTTTGCCAATTTGAGTAGCCGGTAGTAATTAATAAACTTCCTGAATTAGAACTAAATAATTTCCAACAAAAGCAGAAAACACTATTAGACTAACCATCTTCGGTGCATTAATTCGGAATTCGACAATTTCCTGTAAGAATATTCATTGCTAAACTTTCTTTCTTTATTATCTACGGGTAACTTATACTTATTTCTACCACTGGCCCTATTTCTATTAATAACTTTCAAGTATTATCACTAATAAATGAAGGCCATGCAATAGGATCATGCAACATTTAATTCAATTCCTAGTCATTTTTTTTATTCTGATTTGTATCAGGTTCTTGGTTAGCTTCGGCAGTAGATCCTACTGCATGTTTTACTGCTGCGGTTTCTTCTTCTGCTGCTGCTTCAGTTACTGCTGCTGCTTCTACTGCTGCTCCTGCCTCTTCCGCTGCTAATAAATTTTCTGCCAAATTTGATGTTAATATGTAATTCGTATTTGTATCCGTATCACAAAGATGAGAAGAAATTTCAGTAATGTAATTAGATACAAGAAATTTCTTAATACCATCCTTTTGTTTCTCGTGCTCTAAATCTTTAACCGCCTTTCGCTTTCTGCCTTGATTTCCAGAAATATTTTTACTACCCACCACCTATAATCCTTTGAATTAATAAAATAAAAATATCAAAAATTAGAAATAAGTTGTTTTGAATATCATTTACTATTACAAAAGACAGTTTATTGCTACTCATAAATAAATATTATACAGAAAGAAAATTTCCTCTTACCAAATTATATATTGCACTAGAAAAATATATTTATAACAATAACACCACTATGGCGCTATAGTCTATGACTATTATAAAAAAAAATAGTATTAGAAAAACACTTTGTTCTCATCAAACTACAACCAAAAATGAAAATCTGAGTAAAATGAAGTGAGTGTAGAAAAAATTATTTAAATATAATTTTGCATTCCTAGAAAAACAAGCATCTGGCACTCAAATATTAACTGTATAAATGCATATTTTTGCGATTTAGTCATCTGTTTTGGATTAAATGAAAAGCTCCAAATAAACATAACATAACGTAACCTTTACGCCATTTCCTTGCGGGGTAGGCAAAATAATCCCTGCCTCTTATTATTTTTCATTCACATCCTTCTTCATGCTTTCCTATCTCCACATACCTCATTAGCTTCCGCAAGATTCATACATTGTCTCTAACATGTCCTTTTATTTTTAAAACTCCTTATCTTTCTTTCAGTTATCATACATTCTACTATACCCAGCCAAGTTTTACGCGGCCTACCAGACCCGGCCTTATCTCTAATCACACTCTCGTATATTTGCTTCGTTAATCTTGCGTTGTTCATTCTCTCAATGTGACCAAACCAACGTAATATACTACTTTTATGTCTGTTCATCATCGTCTTTTCCCTCGCCACACTCCGTCATTATACACTTACTCTTTATCTTATCTCTTCTCGTTTTATCACATGCTCTTCTCAAGAATCATACCCACGGCATTTATTTTTCTTTCGTGCTTTTTTTGACATACCCATGTCTCACTTCCATACAGTACTCACGGGACAAACACGACATTATAGATTGCTGGTTTCGCATCTAGGCTCTTGCTTTCGTTACTCATTATTACAGCTCGGGAAGTATGCACTGAAAAAACCCTAAAATATGCATTCAAATATGCACCAAAAACAATCAAAATAAGCACTAAAATATGCTTTTATGCATTTTAGTATACATAATAAAACAACGAAATAAATACTCATTTTACCTTATATGTATATATTATTTATTGTAAGAACTACATATACAAAAAATACACAAAAAATAAGTATAATAAATTATTTTATTTATTTATTACTAGTACTTTCAATAGAAAAAATTGAACCTCAATAGTTAATTTATTAATTATTTGGTTATTTAAAAAAAAACAATTTTGAAGTTTAGAACTTGAAAAAGTTTGGATTATAAATTTTTATTATAAAAATTTTAATTTCACTTTTATTAAATAGTTTAATTTTTCTATTGAAAATATGGGAATTTAAAATATATTTTTGAAAAGTAAAACAATTAGACATAATAAGACTTAGCTTGTGCAAAAAATATGGTTGTCATGAATGATTTTAAAATCGTTTTTATTATTAATCCACTTCTTGAGAAGAGCATATTTATTGGCACGTTGTTTTGGGCATTTTCACACACTTCTCGATAACACTTCAGTAAAGAAAATTGGTATAAAACTAAATAATGTAAATGCAAGTTTTTTCTTCGAACCTTAAATTTAAATGGGGCTGGCAGCAAATGATTTTATTGGCTAAAATCAATTAGATTTCCCTTCACAAAAATCAAGGACAATTTTAATAAACAAATTACGAAAATTCCTTTATTAACCCTCCGGGAACAACTCATAATATTACTTTTACGGCGGCATCCGGCTCATCGCTTATAAAGAAATAAGTACAATTAAAATTTTTTTTGCGATTTCATTCCGAAAATCGCTCAAAATATGCACTTTTAATAAATGCATATGGATTTATAAAATTTTGTCAAAATATGCATATATGCACTTTATATGCATTTTGTATATTTTCCGAGCTCTACTCATTATCGCCCACATACTTCCAATCACTTTCCTTCTAGTATTGGCCCTTCGTCCAATCTCGCCATCTATTGTTCCATCTGCAGTAAACATTCTACCCAGATATACCAAATCGTCCACTTGTTTCACAATTTCATCTTGCAGAGTAAATACTCTATTCTCCTTTCCACCTTCTCGATTGATTTTGTTCACGTTTACCTTTAGGTCCATGCTCTCACAGACTGTATCAAACTTCCTCACAGCGGTTTGTAGCTCACCCGCACTGTCACGTAATAAGACTGTGTCATCTTCATACACCAGAACTCGTACAATTACGTCACCAACCATTACACCATTTGTATCGGCACATGGTTGCCTATCAAATTTATCCATGTATTCAATGAACAACCACGGTGATATCAAACAGCCTTGTCGCACTTCTTGCTTAACATTAAAGTATTCACTCAAACCTCCTCTCACCCGAAGACATACCCGGTTACCGTTGATAGTGCCCTTATTCCGTTTATTAGACCTTTATTTACGCCATATTCATTTAATATCTCTGACAGCTTCTCCCTATTGACTCTGTCGTATGCTTTCTGCAGATCTACAAATGCACAGTACAGTTTTCTTTTTACACTTAAACACTTTTACATCACTTGCTGGAGAGCAACCATCTGATCAACACATCCTCTCCCTGGTATGAAGTCACCCTGCACATCCCCCATCTTATTTCGTATAGTTTCTCGTACTCTGTCAATCAGTATTCTTCAAAATACGTAGAAAACTGAGAAAGCTCTTTCCTCTGTAGTTCTTGCAATAACCCTTGTTCCCCTTACCCTTATGCAGTGGTACAATGATCGCGTTCTTCTAATACGTCGGCACTTTTCTACAATTAAGGCATACATTGAATAATTCACACAATTATCGTATAAGCTTTACTTTAGCCTTTCACCAGTGATGTCATCTACGCATTTACCGTTTTTCAACCTTTCTACCTCATTTATCCCTATATCCTTCTCAGCTTCATGCACCATTCCTTCTAAATCCTCCTTGTTTAGCCCTTCAGTCTTACTTTCCTCACTACTGTACAGCTCTCCGATGCCAATATTTACTCATTTCATAATCGTCCCATTCTATTTCGTTGCTCGTATTCATCATTCCTACAGCTTTCTGTTTTGAGCCACGTTTTGTATTTTTGAAACATTTTCAGAACAGTTTTCTTTCCCTCAAAATCAATCTGCATTTTCTCCCCTTCCATAGCCATCACTTCCTCTTTACTTATTCTCACTCCCTCTTTATTTATTCTCACTGCCTCCTTCACTTCTTTGTTTCTTAATCTGTACACCTCATACAATCGCTTCTTCTTAGTTTAATTTTTTGCAGCAATCATTGTCATGTACGCATCTTTTTTCTTACGTACTGCTTTTTTTACCGATTTATTCCACCAAGCACATTTTTTTATCTACCGACAGTCGCTCTTCCACATATCAACACGGCCAATTAACAACACAGTTCTGCAAGCTTATTCATGCACTTTCAACGTCAGTGTCTGTTATTTGTTCGTTCCACATTGTTTCATTCACTTTCTCCTCTTTACTCACAGCATCTGCGTATTTCATTCTCGTACCATTGTCTACTAGTATGTCTGCTCTAATTCTGTACGTTGGCACTACGTTTACTTTCCTTCTCCCGACCCACATTTTCCCTAAACACACTCTCGATACAATCAAAAAGTGGTCCGATCCACACTCCGATCCACGCACTACTTTTGTGTCTCTCACCAGTTTTCTAAGTCGTTCATCATACACTATCAAGTAAGTCATACTTTTAGATTCACCTCTTTGCCATGTATACATATGCATATTTTTATGTTTAAACCACGTATTAAATACAATCAGGCTTCTCTCCATACAGATGTTCACCAAGTGTTCACCATTCTCATTGACTCTCATTGGTCTCATATCCCCCACTATTATCACTCTTTCGTTTGGCTTACATACGTTCAACACGTTCTCTACATTTTTCCAGAAGTTCTCACACTCTTGGTCTTTTTCTCCATTCACCGGTACATAGCATGCAATAAGAAAATTTCTTCCAAACTCCACTTTCACTCCCACATTATCACATCTTTTCGCACTTCCACTTACGATCACCCCAACTCCTTTTGCGCCATGCACTTCAGTCTCAACTCCATCATTCAGTCCATCTCCACAGCATCCTTTCCTTTGCTCTTTGTCTCCGATACACAGAAAATATGAAGCTGCCTTTCGTACATTATATTCGCAATTACAAATTCTTTACTATGCATTACTCTAACATTCCACGTACCGACTCGCCATTCATTCCTTGCACAGTCAGCAACGGGGTGTGTCTGTTTCGACCTTGACCGCCCCTTGTAGCCCGGTCGATCCGAGGCAATTGTATTGTTGAATATTGTTGAAGATACTAAGTATTTCAGTATATGTTCCATTTTTCTAAATGTCATTTTTAAAGTAAGCGGTGTGCATCATAAACTTATTATAAAACGACCCTAAATAGTGGCACATTTTTGTATATTGTGCTATGCCGGAAGTACATAAACCAGAAACCCTCGAAATTTGACCTGGCTATTGACTAATTCCTAGAAAAATCTCTATTTATGTGTTAAAAATTTTAAAATGTGCTAGTAATTTTTGGCGCCCCAAAAGATTGCTTACTTTGCTTACCACCTTGGGCCGCCCCTGCCTGTCTATTAGTAACTCTAATCTTTGTTCTTTAATTTGAATGAACTGTTAGTAATAATTTTTGTAATTAAACTTCTGCGTAAGTTCATATTTTAATTTTTTTAAGAATTGCATCAACCGTTTGAATAAAAAAGAAAGCATAAACTACAGTGTACAGATATTTTAAGTTAGAATTAATGTACCTATTGTAGTTACTAGGTTTTGTTTATGTTGTTCATTGTCCAGTATTAATTAATAGCAGGATCAAATGAGAAATTTTATGGTACATGTACTAATCCAAGGGATCGTTATGCTACAAAATGCTTTGTGAAAAGGCTTTAGATAAATTATGTATTTTGTGTGATAAATGTCAGTTATCTTACTTTAAATATACAAGGTTTTACGATAGAGTATAAAACGGCAATTTCTTTTTGTGAATAACCACAAACACTTTTTCTGAAGGGGAACGTTTACAGTATAATAAAGAAGAAACTAATTATATTTCCACATTTATTTTACTAATTACCTCTCCAAATTAATTTTAGCGTGTGTTTTTTATTCTGATTACGAAATGTATGGTTTATTTGTGTTTCCTTTCTACTATACTATACTACTATAGCTATATAACTAACCTTACTACAGTCGGCAGAATTAGCGCTTATATTAATACTGCACGTGTGGTTATATATCTTTATCGCTCTAACTAATGGCATTTGGGTTACAAGATAAGTGTATGTTCAGTTTCTTTCAACCAAAAACCCTGTATGTTATATTCATTTTAAATACCTCCACCGACAAGAGATAACAATAGGGTGAGGGACGTTTGGTATGGCATGGGAATCATCCACTTAAGAGCATAAGGCAGGGACATTTAGTGCTCCTGCCTTATGCTTTTTATGTGTATGTATGCAAAATTACACATTGCATGCATTATAAAAAGGAAAGCATTAATTTACAGAAATACTTACTAAAAGGTGATTAATAAGGAAAGGCTTTAGTCTGATTTAAACCATACATGTAAAAATAGGTGGTTAATAAGTATAATTAACGTATTTCTGTCGTTCATGGACGTTTTTATCTATCATATTTGGTTTACTATTATATACGACTACATATATGAAATTTCCATGGGACGCTGAAGAAAGCAATTAGATTAATTACCAAGTTAGTTTCTTATTGTTAGTAATAATTTGGTTATTTCTTAATTATGCGACAACATTTTACCTAACTGCAAATGTAAATGTGATTAACTGAAAAAAGATTTAATGTGATTTCAATAATGTGATTAAAGTATAATTAAAACATCCCGAAAATGTGTAAACCAAGAGTAGATATTTAACTTGTCTAAGTATTTTGGCCGACCATTTGCATCAGCGGAAACTTTAAAGGTCAGTAAGCTTACGATAAAGAAAAGGGCAATAAAAAAAACCTTCCATTACCGAAAACGATGGATAAAGCTGGTCAGAAGTTTGACACAAACAATATATCAGAAAGTCTACAACATACAGTACAAGATACAGTTTATTGCAAGTACGGTGATACGAGAATGGTTACATTAGAAACACTCAGAAAAACATTACGCCATAAGAAATTGCTAGTAACGATTAGGTTCTAGGTAAAATATTGTTTTCAAATTCAAAAAAGGTTGTAATTGGCGAGCATTGTGCGAAAAAACAAAAGAAGAATCACTATTATTCTTTCCAAAACATAAAGTCAATGTTGTAATTGTTCTAATTGCTTTCCCTAGCGGTTCATGGAAACTTCTTATGCATACTCGTAATTTAACAGGAAACCGATTACAATTGGTCAATTCGTCTATTAGCGACAGAGCGACGTTAATTATGATTATGAATCACCTATTTTCACACACATAAATGAAATCACATAGAATCCTTTTCCTATTAAACACATTTACATATGTGTTTGTATAAGTTACCGCTTTCCATTTAATGATTCCTGGAATGTACAGTTCTGTATGCAGTTAATAAGAAGTAAGCAGTTAAAGCACAGCCTTACGCTTTTAAGTAGATGTTTTCCATACCTCTCCAAGCATGCGTTATCCTATTGTTATCTACTTTTGGCGCAGGTACCCCATGGCTTACAACATGGCTTTCTTCTTAGTTAACCGTCTGCAGAAAATTGAATACTCATTTACCATCTAACCCAAACCCCATGCGTTGATTATAATTTCGTTTATAGACTTTAACAAATAAATAAGTTATCTACGCATGCACCAAGCATGCGTAGTACTTAGGTAATACCTTGCCTTACAATTATATCTATCTAACTTTCATAACTAGAAGTTGATATGTTGTCTCTAATAAGAATTGTAAAATAAAATATAAAAGAACATCGTTTTTGGACTGCAACTTTTTGCTCAAAAGACCTAGAAACCAATCATGTTGTCGTACAGAAGCCATTACTCTAAGGAATCCTATGGTCCAAGTTTCAGACCAAAAAACCTTTCCAGAAGAACGTAGAAAAGCATGGCCGGACGGAAGGACACTGTCCACAAATACTTTTCCCTTTAAAGCAAAATGCGCTAAAAAAGCAAATCATCTGGACAACTTATACTTTGTTTCCCATTAAATAAATAAAAAAACAAGTTATATAGAAGCCTCCTTAAAGAAAAAAAGGTGAAATTTCACAAATATTAGCAAATTAGCCTTCGATTATATCATCATGCCCTGCAGCTTCACGTTTACAATCTCATTTGTCGATACACACTACATATACAAGAATAATATGAGAGTTCTGTACTATTGTACAGCTACAATACAAGAATTTTCCTGATGTAGTGATAAATTCTGCAGAGTTACTGATTTGTCCAAAAATAATTAGGTAGTCATTTACTTTTGTTTGTTTGTTTTGTTATTGTTTAATTTTTCGTATTATCCCCGCCAGAAGTGTTTCCTGCTACGTAATTCATAAATGAATTTAGCTGTTCAATTTGTTTATACTGTCTTCTCATATAAAACAGTGAATTAAATAAGGATGGTGAACATTCGTAGTGCATTTAACGAAATCGACATACGGTATTGAATAAGCAAATGTAGTAGAGAGAGTAAACGGATAAACGCGAAATCAATTTGTTTTATATGTATATGAATTTAATTCTCATTTGAGTAATACTACGTAACCTCCATTTGCTTGTTTATCCTTTGACTGTTTCCTCATTTCCTAGATTTACTTCTTTTAATCATCATTTATTACACACTTTTAATCAATTCTTTTCAGAACTACTCCCTTTCTTTTATTGTTACAAAATAAATCACAATAAATAAGTAATAATTGCATTTTGGCATTCTGCAGCTTTAAATTCTGCCATCTCAGGTTATATTTTCTAATCAGAATTTATTACAACGAAAATACGGTCCATTTACTATGACATAAGAGCCGCCATTTGTTAAGGTAGGTCAGCGCAGCTGTATCCAAACAAACGATGTATCTAGTGAGTGTTAACAATTAACAATTGTTTTTAAATCGAATTTGTATTATAGTGAAAACTGTTCTATTAAAAGTAAGTAAATGTCTCATTTACGCTTATTAACGTTCATATTTCAATTAACAAGGTGGCAATATTTATAAGTTTCATTCATTTCTAACCAATTTTTTCGAAACGATTTAAAAGTTTTATACTTTTTGTTCATATTGCAATAACTAAAATACTTTGATTACAGAAATAAATTCTTGCATTAGTAATTCTACATCTGTTTAAGCAATGGTAATGTGTTGGGCTCCAGAATGCAAGCATTTCAACCAGGGGGAAACCTGTAAATTCTACAGATTTCCAAGGGATGAGAAAGAACAAAAGAAGTGGAAGAAAGTGGGCGTGCTTAATAGTTTAGAAACATACAACAAGCACTTTAATTACTTTCCAACATATATATATATATATATATATATATATATATATATATATATATATATATATATATATATATATACATATGTAGGTATAGAAGGTTATGCAATCGAGTTTTTTTTCTCTATCGCTAAATCGGCTTATTAACTCATTTTACTACTTTTGGCCAAGTTTCGTCAAGATCGGCCATGATGTCTGCGGGTGAGTGTGCGGGTTCGGGTGAGTGTGTGTGCGCGTGTGTGTGCGCGTGTGTGTGCGTGTGTGTGTGCGCGTGTGTGTGCGCGTGTGCGTGCGTGTGCATGCGTGTGCGTGGGTGTGCGATCGTGTGCGTTCGTGTGCGTGCGTGCGCGTGCGTGTGCGATCGTGTGCGTGCGTGTGCGTGCGTGTGCGTGCGTGTGTGCGTGCGTGTGCGTGCGTGTGCGTGCGTGTGCGTCCGTGTGCGAGCGTGTGCGTGCGTGGGTGTGCGTGCGTGTGTGTGTGTGTGTGCGTTTGGGTGCGTGTGTGTGCATGTGTGTGCGTGCGTGCGTGCGGGTGCGTGCGTGCGTGCGTGCGTGTGTATGTATGGATGTATGTTAGTATCCACGATAACTCCAGAACGAAAATACCTACGTACTTAAAATTTTGTATTTAAGCTTGTTTTCGTTTGGCTTAGAGCTGAGAGCTGATTAGATTTTTAGAGAAATCCAGCGGTGAAGGGGGGGGGGTTATTAGGGTCAGTTTTTGTTTTTATCGAATATTTATAAAACAGCTGCATATTTCAAAGTTATAAAAATACCCTGACATAGACCTTAAACTTATCGATTAATTATGTATACAGTTTTTTGATACGACGCATAATTTAGCAGTAAAAAATTCCTAAGGTACAATTTAAGTGGTAGTTCAAAATTTTTCAATATCTGAATAACGATTCATTATATTTTTAAAGAAAATTTATAATTTATAATTTATAATGCAAGGTAAGTTTAAAAAATAATTAAATATCAATGAAAATGGTTAAAATGTATCATTGATTATAGAAGTGGGTGGCTTTGGAATTTTTTTTTAAGTTAACACGTATTATTTATGTCTATCTGGAATGAAGTTTTAAACGTCATTCTGACATAGATTACTGTTTTTGTTTTTACAATATTGCCTGTTTTCGTTATGAACGTATGAAATAGGTTGCATAGTTATGCTAAAATAAATTATAATTAAAATTATTTCATTTCTTTTAATTCTAGATGTCTACTAATGCCTGTCTGTTCAGAAGTTATAAACGTTTATGTGACATAGAGTATTGTTTTTGCTATTAAAATTTTGCATATTTACGTGATGAGCTTATTATAAAAGTATTTAAAGATATAATTATTCTAAAAAAAGGTTATTAAGATTATTCCATTTTGTGGGTTGGAAGGTCGCGTGGTGTTCCACACCAGATATTTATTATTGTTAACAATAGTTAATTAACAGTAAACAAATCACAAAATAAAAAACAATCATGCAGTTGAATTTAAGTGATGAAACATCATCGTCATCAGCTGTTGATGTGTAAGAAACTATATTCCTTTATTTTATTTTTCCAAATTAATGTAATTATTTTTACAGTAGTAAGTATTTCAAGGAGTACATTGGAACAATCCAGTACATCAACATCTACAATGGAAATGGAAGTTTAATCAACTGCGAAACTCTAAAATTTGGGAGAATCAAGTTACGCTACGTTGGATGCTGAAAATTATTTTCCAAAAAAGGAGTGTCAAGGCGTGAAGGTAAAAATTCAGCAATATTTATGTCTCTGTTCAATTTAATCGAAGATATAGAAATGAATTATTATTTCAATAGAAAAGTGGACATAATTGATAAGATAGATCAGCTGTTTCTTTGCTTAATGAGGCTTAGATAGAATTTTCCCCACAGTAATATTGCGCAAAAATTTAATATTTCCCAAACTACAGTAAGCAACATAGTAATTTCTTGTATACGTGTATTACATACTGTTATTTATAAACAGGTGATGGGTACTATTCCAAGCAGAAAGATTTGTTGGCTGACATGTTTTAGCACATTTACAAACTGCCGCATAATATTAGATTGTACAGAAATGTTGACTATATCTAGTAGGTCATCAATGAAGACACAAAAAATGACTTACAGCAATTATAAACATAATAACACATGGAAGGCACTAATAGGTGTTGCACCAAATGGTGTAGTTACATTTGTTAGTGACCTATACCGAGGGTCGACATCAGACAAAAAAATTGTGCAAGACTGTGATATTTTAAAACATTTACAGCCGTGTGATTAAATTTTATCAGGTAAAGGGTTTTTACCGAAAGACATTTTACCTAATGGAGTATATGTGACTATACCTCCATTTTTACTACCGCTCAGTTTACACCCGAGCAAGTTCATCAGATAGAAGTAATAGCACAACCTAGCATTCATGTCGAAAGGGCTATTCAAAGAATTAAATGTTATAAAATATTAAAATTTCTGCCCAATCAATGTATCCAACATGCAAGTGTTATAGTACAAGGTGAGTCAACGATAGAGTAAAGTTCATTATCTCATTTATTTCGAGAATTACGCAAAAACGTTAAATATAAAAGTTTTAGAGAATATTAAGGTGCATAATAAAGTACTTATCTTTTTTGGGGTTTTTTAATGGTGTACTTTAAATTATAGAATCTAAACGTTTCGACAACACTTACAATTATCTTCGTCAGTAGCAATGTTTGTTAAAAATTGTTAAAGGTAATTGAAATTATGTCTATTAAATGATTTCAGCATTATACGGTTTGATGAATTTATTTTTTCTAATAGAAATATTCATAAATGAAAGCTATGTAAAATATTTTTATAAAATTTCAGCTCATAGCAATTACATTTTTTATGTTTACATCCATTGTAATTAAAAAAACAGACTATAGATACTTTATAAAATAAATTCTCTTTTCTCGTGTATTAAGAATATTAATGGAGCAGTTAACCGGTATAATATGCACTATTATTCGACAGTTAATCCATTCTGGGTGCGGGAGGTTCAAAATCAAAACCATTGGTCACTTAATGTATGGTGTGGAATCAAAAATCTTCGAGTTATCGGTCCTTATTTTTTCCGCGTACCACTTAACGGGCATAGATATTTAAACTTTTTGCAAATTGAATTACCACAGCTTCTTGAAGAAGTTGATAACATTGAAAGGGAACAAATGTGGATTCAGCAAGACGGAGCTCCTGCTCATTACTATCGGAAAGTTCGTGATTTTTTAAACAATCGTTACCCACAAGAAGATATGGAAAATAGGATACGAGATGCCTGCAGGACAATAACTGCCTTTATGCTAAGGAGCGCGCAAGAAAATATAGTAAACAGATTAAACATATGTATCCAAGTAGACGGGCATACTTTTGAACACTTATTACGTTATAATAATTAAAAATAAGCTAGTTAGTAGGAAAATTATTATTATTTATATATTTGTTTTATGTTTCTACAATTAACGTGCGTAAAAATGGAAA
The DNA here is from genome assembly GCA_036346205.1 of Vesta saturnalis. Lineage (NCBI taxonomy): Eukaryota > Metazoa > Arthropoda > Insecta > Coleoptera > Lampyridae > Vesta > Vesta saturnalis. The sequence continues at coordinate 1,320,210 of JARFJB010002439.1, read as the reverse complement.
AAATCTAAATAAATCGCAAACTACTAAAACTAGGTATATGACATGCTCAATAAAAGTTGGGGGGTTTTATAAAAGCTATCAGAAAATATAATAAAATATAGGGTGTGCCATTTAAAAAAGTCGAAATTTTTTAAATTAAAGTAGTCGATATGTATAAATTTATTTTGAACGCCCTGAAGTATCTAAGTCAAATTTATTTACATATATCTTTTTTGCCATCCTCATAAAACGTTTACACCAAATATGTGTATTCCATTATCAAAAACAATCGCGGCACTGTCTTTTTTTTATAAGAGTAAAAAGTAATTATTTTCTAAAAATATTAAAATCTTAGAAAAACTACTAGGTTTAGGTATATGGCATTATTAACAAAAACAAAAAGTTATAGAATTTCATATAGAATCTAAAAATAAATTAAAAATATGGTGTTCCATTAAGGAAAACGTATGTTATATTCGCCACGCTTTTTTGAACCACCCTGTATACTCAAAAATTATTTTGAACTATGCACCTTAATATTCTATAAAACTTTTATATTTAAAGTTTTGCGTAATTCTCGAAACAAATGAGATAATGAACCTTACTCTATGGTTGACTCACCCTGTACAAGTGATAGGAGCTGTAACCAACCTTCAATATCCCTTAATTAAAAAAATAGTGTAACGTTGATGATAGTTAAATAAAGTGTAAGTAGTGAATTGAACTAGTGTAAGTATGGTCTTTCAATGTTTCTGTATAATGAATACCTATGTTAAATAAATTGATAAAAAACGAATAAAGGTTTTTCATTTATTTTCCAAAATATAGGGTATAAATTTCTGTAAGTAAAATTTCTGTAGAACCTGTATGTTTGGTGTCCATTCATTGTCCTTGTCCACTTCAAAGCACTGGGTTTCCTGGGGAGTCTAAATAACTAAAAATATTATTCTTTTTTACATATACGCAACTGTCCCTGGATTTGATGATAATAATGTTGTTTTTATTTATGACGGTCTCATGATTTTCGTTTTTGTGAATTATGTAAGTTTTGTCGTTAAAATATCACTTAATTGTGCATTCCTATTTCCTATCCTGCAAGAAGCTCCTAAATAGCCACAGGTATGCAGCCACAAACCTGTGTGTTGAACAGCAATACCTGTTGCTAGGGTAGAAGCCTCAAATGCAGCATTTTCATGTTATGGTCTCCACTGAATAGCCTTTATTCCTGCCAAGTTATAGCCCTCTCATAAATTCTTATAAAAAGAGTCAAAATCTCTATTTTTTAGCAGGCTGATAATACAGTGCCAAACTTACTGACAGTTAGTCGGTACTTCCTGGCTAAATACCAGTTTAGATTTTGGACCTGATGACACGTAGCAGCAATAATAGAAGCTCTTACTGCCCTATCAATTCTACATTTCTCTGTTATATATACTTCTCTATCTTCTGCTGCTAGAAAGTCTGGTGACAGAAGTATTTCTTCATGTTAGGGTATATTGAGTACATCAGCGGTTGGTTCAGGTTGTAAAATCCAAGTAAAGCTGACCACACTTCTCTTTAGTTCTTTTCTAATACTGCGAATTTCCTCATACGTAGCAAACCGTGCTACTGGCTGATAGTCTGGCTTACTTAGAGGAAAAATATCAGACAACTTTACGATCGTCTCTGTTGCTGGTGGTCCTAGTATTTTCCAAGCACAAGCCGTGTTTACTGATTACATTATGGTATGCATATATGCACAATGCGACCATACGGTGGCAAATGGCTTACCCTCTAGGACAACTACATTTAGCATCTGTGATTGTCCCATGGTTTATATCAATCGCTACCTATGCTAGGAATATAGGAATTACATTTTAATAGAAGTAAAAGTATGAATATACTCACCTCTAAATCATATGTTTTGTTCCTCATGCTAGATATGCCCCTAATTACAGCCGGATGTAAATTCGGCTCAAAACGAAAATGCATAATGTGCCCACTAGTATATGCATTTTCACCCCCCTTTAACTGCTTCATGTGGTCCTTTAAGAAAGTCATGATGACACATGAAAATAACGTGTTTGAAAGTCATTTTTCTGCTAAAATATAAAGAAATTGAAATTTGGCTTCAATGAAAGTTGAGGTTAAGTTACAAGTTTTCAATTAATATTCGCAATATACACTGTTTAGCAAATATATTTCCAATTCTTAATACTCACTCAATATCGCGTTTACACTTGCTTGTACTAAATTTAACAACCAAAGCTTCAAATACAGTTTATGTTTTATACGTAAACACCACCTTGTTTTGATACAGCTGCGCTCACCTACCCCTCCAAAATGGCCGCTATACGTCACACTAATTGGCCGTATAATTGAAGACCTTAGAGCAACAGCCATACATGCCATAAAACTGAGTTTTTGAAAAAATGAACTTTAAAGTTTATAACTAAATCCGGAAATATTAAGAAATGTAGTAAAAAAATTATAACTTGCGATTTCGAAATTTCCAACCGTTCTTCAAAGAATGCTGGAAAAAAGGTTAGAAAAAATAAAGCCGTTCTTGTGAAAAAAATTAATTTATTCAAAAAATGTGGCTTGTACCTTTATTACATTAAAAAATTTTTACAAACGCCAAATCGTAAACGTATTGCCATAAGTTGTTCATAACAAGAACTGAACAGTGAACATTTAAAAAAAACATTGCTGTAACAACATATTACCTTGTTACATTAGGAAAATATATGAGAGCATTACTGTAAGTATGTAGTTTAAACAAAGAAAATATAACAATATTAAAAATAAACCAGAACTCTTTTAGTTTAATCAAAGTTTAATTTTCGTCGTCAATGTCGCTAAAGTTGTCCAACTGTTCTATCTCATCATTATCAGCCTGTGCGATGCCTACATTATTATCTTCAACAACGCCAATCTCCTTGTAGTAGTTTTGATATATTGGCGGTATGTACCTTAGAAGTGCTGAAAGATTGGCAAGTTTTTTTGGATTTAATGGAACAGGAGCATCGTATTTCGTTTTTAAAAAATCTCTTATACTCTGGTGTACTGATTCTTACACCTCTTTTGCCAATATTAAGGGATTTAAATCCTTCATTCCAAAGGTGTTTAAAAAACAGTACATTTGGACTATCAGATACGAACTTAAATGCATAGATTTTACTGAAGTTTAGTTTCTCCTTATTATCAGTCTGAGTTTTCTTTGTAATTTGCAACTGTAAGTCCTTAAAAGACAAAATGTCATCATCAGGAGAATATACTTGTTTTAAATAGTGGCGTTTATACTTTTCGATAATAGCAAAATCACGATCTGATGGAAGATGCTGTCTGCTGATTCTCTTTTACTCATAGCATTTTTAATCTGAACGTTGAGAAAGTCACAAGTTTTGCAAGTGTCGGTTTTGGGCAGCTTAAATCCGATGTTAAATTCCTTGCAAAATACGTTCCTATAGTAGCTTTCTTTTACTGGATGTAAATCTTTATTTTTACACCATTCAAGGTAGTAGTCATGGTAGAGAGCAGAAATGGATAAGTCATGATCTATGTATACCTTATTAGGATTTTTTTGTCTACTGTAATGACTTGTATATTTGGGGATGGACTTAATGTGCGTCTTTACGTTTTCAACATCACTGTCACTAATCCTATTTGCTCTGTTCTGGTGTTTGCCACGTTTATCTGCTTTTGGAGTGATAGCACCTTCGCTCATCTGTCCAAACAAAGGTTGGACCTTTTTTTTGAATTTTGAAGTCCATGGACCGCAATAAACGCTTGTTTGCATATCTAGACGTCAACACCTAATATTTTGACCAACATTGCGCGACGATACGTTTTTTTTTGTTTTTCAGGGTATCTCCTTTTTTCGGGACAGATTTGATTTGGGAAAAAAGGTAAATATTTTGTTTGTCGTAATCTGCTAAATCCCAAAAAGTGTTAAAGATTTGAATTTCTTGTTTTTTCAAAGCATCCCGACATTTTCGGCGACAGTTACATGGAGGTCCAATTTCTCGCTCAGGTACTTGTTTTTGTCGTTTATTGACATAACTGTGACTCAAATTTCGTTTTATTTTTCTTTTATATCGGGCCTGCCTTCCAAGGCTTGCTTTGTGCCATCTTGAAGAAGCAGCTTTGTCTGGTGTGGGCATAGAACCTCTTTTACTTAGAGAAGCATTTTCTGTTGTCAGATAAGAAAAATTATTTTCCCAAAAGCGAAAACCTACGTTAACATTTTGCTGAAATATTCACTTAAGTCGTTAACTATAGCAATATCAAGTTAAAAATGGTTAATTAGTAGCATTTGTTATTATTTTCATATCAAATCAAAAGTTGAATGGCATTTAGTTCAGGATTCGTTTTTTACTCCAACATCACACCTTTCGTACACTTTTTAAGGCATGAAGGGGATAAGCCACAATTAGATATTGTGCGTAAGATTGATGATACATTATGAATATTATATATATATATATATATATATATATATATCTAAACATTACGGTGGTACAAGCAATAAGCAAATGTGACAGTTTAGCGTTAAGAAAATATAACAACATCAAATCCAATATTTAAAAAAGAAATTTAAGCCACAATATTTTTACTTAACAAGGGGATAAGCCAAATATTTTGATTACTCACTTGCCCATCATCATCTGAAGCTGTTTCACTCTCACTATGACTTTGTACATAATCTTTCTCTTGTACACTATCATCAGACCCAAAATCTGACCCACAATCACTTTCAGATCCTTCATAATACAATGTATCTTGTCGATCCGTTGTACTACTTGACGCCGCCATGATGCAAATACTGTGGCTTGTACTGTTTTTGCACGTCAAATAGTTGATTTTATTTTACAAGCAACAAGAATTTTGAACGATTGTGGCGCCATCTATGGTACAGTTGTAATGACTTTTACTTCGTAGGTAGGTACACTGAATCATTGAAAATGAACAGGGCTATGCAACCAACATTACAGGATCTAATTTACGTTTTTAGAACTGTCTATAAATATAAATATAAACATAAATAACGCTTAAGTCAGATTTACAGTTTTGTATTTCAAAAACTAATTAAGCATAGCAACCTTTTGGAAAATTATTCATATTGTCATTTTAAAAAGATTTTCCCATTATGTGTAAATTGGGTTGCATAGCCCTGTTCATTTTCAATGATATATTTTTCATATTACACCATAATAATTGTATGTGATGACGTAGTGGTAAACACTCCTGGCGAGGATAGTATTTATAATTAAGGACAAATTTATTTGACATAATCTATATGATAACCAATAGTTTGAAATAAATCAAAAGAAAGCATTAAATTTAGGTTTTGGCCATAGCTATCAACAGTGCGTAATGAAACTCTTTAACAAACTGTAAACAATTGAAAACTGTACGATAATAAGTTTATTAAAGAACTATAAGTATATCGTGTAGACAATACAAGAACGCTATATAAAAAAGTAAATATCTATTCTTTATCTACGAGGATATAAATTACAAATGTATTTATCTAATCAAGAAATAAATTCGAAATCTTATTTAATTAAAAAGAACAATGAATCTTACTAACCCATAAATATTGATAAGTACCCATATAATAAAACACTTTTGGAAACAGAAGAATTCAACTGTAAATTAAGTTAATCGTGCAGCAATAATTACAAGAATGGATTGATCATGTTCTTGGGTTATTTCCTAGTCTGTTATTACTACTTTAGGAAATACAGACTTAGGGAATTCAACATAATTATACTATTGATTAAAATGAAAGGAAATGGAAGTATACTTTAATATAAAATTATAAAGTATTCATATTATTTTTAAAGTACGTAGTAAAATTAAGGTAAATTTTCTTTTGTTTCCTTTCGTCTTAAGTAAATATTGAAATCAAAACTTTTAGGCATGTAATAGAGACCTTAAGTTTTTTTATATACAGGTGTGCATAAATTTTAAAAATGAAGTTTTTGACGAAGCGCGTATAGTAAGTATTAATTACATAACATTTCTAATATTATTTTTATATATATATATATATATATATATATATATATATATATATATATATATATATATATATATATATATATATATATATATATATAGCGTGTTCAGCGAGGAATGGGACAGTGCAATATCTCGAGAGTGGATGAAGATTTTTAAATTATGAAAATATTTTTGTAAATATCTTCCAAGGGCGCACATTTGTTGGCACAAAGATTTGAATCAACGCCCGTCACCGCCAGGTGGCGCTATCTCACTTCAATTTTTTAAATACAATGCCCTATTTTTTATTTCATTTTTGGATTCTATGACATATCTGTGATGACTTTTATTAAGACTCCTACCAACCTATCTTTTGTAGTTTCTGAGAAAAAAAATAATTTTTGGAATTTTATTAATTGAAAGCATACAAATTAAATTAAGTGTTCAAATGTTTCTCCATCATTTTCTACACACGTTTGATAACGCCTAATTAATGTAACACTAGTTGCCGCTCTTAAAGTTTCTCGTGGTATGTTTGCACAAGCAATTCTAATTTTGTTTTGTAACTCCTCTACATCTCTAGAAGGTGTTTCATACACTACACTCTTTAAATGTCCCCAAATAAAGTAGTCTAAGGGACTAAGGTCAGGAGTACGAGCTGGCCACATAATGGGACCATTTGTACCTATACATCGTTGCGGAAACACTCTACTTAGATAATTTCTCACTATTGCGCTATTGTGCGCCGGTGCGCCATCCTGTTGAAAGTACATCACTTGCCGCAGATTTACATTTACATCTTCAAGCAAAGGAGGCAGTTGATTTTCAAGAAAATCCAAATAGTGTTGGCCTGTTAAGGTACCATTAAAAAAATATGGGCCAATCAATTTGTCATCTATCATTCCGCACCATACATTTATGTTCCATCTCACTTGGAAATTGGTTGCTCTTACCCAATGAGGATTTTATGACGACCAGCAATAGGAATTGTGGCGATTAACGATTCCATTGTTTGAAAAATTACTTTCATCAGACCACACGATACGACCTAGAAAATTAGGGCCTTCCGCATAATGTTCCATAAAAACTCCGGTGATAAAATTAAGTCTGCGATCTTGATCTCCTGCATGCAGTCCATGTACCAAATGAATTTTAAATGGTTTGTATTTATTAGATTTTAATATTTTATGGACAGAACCAACTGATACGGCACACTCTTCAGAAATAGATCTCACAGACAGATGAGGATTATAAGCTACACATGCTAATACACCGACGGTGTGTGCTTCATCTGTTGCTATCTTTGTGCGATTCTCGCACTTACGGTGAGGGAAATGACCGGTTCCCCTCAAAATATTTGCTACACGAACAAATGTATTTTTTCCGGGATGGCGTCGATCGGGAAACCTGGAAGCATACAATACTTATGCAGCCCTTGCCTTTTTCTACATTCACCATAAATTATTACCATATCAAAATATTCTTCGTTAGAAAACGTAAACATAATTATGGAATTTGAAGATGCACAGACGATTTTCAAAACTGAAACTGTAAATTGACAGAAACTTGACAGACACTTCATTACGCGTTTGTTTTCATGGCATGATAAATGTTTCACATGATTCTTAATCAACGACTGTGATAAGTTGGTCCCCCTTACAATTTAGTGTACAGCGTATCGCATTATTTCGGCGTTATCTGCATTATTATTGTGGAAGAACAATCTTTTATCTTTCATTTGGTATAAAATTTGCTATTTTGTCTGTATCACTCAAATGTTGTGAGCAGTTCCTGAAATTACGTTTTTGTGCTAAAATTCCAAGGATTATTTTTTTCTCAGAACTACAAAAGATAGGTTGGTAGGAGTCTTAATAAAAGTCATCACAAATATGTCATAGAATCCAAAATGAAATAAAAATAGGGCATTGCATTTAAAAATTGAAGTGAGATAGCGCCACCTGGCGGTGATGGGCGTTGATTCAAATCTTTGTGCCAACAAATGTGCGCCCTTGGAAGATATTTACAAAAATATTTTCATAATTTAAAAATCTTCATCCGCTCTCGAGATATATATACACAGTACGTCCGTAAATTAATTTAAAATTAAAGTATTTGTTTCTTGAAAAAATGCTTGGACACATCGATTAGTATTTTTAGTTGCGCATTTTTTTTATAATACAGGGTGTTTCATAATAAAAGATATGACCACATTTTCTATTTTTTTAAATGGAACGCCCTGTAGATTATGTCATATTCGGATTCTACTGCAAATTCTAGATATTTTTAGTATAGGACATTCGTTTAACTTATCCCGATTGATCGATGAATCAAATGCGCACTTGTGTATGACTATCCTTTTCTACATATTGAATACAATGTACACTATTAGCTAACGTGTTATTCCAAGAGTGTCGTTTTGTATGGATCAAGTAACTAACAAGGGTAACGTTAACAACAACTTAAGTTTTCTTTATACGAACAGGTTTGATACCATTAACTACTTCACATAAATAATAATGTTTGCAAATAAAAGACAAAAGTTTTATTTACGTATCGTAGATGTACGCACATAAAAGCATATTATTTTCAATAAAACTTAAAACGTAGCAGATAAATTTTGGTAAGTTATTATATATTCTAAAATGTTGTAAAAATTTTGTAAATAGGTATTTGTAGGTTAAGACCAATGAACCCTTCCAAAGTCAGGAAGTAATTGTTCCAATACTTTTCTACATAAAAGTGGCGATTATATATCTTTGACGGCAATACATTTGTGAGTTAATGGTTATTTATTTGATTTATTCATAAAGATTGAATTTTTTAGCAACGCTACTAATAATTATGCTTTGAGAAATCATTCGAATTGCAAAATACGTAATGATAATTTCAGTCATCGGTGTTTATTTATACACTTGTTTGTGTAGAAGATTATTATACTGCAATTCAAAATTATTGGTGTATTTAATGTAATTGAATTATAGTACTTTTTTAAACTTATTCAAAGTATCGTTTCAAACACAATATAACCAATAATGTAATAAAACGTAAATTTGTCCATTCACATTTAACCATGACTGTGTTGAAAATAATTTATTGTTATAAATTATAATGTTAATGTACAATAACATACATTATATGTTATTATTATAATTATTATAGATTATTATTAAGTTTTTGGAGAAAACTGTTTGCGTTAAGAATTCAATTAAAAACAAGAAACTAAATGTTCAGTACACTTCATTTTCTGTATCTGTGTTATCGTTTGGATGTATAATTGGATTGACTTGGACACCATAAATTTTTTCTTGTTCCCAAGACTTTAGAATTTCAGCTTCTGCAATATATTCTATTTGCAAATTTGTGAGTTAATGGTTATTTATTTGATTTATTCATAAAGATTGAATTTTTAGGAATGCTATTAATCATTATGCTTTGAGAAAATATTCGAATTGCAAAATACGGAATGATAATTTCAATCATCGGTGTTTATACACTTGTTTGTGTAGAAGATTATTATACTGCAATTCAAAATTATTGGTGTATTTAATGTAATTGAATTATAGTACTTTTTTAAACTTATTCAAAGTATCGTGTCAAATACATTATAACCAAGTGTTTCTTACTTATTGAGTACATAAAAAAAATACACCATAATGTAATAAAACGTAAATTTGTTCATTCACATTTAAGCATGACTGTGTTGAAAATAATTTATTGTTATAAATTATAATGTTTTAGTGTACAATAACATACATTATATGTTATTATTATAATTATTATAGATTATTATTAAGTTTTTGGAGAAAACTGTTTGCGTTAAGAATTCAATTAAAAACAAGAAATTAAACGTTCACTACACTTCATCTTCTGTATCTGTGTTATCGTTTGGATTTATAATAATTGGATTTACTTGGACATCATAAACTTTTTCTTGTTCCCAAGACTTTAGAATTTCAGTTTCTGCATGTTTAATCGTTTTTAACCAAACTGAAGGTGAAACTGTTTCTAACGCTTCTTTCCACATCTGTTTGACATTATCATCCCCATAACCATCTCTTCCAATGTGTTTATCATAATAAGCTTTGCTTATTCCCCATACCATTTCTATTGGGTTAAATTGACAGTGGTAAGGAGGCAAGCGTAAAATTTCGTGTCCATGTTCTCTAATAATATTATCGACCAAATATTGTTTCTCTTCCTTATGTAGCTTTGCTATATGTAGTAATTCCGTTTTAAATGCTTTTTTATATGTAGTAATTCCGTTTTAAATGCTTTTCATGAGTAATTTTTTTCCCCTAAGCCACTCTGTAATTTCTTCTTTTTTTCCAATTTGTAGTTGGTTGGCGATTGACAATTTGTGAATGGTACGGAGCGTTATCCATAATGATTATAGATGGCTTTGTTAAGTTTGGCAAAAGTTGATTTGTTAACCATTTAACAAAGTTTTCCGAATTCATACAATCGTGATAATCGCTGCTTTTATTTGTGGTAGAGAATATAAGTTCTGCTCCTTCCACAAAGCCATCTTCTGTTCCAGCATGTAGAACTATATAATGTTTGCCTTCCCCACCAAGATTCTTAAAGCATTTTGAACTGGAATCTTCCCATATTCTTTTGTTGCTTCCTTTTACAAATATCCATGTTTCGTCGAGATAAACGAACTGCTTGTAGATATCTTGTTTCATATAAGCGATGTAACTTCTCAAAAATTTTAATCTCATCGATGCTATTGAAGTTTTTTCGCAAAGAGCTTTTCTATTGTTAGTTTGCTTGAAATGAAATCCAATGTCCAACAAAACGTGATAGAGGCTAGTCCTTTTACACTCAACGATACCTCTTTCTTTAATTTTTGTTAAGAGCGTATCTAATGTAACATGTTCATGGTTAATATACATGTTGTAAATTGTAGTACGGATTTCACTTTTTTGTCGTTGATCCATGTCTTTTGTTTTTAGACTTTTTCGTTGAGGTTCATTTTCCTTGTTTTCTTCTTGATTTTGATGTCGTCGTAAAGCATTAGAAATAGTTTTCGTGTCAATTTTCAAAGCATCGCTAACCCTTGCATGCACTGCTGTTAATGGTGATAAGGGCCCGTTGTTCTGTTTTTCTTTATTAAAGTATTCGACTAAGTTATGAATCAATTCGTCTACGGTAATTGACCTACGAGGCATGTTGATGTGCTACAAATGAAAACATAAATGTTATCTCTTTCTGTAAAACGAATTAATCTTTACCTTAAATGAACACTAGAAAGTAATGTGGTTCTGAAAAGAACCGATCTTTTACAATATTAACTCAAGAAGGAATGAATAAACGAAGAAACAAACCAACCGGCGAGCGTACGTAACCTCAATCAACGTATAAGCAAATAAAGGACAGTTGTTCTGTGGAAAGGTTGGTATCAGTGCTCATATTTTTGTTTTAAATTACAGACGACGGTCATTTCGTGATTTAATGCATACATGACGTCATCGGGATAAGTTAAACGAATGAACTTTATAATATACCCTTGGTCTATCTATCTCCGTTTCTGAAATATTGACACCTGAAGAATGATTTAATTATTTTTATTGATTTGTTAAAATTATTTTTTAAATATACTAAATTAATTAAAGTAATTGTTCAAAATGTGCTCCATTCACAGCTGAACAATGTTCAAGACGGTAAATAAATTCTGACAACTTCTGGTGGTGTAGCGCGTATTTCTCTTCGGATTCTTTCTCTCAGGTCTTCCAAATTGGCAGGTCTGTTCATGTAAACCTTAGATTTCAGGTATCCCCACAAGAAGAAATCTAAGGTCTGGTGACCTAGCAGGCCATTCTATGGGACCCCGCCTTCCTATCCAACGACGATGGAACATTTTATCTAAATACGCACGAACAGGAGCTGCATAGTGAGGTGGGGTTTCCTGCTGGAAAAAAAGTTGTTGATCTGGGAGATCTGGTTCTTGTGGATCCGGGAATTGAGTTATTAATACAGGAAGTAATTGGAACTGGAGGAATTCGAGATACATCTGACCGGTTAATGTTCCTTCGAAAAAATAAGGACGTAGTGTTCTGTCTCCAACTGGACGATACCATACATTTAACTTTTGTGGACGTTGTGTGTGCGCCTCCATCATCAAATGCGGGTTGATTGTGGCCCAATACCTGCAATTTTGCCTATTGATGATACCGTTGAGGCAGAATATAGCTTCCTCCGAAAAGATAATCTTTCTCACAGCATTTTCGTCTTGGTTACAGATATTTTGCATATACTCACAAAATTCATTACGCCTATCAAAATCATCTTCAGATAACTCTTGAAGCGGAATAACTTTATAAGGGTGATATTTGTTTCTCCCGACGACGTTGTGTACCGTAGATTTCGATAAAGTTAGGTTTCCAGCGACATATAATAATGCAATGTGTGGATTTTCTTCTACAGATAATAAAATATTCAGCCGATCATCTTCACTTACACTGGGACTATCCCGAACATGGCCGAATTCTCGAAATTTTGCTTCCACTCTGCTGACCACAGTTTGCGAAATGGGAGGACGATCAGGATGAATTTCGTTAAATAAATGAGCTGTTTCTGCTTAAGTGCGGGTCCTATCTCCATATCCAATCATGCAGAGTATCTCAATCTTCTCCCGTTCAGTTAACCTTACCATATTTTTGTATCACAAGGCCGGAACAAGTTAGACACTTTCAATAATAACGTCTATCTGACAGTTTCACCAACCAATGTAACTACCTTAAAAGTACAGTATTGGACAAGATTGGACAACTATAGAAAAATATGAATTTATTTAAATCGGTTTATTTATTTAAGTAAGGGAATATTTCTTTCCAACATAAACGTGTGTATTATAAGCTGACTTAAATTTATTTCTTATCTGTAATTTTTTGCAGTATTTGAAATATTTTAATAAAATTGTTTGACAAAATTAAAGCAACTAGACCTTTAAGCACTGTTAGTACTCTACGTAGAGGATTCTGTAGCGAGTTAAAAAAGGAAAAATTCTCATTTTTCAAGTGTCAATATTTCAGAAACGGAGATAGATAGACCAAGGGTATATTATACCAAAAATATCTAGAATTTGCAGTAGAATACGAATGTGACATAATCTACAGGGCATTCCATTTAAAAAAATCGAAAGTGTGGTCATCTCTTTTATTCTGAGACACCCTGTATAAAAAAATTGTATTGTAAAAAATGCGCAACTAAAAATACTAATCGACGTGTCTTTGTGTTTTTAAGTTAATTTGTACATTACTTTATGGACGCACTATATACATATATATGTATATATATATATATATATATATATATATATATATATATATATATATATATATATATATATGTATATTTTCGAAAACTTGCACCAATGTAGATCGGGACCAAACGCCCCTCCACTTTTTGAGATAAAAAGTCATCTTCCTTATTTCGCGCACTCGGGATTCTGAAATTTAAAATATAAGATCTTTGGGACGCCTAGATGACGAATCCGTTAAAAAACGCAAATCGAATTTTTGGACCCAAAACTCGAACCTGGAATTGAGCGAATTTTAAGACTGACCATAAATTAAAACCGAGCTATACATTAAGCCAATGACCACCCCCAAATCGCTCCAAACTATTCTTAAACTCATTTTTAGGCCTTTAGAAACATTTTGGATTTTAACCAAATTTGACCCATCTAACCTCAACCCAATCGCTCACAATGTATATGTACCCACAGTTCTTTCTGCTCAGATTCCGTAGAAATTTCATATGTGAACAATATATACTTCTTAAATTTAATATAAAAGGATTCGCTCACCAAATTAGTTGACTATTTATTCATTTTGAACGTTTTTATAATTTACCTTATTTTAGATTATATTCTACTATAATTTAGCAAGACGATATTTCATTCTATAAACAGTTAAAATTACAGTGAGTTTTTAATTATTATTTTTAATTTGAATTAGTTTAAATATTTTTAAATATAAAAATATAAATTCACTTTTTGATGCTTTAAATTTTTAAGTTGGCATTTATGCGCGTCGAATTAATAATTATTAAAAATCCCAAAATTAAAAAAAAACATTTTGCCCAATCAAAAGCATTTTAATATAATTATGTACCTTTTTTGGTTAACAGAACTATGTAAGCATTATTAAAATTAACTTAAAATGACACTGCAATGTAAAAATGTTTATTCGTTTTCATTACTTATTTAAATTTGTATATAAACATGCACATTTGTTTCCAATAAGTTTTTAACTAATTTTTCTTTTTATTAAATTTCAAGTATCTGATTTTAATTGCAATTATGTTACTTTTTAAACTAATTTTATTTATAATAAAGAAACTTTCATATTATATTTAAAATTCTTAATTTCATTGCAACTACAACATTTACATTTGCGCTACTGTAAACGTTACCACTGATTAAAAATTTCGAAGAGAACCTTACGTTTTCAGTATGAATGTTACATTTGTTATTTCTGACAAACGTAACCCATGTCGACATTACTTCACAATTTAATAAAACACTGAATATGTTTCATTAAACCAAACAATTATGATGAGATTATTTTTATTTGTATACATTTATAAATAAAACTATGTATTTATTTATACATTATCGAAACATCTCCAAAAATCTAAATATAAATACATTAATTTTTAGTAACATACTTATGCATAACAGTTTGTAAGTATAAATTTTCTTATTGAATACTTATTCACATTACTATTTCTTTTTAGATTATTTGAAAACCTGCAAAAATGTAAAATAGAATACAAGAATCTAGACTACTTAATATTTTAAAGCTAAAAAGTTTTGATATATAAATATCCAATTATGTATCCTTCAATAAAATAAAATTGAGTACTTTTGTAACTGTTTCGATACAATTTTTTAAATTATTCTATGTGACAACATTGATTGTATTGTTAATAATAAAACCAAAGTTAAGTTGAAATAAACACTAATAAGTATGTGTTTTACATACACATCTTAAATTCTTTTTTATTAAACAAATATGTTATTTTATGGATACATTACACACCTGAAGTATATGGTTAAAATACCATGATTTATTAATGAAAATCGATATAGAAACATTACAAAGTTGTCAACCAATGGCAAGTACGTTACTTTGAAGTAGATTTAAACTTTGTTTTATGTGTATTAATAATTAACTGTATGTACTATGTGTTAATATCTCTCAAACCTACCATTTAAAATATTATTTCTAATTAATACATATGGTTGAAAATAGCGTATTAGAATTCTTTTCCTGCATCTGTCTGCAAATTGGTAGGTTTCCGTCCTTTTTTGAAGATTGTTTGCATGGCCTTGGTAACTTCTTGACCTGTTTTCGTTTTTAATCCTTTAGTCCATAAGTATTTCGAAAAACAATCGTTAACTACTAATATACACTTATAGACCTTATTTTGTTTGGCATATGTGTTAAATTCAGCAAATCTGCTTGCCACAGATCATCAAAACCTCTAATTATTATGCGCCTCCGTTTAAAATTTTTTCGTGCAGGTTTACGCAATTCGTTGACGAGTTGTAATTTGGACATGGTACTAATTTATCCACAATTTATTTAAGTTGATATAGTTTTTGCACCAACATTAGATAAGCGTTAGAGTTTCCTTTAAAAGCTTTCTGAACTGCTTGTAGACAAAAATCAAGATATCCTTTACTTATAGCATCATCATCTTCTTTCGGGCCCGTTAACCGTGTCAAACGGTTTCTATCCAAATTGAATCTTGTTGATAAATAGTATTGCTTAGTGATGGCATCTTGAGGATCTATGGGGCTGGCAATATTGATGAGTCTCCTATTCTCAATATCAAATTGATTATCATCAATCAGTTTAAACTGAGGGGTTAATTTCTTGAATTGATATTGGACATGTGAACGTCCAGATTTGTCAAAGGTCATTTTAGTTATATGTCGATATCAATGCATTCTCATTTATACTGTTTAAAAAACGGCTGTTTGGTTTTTCAATGTACCCATCCTCATACAGTTCTTCTACAATTGATATTATGTCATTCACTACACCTGTATTCCCTGCCAATTTTTCTGCCCACAATACCTCTAGATCACGATTTAGTTCATCTACATCGTTCCAATATTTATATTGAATCGGCCAGTTTGTTAATTCCTTGAAAAACATAGCTCCACCTCTCTTGATTGTGAGTGATGATGATGATAGCAAAGGTTTGATTTTTTGTGTACACTTTTTACTGCAGTTCCCTCGAATTTGCCCACTTACGTCATAATCTCGTATTACAACATTAGTAGCTTCTAAAATACTCCTATAATCTTTTCTATCTTTTGAATTTTCTAGAGTTAAATTGGGTTCATTCGTAATAAGCAGATCATATAAAGCTGGAGTCTCTTTATACGTGACACCTTTAATAATCATATCGTTTCCTTTAATTGTAACGGGAGTATTACCAATTGTCCCGTTGTCAGTTTTGGTATCATAGTGGACTCCATAAGTGTGATCAATAACACCTTCAGGATCCCTCATAATACGTTCAACGTATATACGAGGTAATTCATGATACTGCTCGAGAAATTCTTCTGAGATGGGTTCATTACGGGTAGTAGAATAATCTGTGACACTAAGAGGTTCTTCTTCTTCCTCAATATTAATCTCTCCTACAACAGATGTATCTAAGAAAGATGGTGTACGAAGACCTGGAGGAGGATTTATTTGAAAAAACGGAAGCAGAACTAGTGGACTACTAGTACCCTTTCTTGAATCACCTAATGGAGTGAAGCCTGGAGTCCGTTGAACTTGAGCTAGCGGGCTAGTGTGGGCAATAGCGTGCTTTCTCGGAAATATGAATGAATAGAGGTGGTTTTTTGGGTTTAACGCCAATGGGCTCCCTTTTAGGTGTTTTTTATCTGGATTGATTTTATTCACTATTTCAGTTAGAGGTTCTATTAGGGGTTTATAAGTACTTTCAAATGTTCTTCCATTATCAATGGGAGCAGTTTTAATACTGTTATACTTCTGCTGTATTATTTTACGAGCCTGAATAATTTTTTTCTTTAATATCATTTCATTGTTATGCATTGTAGTAAAGCGGGTTTACTGAACAGATGCCGATTTACCTCGTACAGATAGCTGTTTACGTAAACAGATAGCTGTTAATACTTAAACAGATCAGTACCTACTAAACTACTGTAAGCAGTTTAAGGTATTATATATTCATCAAATCTTTTCTTATAGCGACCATTATTAACTATAATTTCATGCTTATGGTGGGACTTATATGACCCTCATACACATGTTTTAGCTTTAATTCATGTTGCTCAAATAATATAATTAGATTCGCATTGTCACGAATTAATTGCTTTGGAATTTTACTGTAAGTTTGACCCAAATAGAAACAGTCAATATCGTTATGCCTACCCATAGAAAAATATGTCCTTATGTTATTTTGCTTTTGACAAGCGATACCATCGAAGATAAAAATAGAGTTTGATTTTGCGCAAGTAGGCTCAATTACATCTTGATTATCACTGAAGGTAAAGTAACCTATATACCTCATTGGAAGTAAGATTTCCTGTAAAAGTTTGTGCTTGTTTTGATTCAATGACTTAGAGTATACGTATACATGTTTAAATTTATAATAATATAATACCACGTATACTATTAGGAAGTAAATCACCATGTTTTGAAGTAATAGACTTTTAATCTCAAAGTCATGATTTTGAATTGAGAGTTTTTGCTTTTGAGCAACTACTTTCATCGTTAGTGGATGAAATAAAACTAAACGCATAATTACGACATTTTTATTTATATACTAGGCTATATTACAATAACTATAACTTTTTCACTTCCCCAGTGAGTGGGCTGTACTGCAGAATAGAGTCATGGAGAATAAGACCATAGACAACAATTCCATTATCAAAAGGTGTTCTATTTCCAACTTGATGTCTACTGTTGAGTTTTTTAAGGATTCATTTTGTTTAGAGCAGTCCATTACAAATACTGGACATGATTTGAATTCGGAATAGTTGAATAATGCATCTTTATCATCTTCACCATAGTAATCACATCGAAATTTCAAAAAATTGTAATAGGCAGGTATGCATTGGTTAGCACTGAAGTTCAAATGCATTGCTTCATATGGATAATGCTCAGAATTCAGATGTACTTTAAAATTTCTGATGTTAATGTGATCAAAATTTCCGGCACTTGCTGACTTTGTGTACCTTTTACCTTGTTGAAATGTAACAATTATCCAACGTGGTTTTTCTAGTCGCGTTGATGTTTTTATTGGCCATATGTCTGAGGTTGCCTGTTTTGAAGAAGGTAATTCATATAACTCCCATTGACGAAATGGAACAGTATTAATAGAATTTTTATTGATTCCTTGAAACAAGTTAAGTTTCGCAGCATCCTTAAGTGTTAAGTGGGGTACTTTCCATTGAATTTTATTTAAGGTTGTTGCGGCATCAACTTCACCATAGTAACAGTTTTTGTCGCTCCTAGATCGAATTAAAACCAACGCTTGGCGCATATTGACGATTACCTGACGATAATCCCCCATTATTCCAAATATGTAGTTCAATGGTATGCATACTATAAAAGAATTTTGTCCATTTGCTCATCGAATTCTACTTGTAATGGTTCTTCATTCTTTGGCGACCATCCCAAATGGCTTAATGCTTTGCTTTTGATTACCGTATAACAAATATATCCCTTAAGCGTAGATGTTATACCTGGATTTCTGCAAACATCCACTCTCTGACCACCTAACTCATAACGAATTTCTTCGAAAAGAAAGTTTGGGAAATTGTTGGTTAAGCTACATGCTTTTCTTTCATCTTCTTTTTTGAGCTCAAGTTTCCCTTCTATGTACAGAAAACTATCCTAAGTAGCCGTAATTAGATCTTGACTTTGAATTAAGATGCGATTCTTCGGAAGGTCCATATTTAGAAGATCCATACGGAAGATATGTGTAAATATCTGATTTAATTATAGTATCATCAAAATGTACATTTTGAAAGACGTTTAACGCCTTTGTGGTTGAGAACTTTTAAACCAATTGACGTTAAAAAGTATTTCTCTGCAGATGTTAACCGCAATGAAGGTTGATGACTAATGAATGACTTACTGTAGGTATGGTGTCTTTTATATGAATTTTTGAAAGATGGAATTGGTCCTGGATTTATTCTGAGACCCATGTTCTTTTAGTTCTAAGCGTACTGTGAATGGTTCACTTTCACCAAAGTGTATTAATTCCCCCTTTTGATTAGTCAAATTAATTGTTATACTACTAATTATGTCAGTGTTTACTTATAAATATTGAGTATTGCTTGGAGTTTTATCTAGAGGATAACCTGGTGGAACTGAAAAGTCAATCTCATATAATACTTTAGCAGGTTTCCCGTTTCGATAAGATCCCGTTATAATGTTGCACTCTACGTGTAGATTAGTGTGTTTAAGTATTTGGAAGTCTAACACAGATGTATGTAAAATATTTGGTTCTAATATTTTAGACTCAAACCCTAGCATGTGGCCAATGCAATTTTCGTTAGTAAAATCGATCTCAAATGAACTGTTTATCTCACATTTAAGTGTATTGTTGTTTGCTCTAATGATGAACTTTTCTGTGGGTATTTTAGATTTTAGATTATCGCTAATTTCATCTAACTCATATGCACCGTGTGGAATATTAATCACTCGCAAATGAGATGGATTTGTTCTAAAATAAAATCTATCGTTGCCTGTATAAATGTTTCTAATGCTGTTGCAGCCGTAAAATCCAACCAATCCAATAACGTATTACTTCCCCAAATCTAACTCTATCGGTGGATAGAAGTTGTAGCTAGCTATGTTATTCACACCTTCTAAACTGAATGTTATTGACATAACTGGGAAAACTTGATGTTGTGCTGATTATTTATATAAAAATTGTAGGCGTAGGTGTCCGTAAATAATTGCATTAAACTCTTGATCTTGGTTGTAATTATAATATATTTTATACCCCCGAAAGTAGTTAATCACTTCGATTGGTGATCGAAGATTACCGAAACTTTCGTAATACCCGTAGGTGTCCGTAAATAATTGTATTAAACTCTTGATCTTGGTTGTAATTATAATATATTTTATTTTATTTTGCCACCATAATGTTCTTTATACGCCTCCAAATGCGGGCGTAATGTGGTCTTTATAGCACGGAAATGTCATTGATGCTAAGCAGCATGATTGACAGCAAACACATGACATAATATATAATATCAATAGCACAGTATCTTAGTAACAACAAATTACCCTACTGTCGACTTTATTTCACTGCATTTGCATTTAAAAACTTGCCGAAAATACTGAATCTTTTTTAATACTTTGTTCCAGTTTCATGATGCAAAATAAAATAAAACATTGTATGTACCACGGCATAATTGTAGATTATGGCTCTCAGGAATATAAAAGCCCTCCGCTTCGCGTCGGGCTTTTAACATTCCCTCGAGCCATAATCTTCTGATTATGCCCTTAATACATAAATATCTGTTATACCCCCGAAAGTAGTTAATCACTTCGATTGGTGTTCGAAGATTACCGAAACTATCGTAATACCATACCTTTTTACCACGCATTTTGTAGCAAACCCAATGTGGAGAGGACCAGGTCTCTTTCGCTATCTAAGTTAATAATCCCAGGTTCATTTTTCCGTGGCAATTTGGGCATGTTATCGCTCATAAAAATGTCCCTAAAGTGGGGTACATTTTTGGTGTATTTCTTTAAATCAATACCCGTGAACGGTCTTTCGGGTAATCTATTCAGTTTTTTGGAAACGGTTTTATGTATAATGCACCACCAACATATTTGTGTGGTTTTAGATACAGTGCACCGCCTTTCTTATTCACGGAGCCTACAGCGATCGATTCCATCATGCGATTATGGCGCGATGTCTCTTCTTGCAATTTTTTAGCATTTTTAGCATCATTGACTGCTTTAGCAATTCCTGATGCACCGCCAGCTAAAGCACCGATTGCTGATAATTCTGCGAATAACGGAATGAGAAATGGAAAACTCTCCTTGTTTAGGTAGGGGAATTACTCTCGGCACTCTAATGTTTTATTTCCTCCTAAACTTTTTACCACACATTTTGCCGTTGAAAGCGCTGACTTTATTGTGTCTGTGAAATTTCCGTTAGGTTTAATTTTTTTAGCTATTGTTTTTCGTAAATGCAATAAATTTTCGCCATTGTATTTGTTCTTCTTCTTCAGATTAGATCGACGTTTACACCCCATTCCTAATTTTCTCTTTGCTTTCATGGCGGTACTGACTGCTAAAGCTGCAGTTCGTTCACCTAATGTTGCGTCTGATGATTTAAAGCGTTCCCAAGCTTTTTTTTGTAAAATTTTATCCGCTTTATGTCTACTATCGAAATCTCTGATACATATGAATGTCATCTTAGAAGCTCATTCCATTCCTTCATATCCAGCACTACATTATTGCTTTGATCACAGTTGCTACACCCCAAACGCACTACTGGTACAAGGTTGAGGTGTGTACTGTATCCAATTTCCATATGTTTTGCATCATGAGTATCGTTCGATAGTTTATAATAAATTTCAATCGATTAAGTATTCATTAGCTGCTTGTTTATACACTTCAGATAAATCATATGGCTGCCTGTCAGTGTTAGAAGAATAACCTTCATCATGTTTCTCTTCATTTTTACTGCTACTACCACCATCACTATTTTGACAGCACCAACAACACAAGGTAAAATTATTATTTATATTGTTACTGCAACTATGTGGGGTATCAATATATAACGGTGAACTTCTGAGTTTGGATCGTTTCAGAAATGATGTTATTGCTGCCTGCTTTATAATGACTGTACTAACTTGCAATTGCACTAGGACTAAACACTGTTTTAATTAAATCATGTGGTGGGGTTGTGGCACTACTATTAAAAACAAAATGTTATGTTTGTTGTTTTCCCGACTACACCCAAACTACTCATGAAGACATCCCTCGTGTTTAGCTGCGTATTAAATCCTTCCATTCGATTTTCTTCTTTCAAATACTCATAAAACCGTTGAGGTAATATACATTTAAAATCATCCGTTCCCATCACTATACGTTCACCATACTTAGTATTAATAACTACCACATTATACTTTTTTGATATCTCGAGGTCACATGCACTTTTAAAAAGTTTGCAATAGGTGCTTTGGTTTAACCCTGCTAATTCCACGTTTAACAATTACAAGTTGCTAACTGACTGATCTCGACACACATCACAAAAATGTGTCCTTGACTTGAGTACCTATCACAACATGTTTATAAATTTGTTAAACACCCACCTACTTTTAGCTTAGAAAATTATTTCACCTGACTCAATGTAGTTTAATATAAGCACCATTTGACCTTGGTCTACTTTTTAGCGTAGACAACAACCCGCATTCTCCTTCTTGTTTCCATGAATTGATTCTATTTTTATACTTCTAAGAAATGTCATACGATACCTTACAGGTCAATGACATTGCAATTTCTATTTCTATTTTTAACGTTTGACCTTGACATACAAATTTCCCGCCAAAACGTTTGCCTGCAGAGTAACCTTGTAATATGATGATGATGATGACATTGCAATTTCTATTTTTAGCGAGCTCCAAAAATTTAAATTTCCCGCCAAAAGTTTGACCTTGAAGAGATCCGAAAACTTACATTTCTCACCACCAGAGGGCGTGTGACCTTGAATTGGTCCAGAACCGGCCCCTAATCACTGCTTGCGTGCAGAAGGTAAAAGTTCAAACTTTTTGTAAAACGTAACACAGCCTTCACATTACCAATATGCTGGAACCTATTGCTCTTTTATATCTTCAGGGGTTGGAAAATCCCATTTTCCTACAAGATAACGCACGCTCTCATACAGCACAACACGATCTTTACAAGAAGTTTGTTTTCCTGTGGTCTGCTCGGTCGCCCAATTGAGTATGTTTGGAATATGATCAGTAGCAGGTTGACTAATTTACCCACCAGACTATTTTACCATCTTCGGCTGCGGATTCAAGAAGTTTGGAATGTTATTCGGCTGCAAAAATTGATCACTTGATTGACAGTAGGCGTCGACGTTTAAATGAGTGCATATAAGTCGTGGTGGAGCAACTCATTATTGAAACTTTTTTCACTTCTGTTTTCAAATTTTAATAATTACTGTCACAACTTCTGTGTGTTGCGTTTGCGTTTTTTATGTTTCGACATTAAAGAAGGTACTCTTATTGTATATCGCTTAATGGTTCCGCTTTAGAGGAAAATGCACTTAAAGTGAACTCTGCAGAATGTACACATTTCATTTGTGGAAACCTTAATGCCAATTTAATCGAGTAGGTATCCATCACAAAATCGTAATTCTGATTTGGCTTCTCATAAAATATCTATGGTGTGTTTTTCACGTTGTTTTGTTTATTAGTTGTTTTGAATATTTAATTGTTTAAGAATTAGGTTTCGGTTTTAAGAATGTCGCGGCATATTTTGTTCTCAAATAGTGAAAAGAGTGATATTGTGGCAATTTACGCTCATCAAAATATTAATGAACGTGCTGCGACCTAAAGTTACGGAAATATTTTCCAAATTGTAGAAAACCAGACAAAATTATTTTCAAGATTGTTTTCAAGATTGCGAGGAATAGGCTTTCGTCCTCCGCAGCATTATGGACGACTCATAGTGCGTACCGTCGAACAAGGAGTCTTACATCTAGTTGAAATCGATTCGTCTATTAGCATTCGGTGAAGATCTGGAAATACAGGGTTATCTCACCGGGCAATATCAGCTGTTTTGCACGAACAGTAACTACACCTGTACCATTACACATCAGTCCAAAATTTATTGCTAAATGATTTTTTGGCAGGTGCTAATTTTTCTAACTGGATTTTAAGCCATCATCCACTTGATCAATCTTTTATAAACAATATTTTGTTTACGGATGAGGCAACCTTTACCAGAAGTTCCTTAAAACGTTCGTCGTTAGATGTGGTTTCTTCAAGATGGCGTTCCTGTCTCTCGCGGTGCAAAATCACTTAAATAATGTATTCCCGCATCGTTGGAGTGGAATAGGAAGTGAACACCGTTGGCCTCCACGAAGTACTGATTTAAATCCAATGGACTTGTTCTACTGGGGGTACATAAAAACTTTAGTATATTGTGCTGCAGTGATTAACACACGAACTGAACTATATCAAAAAACTGTTGCAGCGCAAATGCAATAAGAAATCTGCATCCATCGTTTTTTACAGTAAGAAGAAATTTTTTGAAAATATGCCAAAGATGTATTGGGGGACGAATGTCGGACATTTAGAGAATACCATTCATCATAATTAAATACCTGATCAATATTTTAGAGTTTTTTAGTTGTTTGTAAATATGCAAGTGAAATATGTACATTCTGTAGAATTCACTATAAGTGAATTTTCCTCAAAAGCGGAACCATTTAGCGATATACAATAGTACCTTTTTTAAACAAAATAAAGTGACCTTTCAGAAATGTTAACAGGTCTTTCAAAATATTTATCCCCAAGAAAAATACAGCGGAAACCAGAAACGTGAGCAAGGTGTTGGTGGCGCCCACTATCTTTTACGTTAGAAGTAAATAGGTATTCATGTTTTTCTACCCGAGAAACTCCTCGGTACCAATTTTAAACAAGATATCTTGAAAAAAAGTTAAATAAAAAATTCATCTTTGAAAGGTCATACTCATAACTCTTAGGGAAGCAGAACTGGACTAAGGTAAGTTGCTCAAAATGGTGTTATTTTAACCCAAGCAAACTGTCTCTGAACGATGGCCCATTCATTACGGGGCACCAATATATATATATATATATATATATATATATATATATATATATATATATATATATATATATATATATATATGTTTGGCTGATGCCATACATGCGTCTTTTGAGTAGGCTAGTATCAATGACACATTTAATTACTACTGTCAACGAGAATTAAAAATCAAAAATTCCCGAATTGTATATTTTTGTCCAAATTATCTAGTTAATTAATAATAATAAAATTAATAGAGCACATAAGGTATTTTGTATTATATCGGATAATAAGCCGAGGGGCCTCTGGTTATACGTTGTACATACATTTTTCGGGCACCCTGTATTATATTATATATCATTCTAAAGGATGATTCAAAAAGCGCGCCGGTTTTAATTATAACAAAAAACAAAGTTTATTTCAAAAAAATCATTTACAAAAGACATAAAGCTGTTAATCAAACCTTCCCAATTTAGGAATGGAAAACCACATCGGCCATATGTCCCCCTCTACTTTGCTGGCATGCAAAACTTTCTCCGTTTTGATAAAACGTTTTCATGATTAACACACGTTGTTCAGTAGAAAATCGTTCCATTTTGACACACAGAATAAAATCGGAATATTAGCAGATGTCAACTTTATAAACAACTATGTTGCTAAGCAACAAACAACAAAATGGCGAGCGATTCAAAACCGGCGCGCTTTTTGAATCACCCTTATTATAATTTTGTACACTATAAGGATTGAACACACTCGATTGCTATAATTGAATAAGTTGGCCAATAATATCTTACTAATTCATAACTCTGTATTTATGAGCCAAATGTGTTCGTATGAAATCTTATCGCATCATTTATTGTTTGTGGCATAATAAATGTATTTTTTCAAATCTTCCATGAAATAATATATATATATATATATATATATATATATATATATACATATATATGTTTGGCTGATGCCATACATGCGTCTTTTGAGTAGGCTAGTATCAATGACACATTTAATTACTACTGTCAACGAGAATTAAAAATCAAAAATTCCCGAATTGTATATTTTTGTCCAAATTATCTAGTTAATTAATAATAATAAAATTAATAGAGCACATAAGACCTTTATTATATGTTTAAAATATATACTCAAACAAGTTCATTAACTTAATTAAATATAATTTTATCTCATAATTTTGATATCAAGTATGAATTTGGAAAAAATAAAAAATATAGTTAAGTTAAAATTTGTCCTGTTAAAATAAATAGATCTTTAACTGGTTTAGCTCCAATTCATGTTAATACTACAATGATTACTAAAAATAATCAAATTAAGATTTTATTTATTGGATAAAATGAATTTCTTTGTATTTTTTTTTTAATATTGGTATAATAGATAAAATTATAATTGATATGAGAAGTGCAATTACTCCCCCAAACTGAATTTTGTCACAGATTGGGTTACTGCCTTGCGCAAGGTGGAGGTGGTTTCGAAAATCTTATAAAGTAGATTTTTAAAGAAAGTGTATTCTGTTCATTTTTAAAAATAGTTGGTTTTTGAATAAGAATTATAATGCTAAAGTTAAACTCAAATTACACTATTAATGTAAATGTTAATGTTCTTGCTCGTAGCTGTCGTAAGTTTCTTCTTGGTTCTTCTTACGAGTAGTAATCGAACCTTGTTATAAATTCGCAATTACAATAGAATTCAATGTTTGAGGTATTATCATTTAATGTTTAAGTGTAAAGTATTTACTTAATAGTTTTAAAGAACACGCGACTTTTTAACATCATCTTAATTGCTTTGGTTTCGTTAGAAACGTTGAAGCTTGATTGAAGGGGACTTAAGTAGTTCATATTTTGTACCTACATGCAAATATGTACAAGTGGCAACATCGGTAAAGGTATGGCTCTCTCACACTCATATAATGCTTATTGGGTTTCTTTCTAGCTTATTATACGTCAGACCCGCAATAATGTTTTTCCATACCTATATATACATATATGTATATATATATATATATATATATATATATATATATAATTATATTAACTTACTCGGGTACTCGGTCAATTAAATAGGGCTTTATAAATAAAAAAACAAATCTTTTTATAATGCCAATATTTCGCAACCCTTTGGTGAAAAATCACAAACAAAAATGTATATAAACTTACATATAAGTGAAGTTATAAACAAAGAAAACTTACAACTTAATGTCACAGAACGTAAATTACAATAATTAGTATCACATATCTCAATTACAAACTAGATCTAAACAGAACACAACAGAATTAATAACAAACAATTTTTATGCCTAATAAATAATATTAAATTTACTATCTAAGAAAGTCAATTAAAATTATTATTTAAATATACCAGGCTATTTAAATATCATGTCGGAACTTTTTTTATAAAGGTTTAACAAATAATTATAACTAATATCTAAATTTGCTGTCAGTTTTAAAATTCATTGAATTGTTATTACGAATATAACACATTTCTAAAAACGTTCTTCCTTTGAGATTACTATCTTTAGCTAAAATGTTTGTGTTTTCATAATTTAACTTATAGTCCAATTCGTTAAAGTGAACTGATAAAGCACAAGATTTAGGTTTCAACTTACAGTCACTTTTGTGTTGGGTTAACCTATGTTTTAGTTTTTGTGATGTATGTCCAATATAACACCTACAACAATCTCCAAAAGGTGTTTTGTATATAATATCATGATGTTGGCATGAAGGCGTAATATCTTTATAGTATATTGAGTATCAAGAACAGTAAGGGACGTTTACCGGTCTATTGGTAGAGAAAAGGAAATTTAAAATCAAGCTCTTTGACACAAGTTTTGAACAAGTCATCCATAACTAAATCAGCCAATATAGGACTGAGGTTTGATTCCCTAGGTGAACTAAAAATCTGAGTAAAAAATTGATTTTGAAAACTGAAATATGTCAAAGATGAATTTGATGCCAATAAAAGCACCTATGTTAAAATTATAATGGTTCTTGATTATATTCCAATTCTTATATGTGTATATATATATATATATATATATATATATATATATATATATATATATATATATATTGTATACAGTGCCGTCTAAAGGGAAACTGAACTAAGGCGTTTTTGGTTGTATTTAGTGACGTAATCATTAAAAATGGTGGACGGTCGCCATTTTGTAAAATAATTTTAAATGTCACAAGTAATACCTCGTTTCAAGTCACGACACCAACAGCATTAAAATATTACTACTGATTCATGAGTTTCAACCCAAAAACATCAATTAATGTTTTGAGGTTTTTGGGTGGAAACTCATAAATCAGTAATAATATTTTAATGGTGTTGATGTCGTTGATAAGTACATCAAACGAGCTGTCAAATGGGGTATTACTTGCCATATGATCCCATTTAAAATTATTTTACAAAATGACGGCTGTCCGACATTCTTAAGGATTACGTCACTGAATACCATTAAAAACGTTGTTATATGTGCCTTAGTTCGGTTTCTCAAAATTTTATTAATTTCAGTTTTATGGTTCACACAATGTGTTGGGAGGGGGGGGCTTAGACGGGCAAAAATTACATCTTGACTTTGATTAACTGCAAGATTCTTACTACTCAACTTTAATTTTAAAAAAAGAAACTTATTTAAGAATGCAATCTGTGCTTTAATATGAATTAATTATTCATTCTAAATTTAAACACTATCGTTTACCATTACAGACGTAACAGCCGATTTTATCCTACACGAAATATCTTTAAAAAATTTTTTTACAGGCTCATTCATCTAAATATTTTCAATCATAGATAAACAATTAAAACATTACTTTATTTACACAATATTGTTTCTAAATACGTTATAACTAGGAAATACCCTAAAAAAATTAGGGATTGGGTTAGCACGGCGTATTTCATGGAAGATTTGAAAAAATACATTTATTATGCCACAAACAATAAATGATGCGATAAGATTTCATACGAACACATTTGGCTCATAAATACATAAATTTATTTTAATTTCATTTAAACTTGTAAATACTCACCCTAATTACAGGGATTTTAATTTTAAAACGGTACTTTAGAAAGTACGAAGAAGCTTAAGTAATAATTGAGAAAATGTTTTAAGTTTGCAATGTATAAATGAAGATAGAATGATAAAAGTCAAATTGTAGAATGCGTATCAAACTAATTCCATACGTAAAAAGTTTTAGTGCCATGGAAGTATATACGGTTGTCAATAAAGAATAACAGTTACAACATCTAGAAAGTTTGTTAAGCAAGTTATAACAAATAACTATATCACCAGTTTTGGAAGAAAGGACAGATTTTAATAGACAGTTATCAATAACCAATAAAGAAAACACATTTATTTGAGAAAACGCTTGTTCTTTTCATATTGACGTGATATTTTCAAAATCTTTACTTCTCTAAAAAATAAACAGAGGTGCAGTAATTAAACTTAAATTAAAATTATAATCTAAGATTTTAAGTTTAAAAAAAACCATTTACTTTTTATAGTCAGGTGAGATAAATTTAGGATCAGAATTACAATTTCTAAATACATTTCCTTGTATTGTAGAAGACTTGCGGTAAAAAGTACCTACCTATACACAATGAATAATACACATTTTTAATATCATTAATAATTTATTGACACTCAAACATGTTTAAGTAATGTAAAGTTTATTCATGATTATCTCTTTTATTTATATATTCAGGCAGGGACCGTACAGTATCTCTTTGTGACTTTCGTTATCACTAATGAAAATTAAACAAATTTAATACATTCGTTTTGTACACTGAATGTGTGTTTTTGATATCGAAAACTGTACAAAAGTTTTAATACAAAATCAATAATATGTGGTGTGTGAGCAAAATTGAAAATTTAATAATGCTTCACGTTATCATAAAAAACTTATATTTGGAAAGTTAACAAATTTAGGTTTCTGCTTTTATATTAGTATAGGAAGATTCAATATGGGCGAAATTTAAGAATGTGATATGATACTCAATCATTATACTCAGTGTAAAAATTCTACATCTAAAATTAAAATCTAAGGGTTAAGTATCTAGTATACATACTGCATGTCGCAAACTTATACGGATTTCTCGCTGATAAAGGAATGTACGTTCCTGTAAATGAAAAATTCTATTGCTGCTCTCAGCTGATTCAATTTAAAAGTCCTAATAAAAATAATACGTTGTAATCTATCGAAGATTTAATTATTACTCGTTAATAAGTGCCATACTGTTTTAATCTCTTGAGACTTACACATAACATCGAAACCGGGTGACCAATAATTGTTTAGGATACGTTTAATTTCATTAAATTAAAATTTTGTTTATATTTCTCAGAATGTAACTATTGTCCCCACTGCAGTCAAAACTGGTCAAAGCATTACGCCCGATAGAGAGAGAGAAAGTGATGCGTGAGATAGTAAGAGATCGGGGGGAATCTTAATGGTTGCATTAAGTCATATTGTTTAATAACCTCTGTTTCCTATCCTTTTACATAAACTAAAGTTTAGTGCCACAACAAAAAGGCAAGTGCATTCCCATTTTAATATTTTAGATATTTCGTTAGAGATTACAGTTCATTCGCGTATTTTGATCCTTCGAGCCGGATTGTTAGACCAGATAACATTTCTAGATAATTTATTGCGCATAAATTTTATAGTATTACAATGGCAGAAAGTAAAAAGTAACAAGCAGTATTTTAATTCCAAAAAAAGAGCAATACTTTTCAAGATTACAAAGGTTATATGATAATAGTACAAATTTAACTACAGAAATAGATATAGAGAATGTTCATATTAGATATCAATTTTTAGAGGAGACTAAAAAATTATTTTTAGAAATAATACATGAAATTAATCCAATAAAATATGGAATAGATCCTAAGCATTCCCCCGACTATAAAGAAATTGATGCTTTTGACGATTTATATTGTTACATAGAATTTCAATATAAAGGGCTAATGAAAGGTACCGAACCAAGTGTTAGTGTTTCTAATAGTAATGCACGGCAAACAACTCGTACCGAAGGTTAGAATTATCAAGATTTTTTGGGGATATAAAAGATTGGCCTATTTTTTATGAATTGTTTAAAAGTTTAATTCACGATAATAGCGAATTAAATAATATAAGTAAGGTACAATTTCTTAATGGTAAATTATCGGCAAGCGCATTATCAGTATGTTCTGGTATACCACTATTCTATAGTATGGAACACTTTAGTAGATAAATATCAAGATATTCGCAAACTTGCTATCTCATATTTACAGCGTATTTTAATTTTGAACCTTTGCAAATGGAAAGTGTTAACGGTTTGAATTCATTTATAGTAATATATGATTCTTCGGTGTCAGCATTACGAAAATTAAATATCCCAGATTTATTGGATTTTATTTTAGCTTACTTATCGCTCACAAAATTAGATTCTTGCACTATAATAAGTGTTTTAAATGCGCCACGTATAAATGCAGTGGTTTAAAAGCACCAGGTGTAAAAAATTTAATAATAAATAAATAGGTTGTAAAGTTCTCAAAACAAATCGTTAAACTAACTCGAAATCCAAAACACTCAATAAAAGATAATGCCGTTGTCTCAGTTGGTAAATTAAAGTAGGCCAGTTCAATCCTTTTTTGATTTGCTAAATTACCCCAATTTCTGCTTGGTTGTTTCCACTTAAAATCAATATAGTAACAGCAATGTAACAATAATAAAAATTATCTCGGACGCCAAGTTATTTTGTGATTATACTCGGAATAACTAAACCGAGGATACAATAAAAAAATTCACCAAAATGTCAAAATAAACGATATACAAACTATATTTATTAAATATTTAAATTTAGAATTATATAAAATATACCTTAAAAACTAGTTGTAATAGCCTTAAATTACAAAATTATTAGAATATAAATACCTGTTTTAATAGCAATTGGTATCTAAATAAATACAGAAATGCAAACCACAGGTGATGTAATCATTGTACCAATATTGCGCAATATCTCGTAATAACAATGCTGTATGTTGTAAACCATACCAAAGTTGAATTTTACTTCTTCAACCAGATGGAAAATATCAGTAACATTAACATGAGCTAACTGGGTAGCAAACCAAGGTTGTAAATTTTTCATAATAATTTTTAATAGTTCACAATCAGAAGGAGGAACATCTAATTGTGAAAATAAATTAACCATTTCAGAAATAAAGAGGGTTGGAATTTCATCAAAAGTCTGTTTTCTATTCTTAATTTCATTTAACACTTCATCATGACCTTAGGGTAAAAAGTCGCTTTTTAATTTTAAAATAAGTTCGTCCCAAGAATTTATTTGAGACCGTATTGCTCTGAACCATATTAAACCCTTTCCTGAAAATAGATCAATACAAGATAAAAGCATCTCCGACTTTGAAATGTTACGAGCCATCATTAATTCCTCACATCTTTGTATAAATGTAAAAACTTCTTTTTCACTACCATTAAATTTTAGATTGAATTTATAAACAGGAACAGAACTTCTATAAACTTTTAAATTTTGAATTAATTTGGAAAAATCTTCAGCTGGAATACTATCTAAAGTATTAACATTGTCGGTGACATAGAAATATTAGAACTGTCTAAATATGGTAACTCATTGTTTAATTCGATGTTTTTATTAATAGATTCGATTAATTCTATTGACTCATTACATAAAGTTAGCAATTGATCATGTAAATACAAAAATTCATTATCAAAAGTTGTATAATTCAAACGTTTCAAAATATGCAATAAACGAGTATGAAGCCTAAGGTATTCTCCTCTATTAGGTTTATGTTTAAATAAACGAATTAAAGATTGAATGTTATGAAGCTTACTTTTAAGCAATCCAATTCCATGGTTTGGTCATTTCAACTTTCTTATACGAATCAAATAAATTTGAATCAATCCTTTCTAAATTTAATTTAGGCCTTAATAATTTACGTTTCTCATCAAAAGTTAATCTTTCTGCATCATTAACATTTCTATAATTTAACTCTATTAGTAACTCATCACTACGTAGAACATCTACTAAATAATTCAAATTTGACATGGTAACGAATAATATATAAACAAACAATAAAATTTCACTAATTGTAAACATAACACAAATATCCAATCGTAATTATAAATTGTTACTATAACTTAAAATGGCCAAGTCTAACAATCGAAACTCAAACAAACAAGAGCGGAACTATCTAGCACAATTAAATAATGGTAATGAAAGCAAATCAAGTCACATGCTCGATGCGCCAGGTATAATGTAGTGTTTTAAAAGCACCAGGTGTAACTAATTTAATAATAAATAAATAGGTTGTAAAGTTCTCAAAACAAATCGTTAAACTAACCCGAGATCCAAAACACTCAATAAAATATAATGCCGTTGTCTCAGTCGGTAAATTAAAGTAGACCGGTTCAATATTTTTTTGATTTGCTTAATTACCCCAATTTCTGCTTGGTTATTTCCACTTAACATCAATATAGTAACTGTAATGTAACAATAATAAAAATTATGCTCGGAATAACTAAACCGAAGATACAATAAAAAAATTCACCAAAATGTCAAAATAAACGATGTACAAACTATATTTACTAAATTATTATAAGTTTTTGTTATGAACGAATAAGTTCAAAGGTAAATATCTAATTAAAAATTATTATTAATTTTATTAAATACATAAATAAAAAGTTTACCTCGAGTAGGATTTGAACCTACGACCTGTACTTTGCTAGAGTACCGCGCTACCAACTGCGCCACCAAGGTTCAAGCCCCAATCGATGTAAATTTTGTCTTTATGTATGTAGAACTGATGTAAATTCTAAATATAATGAGATTACAATCAAATTACTTATATTAATATATTATTAATATAAATTAATAATAATTGTTAATTATATATTTACTAAATATTTAAATTTAGAATTATATAAAATATATCTTAAAAACTAGTTGTAATAGCCTTAAATTACTAAATTATTAGAATATAAATACCTGTTCGAAACTTTTTTGTACACAACTTTTTAATAACATCTGGTATCTAAACAAATACGGAAATGCAAACCAAAGCTGATGTAATCTTTGTACCAATATTGCGCAATATCTCGTAATAACAATGCTGTACGTTGTATACCATACCAAAGTTGAATTTTACTTCTTATAAATTTATCTTCATGAAATTTGAATAATCCAATGTTTATTGCATTCTCTCGAAAGTTCAAATAAAAAATGTGATCTAAATTTAGATCTGAATTACTTGCAAAATTGTAATCATAAGCATCGAAAATACCAAAAGTAATAAAAGTATAAGTGGTAAAAGTAAAAGTGAGTAAAAGTAATAAAAGTGCCTGCAAAGAGCAAATGTTTTAAATTTTAATATAATACGAATTAAATGTACCTTACCATTAAATCAATGGCACTTTTAACAAAATTTAGTTGGAAACCCAAAAATGGCTTCCTAAACAACACAGAATACATCAAGAAATGAAGAAAAGGACGCTTAGGATGTCAGACGATATAGCGGTGTGCGAAAAAATGTGCGCAAAAAATTAAAGATATGGGCATGTAAACCCCTAAGGAAATATACACTTAAGTTACACCAAAATGCAAATTAAGTTGCCTACCACAACTTATAAATCATTAATAATTAAAAACTCTTTTTTCTTATATTTTACAACTAAATGATCGAAGCACGTAAAATATTCGTTACAGCACTACTAGATTCTTTGAAATGATTAGACAGAAATCGGATAGTCCTACTTATTCAGAAATAATAAATTGTAAATCAAGATTTTGGGGAATTCTTGTAAAAATAATCCGAGTACAAGCAGCACTAAACCCGTTAATATGCTGAATAGTGATACGATTAAATGAAAAGTTACGCATTCATTTGTCGTAAATAAATCTTGTGAGTCAAAAAAATAATTGTATCGTTTGCAATGCAGGTGTTCATGTAATTTATCAGTGTCCTAAATTTCTTAGTTTAGACTCGAGAGATATATAATATTGTCAAACAAAATAGATTATATTTAAATTGTTTATCTCCTCACAAAATAATTAATTGCAAATCAAACATTAATTGTAACTGAGGTTTATGTATTGTCTGCATAAATTTAGATAAAAAGCTACAATTATGGTAAAAGAATGAGATTTCTTTGTTTTACCCTTTTTACACTTTTGAACTTAACTTTTACTAAATAAGATAATAACCTTAATCAGTATAAAATAAGGTTAACCTGTAATAATGAAGATAATAGATAATTTAATTAGTAAAATAAAATGAAAATTATTTAATAGTTAAGCAATAAAGGGAACATTAAATTTACATTCAATTACATATTTTATTATATCATTAAATATGTGTAATTAAATTGTTATTACTTATTAATTAGACATAAACTATACATAAATATATAATTTCAGATATTAAATTGCTACTCTATATCACGTTTACATAACATAAATAATGCCTACATAGTCTTGTTTATTTATGAAAGCTAGAAGTGGAGTCAAAAATCACATGAACTGTAAAATTGTAGATAAGTTATTAAATAAAATAAAAAGTTTAGTGGGTGATAAAATAAATGTGGTGCTAACTCGGTAGTTTTATTGGATGTTGGCAAGAAATTCGTTTGTTATAATTATTTTATAATCACTAAGATCTAGTCTTAGTTTTATGAATAATGGAAGCCACATGTTTTGCACTAAGGTTTGTTCTCAGTCTTGATAACGGTGTTCTCTTAGGTTTTCTGTGGAAATTGTTCTGTATAGCGTCTCTTTATTGGACAATTTTGATATAAACTGCATAGAATGCTTCGATGCATTTATAAAATTAGACCAACGTGTATTGTAAGGAAAGTTTATATTGTTTCATTTCACGACGCACAGACAGTGGTACATGAAACGTGATGGTAGACTGTAATGTCATAATATAATACGAAGGTTATTTCAATTGAATTATTTACTGAAGACAATTATTTCATGGATCTTTATAATCTAAATGTTGATGTAAATGCCAGAGCTGTCTTCAGCAGTATTGCCTCAAGAGTAATTATAATTGCGATATAAGTTTCAAACCAATGTACATGAGGAATATATGGTAAAGTTATGAGCATTTATCAGTGTTACAGTGAGTTAAAGTGTAAAGCCTTTATTGCATATCAATCAAAATACAAATAAGTATAATAACTATCCTACGGATAATATCAGTGCAATGTTGACTTAGTCCTTTTATTTTGTACAGGTGGCGACAAATTCATTAATTTAATTGGATCGCTATGTCAATGAAAAATTTTTAATTTTGCTCACTTATTTGACACATTACACAATTATTTTTCTTTAACGTCTTACATTATGTTAATTTACGCTAACTTATATTACTCCTCTTTACATTACTTTACATTACTTTACATTACTTTACATTACTTTACATTACTTTACATTACATTACTTTACATTACTTTACATTACTTTACATTACTTTACATTACTTTACATTACTTTACATTACTTTACATTACTTTACATTACTTTACATTACTTTACATTACTTTACATTACTTTACATTACTTTACATTACTTTACATTACTTTACATTACTTTACATTACTTTACATTACTTTACATTACTTTACATTACTTTACATTACTTTACATTACTTTACATTACTTTACATTACTTTACATTACTTTACATTACTTTACATTACTTTACATTACTTTACATTACTTTACATTACTTTACATTACTTTACATTACTTTACATTACTTTACATTACTTTACATTACTTTACTTTACTTTACATTACTTTACATTACTTTACATTACTTTACAATACTTTACATTACTTTACATTACTTTACATTACTTTACATTACTTTACATTACTTTACATTACTTTACATTACTTTACATTACTTTACATTACACATTACTTTACATTACTTTACATTACTTTACATTACTTTCTTACATTACTTTACATTACTTTACATTACTTTACATTACTACATTACTTTACATTACTTTACATTACTTTACATTACTTTACATTACTTTACATTACTTTACATTACTTTACATTACTTTACATTACTTTACATTACTTTACATTACTTTACATTACTTTACATTACTTTACATTAATTTACATTACTTTACATTACTTTACATTACTTTACATTACTTTACATTACTTTACATTACTTTACATTACTTTACATCACTTTACATCACTTTACATTACTTTACATTACTTTACATTACTTTACATTACTTTACATTACTTTACATTACTTTACATTACTTTACATTACTTTATCTCACATTGCATTAGTTATTACTATAATGGTCGTTCAAGGGTAACGAATATACGACTTTAACATTATATTACTATATACTTTTAGCGATCTGAATTCAAACGATCATGATAATTTCTCTAGGAATATTAGCAAGGTAATATTATTCTAATTGGACTATTTTGTACACGGGACCACAAATTCATTAATGCAATTGAATCTATTTAAACAAAAAAATTTGTTACCTTAAATTACCTTAAATAACCTTATATTACTTTAGATTTTCTTACATCACTTTATATTACCGTCAATTACTTTTATTCACCTTATATTGCCTTACATAACCTTATATTAGCTTACGTTGCTCTAGATTACTTTAAGCATTGCTTATAATAATCATACAACGGTACTAAATGTACCACTTAACGTTATAGTACGTATACTTCGCCTCGATTTGTCGATCTCTTTAAACAGTTAGGAACACCTTGAGCAAGTCTAGTGTATTTAAGTTATTCTACTGTATTTTCTTTAAAAACATACAAGGTGCGCCATGGAAACGGGCGATTTTGAATTTCATTTTAATAGTAAACTTCAAATAATTAGAGGCTGCTGTTGCTTTTAGGTTATTGTCAGTGTAACAGCATTTTGTCAAAATGCAACAGTGGTCAGCTGAACACCGTTCATTTGCCGTAAGAGCATTCCACAAAAGTAATAGTTATGTAGTAGTTCAGAGAATGTTTCGCATCCATTTTAACATTGATCGTAATAATGATGTGCCCTCTGCGCATGCTATCAAAATTTGGGTTAAAATTTTTGAAGAAACAGCTTCATCGCCCAAACGGAATCCCCACCGGAGATTGAATCCAGTGAGAACACCGCAAACCATTCAGAGAGTCAGGGAAGCTATGGTAAGAAGTCTACAACGTTCTGCACGGCGTCACTCAATTTTGCTGGGAATTTCAGCGACAACCTTAAGAAGAATTTTACACAAGGACTTGCATTTTAAACCATATAAAATTCAGATTGTGCAAGAATTAGAACCAAATGACTTCATAAGTCGTTCAAACTTCAGTCGTGATTTGTTAAACCATATTAACAATAATGCCAATTTTATTGACGATGTGATTATGAGTGATGAAGCCCATTTTCATCTCTCAGGATTCGTAAACAAGCAGAATTTTCGATACTGGACACATGAAAACCCTAGAGTTCTTCATCAAAAACCACTACATAGTGCAAGAGTGACAATGTGGTGTGCAATTTCGTCCTTTGAAGACCTAGGCTAGCGTTACTTCCACTGACAAATGTCGACACATGGTTTCAGCAAGACGGGGCAACTGCACACACTGCCAGAATATCTATAGAAGCCCTAAACCGACTGTTTCCCGATCACACCATCTCTAAGAATGGAAACATTCCTTGGCCAGCGAGATCTCCGGATTTGTCGGCGTGTGATTTTTTTCTGTGGGACTACTTAAAGACTAAAGCTTTCGCACATCGCCCACAGAACATTGATGAACTGAAGTTAAGAATTTGAGAAGAAGTTAACCGGATACCTGTTGAAATGTTACGCAATGTTATGCATAGCTTGCCTCTACGTTTGGAAGAATGTTGGCATAGAAATGGTGGACATCTCGTAAACGTTTTTTTTGAGAAATAAAATGGTATTTTATATAGGTTAACGTGAAATAGTTTTTAATTTTCTTAATAAAACGATTTAGTTATTTTTTATGTCTTACAGATCGCCTGTTTCCGTGGCGCACCTTGTATATGGGAGATTCTACTTAAACGATTATCTTAACCACACAACAGTTCACACATAGCCATTATTGATAGTTTTTCATTATTACATTACATACATTCGTATGCACTTAAGTATGAAAGTCATGGGGACCGTTTATTCCATTTTCAGTATGTTGCGCCTCGCATGAGTATAGGGTGAGTCACCGATGTGATGCAGTAGAATGGCTTTTTGGAAGAAAATGGTTCAGATGAAAGTTGTATGGTGGAAGACAGTGTATAACATAAAATATTTTGCAACATACATGATGTATTATGTAGCCGCGGTCAATGCAAACTTTCTTACTTTTTATACCTTTTGGGATTCTAAATTAAAGTATTTTGTATACATTATGCATGACCTCTAGGTCATCTTTCACCGTTCATTAAATATTAAATGTTCTGTTTGATTTTTCCGTTAAAACGACAATGTTTAAGCTTTAATATAATCTTGAACGCATGTATTAATCGCTTTCTTATATTTTCTCGGACTCTGGATAACATTAAAGGCATAATTGTTCTACAGATATCCCTAATCCTACTTCGCATATCTTCTACGGTTGTTGGTGGATTAACATACACTTTGTCTTTTTCACAAGATCTTGGCGGCTATGGACTGAAGGCGCGTACTCTTGTTGCAAACGCATATTGTCGAGTTCCTTCTTTTTAAGGCCTTCAAGTAGCTATGTATATTCCTCTTCTGAAAAGTTTAGGAATCTATGATCAATTACTGGTTCATTAAAAAGGTGAAACCCAGTGATTCTATTGTGATGATCCCCACACCAATCATTTTACAGATCCACCACTTCTAAATGTTGCCTCATCTCTAAAAATTAGATTGCACAACGAATCAGGATTTAATTCTATGTTAATTCCAAGTGATAAGGGAGATATTTATATTTTGTGGTGGTACGGTTGGCGGTAGATTGTGATGTTTGGTACAATACAGCTACAGGAAGACTATTAATATTAGGGGTTTCTTGAATATACATTAAAATTTCTATCTGTTTTTTCTCCGTTTCTCAGTTGACAACTTTACGTTTTGGGTAATCAACACAAAAACTTAACAGAATCTCTCTGTTGCGTTTTGAAAGATTTTGGGATTAGGTGGGCGTCGGTCAGGAAACTTCATCTTATAAATTCGTTGACCAAGAATACATAAATCATACCTATTAACTCATTCGGAGGAAAAATTCATATTGAAATACAAGTTAATTAATAAAACCAAGTAACACTATACGGAAATCTAAACACTAGATTGCAAAATTTGGAACTTAATAATAAAAATTTGTCAATTTGTTCCATGATAACTACCATTGTAAAAGATAAATTCTACAAAATGAATAAACAATATGAAAGTTTGTATTGACCACGGCTCACCCTGTGTATAGAAAATTATTTTGATGTTATTTACTGTATTGCACCATACAACTTTCTACTTTCTATAATATAAAGTAGATAGTATTTACGTTTTTCTGCTGTCATGAGCAAAATTTCAAATGATATAAACTCAAACCTCGATTGAATTATGAGCAATTCCTCACACCACGTGGCAGACTGTTTTCGAGCAAGATTCGAATTGTGTTGGTTCCATGTTTTTTACCAAGCTTCTTTTGCTTTGCCACACAAAGAAAAGTTTTAGTAGTTGACGTGATTTTCCTAGACCTTGAAGTAAATGCTTTACCAATTAAGTATGATAAGTTATTATACTATTGCATTGATGTAACATATATAGTTAAAATTAAGATAAGATTAAACATACACATTACTTTTTCATTGTATAATAACGATTACATTCCTTAAATTATTTCTTTGTTGGATTTGTGATTTAACTAGATATTTAATTGGTATGTTAAGTTTTTAGCCGTGAATACTTTTACCAATATTAATTTATAGTTTTTTACATTGGACTTAAATTATGATTTGATTAAATTTGTTTTTTGATTTTGACATTTTTCATTGTTAGCCTGCGTCCGTTAGAGGGTGCTCTGATTTGTCATTTTCAAGACGGTTTAATAATAATAATAATACATAATAATAAAATAATCTATTCAATATAACGATATTATTGACTTTTTTACATACTTTTCCTAACTATTTTTGTTTTCAGATTTAATATATTTATTTGACATCTTAATTGATTTTCAGAAGCTATTATCATTTACTGAAGAAGATAACTATAATTGTTACTGAAACTTAAAATTTGTAAGAAATTGATAAAAATGCATTAAAAACCAATCAGAACGGGTTAATTTTAACAGCTAAAACCATGGATAACCATTTCTAACTGCAAAATCAGGTCAGGATTTCTTAATCTGGAGGCTCATACCAGGGATGATAGGAAAGCTGTACAGTCCTGACGCGGTTATTTAAACAGATTTTAACTATGCTTGTTCGTAAAATGGTATTGGCAATTTAATTACTACCACATTACTGCGCTTTATCAAGAAATAATCCTGTGCGATTTCAATATCTTGTGGAAATTAAGTAGTAACTTCTTACGAGGCTATGACCGATTTTTCTAAAGGATTGTTGAATTACTTGTTGAGAACTTTAATCTGCATTTAAGTAACACACTTAAATATAATCTTAATTCAGTGGCACTAACACTTAACGGGTTAAGGTACGTGGTTTAGAAGACGGTGGTTATATAAGTTGCTACTTATAAACTCGCCACTTATCTAACAAACCTAATTCAAGCGTCATCCGACTCTTCTAAAAGTTCTTATACTTTTTCCTCTAATTTATACACCCTTGCTTTACAGATCAATGACGTCGATGTGTGACCTATTTTACCACAGGCACAACACCTCCAGGCTACTGCAGGACACTATTATTATCAAAGTGCCGTCTGCTGCACCTTTCACACTTATTTTTATTATTTTGATATTTCACACTTACTTTAACTGGCACTTGGTTTTTTTTAAAACTTTACCACTTTATTCTCAGGACTATGTTTCTTTAGCAATGTAACCTTCAGTTAACCCCATTTCGACTGCTGTTTCATAAGCCTTTTTAAATGTTAAGCTATGCTATCTTCAGTTAACGTCCTAGTACTTTCTGATTTTAAACCACAAGCGAGCCTATCCTTCAGTGAATCATCTAAGAACCTCCAGAATGTGAGTAAAGGATGTTCAATATCTGTATTTTACCAACCTATAAATTCAGTAAAGAACTATAAAATGTAAAAAGTGGAGTCATTTAGTAATGTACTGGACATTCAACTATACTATAAGAAAAACGTTACAGGCAGAAGTTGTAAACAACTGTAGCGTTTTTATATAAAATTAACAATATGTATACACTGTGTTGCGTAGTTACAGTAGTCACTAAATTGGTATTTTTAAGTGGGGCACCCTGTATATTATTAGATTTTTTTCAATTAGTCGTTCTTTTCTTATTTTTACAGTATAACACATAATCAGTTAATATGTTATGTGGAAATGAGAGCTAATTTTACGTAACACTCTTGATGACTTTTAAACCTTGCACCTGATTAGGCAATCAAAAATTTTACATTTTATGGGAA
Source organism: Vesta saturnalis (assembly GCA_036346205.1). Lineage (NCBI taxonomy): Eukaryota > Metazoa > Arthropoda > Insecta > Coleoptera > Lampyridae > Vesta > Vesta saturnalis. Next base: position 1,277,824 of record JARFJB010002439.1, on the reverse strand, counting down.
TTGAAATTAGGTTCTTGTATTGTGTGAAAAGGACTATCTTGTGTACTGAGAAGGGGACAGCATGTATATTACAACTTCATTCGATTCCTTGGATGTTCTACTATCACTACCTAAACACAATATATTAATTTCTCATGTACGTACGTATAAAGGGAAATCTATGTAATCGGTTTAAATTTTCAAACACTTTTTTTACATTTCTCGACGTTTTGTGGCCTGAACAATACGAAAAACACATTTTTAGAAAAGAAAATCTCGTGTCTGATTATGTGTTTGTCCGTGAGTGTGCGCGATAGCTTTTGTAACATTAAAGCTATCTATCGATAAAAAACACGTTTTTAGAAGAAAAATTTCGTGTCTGTTTGTGTATCTGTCTGTGTGTGAACCATTAAAGTTATCGATATGAAATTAGATACAAAAATTATTTACCATAAAATCTAGGTCAAGTTCGTTAATAAGCAAAATCCAACCAGTGGCGGGGCATTTCTAGGGGATTAGAAAACTAAAAAATTCATTGTTTCAAATTTAAAGAAGATACGTAATTAAAAAAACAAACTAACACTTTTTTATATAATTTCAAAATAAAAGAAATATTTAATAACCAGTGGCGCGCCGTTTTTAGGGTACAAAATTGTACATCTTTTAATTTATCAACCGAGTTCTTTGAAAGTTGGGTATTGGGGGTTTTTAAGATCGCTAAGAATAAATAATTTGTCAAAATTAAAAAATTCAAAATGGCGGATCAAAAATGGGGAATTGTCGTGTTTAAGAACCGATATGACTTTTTTTTTTTTGCTTAGAATAGGTTATTTTCAATTACTTCTCATTTCTCATTTTGTGCTGGCTGTGAAAACAAACGATGAAATTGGTATGTTTATAAAATACGGTACCTTTTTACTTTATCGTATACTACGTATACTAAGAGAAATTATTGCAATCGAAAAAAAAATTTTATTTTTTCGCGGATTTCAACGTTTTCGTGCATGTCTGTCTGTGTGCCTGGCTCCGAGACTATTTCATCGATTTTAATATCTAAAAGTTATGTATAAAACTGACTTTTCGTAAAAATAAATTAATGGGGGGCGAAAGGAGGGTGGTTTTTTAGGGTGCATTTCCAAAACCAGATCCAGAAAGTCTATCTTTAGAGAAAAGTTAGTAGCCCTAAACCCCGACAAAACAAATTTTTTTTTTCATTTTAAATTCAAAATGGCGGCCAATATCGCGATTTTAGTACATTTCGGCGCTTGCACTGTCGCTAAGAAACTAAAATGCAAAACATAAATACATAAAGACCAAATTTATATCGATTGGGACCTGAACCTTGGTGCAGTTGGTTAGCGCGGTACTCTAGCAAAGTGCAGGTCGTAGGTTCAAATCCTACTCGAGGTAAACTTTTTATTTATGTTATTATAATAATTTAATATTAGTCAAGTTGCTTTGGCATGTGTGAGTCCTTGCGATATTGCAGGCTCACATTCCATTAATATAAGTAACTTGAATGTAATCTCATCATATTTAGAATTTACATCAGTTCTACATACATAAAGACAAAATTTACATCGATTGGGGCTTGAATTGAACCTTGATGGCGCAGTTGGTTAGCGCGGTACTCTAGCAAAGTACAGATCGTAGGTTCAAATCCTACTCGAGGTAAACTTTTTATTTGTGTATTCAATAAAATTAATAATTTTTAATTATATATTTACCTTTGAACTTCATAACAAAAACTTATAATAATTTAATATTAGTCAAGTTGCTTTGGCATGTGTGAGTCCTTGCGATATTGCAGGCTCACATTCCATTAATATAAGTAATTTGAATGTAATCTCATCATGTTTAGAATTTACATCAGTTCTACATACATAAAGACAAAATTTACATCGATTGGTTCTTGAACCTTGATGGCGCAGTTGATTAGTGCGGTACTCTAGCAAAGTACAGGTCGTAGGTTCAAATCCTACTCGAGGTAAACTTTTTATTTATGTTATTATAATAATTTAATATTAGTCAAGTTGCTTTGGCATGTGTGAGTCCTTGCGATATTGCAGGCTCACATTCCATTAATATAAGTAACTTGAATGTAATCTCATCATATTTAGAATTTACATCAGTTCTACATACATAAAGACAAAATTTACATCGATTGGGGCTTGAATTGAACCTTGATGGCGCAGTTGGTTAGCGCGGTACTCTAGCAAAGTACAGATCGTAGGTTCAAATCCTACTCGAGGTAAACTTTTTATTTGTGTATTCAATAAAATTAATAATTTTTAATTATATATTTACCTTTGAACTTCATAACAAAAACTTATAATAATTTAATATTAGTCAAGTTGCTTTGGCATGTGTGAGTCCTTGCGATATTGCAGGCTCACATTCCATTAATATAAGTAATTTGAATGTAATCTCATCATATTTAGAATTTACATCAGTTCTACATACATAAAGACAAAATTTACATCGATTGGTTCTTGAACTTTGATGGCGCAGTTGATTAGCGCGGTACTCTAGCAAAGTACAGGTCGTAGGTTCAAATCCTACTCGAGGTAAACTTTTTATTTGCCGTAAAATCGGCCAACTTCGACACTTTTTAATGGTATTTTTTAATTTGCGCCGTTCTAAATTTTTTTTGTACACATGTAAACGATGGAAGCTTACAATGAAAGTATTCTGAGTGGAATATGATTTTTTTTTATTTGGAAATAGCCGACAGTTTTTACGGAAAGGTGCCATTTATATGGTGTCGAAGTTGCACGCATTTTCGGTCAACTTCGACACCTATTGAAAATTAGTATAAAGTCGATGTAGATCAATTGTTTAGGCATCTTCGACACCTAATATTCTTAAAAAAAAATATTTTATTTAAACAACGTAAGGTTAAAAAACTATTAAAAATGAAAAAATATACTTATTGCCATATGTCATCTATATAAAACTAAAAAAGAAATTTTCCAAGTTAACATAAAAAAATAAGTGCTTAAGACAATAATTTGTAACATTAATAACAGATAAATAAATAAACAAAAAGAATTAGTCTTTGTTCGCTTCGGCCATTGCATGTACCACAGATCCACTTACTACACCCTCTGTACTTTGAAAAATCACATTGGCATATTCCACAGAAATTTTCATCGTATGGTTCTTGGCTGCTAGATGGTTGAGATAAGGTAGTAGAGGTTAGTCAAACACTAGGTTCAGTTGATGGATGCAATGTGACTTCACAGCCCGGAATGATCTTATTTCCACGTTTTCGCTTAGCTGCATCTGCTGTAAAGCCCTTCTGGTTCTCTAAAAACTCGAGAACACTGGCATTTAAACTGGACCTTCTACATCTGTCGTCATCTGATGTGAAGTCAGAATTGTCTGGTAGCATGCGCAGCACTTGGTCGGGATCAAAAGGGTGCAGACCAGTCTTTCGAAAGGCCGATCGGGCATTTTCACTTTCATTATTGTTGTCCAATTTGGAATAGAGGCTACTTAACAACGACGGAAAATGCTCTTTTGGAATAGATCCTTTGGAGCGGCTTTGTTTTCGCCAATTTTCCAGAACGTTTCTAAAGTAAACTTTTAGTGGACGAAAAAAGCCACGTCCAGAGGTTGCATGAGGTGAGTGGCGTTAGCAGGGAGTGTTGTAAAGTAAATACTGTGCTCTCTGCATAACTGTATTATGCTGGGTGAGAAATGAGATGCTAAATTATCTGCAACAACAACTTTTTCACCTGGAATTCTGTTAACATGAGGTAAAAACACCTTTTGAAACCATAGTTCGAATGTTCTGGCATCAAACCATCCCGACTTTGTAGCATCATATTTCGTGCCATGTGGGCCCCTCCTACACCAATTTCCGTAAACGTTGTCGGCCTTATATACAACAAATGGTGGCATAATTACACCGTCAGCAGATATACAGAACATCAATGATATTGAAGTTTTGGAATGTTCCATAACCCTCTCCACTCCTTTTGTACCCCTTAGCACTACAACTTTCTTCACGCCGGGATCATCGGAAAAATTTGTTTCGTCAAAATTAAAGAGCCGATATTTACAAGTTTCTCTCTAATATTTTCGAAGAACTGACCCACCATTTCTCTAGACAGCGAAGCTCTTGCTCGACTGATGTTAGCAGCTAACCGTTGTGTGAGGTTATGCGTCTCCATAAAGTTTATTATGAAATCCTTACCGGGCATATTATCATGAAACACAGGGTTGTTAATGCCCTGTTTATCTAGATAACCCCTAATTATAAGGCAAATATCGTTTTTATTTAATGGATATGACCATTGTACCAGAGCAGCTATTGTGTCCACAATCAGTTGCTCCTCTTGGGGCTTCAAAGCTGTTGGGTGCCCGACTGCATGTACGTGCCGGCCTTGCCATTTATCGAGAAGGGTAACACGCGGTACCCCGTGTTTTTTTCTCGCTGCTGTTACCGTCATGCCCCGTCCAATATCCTGTAAGGCGTCTTCTACTGCTTGCTGCGTATATCGCCGGTAGCTACGACCCCCGACCACTTTACGTACTTTTCGCGGCATTTGTAACGAAATCTAACATACACCACACCGTGTGCTCTACTAAATAGCCGCCAACTGCATTTGGTATTGAGCACGTAATATTAATGTAGGAGTAGGGAGTTGTTGTCGAAGTTACCCGAAGTGTCGAAGTTGGCCCATTTTACGGTATGTATTTAATAAAATTAATGATAATTTTTAATTACATTTTTATTTATGTATTTGATAATAATTTTTAATTGCATATTTACCTTTGAACTTATTCGTTCATAACAAAAACTTATAATAATCACAAATAGTTCACGCCTATAGGATTGCTGTTACTCACTCGAAGCAATGTCTACCGATTTTTCGGCACCTCTTCAGAACTGTAATTACTATATTATTATTCTATTTAATGTTTTCATTGTTTTAAAATACAGTGAGTGGGAGTGAAAAACTAACAAGCTAAGCAATCAATAATATAAATAAATGTCTGTTAATTACCAATATTTGCCAATAATCTTAATTTAATTGTGAAATTATTATACAGAGAAGTAGTCATTAACGTATAAATTATTTAGTTATGAAATTCACTCGAAAATTGAAAATTCTCATAAATAATACATTTGAATTGTGAGAACGGCTGAAGTAAAATATATTTTCTGTTCGGTAGGTAATAAACGATGTCATAAAGCATTGTGTCTCAACTGCAAACAAAATTGGCCATGTAGTACCTCTTTTAACTACTTGTTTGCGTCGTTTGTTGCAGAACCTGCTTTTAAGGTGTTAATCCTTTTTCTCTGCATATACTTTAGTTATCTATTTATTTGTACTTCTACCTTTTAGGATTTTACTAAGAATTTTATTTAACCGTATTGGGTATCTTGTTTTGTAGGTTTTTAAAATCCTTTTGAAATTGACAGGTAAAAATAATCAATAAAATAAATTTAAATAAAATTATGTAATTAATATCTTTTAAAAAATTGTTTGTTATAACTAAAATGATAAGCAACAAACGCACGTTAGAATTATTAATCTACAATCATGAATATATGTAAGTTGTTATCTTTTAATTATCTTTTAAATTAAAATTTAGCTATTTTCAAGAAATAGAACGGAATGTAGACGTTTCGGTACACATGTATTTTATTTTTTTAAAGTAATTAAAGTATCCAAGCCCATTTTATAATTACCTAAAGAATTAATTGCTAGGTAATACCTTAGACAACGTGGTAGTATACGTTGTCTGTGCTAATACTAAAAGTTCTTATTCACTTTTTACAGGTTTAACAGGTAACTCTTGGTAATAGAAGTATTGACCAATCTAAACAAATGACTTGATTCACCAATCAAAGTTGCAAAATAGGTTGTCGCCACTGCTTGAAGAAAAAAGGAAGGAAAAGGACAAGTATTTCATTCCCGAGCTTTCCGAGCTCCTTCAGCCACAATCATGGATTCCCAGCATACATACATTACGTATATATGCATGGTGGGATTAAGCATGGGTGTGGTCAGGATAGGATTGGAAGGAATGGAGTTAGCGTTTTGAGGGGGGAAATACTACCCCAGCATTCGCCTAAGCAGCCGCACATGGTGTGTATATACGCAGTGACCATGCCGCTACATGTGTATGTGGAAAACCCCCTGAAAAAACCTCATACAAGGTAGATGGTAACGGGAATCGAACCCATTACCTCCCGAATATTAAGCAGATAGTGTCACCACTACGCTACCAGCTCGGTCACTGCTTGAAGTAAAATCGCTGTGTTTACTGTATGTTGTTGTAAATATGGCAATTAATTAATATTTGATACAGTAAAGCATAAATTAATTTTAATGAAAATATAATAATTTTAATGAGTTTCAAATATTTTTAAGAACCCAAAGATCTGAATACAAATATCTATATATAGGTATGATCATACCAATGTTGCGCTCTTTTAATAAGTTTAACTATCATGACTTCCGACGAAACTTTAAATAATAATAAAGGAGCAGAACAATGATGACATTTCTTGTTACCTTACCTTACCTGCAGAATATTTCCATTTTTAAATTCTAATGAGTAAAAGGAGAGGGTACCGGATTAATTAAGAAACTTGTAAAAACATTTATAAGATGCTGTTAATACAATAGGTGTAAAGAAAGTTTGCGATTGGCAAGCCCATCGTTGTCGTTTCTACCTTTATTATTTTGTTTAACCACCTGTGTGTACAAAAATTAAGGTTGTAATTAACAATTATTTAAAGCTAATGGAATAGTAAATCACAATTTCACTATCTACAAATACTTTACAAAAGAAGATAGAGTAATTGTAGGTGGCGACAAAGCTGGAACCAGCACAAAACAAGAGATTTATTTAACACAATAATTTGTGAAATGTATTCTGGTGTTATAAATAGAAAATTTTTGTTTCTTTTAATTTGTAATGATTGTAAATCATTTCAGTAATTATTTCCTTACTTATCATAAATCATACTGTTATTAATTATTTACCAACTTATTATTAATTTGCGTTTTTTAAAAGTCAGTAAAATATGTGTAAGATAATCTATGGCAAATGTATAACAGTCTATATAGCCAATAAAAGGAAGTGCAGAACCCCTTAGGAATATAAAAAAGATCGGATAATAAAGATTAGTTAATATTAAATCATTTATTAAAAGTTAGATAGTTTTTATTGATATAACATTCTGTATGAAATATGTACGCATGAGGATAAAAAGTAAGGTTTTCAATACACAGATCTTTAATATGAATAATATTGAAGCATTAAAAAAAAGAAAAAATGAAATATAAAGTATAAAGTGAAGTATAAAGTTAATAATCAGTAAGGAACAGGTAAAATGTAGGCAATTTCCAGTATTCCATTAATTTACATTTCTTATGTATATTCGCATTTTAACCTGCATCACACTACACACACAAACTGGGCGTCTACATAAAAAGTAGTTTCAATCTAATTTTGTAAAAAAGAAAAGCCAGTAAGGCTTTCAATGTAGTATTTTTCGCTTGTAAAAACAAGAAAAAGGGTATATCATACTGGATTATAGCCGAATTTTTGTAGTGGTAAAATCTCAGATACCTATACTTATGCAAAAATAATAATAACCCACTACCTGCTTTTGCTTAATGTTATATCAGTTAAATATCGCAAGTTGCAAAATTAAAAATCTCCCTTACTACTTTATTGTAGCTCACAAGAATACCGAGCTAGTAAACTAACAGCGACACGTCCTGCTTAGCATTCGGGAGGTAATGGGTTCGATTCCCGTTACCGTCTATGCTGTATCAGGTTTTTTCACGGGGTTTTCCTCATACACATGTAGCGACATGGTCACTGCGTATACGTACACCATGTGCGGCTACTTAGGCGAATGCTGGGGTAGTATTCTCCCCCTCAGAACCCTAAATCCGTTCCTTCCGATCCTATCCTGACCACACCCATCCTCAATTTCACCATACGTAATATATGTATGTATGCTGGGAATCCATGATTGTGGCTAAAGGAGCTAGGGAAGCTCAAACAGACCGCCCTCCCCCTTTCGGAGGCCTTTTCTTTTTACTTTTTACAACAATATAAATCCGAGTTAGTAGGACTTTTACCAAATACATTGATGAAATACAATATGTTCTAATAACAAAAAGGAGAATACTTGAAATGACAATCGATAATCATGTCTAACATTATGTACTACTATACAAATCCTTCCGCCCCCTCCCCGCCTCTAACTTTTGAACCGTTCGGTATATTGCGATGTAATTGGGAACTGAGACAATGGTCAATTTTGTAAGTTAAGAAAATAACAATTTCATTTGTCAAAATGACAGCTTGGCATAGTTTCGATTTTTTTAATAGAATAGTGGGTCATGTGATACTTCATTTTGAAGGTCTTTTTTTGCTTAATTCAAACTGTTTGAAAATATTTGATTCGTTCATTTTCAAATGGCGACCAATTTTAAATTTGATTTCATTTAAGTAGTTTCTGCTGGCAGGTATTTTCTACCTTAATTATGCAACAATTAGGTTTTATTGGTATGGTTTCCTAATTTTGAATTGTCATTTTGAAATGTGCCTGTCAAGTGATTTAAAAACTTAGCAAAATATCATTTAATTTAAATGGCGCGTACGTTGCAATATAAAACCGAAGCAGTTATCATCTTTGGCGTGGTTAATCGGAATTATCACGCTGCCGTTCGCATTTCCAATGAAAGTTTTCCGGAATTGCCAATGTGCAGGAAATACTTTCAGAAACTAATTTCAAGTATTCGGTACAGTAAAAGATGCCCCAAAATTCCCGAAAATGTTCAAGTGCAGGTCGGAGCTGAAATGGTAGTTAATCCCCAGCAAAATATTAATCCAGTAAGTGAGATATGCAATATTTCGCGTTCTTCCGTTAAAAATATTTTAAAAAGTAATAAATTTCATCCTTGTAAGATGAGATTTGTCAACGAATTAACAGAAGATGATCCAGGCAGACGATTAGTTTTGTGAGATTATGTAACGAAGGATTGATGAAAATCCCAATTATCTGAGGCATATTTGCTTTAGCGATGAGAGTACATTCTTCTCAATTTCCACAAAAATTAAATATTTGGGCGGGCATTTTTGGTAACAATATTATACGTCCAATTTTTTTGGAAGGAAATTTGAACGGCCCGACATTCGAATGCTTCAATAAAACATAACTCCACTTATTGAAGGTGTTATTGCTCAAAACCCAATTGAATTCCAGTTTGGCATTGTATTTCCGCCACTTTATTGCAGAGATGTGAGAAATTCCTTAGATTAGGTGGATTGGTCGCGAAGCTACGACAGAGTGGACAGCGCGCTCACCAGATCTGACACTGCTTGATTATTTTCTATGGGGCTACGTCAAGTCTTAGGTTTATAAAACGGTTCCGGATTCTCTGAATGAACTTCGACAACGTATTAACGATGTGTGTGCAGGAATAAACTCTGCAACCCTCCACAATGTTAGAAAAGAACAGGATGCTCTATTGTCAAGAGATCCAAGGTAGGCATTTTCAACAACTTTTATGATCAAAATTTTAGTTTTTTTTCTGCATTTCATTCTCAATTCTTAATTTTTAATTAGTTAAAATATTTTAATGAGTTCAATTTATTTTGTAATTTTAATCAATTTTATATTAGTTACTTACCTAAAGTTTTTGTAAGTCAAATAACCAAACAATAAATAATAATAATAATATTAACAATAATAGCCTTGATACAACATTATTGGTTGCCATTTGAAAAAGAATAAATCAAATGTTTTTAAACTCAAGGTTTGAATTAAGCAAAAAAAGACCTTCAAAATGAAGTATCACATGACCCACTTATTCTATTTAAAAAAATCGAAACTATGCCAAGCTGTCATTTTGATAAATGAAGTTGCCATTTTCAACTTAGAAAATAGACAATTGTCTCATATAATTCCGCTCCAAATTTCATCGCAACATATCGAACGGTTCAAAAGTTAGAGGGGGGGATGGACTTTATGTCCCCACTGTGTAATAATTGTATTAACAATTCTTAACTTTTCCAATCAAAAGGAACTTTATTTTGATCCATTTTTAGGTCTCTGAAGTCAAAAAAGTGGTTATTGAAAATTCTTAAGAATACCCGTCTGTGCGTGTGCGCGGGCGCGCACGTGTGCGTGTGTAGGTTCTGGTTTTCTTGATAAAAGAATACGTGTAGTAATTGATGACTTTTTTTCAAAAGAAGTTGGTATTAACGCAGGTGTGCCACAGGGATCAGTTATAGCACCCACACCTTTTCTGCAATATATAAATGCTCTTATTTCTTCAAAGATTAACCCGGTCCAATGATTTGCAGAGGACAGCACTCTTCATTGTAGATCGTCTCATTCTACTATGTGTATGTGTGTGGGTGTGCGTTGGGTTCTAGTTTCCTTGATAAAAGTCGAATAGGTGTTTTTTTTTTAAAGTTGGTGTTAACGCGGATATGCCACAGGAATCAGTTGTAGCGCCTACACCTTTGCTGCCATATATAAATGTTCTTGTTTCTTCAAAGCTTAACCCGGCCGAATAATTTGCTAACGCACTATTCATTGTAGTTCATTTCAGTCTCCTAATAATGGTAATCCACCTTCCATCAGATCAAGACATTAAAGCTGAAATGGACAATTTTAATCAGCAAAGACATTCTACGTATTCTTGAATGGGGAAGTAACAATGTAGTTAAATTTAATGCTAATAAAACTTAATGTTGCCTTGTGTCCGCCAAAAAATTATTTTATTTCTTGTTGTAATTATGAATGGTTCAGATCTTAAGTTTTCAGACTCTATTACTATAGCTGTATCTTCAAATCTGTCATGGGTTGTCCATCTTCTGTCAGCTACTAAAACAGCTGCTCCTAAGATAGGCTTTTTGTACAGATCTAACCAGTACTTTAACCCCTATAACTCTTGTATAAGGCCCGAATTCGACCTCATCTAGATTATAATTCTCACATCTGGCTTGGTGCTTCCCAACATGCTTTCGATATCATTGATAGTATTCCGGAAAGAGCGATTAGGCTCATAAATGACCCGTCTTTAACTTCATAACAACGTACAATCCATTGAGCATAGAAGAGTTGTTTCAGTTCTTTCTTTGTATTATCGGTAATGGCTATTGCGCTGCCGAATTACATTCTTTGATACCATCTCTGACAACCTTTGCTAGGAACAATCGGTTAGCTCATTGACATCTTCGATATGCAATACAAGTCTCCACTTGTCGTACCAAACAGGCGCACATGCTTCTACACGGCTTCTAAACTTTGAATGATCTCCCTAGTTCCCTCTATTCTCTGCCTTATGATGTGAAAAAAATTGAGGTAGCCGTTCACAAGCATCTTTCGGCAATTCAGTATCCTCCTAAGTCTTCCTGGGTGCTTTAGTACGGTGGGCTAAACTTAATCTGTTCAGAACCACAATTATTTAAAAAAAGGTTGTGTATAATGGCGACTGAGATAAAATATTTACCTGTAAAATAAAATCAATGAAATCATTGTTTCACCAACATATCTATACTTACAGAAATCAAAAGAGACGTTTATTTTTAAACGAGAGATATTATTGCTGATTAAATATAATAGCACCTTACACAAAATATTTTACTGTAAAATAAAATCGATTAAACTATTATACTAACAAAATCTATTTACTTACAGAAATAAGAAAAGGTGTTTTTTTAACCAATAGTGTTTTTGTTTACCAAAGTGTGAATGTATGTTACAGACATCATTAAAGACGTTTGTTTGTAACCAATATTATTTTTGTTTACTAGATTAAGATACTGAGTTGAAGATAATAACGGCTTACATAACGTATTTACCTGCAAGAAAAAGCGTCGTCATTATTAACAACATTTTTATACTTAATATAGTTATAGTTATATAGTTATTTCCCTGCAAAGTCAAATCGATGGTTACTATTATTTACATAACATTCCTTTTCATAGAAATAAGAAAGATGAATCTATATACCTTCCCTTATCGGAAATCCACTTCTATTATAACTGAATAAACGCTCATTTTTACGTAAGTTAAAAGAGAACCTTCCTGAATAAGCGTTTAAAAAATCCTTGAATTTATTTTTACTACGATTGTTAAAGTCAACACTTTCCCTATTCAGTTTATTTAGATACACTTTGTTTGGATGACTAATGTACATTATACCAAATCTGCCAAAGTGTATGCGGGCCTGTGTGTTGCCGTTTCAAAGTATCTGTTGTGCAGTTCTGATATACTAAATGTGGTACTATCCACAGTATGCATGTTTTTAAATATAGTATCCAATAGCTATGGTAGAAGGACAAAACGACAATACTCAGGGTCGTCACACATTGGCAAATATGTCTTCACATAGTTGTATAACGTTTGAGCACATTTAAAACTTAAAAAATCTGTGTAATAATCCCATTTTAGATTGTCACTTCTCTCGCTCTTTTCAAATGACAAAAAACGCCCCGATAAAGGATCACTCTTTTGGTTCCACATATTTTTCATATCTTGCGAGTAGTCCAACACAAGTTTTTTGTGCTGCATATCTTCCAAATGGATGCTTAACTCAAAACACCCTTTTTCATTTTCTGTTACATAATGTTCACACACCATGCATACATATTCTGGAAAAATGCTCTGACGTTTTGGAAATAGTATCACTACGTTTAATACAGCGTTGATGTTGCCAACGACCGCATCGGCGGCACATCATCCAATTCTCATTTCGTTTCTTCCCAGTTCCGCATATAAGACAACGTGTTAACATATTTTATTGTAACCATCTGAGGCTTTCCTCACAAACGGAACAAAAGTTTTCAATCCTTGTTATAGAGCAAAATACTTGTGTATAATAAATTACCAATACACCGCAATTGTATAAATAACTTTGTTGAGGATAATCCGGTACTGGTCCTGCTGTCCAACATCTAACGTTTCTCTATCGGTTGTTGTTGATCTCTCCTAACTAAAAATTTGTTAATTGAAGATAATATTTTCTGATGTGCTTGACTCTTTTTACTCAATGGGTCAAGAAAATAGATCGTTTTTGATTCCAAATCTAACACAAGTATCCAGTGGTTACTGTTCAGATTACCAGGTAACATGAGAAATTTCATTCCATGCAATGTTGATCGGTAATGAACGTTCTTTAGATCATGGTGATCAGATAATAGTATTCGAAACAATGACTAAATGTTAATATTTATATTAGACTTTAGGGTTGAATACATGAAATGATGCATCGTAATAAACAATAATGGTTCATGTAAAGTATTCATTATAATTAAAATTGTGCTTGAGCATTAGTGTTAATTAAACATGACAACTAAAGTACTGATCATATCAATAAAGAAATATTTGTCCCAAAATTTTAATTAATAAAGGCTAAAAATCTTTATAATAGTGTGTTCCTTTAAGTATCCATGAAACTGAAACTGAGTGCCGTTTATCATTGTTTGCTTTTATTGAAATATTGTTTAGTGGTTTACGTTTATGTATTTATCTAAATAATTTGTTTACAATTTTTCTCTTACTTGGATATAACTCGGCACTGAAAGTATCCTTCTGAGTATGGATCCTTCTTTCTTCAGAGTTATTTTTTTATGATGTAATAAAGCAATTACTTTCTCTTCTATATCACTTATGTGCTTCTTTAATGTAGTTGTTAATGATAATCGTACACCATCCACAAATTTACGCGTATGCTGATCCGATTTATGTAGACACTTTGACAATACACCGAATTCTTGTAAAGAATTTATAACGCACTTTAAGAACTTGGAATCCCTTTTTTGTAACGGGGCCTTTAATGACAAAGAACAACGTTAGCAGCAATTGCAGCGGATAAAGCCCCAAAGAAATGCAAAATGTTGTTTTCCTCATTATAGGTACTGCTCAATCTAATTTTACATACACAAATACTTTTTAATGAATGCTTTAAAATAAAATCATAGGTAGCCCAAAATGTATGAGAACCACGTAGATATAGCACGCTTGTATTGCTATAAGGTCCATACTAAATACGCAAGTTTCTTAAAATGGATATTGTTAAGGATTACGGCAACTGAAAAGCATTGCGATTTCAAAGGAGGATAAAACAAATGGTAGGTAAAGTGAAATAACAATTTCAGCACATGCATGACATGAATAATAATATACGTGGACCGTAGACGATATAGTTATATGCAAGATACATTAAAAAAATTAAATTTTTAATAACACATGCACCTGCCCAATTACAATGTTATGTCTCAAATTTTAAAACCCTTATTCTACGCCGCTTCAGACATCATAAATTCATCAGGCGGCAAACAATAAACAACATTCACCAACAGTATCCATTTGGTTAAAATATATACAAAAACATATAAGTGCCCTACTTATACTGATAAAATTTAAAGCCTTTCGAAAGAAATGCATATGGTGCATCTTACAATACCGCTAATGCATAATGTGTCATTTTCTAAAATTTGTTTCATTAAGTAGCTTTGTCCATCCCCTTTACACGACTTTCAAAAGCTAAATACTTATCAATCGTTAGTAAATAAAAGAATCGCTAAGCTTACTACGTGCAATAATCTGGATGTTTTCAGTAAACATAAACTAATTATTGGTATCCCTATCAATTTCATTACAATCCATACTTGCAATCTACGGTGGCTCTAGGGACACAACACATGCGGTATTAACATTCCTTTCATCCATGTAAACTTAATACCTATACAAAGACTATAGGTACCTACAGTAATAATAAAATTTTAGTGCATTCAATGAAAATGAAACCCTGATACGAAAATAGCGAATTGGTATTATTCGTAACTATAATGACCTTATCGTACGGAAATAAATAAAACTAACATTATGGGGAATTTTTTATGTAAACAACCCTTTCTTATGATTGAAACAGGTACAACTGAAAGAAAATAAAAAAATTTAATGCAAAACGATATCGATAGCCAAATTCCAAAAATTAGTCATGATTATCCTACCTCATTGCAAAAAATCCACTACAACAAATATCAAATAAGCCAAACT
This sequence comes from Vesta saturnalis, assembly GCA_036346205.1. NCBI lineage: Eukaryota > Metazoa > Arthropoda > Insecta > Coleoptera > Lampyridae > Vesta > Vesta saturnalis. The sequence goes on along the minus strand of JARFJB010002439.1, from coordinate 1,262,787 downwards.
TCTTTCTGATATAACAAGCAACCTATCATAAAATGGCTGTGATCGCCACCTCCTGTGCAGAAGCACAAATACAACAAAATAAAACCTTAAAACTTGTGATTATCTCCAAAACAAACTTCATTTATGAAAAATATTTATAGATAGAGAGACGCGCACTTTAATTTTCATTTATATCCAGAAAAGCAGAGTGACATGCACCTCAATTTTTTGATATATTGTGTGTATTTACATATTCCTTCTTTATCTAAAATAAAAATACGCAAATCCAGGGCGAAAAATGTCCCACGTGTGAATTTATTAATTCGCGACCGCGGAAAATAAATATTTATATCTAGAAAAGTAGAGAGACACGCACCTAATTTTTTTGGTATATTGTGTGTATTTACATGTTCCTACATTATCTAAAATATAAATACACAAATCCTGGGCGGAAGGCCGCCCACGTGTGTATTTATTGATTTGCGACCGCGAAAAATAAATGTTTATACCTAGAAAAGTAGAGACACGCACCTCAATTTTTTGGTATGTTGTGTGTATTTACATGTTCCTTCTTTATCTAAAATAAAAATACGCAAATCCAGGGCGGAAAATGTCCCACGTGTGGATTTGTTAATTCGCGACCGCGGAAAATAAATATTTATATCTAGAAAAGTAGAGACACGCTCCTCAATTTTTTGGTGTATTGTGTGTATTTACATGTTCCTTCATTATCTACACTAAAAATGCACAAATCCTGGGCGGAAGGTCGCCCACGTATGAATTTATTGCTTTACGACCGCGAAAAATAAATGTTTATATCTAGAAAAGTAGAGACACGTACCTCAATTTTTTGCTATGTTGTGTGTATTTACATGTTCCTTCATTATCTAAAATAAAAATACGCAAATACAGGGCGGAAAATGTCCCACGTGTGAATTTGTTAATTCGCGACCGCGGAAAATAATCATTTATATCCAGAAAAGTAGAGAGACCGCTTCTCAATTTTTTGGTATATTGTGTGTATTTACATGTTGCTTTATTATCTAAAACAAAAATACACAAATCTAGGGCGGAAGCTCGCCCACGTGGGAATGTATTGGTTTGCGACCGCGAAAAGTAAATGTTTATATCTAGAAAAGTAGAGACACGCACCTCAATTTTTTTGGTATGTTGTGTGCATTTACATGTTCCTTCTTTATCTAAAATAAAAATACGCAAATGCTGGGCGGAAAAGATCCCACGTGTGAATTTATTAATTCGCGACCGCGGAAAATAAATATTTATATCTAGAAAAGTAGAAAGACACGCACCTAAATTTTTTGGTATATTGGGTGTATTTACATGTTCCTTCATTATCTAAAATCCTGGGCGGAAGGTCGCCCACGTATGAATTTATTGATTTGCGACCGCGAAAAATAAATGTTTATACCTAGAAAAGTAGAGAGACACTTCAATTTTTTGGTATTTACATGTTCCTTCATTACCTAAAATAAAAATATGCAAATCTAGGGCTGAGGGTCCCTCACGTGTGAATTTATTGCTTCGCGACCACAAAAAATAAATATTTGTGTCTAAAAAGGCAGAAACGCTCACTTCAATTTATTGGTAAGTAGTGTCTACTTACGTGTTCTATCGTTATCTAAAATAAAAATATGTGAAGCCTGAGCGGCAAATGCCTAATGTTTGATTTTGTTGATTCGCGCCTCCTAAAATTAAGAAATATCTGCGGCACTTTTCTGCTTTTTTTAAGAAGTGCTAACGTATGCACCTTAGCGATGTATCTTGCTATTTTATGATAATGCAATTCAACATTATGTAATGTTTTTGTTCTAAACTAAATTTTACTCTGGAGTTATTTGGTCCACTGTAAAAAAAAAAACAAATCTGGGGAAATAACGAATACGAATCCCAAGCTAACTTCAAACACGTATAGAAATGACATCTATGGAAACTACTAATCGAATTTGAAAAACTCAGAATGTGTGACCGTTGCGTTGTGACCTACCCTGTACACAAGATAGTCAGTTTGACAAAGTGCAAGAATCTAATATTAATTTGAAAGCTTTTGATTACCTAACCATGTGGTAATATAAATACCCTAATCAGCGATAAGGCTTTAAAGTCATCAAAAATATTACATAAAAGTAGCTCTATAAACAAATACAAATCTAGCGTTTACTGCAATTACGTAACTCCTTGTATACCTATACTAACCAGCATATTAAATTAACCGAGCCACTTAACCACGCTTAATATAAAATGTGTGCTTTTAGGATATTTTAATATGACGGTTAACTAAGCAGGATCGTCATGTATTTTTGTACTGTTGGCTGCCTTTTTATTTTTGTTTGAACTTACGCGTCTCTTACAATTGTGCATTTCTCGAATACAATAAACAAAATAACATCATTATATTACGTTCGAGATACATACACACACATTTCAGCAAGCACGTGATGCGCAGTACTTATCACGTGTGTACTTTCGTTGTGCGTGTTGGTTATTTCTTTTATTGACGGCCAATGCAAAGTTTGTAGCTTGAAGTAAAATAACGAATAACAACAGAATAATACAAATGCGATAAAAATTTTATTATTTGTATTGTTTTAACTTCTAACTTTCTTCTAATAATTTCAAATGAAAACCCTTGGATTAAATCATTTAATTTCACAGGACTTGATCCAACGTTTTCAGAAATTCTTAATTGTCCTAAAAATGTGTTGACTCGATTAGTATGTCTGAAAAAGAAGCTTTTTCAAGTTAAAAATAATAAAAAATTATTTAAAGTAAACTATCTCTTAGGAACGATGCATAAATTTGGCCATCATTTCTATTAAAAGTGATACTTGTGAAACATGTTTCAAACTTTGTACCTTTCTGAGTAAAGCAACAACAGCATTGGCTCAGCTTTACATATTGCCAAGTGATGTTAATTATATTGTTGTGAACAATATTCAACAAACATCTAGTCCCTTGTTTGGAAATTCGAAATCTGTTACAGAATTCACAATCGTCCCAAGTCTCTTCGTGGTTTATTCGTGGCCTCACAGTATAGATACGAATATTTTCGATTTCTTTTATTAATTCCTCATCAACGCTAAAAAGATCTTGAAGTTCTTGCAAATTCGTAACTACAACAAACTACTTTATTATATCACGTAGTAGACTCCTTTTTATTCTTACCTTTAAATAAAAAACGTTACACTTTATTTCCTCATAATTAAGCAAACACTCGTTTTACGTTTGAGGTTATGTTTAATCACGGTTAACTGTTTCACAGCTACTAAAACGCTCGGTTAAAGTTTGGTAGTCTAACCAAGACACACAGTACAGAAAATCCTCGGTTAACTTTATTAATCGGCTATCAAGTTCATATAACCAGCCTTTAACCGGGACTCAAAGTAACACCCCTAGAATACAAAATATAACTGAAATCGTCGCACAAACCCATGGTTTCATTTTACTTATTAAAGGATGGTTCAATTTCATACATAATTTACCTTATCTGTAATTAAAAATGTAATTTCAACGCGTGCACCTTACTTTTTTAATACCTCTTTTCAAGTTTAAACCAACAATTATCCACTTTAATTATTTTTATGAGCACCTGCTTTACAAGATGTAGGTCTACAATTTTGATTATCAATTAGTAGATACTTCTAATTTGCTTTAATAAGTTTAATTTTTCTAACGTCGTGCGACATATTTTTTGCGATCATTATTTAGATTCTACGTATTCATTTTAAATATAAGGTGTATTTTTTTTTAGTTTTTATTAATGGAAGTGCTTTTTGTAAACTTGAGATTACCAATTACATTAATATAATTTATGGTTGTTCAAACTAACTCTATTGTACGAATCCTAAAGCTGGGAGAGACGAAGATGACATAAATAATATAGCAATTGGGTAATTGAGTTTTCCACATCTATTATGTAAATAATTTTACAGTGCTTTTGCAGAGAATCCATAATTATGTATGCACTCAATGGATATGTTAGAAATTTTAATAATAAATTTATTTTCGAATACTATTTCTAAATCTAGATTCTCATTTGAAACATCTGGAACATTGGAATTGTGGCGGGATGTGTAACAAACAAAATACACCCACGTACCACACACAACTCCGAACGCGTTTCAATGGCTAAGTTATCATCATCAGCGGTCGGCTGGGACGAACTAAAGAAAATTTTATATATATATATATATATATATATATATATATATATATATATATATATATATATATATATATATATATATATATACCATCAGCGACTAACGCTTCGTTGTATCTAGTAAAAGTGAAAGTTATGAAGTTTAATGAGTTCTGAGTAGCCTAAAGGTCATTATTCATTAGAATTTGTTTGTTTTTGAAGAACTCTAAACTTTCATAGCAATCAAGTTCGTGCTTATTACTAACATGTTTGATTAAGGATACCTTATCTACTACATGATTTTTATCAAATATATGTATGGCTACCGCAGACTTGTCCAAAGTTTGTATTTTATATGAGCTAAATGATCTTTAAAGGTAGTAAACTAAATATAGATATTTTTCTTAAGGGAACTAGCACTAAAAGATTCATATCCAATGACTCAAATCACTGTAGATAGCATAAACTCGCGTCCTTTAATTTTTTGGTTCATAGATTGCTTAATTTTCCTCTTTCAGTTCAAAATTATAATAAAAAATTGCACCCTATTAAAGAAATTGCTCCATACAATGGGTTCTCAGATGAAGTGGTTATGAATATAGTTAGGAAACAAACACATAAGATGAGGGTTAAGAATGTAACTACGTTAGGTTGTAACGTGCCAATACTTGGCTATCGTTACCTTAATTGGATTCGTGTTATTATTTGTAAATATATTTACTTGTGATTAAATCGTCATGAACTGTATAAACATTAATTGTGAATTTTGTTATAAAATCTTGGTATAAAAAATTCAGGAATGAAAAAAAATTATATTACACAGCGTGTAATATTTCTATTAGGAGATTACTTTTGTTTTATTGTTACAAAACAGTTTACGTACGTTTCGGGAATTTTTAGGCATCAATACCATTTGCCATCTTCAGAACAAATTATATAAAATTAAGGTTAAAGCGATCTAAAAATAACAGTTTACAGTGTTATCTTATAGTCTCACGTATACGTTAAACGTACCATAAAACAGATACACTATCATTGTTTACAAATTATGAATATATTTACAATAAAAGGAAATTAGGAAAATCCTCGCCATTATAGGATGATTTTCACATTTCCTAATTCCCTACAATCAAAAGAAAAAGTTATTTTACCATTTTCACATGTCATCAATTAAAAATTATTAATTTACCATAAAAACGGACACATGTATAACCTCCATGTTGTGGTGAAAGTGGATTATTTAATTAAAACTAAAAAAGTTTTTAATTATATTGAAATATGTATTGCTTATATTATTAATACCTGTTTTATGATTAATAGAGTCATATTTTTGGATACAACAGATTTCAATGAATAATCTTTGCATAGATTATTTTCGTCAGCACGAATTTCTTTATTGTCGAAACTAGCGTGGAGCTTCGCTCCTCGCTATGGTCACAACACACCTCGATACCTGTTTACGTATTTACTTAAAGGTAAAATTTTTTTTTAATTTTCAGTTGTTAAAAATTGCTAAAATTATGCTTTTTTAGTTAGAAGAATAATTCGTCGTTCCGTGGAGATGCTAAGCATTTAAAATCATGCTAGAGTAACGCGTTTTAGAATACATCCGAACGTAGTTTGATTGTGGTTATTTTATTTTATCGAAAATAAAAATGGTATAGATATAAAAAATATAATTAAAATGAGTATACCGTCGTTTTTATTTTCATTATACACTTGATTGGAATATAGTTAATACCTATGTAATATTGAAAAATCATGAAAATTGCAAAAGAAAGAAATTCACTTGCGGGAAGTGTTTAATTTTGTAATTTTAAGTAATGGTAATAGGAACTTTTGACGTTTAATGCTACCATACTATTTACGACAGTACCAACTTAAACATTTTAATAAGTAACATTTTTGACCTCAATGTCTGAATTACTAATTATCATTTAAAACTTTAAATGTTGGCAAACTATATTTTTGGAAGCATTCAGTTTTTTGACGTGCAATGTTACCAAATTGATATTAATGTGCCAACTTAAACATCTTAATAAGTAACATTCTTAACCTCAGTGTCTGACTGTATCAATCGTCAACCACAAATTTAAATGTTGCCAAACTACATTTTTGGAAGCATTCAAATTTTTGACGTGCAATGTTACCAAAATAATATTAATGTAAATACCAACCTATACATTTAAGTAGGTAACATTATTAACCTAAATGTTTGTCTTTAACAATTGTCATTCAGAATGTTAAATGTTGCCAAATTACATTTTTGGAAGAATTCAACTTTTTAACATTCAATGTTACCAAAATAATATTTATGTAAGTACCAACTTATACATTCGAGAAGGTAACATTATTAACCTAAATGTTTGATTTTAACAATTGTCATTTATAACTTTAAATGTTACCAAATTAAATTTTTGGAAGTATTCAACTTTTTGATATGCAATGTTACCAAAATTATATATATGAATGTACCAATTAAAACATTTTAATAGGTAACATTATTAACCTTAATATTGGACTTTAACAATTGTCATTAAGTATTTTATCTGTTGCCAAATTATATTTTTATTGACTGTCTTTTTGACATGCCAAAATAAAAATTATAAAACTAAAAATGCTATGAAAGTTGAAATGTTGTCAAATTACATATTTGAAAGTATTCAATTATTGTAAAATGAAATGTCATATTGACATAGACCAAAATAATATTTATGAAAGTAAAAATTTAATAAAAGTTTAAACGTTGCCAAATTATATATTGGAAAGTATTGAACAATTGTAAAATAAAATGGGTTTGACATGCAATGCTACCAAAATAATATTTTCTGCAAGTACAGTCTGATAAGTAATAACTAAATTAAGTGGTTGACACTCAAAATGTCACTCAGACCTTTAAGGATAACCAACTTCAATTTTTGAAAATAGTCAAATATTTGATATATTTAACTGAACTGTATGTTCAAATTTTTGGATATATTCCTATATTCTATAAACAAATACATAGTAGTTTAAATTATAAATTTATAAGAATAAAAAATAACATTATTATAATTGTTTTGTACTTGGATCAAATAAATATGTTTATTAATTGTGAAAGTACTTTACGGGTAGGTTATGTATGTCAAAATAACAAATGTAGTATTTATACTGAAAACGTAAGGTTTTTAATCAGTGGTAACGTTTCCAGTAGCGCAAATGTAAATATTGTACTTCTAATGAAATTAAGCAATTAAGAATTTTAAATATAATATGAAACATTATCTTTATTATAAACAAAATTATTTCAAAAATAACATAATTGCAATGAAAATCAGATACTTGAAATATAATAAAAGAAAATTAGTTAAAAACTTATTGGAAACAAATGTGCATGTTTATACATAAATTTAAATAAGTAATGGAAACGAATAAACATTTTTACACTGCAGTGTCATTGTAAGTTAATTTTAATAATGCTTACATAATTCTGCTAATCAAAAGAAGTACATAATTATACTACAGGTATGTTTTTTACTGGGCAAAATGGTTATTTTAATTAATTAATTAATTATTAATTCGACGCACATAAATGCCAACCTAAAAATGTAGAGAATCAAATAGTGAATTTATCTTTTTATATTTCATAATAAACTATTTCAAATTAAAAATAATATTTAATAACTTATTTCAAATTTACCTGTTTATATAATGAAATAGCATCTCGCTAAATTATACTACATTATAATAAAAAGAATGTAAATTATAAAAACATTCTAAATTAAATGTTCAACTAATTTGGTGATCAAATTTATCAAATTTAAAAAGTATATATTAATCACATGAATTTCTACGGAATTTTAGCGAAAACAACTAAGGGTATATATATATATATATATACTGTGAGCGATTGGGAAGGGGTTGAGGTTAGATGGGTCAAATTTGGTTAAAACTCAAGATGTTTGTAAAAGGTTTAAAAATGATTTTAAGAGTAGTTTGGATCGATTTATGGTGATCACGTTTTTTGCTCATTGTATAGCTCGGTTTTAATTTAGGATCAATTTTAAAGTAGTATTGTTTTTCAGGTTCATAGCAGAACACGTCTAACCTGACATTAGCTCTATTCCAAGTTCGAGTTTTGGGCCAAAAAGGTCGACTTGCGTTTTTTGACGGATTCTACATCTAGGTGTCCCAGAGAACTTATATTTCAAATATCAGTGCTCGGATGCGCGAGATAAGGAAGATGGCTCTATATCTCGAAAATTGGAGGGGATACAACAAAGTTCAAAATCCTGTTTTAGCGTTTGATGTCGATCTACATTGGCGCAAAGTTTCGAAAACATTGGTCGATAAATAACGAAGTTATTAAGAGATGCGCGAAGTCGACTTTCCACAGAATCGATCGAAAAAAAACACCCCTCCCCCGACATATGTGTGTATTCCATCGCCTCGTCGTGGTGCGACGGTAGTTTCGACTATACGTCACGACACCCTAATCCAGCGTCGTCGCTCGCAAACTCTCGACTCTCACGTCGGGCCATCGGCGAATTTTTATTTCGATCCTTCGCAAACGCGATCGAGGCAATCTCGAAAGGGAGGAACGCGACGTCGAATGCGAGTGTTCCCGTCGAAGCGGTACCCGGCACGTTTCTTATCTCGTTCAACTCGGGCCGTGTGAAATGGCAACGCTGCCTTTAAAAGTACAAAAGTATGGCAATTTATGTGAATTTTGAAAAATCGAAACGTCGTGATAACTCGAAGCCAGTACCCGTTAGAGAGAATCAGACTCGATTTTGTTGATTTTCGCACCAAAATCTATTGATTTGGATACATCGCACAAATATTTGGAAAAAATTGTGTTTTGTTCGAAAAATATCTGAATTTTTATTTTAAATTTTGAAAGGCCATTGCGTCCGATTTTGACGAATTTTTTCCCCGGTTTGTTTCGACGAAAGTAATCGGAAGAGGGCTGGGAATCCCCCTCCCCCTGTTCCTTTCATTTTTATTGATACGTGAATTTTTCCCATTTAAAAAGCATTGAAAAAAGTTCGTAACTCCCTCATATCCGATCCAATTGTCGAGCTTTAAACGTTATTCGATTCTAATTCGATATTGAACGTATTTCCATTATATAAAAATCCAAACCGTGAAACGCTACGTCTCGTACGATCACGTTTCCAAAGCACACGTACACGTCGGACACTTAGACCGTTTCCCCAACCCATCGCGTGACTCTTGGCGAACTTTCGCCGTCGATACGCACTCGAAATGCGCGGCTAACGAAAAAACACCGAACTCTCTAACTGTCCCCATCGACGCTTAAAGTTTAAATAATTTCTGAGATCCCGTTTTCGAGAAAATCGATGACAAATCTTTTGACCACACCTCGACAACTCCCGCAGCCGCCCCTCGTAGTCGTGCGACGGTAGTTTCGACTATACGTCACGACGACCTAATCCCTCACCACTCCTTCGCCGTCGCTCGCGAACTCTCAGCCCTCACGTCGGGCCGTCGGCAAATTTTTATTTCGCTCCCTTGCAAACGCGATCGATGCAATCTCGAAAGGGGGGGACGCGACGGCCGAATGCGAGTGTTCCCTCCGAAACGGTACCCGGCACGTTTCTTAACTCGTCGAACTCGGGCCGTGTGAAAGATTTGATAAAGATCGGGTCGTATTCCGAATTTGAGAGTTTATTTTATAGTTTCTATTTAATCAAATGAGTGACCAAGATTAAGGTAGTGGTTACTAAGTGCTGTATGATTTCGTTTATTTTTAATGGAATATAAATGTTGGGAGATTCTTTTTTTAATAAATTATGAAGTTTGCCCAACGTAAGACTTTGAACAGTTATTGCAATTAATGTTATATATTAAGCTAGATTTATTGTATCTGGTACACTAGTTTTTAAGTTTGGAGTGAAAAGTATTAATAGTATTGTAATTTTAGAAGTTATGTGTTTTGTGTTGTGTTTTATTAAGAATAATTTTTGTTATTTGAGGACTAATATAAGGTAAATATGATAATACATGGCATTTTTTTGAGTCTGAAGTAGGGTTGACTTTATATTTATTCTAAATTCAGTGAATTCGTTTTTTAGGGCTATCAGATATGAATTGTGGATTTGACAGAATGATGGCTCGGTCAACCAGTGCATATATTATAACATTGATTTCAAAATCGAAAAAGTTTTGCGATTCGAAATTGAGATACCTTTCTGTCCATAATGGTTTAGAGTACCAGTTAGTGATAATGTTTTTTCCATTGTTAATTAAGGTGAGGTCTAAAAAATTTAATTTTTGGTTACTTTCAATTTCGGCAGTGAATTGTAAGCATTGATCAAAATTGTTAAAGTGTGTAACCAGGAGATCAATCAAATTAGGGTCCATTAGGAAGACGTATCATCTACATATCTTTTATGGAAGTTAATTTTGTTTTTCCAAAATTGGTTTTAGAAAATATTATTTTCAAGGTGTTCCATGACTAAATTGGCAATTACTGATGATAAAGTACTGCCCATTGCAGTAGCAAGCGTTTGTTTGTAGAAAGAAATAAGTTGAATTAAGGAGCTTTGGTAATGTTATCTTCCGAAATATTAGTAAATTTAGCAATGTCTGTCCATTTTTCCTTTATACATTGTATTGCCAAATCACTTGGTATGTTTGTAAATAATGATTGAACATCTAAGCTACTAAGTTTAAAGTTTTTAGGAACATAATGATTTTTAATGAACTTGTGAAAGGTCCATGAATCTTTGGTACGAAACCGAGAATTTCCAATAATATTATTTAAAATTTTACATAAATATTTAAATAGGTTGTAAGTAGGTGACTGGATATTATTAACAATTGGTCTTAACGGTACGTTGGATTTATGTAGTTTAGTAAGTCCGTATATTTTGGGTGGAACCGAATTTTTACTCCGTAATCTGTTTTCATCTAACTGATTGTCATTTTTGTAATATCTGGTTTACTTGTTTTTCGATAACGTTAGTAGGATCACTGGTTAATGTGGTGTAAGTTGTAGTGTCATTAAGTAAGTTTAACATTTTTTCCTCGTATTTTGTTATCGGTAAAATTATCTAAGGCTTTGATTATATAATCGGTTTCATACAAAATATTTGGAACAGGAATTTTATTATTAATTAATGTAGTGTACATTATGTGATATTAGGTTGGTAATCCAATTATGATTAATTTTAGGAATACTAGATTTTTATGCAGTAAATGATTTAGCTTACGTATATTTTTCTTTTTCAGGTTGTTGAAAAATTTTTCTTTTTTGTGATGGAGAAACTTGAAAAATTACTTTGGGCAAACTTCACCATTTATTAAAAAAAGAATCTCTCAACGTTTATATTCCATTAAAAATAAACGAAATGATACAGCACTTAGTAACCACTACCTTAAGTTTGGTCACTCATTTGATCTATACAAAAGATTATTCATTGAAATGTGTATCCAAAAATATGAAACTATTAATCATAAAACAAATATTAATAATTTAAGCAATACATATTTCAATATAATTAAAAACATGTAAACTTTTTTAGTTCATTATGTATTAATAGTGTATTAAGTACTATATGTTGGTAGTAACCGCATAGTAAATAGTTGGTACACTTTTAAGATTGTCAATTTGGCCATTTTCATGGGGGTTATAGATGTGCCCGTTTTTACGGTAAATTAATAACTTTTATTATAAGTTTTGTTATGAACGAATAAGTTCAAAGATAAATATGTAATTAAAAATTATTACTAATTTTATTAAATAAATAAATAAAAAGTTTACCTCGAGTAGGATTTGAACCTACGACCTGTACTTTGCTAGAGGTACCGTGCTAACCAACTGCGCTATCAAGATTCAAGCCCCAATCCTACTCGAGATAAACTTTTTATTTATGTATTTAATAAAATTAATAAGAATTTTTAATAATTTTTAATTGATGACATATGAAAATGGTAAAATAACTTTTTCTTTTGATTGTAGGGAATTAGGAAATGTGAAAATCATCCTATATTGTCCTTTTATTATAAATATATTCTTAATTTCTAAACTACATTAATTCTACTAGTTGATGACAATGATAGTTTATCTGTTTTATGGTAAGTTGAAATTATAAATTAGACTAGAGTAAACGCCAAATACGAAGGCACCGGCGCGGAAACCGCATATTGCATTAAAAAGAAATGCACGTGCACGTTTTTATCAATTATAAACAGTTTTTTTCAAAACTCCTTCCTTTTCAGCACCTTTAATACAATACAATACAAGTAAGTTGTATTTGTAATACACAGTAATATGTGTTAATATAATATATTGATTTAGTTCGTTGTTTATAATAGGTGATGCGAGTACATCTTCTGATAGTACATCAAACATTTCAGCAAAGAAGCGGCGTGTCTTATCGCAAGATGCCCGCGAAATTATTTGGACTGTTTATCAGTTTCATAAAAATATGAATGAAGGTATGTCATTATTGTACGATTAACATCTGTCAGTTTTTTCACGATTACATTTCTTTACAGTTAACGTTCTTGATATCGTTGTGAAAGCAACTGGAGTATCTAAAAGTACCGTCGTTAGAATTATTAGAGAAGGGAGTGCAATTCAACGTGGTGAAATAGAATCGTTCAAGACTTCTAATAAAAGAATGAAAACCGCACCAATAAATAAGTATAGAGTAATTGTGTAATATTTTATTTCATCGACAATCTTGAAAATGTACCTTTTTGAAAGTATAAAACTGTTTAGACAGGAATTATTTACCCTTAGAACTGTGGTTAATAATTAAAATGCGAATTACAACATTTCCGAGTAAATTTATGAACAAGTAATATAACCTTATATTTTACTTTTCACAATTAAATAAATGTTTTTTTTTGTTTAAATTGTCCTAATTATAAAATATAAACATCATAATTGAGAGGTTATTAACTAAAAAATGTACAAAATGTAACTTTTACTTTTCTTAAAAAAAACTAATATTTTCCGGTTGAATAGTATATCTGTTTTCGTCGTGTAATGCCACCTTTCGTTGTTCGAAGCCTGCTTTTGCAATTTGATCTACACTTCTTTTATTTGTATGTGGAAGACAAATGAAAATTATCTCACCTTACCATATGTTTATGATATTGATGGAAATGAAATTTTCAAACTTGTAGTTCGTTTTAAGACGAAGTTAATATATTTATTTTGAGTACAAGAAAAGTAAGTACGTATAGTTTTAATTCAAAATACGTTTAAGGAAATAACAAATTGGTATAGTGTTGTTTTGATACGGTTATATTGAAAGAAGAAGCAGCTGACTTCGGTTTCTAAGATAAAAACATTTTAGTTCATAACCTAGTATCTGTAATATTTGTTGACATAGGTCAAGTATACGTTTATTATTAAATACAGTGTTGATCATTCCATTCCATTTCATTTTGAATTTTAAGTAAAGATTGATTATATGCTTGTATTTTGTTTTCTTAAATATACAAATAAATCCAGCTCTTTAGTGTTATTCACATTACCTATAGTATTAATGTATAACTTTCTCAATTTTTGTTGTATTTTAATTATTAAACCTATAAAATTGTGTTGAGTCCAACAAGTAACCACAAACAAATGCTTTACTGACTATACCTGTGGATACAACTCTGCCTCCCTCACACCTGTTAAAAAGAGTTCTCAACTCTAGTAAGTTTCGTAAGTACTGTACCTTGCTGAGCCAGTTGGTTAATGTGATCTCTGATTTTCAATTGTACATAAGGTTCCAACTAATAGTCCTATCGAAGTGAACCATATGTCGTGTTGAAGATAAGCTTATGTATTATGACTCATCCTTGTCTGCGTAACTCAAAAAAGTCGTAAATGTGAAAAAGAATGAAATTTTCGTAAATTATAGTAAATAAAAAATTTTCTTTTCTCGGAAGCCAACTCATAACAAATAAAATTTTTCTCAAAAAAAGGTAACTTATAACACATAGAAAAGGTAGGTTTGCACTACGGCTTAGCTTAGCGATGCACATTACTTCAGATACTTAGTGCAGATTGAGAGTTCTTTTCTTTATAGGTCATAGAGTAATGCAGAGATAATATCCATAGCCATAAAATAGATATGCATAATTCAGATGGCACTAATTTTTTAAACAATCAAAAATAAGAATATCTGCTGATTAATTTCAGCATAAAAGAAAATAAAATGGTACTTAAACTTTTCGCAAAGCTTTACGATAGTGAATTAAGTCTTAATCCGTACCTGAAAACTATACAGAAAACATAACGTATCCTTACCTAAAATTATTTCAAAATGAATGTTAATTGAAACTGAATAACTTCATTGTAATAACTAGAGATTGTGTTCCGTCAACAAAGTACCACTAAAGTAAGGTCATGCCCTCAAATATTTTTACTTAGCAATAACTAACTAAAGTCAGCTATTTTTTTTCATTACCACAGTATTAAACATTCTGAAACAATGTTAGACTACCTTTACTTTAATGTTCATAAATCAATTCGTCTAATTTGTCTACCTAATATGAACGTAATTTGCACAAAAAAGGATATGTACTTACTTGTTGTACATTAGAAATAAAGTTAATATATTATATGGAAACAATCTTGTGGTGCACTTCATTTCTTGTCAATACGATAGGGCATAGTATCAACATAAAGATAAGGTAATTTCAAATACTTTGCAATAGTGTAAAAGTAAACGTAATGTATCCTCAGCCCAAAACAAGCAACACAGTTATGAGATAGCTACTAAAAGACGAATAAGTAAACAGCAAGCGTAGTGTGTCTTGCTTCCATATTTAATGACACAAAAACAAAAGATATCTCCATCTCAAAGTTTTATTTAAGATAACGTATTGCATCTTCTAACATACCATATGCACACCATGTTGACCACGTATCGTCCTCAACACGCCTCTTTAATCATGAAATCGGACCATACATATTCGATTTTCAAACTTTAGAAAATTTTCTTAACGCCCGGGAAATATTTCTTAACGAAAGGGATTTTCCATATAAATATAAATTAATACAAAAATGTAACGAAAAGACTTGCATGCCTTATGCAGGGAAGTAAACTTAAGATACGGTGTGCATCTGAACGTAGCACGAACGGAAATGGTGCTCATACACGCGTTGCGTATAAAACGAAAGCTTGATGTGGTTAAATACCCATTACACACGATAAAAGCATATATACTAATATTTGTAATTATACATGCTAAAAAGAAGATATTAGCATACCAAAATTTAATTATTGGAATTACAATGTGCCAAAATATTCACAATTAATGTAAATATATTTACAAGTAAAAACACAAATCCAAACCTTCAATTCAGGTAACGATACCCAAAAATACGAGGGCTAAGTACAACCAAAATTAGAGAAATCGGATACAAACGCATAAACAAAAATTCCAAAAAAAAGTAACCCTGAAAACGTCAAGTCCGGGTACATGCAGTAAAGTAAGCGTGCTCAGACCACTCAGAAAATCCACGTATTCCATTTTACGAATTTTAAACGTATTCATGTTTCACAAACGACAGTGAATAATTATCTTATATAAGTGTATGTCAAAACTCATAAAGGTTTGGGACGTAAACGTCAAAGGCGTACGTCAACCAAAATGTAATGTAACTCACTACGTTATAAGATAATAAATTTAGAAATAGTACTCTTTATATGCGGCCATGTTAAAGGATGCCATCATATGTCTGATCGTTAAGATTAAATTTGAATCACCTGCGCGTTGTGTTGAATTTTTAATAGTAAACCTCTTGTCGGATTGCTTATGCCCGTTGATTATTTAAAATTTCGTTGTGACAGACCATACTCATATGAGTACCTGGTTCCATTTGGTTTGTTGACAATATTTTCACGTAAGGGCTGTATAACTGTTGAAAACTTAAAATAACACACTGTCTTATTTTACGTATTCTTAGCATTTATTCATTGACAATAACTAAAAATACCTGCCACCCATTAATCTGAAGGAATATTTTGTCAATACAGCATTTTTCGTACCATATCGTATGTGTAACGTATCATTCTATTGACGTAAATAAGTATTTATGCACGAGAAAATTGTGTATTTTACGAAACGTGACTCCTGTTACGCTACTGACAATTTTTAACGTGTCACATAATACAAAAATCAATGATGTTATTTAAACCTAGAGTAAAGGCATTGGAATATGTACAGAATTGTTTTAGTGTAAAAGTTGTAAAAAATAAAAGATTGAATCACACTACTGGATGCTTGTATTTGCTTGCAGTTTTTGAGAAGTAGAGATATCAAATAGTAGCGCTTACATGTACAGTAATGAGTTCATTCACGTTTAACACTAGAGTAATTTATTGAATAAGTTTTCGTTCACAAAATTTATATTCAGTGTATACCGAAATTTTTACCGATGGTTGGACAAATGACGCTTGAAATTGCAAAATTTTACCGAAATACATAAAGCGGGAGTAACGTGGAAAGCTGAACTTTTGTCTTGATGTAACGTTGTAACGATGTAAAGTGATGTTTCGGAAGACACTTTTGATTTTCTCTAATAAACAATATTGTGACCTCAAAATATTATAATGCATAACATAGATGCTCTAACATTTTCATACATTAATCGATCGTATTGACTTTTAATTTAAGGCAAAATTTGAGAGTGTGAGGAATTTATAGAAGCGCTAAATAAGCGTTGTTTCACGGTGCAATTAGAGGTAGTTTAGCAAAATTTGTTACTGAAATTTGATCCCATTGAAATTATTTATTTTTATTTCATCTACAAGGACGTAATCTATCGGTAGTTTTCAGATTTCGTTGCTCATTAAAACAATGTTTCGATAGATTTAATTTAAAATTCAAAGAGAAAGCGATAGCTATACCTACCATATACCCATTTGATTACACTTTTTTTCCCGACATTATTCTTTTTTAGTTAAAATTTGATACTAACAGTGTTGTAAAGGAATTCGTTGATCCGCCCTTAAGGATTCTTACCACTTAACATTTGCTATTACATTAGTGACGTTATGTCAGCTTTAAAAATGAGTCGGCCATCCCATGCAAACATGACTATTTCTTAAGTTCAGAATTTCAAACAATTGACGTTGTCTAGCAAACCTTCGTAAACGGTACGTGGTTTTTACATCGTTATGTCAGCTTTTAAAATGAGTCGCGCATCCGATACAACGATGTCTATTTCTAAGAGTCACAATTTCGTAGATATTTTATAACGCTTATATTAGGTTTGTTTGATGAATAAATATTTATTTATCCTTTGTCCACATCTGTTATGAGCGTTTTCTCCAATTCGTTGTAGTTTGCTTCAGTGAGCCGCTGCAATTTTCTTTGGTTTTGGTACTCCTGGAAACATTGAATATAGTAATTTAATTATATATGTACCTACATACTGTTTCTAACATTGTGAAGGTATAAAAAATGTTCTGAAAGTGCTTATATAACGGATAATCTGAGATATCTGCTCTAAAACTACAGAACCACATGCACATGTTTGAATAACAGACTATATTGTTGATTATCGTGTTTTTGTGTTCCGGGTGATAAGTCAATACCATGGTTGTCAGAAAAATATAAAAAAATTTTAAATATAATTGTAAACTTATAAAAGTTTAAAAAGCATCAAGGAAATAAATCTACACGCTGTGATGGTCCTTTAACTCCCGTTACCACAAATTATTTTTTTTTTCAATTTCTTTTATTATTTAATCTTGAATAATGCTTTTGTAAATTGTTGTCTGGGGTACACTAGAATCATTTTGCGGATGTTATTTAAATTAACACTGTCTAAATATTGTTTTACATTTCTACGCAGCTGCCTTACTGATCTAAAGTGAGATTTTCCTATTCTACCCATTCCAAAATTTACTACAAATTGATTCATTATTAAATCGATTATACTTAGGTGAATTTTTAAAGAGAAAGAGCAATAAATCAAATTGTGTTAAAATAGTGAAAACGTTCGTCAAGTATGCGGACAAGAAGTTATACCTTAAAATAAGTATAACAATGTTTTGCTATGTGCTGCTTAAACGAATGGTGTTATAATTCAGGTTAAATTTAAGCACAAAACAATGGAAATCCTGATAACCCAATACAATAAAAACTGTGATAAGAGTTAGACAAATAATAGACCACCAAGTAAACGTAATACGGACAACAGAAAATTATGACAGGTAGGTAAACAAAATACAAAGCCAACTTATTTTTATCAAATGCATCAGTACGACAGAAGATGTATTTTAACTGTTTAATTAATAGTATTTTCACTAAATACATACTTGTGAATTATTTTATTCGCAACAGGCATTAGAAAATGAGAAAACATTATTTTATAATAATTTTACAGTTTTCTAATGTTTCTAGTATTAGTTTTAACTGTACGGTTTCGATGTTTTACGTTGAATATGAATTTTCTCATCCGTATCAAAAATATAAAGTGTGATATATCGTTGAATTCAGAATCAAGAAGAGAATTTAAATATGGCAAAAATAATTTTTTCGTGTGTTTAAAAAAATAAAGTTGATGATGGTTGCTAACAAACGAAACGTTGTATCAAAAATTGAATAACAGCATTAAGGAGAGCTAGAAAAGTGGCAATGAAAATGTGCTTTTCTTTTCTTGGTAGCTCTTCAAATAATGTCAGAAAAAAATAAAAACGAAAATCAGATAATTCAATTGTTTTTCAAATATCTCAAAAACTAAAAGAGATATTCGAGTTCTACAAAGACCATAAATACATCCTTTCAAATGCGTAACTTTTGTTCTATTTAACCGACCTTCCATCTCTTACCGTTTCCGAGATCCCCATAGTGGGCATCCTCTTCTTGGACACGGTGTATACTTCCACAACGTCTCTACAAAATGTATTTCGCAATTGTAACCGCAAAGTTTTATTTACGTACACCAAAGAACGCTTTAAATACGTAAAAGAATTTTTATACACCCAACGTTTAAATGACGAATTGGTAGCATCCGTTATTTAACATTCACCTTTTATTAGTTGCATAACAAAACCGTTTATTTAAAAATATACCAGATATAATTCCTCAACGTCGACACGTAAACGTAGTTTTGAAATCGTAAAGGCTACGTCTTATTTACATACATCGCACAACGCTTAAAATACGTCGCAGAATTTTCTTATATGAAACGTTTAAATGATGAATTGGCGGCAACCGTTGTTTAAAATAAAATAACGAACCGTATTTTAAGCAAATTTACACTGATATTAAAAGTACGTCAATTGAATGCTCTTTTTATGTTGACTAAAAGACATTCCTGTTTAAACCATCTGACGCACAAAAATTTATTTATCGGGATTATCTTTAACCTGTTTCTGTTAATATTGACTTTAGTTAATATGAATAGGTTTTATGAGTTGTTTCTGTATTTATTTTATGGAATACAATTTCATTTCTGCTGAAATATCAAATATTATCCCTGCAAAGTATTTTAAAATTAAAGTCATCGGGTACTTAGGGTACTACCGATTCATTTCTCCAATTTATCCTTTCCACTCACAAGAGTGAAACCATAGTTCTGTGTCCACAGCCTAACGTCGGGAATAATGATTTTTGCTTTATTTTGACTGATCTCCATGACATGGTTAAGTAATTTTTAAAAGAACTGACGCAGCATTGCTAAAACCAATATAACCAATATAACTTGCTATGGGAAATAGCGTCAAATGCCTTGGTCAGATCTAATAAAATCAATATAATTAACTTATTTTTGTCCCGAGCCGAATGTCATCTGTAATGGAAGTGAAAGCTGTAGAAGAGCTAAATCCACGGTGGAATCCAGATTTTCTAAACCGCAGACATAGTTGGTAATATGCTAATCGATCGGAGATCATTCATTGTTTTAATTTGTTCCAGGCTGAAGGAAATACAGAGTTTTCTAAACAGTAATTAAAAATAAAAGTTAAGTGGTTAATAATATGTGGAAGAGAAAGAGTTATTACATCAATATTAATCTTGTCAGTGCCTTCACAGCAAGAACACATATGAGAAACTATCCTAAATATTTCGGTCGAACTGATTATTCTAAAATTAAAAACTATGCTAGAGTGACATTTTTGTTTGGTATCATTACCAGATTTAGGCAAAAGAATTATTGCTTTTATAGCCCCAGGAACATAATAAAATACGAAAAAATATTCTATTTCCCTTCAACAATTAGACTCTTAACCAGGTACATTTACATCGAGTGGGTTTTGCACCGAGTAGGACCCATAGCTAGTAGGCGTCACCAAGTTGTCCGCGCCAAGAAGGTGGTGGCGAACTCTTCCAGACATGGGAAATAATATACGATATAAACTTCTTTATTTAAACAGCGATTATATTACTACCACTTATGGGATAAGATTTTGAGCCAATACCCAGTAACCTTATTTTAATTCTAAAAAATACGGCCGCATTAGTTTGCCTCTGGCATTCTTAAAATGGGGTTCTACGAGTATACTACTACCACTTATGAGATAAGATTCTGAACCGATACTCAGTAACCTTATTTTAATTGTTACACGACCAAACGGTACTAGGCATGGCGCAGGCCTACCGAAGTAAGCGGGTTGCCAAGCCAGCTACGGTGGAAATGGGCGGGGTCGATATAAGGAGTAATATGATTGAAAGGTTGTTTGAAACACCTTTCACTTACCACCAATTCACAACCAACAACACACGAAAAACTGTCACTAGTCGCCACCACAACTTGAATTTTTTCTAAAACAAATAGTGTTAGGCGGGGTGTTAAGTTAATTCCACCTGACTGTGGAAAATAGGATTGTAGCCTACTCAGCAAAATCATACACAAATCAAGTTCCTACTTGAAAATAAGTTTATCCAAAAGTTTAATACAATTTTGAAGTATACGTATCGTCGTAAACCTCGTATACATATAAATTAATATTTCTGTCATCAAATTCTGAACTAAACAAATATTACCCAATTTAGAAAAATAAAAGTCGGTTTATTCAGTGCTTCCTTCAAAAATCATATAGAGATTTTATGAATACTTCCTCTTTAAAATCGTATTTAAACATTCCCCAATATCAATGAATTATAATTATTCAAATCTGAAATTTATACTTAACAAAATACTTATCAGTGTTCTGTATTTTAATGTCTGTAAAAGAATTCGTAATAATTAAATTTTGTGATCGATCTGGATCAATAAGCAATTTCAGAGTGATCATTCAACCAAAATATTTAAAGTTTAATTAATTGTTCATTGGTGTAACCCCTTATGTAATTTCACACATTAAAATTTTATCACAACTTAAACAAACGAAAGTAAGTTAATTAATGGATATATATTGACCAAATTATATATATATATATATATATATATATATATATATATATATATATATAACATTGACTCGAGAAGCACTACAAAAAAACTAATTCTTATAAATTACAATCCCCAAACCTTGTATCCTAAATACATCAATTCGGATAAAGTTATTACTCATATGAATTTTAACCAAATAGACAATAATACCTCTAAATATAAACACACTTCTATCCTTTAAAGATCTAAAATTATTCTTACAATTACATCAGGTAATCCTTGTACGGTGTAACGTGATGTGCATAGGGGTGGCTTGCTTCAATCAATCCTTTAATATGCACCCACACTTGTCACAAAATAAGACAGAAAATAGTCGTAATATCTAAGAAAATTGGCAGTTGTACCTCTTGGCAACGTAACTGTCTGTTGTTCACTCGCGCCTAACACGCATGTAGCAAATGGGAAATCTGATTTGTTTGCCCTTCAGAATAAATGTTTGTCACAAGATATATTTACTTCCACTTGCATATTAAAATTCTTAGACGTATTTACATAATCGATTTCGTGCTATTGACGTTTGCATATGTACTACAATTAATGACAATAATGTCGACTGCTAGCTGACTTAATCAACACACTTTTAGTTTGTTACTTAGGATTTCTACGTTTCAATATTGAACACTTTTAATTCAATATTCGCTGTGGTCCTTTTAAAATTCTTGAAAGAAAAACACTAGTATTTCCTTTAAATTCACAATAAATCCTTTTAAATGTTTAAATACTTCATCCCCAATATGAGTTTTTGCAGTCAACTTATACGTAAATGTTTACAAACAAAAACCAGTACTGACCGTCTTAAAAACTTTACACGCTATTCGAGCTCTTTTACTGAGCGACTCCCTTGTGACTTAGTAGGCTCTTACTTAAATACCTTTGGTGAACTATCTAGGTAAACACCTCAAAATTTTCGCCCCACAATCACAATCAACCTATCACAAACGAAAATCCATTGCGTGTATTTGCCGAGTGGAAATCCTGAAAAGGGAACAGGACGTAAATGATACAAAAATAACGTAGCCACCATGACCTCACAACTCTTCGGGAAAATCATTATTCATACTCATATGAACTCCGTACACTATCAAAAACTTGACTCAACTTGTAATGCAGGCGATTTCTCCTTCCACACAATTTAAGAAATTCCAACATCTAAGGCTGGTGTAGTTGGTGATTTTATTTGACAGTCAAACGCTTACAGAAGTATAATAATCCTAAAGCACTAATAAAAGTATATAAAAGAGTTCCTAAATATAAATGAGTCTTAAATTGTAGCACACACTGGTACTCGCGAAGTAAGCGAGGTACACTCGCGTCACGTGACCGTGGGCTGGTGGGCTTCACCTGAATATGTCCGGGGATTCGTCTCTAAAGCACTACCTCACGTAAACATAAATCTGGGTTCTACACGTTATGGCTAGATCCAGTGATGATCGTTCATTTCAGTTCGAGCTTTCCAAGCTCCTTCAGCCACAATCATGGATTCCCAGCATAATACATTACGTATATATGCATGGTGAGATTAAGCATTCGTGTGGTCAGGATAGAATCGTAAGGAACGGAGTTAGGGTTCTGAGGGGGAAAATACTACCTACCCCAGCATTCGCCTAAGTAGCTGCACATGGTGTGCATATACGCAGTGACTATGCCGCTACATGTCTATGAGGAAAACCCCCTGAAAAAACCTCATACAAGGTAGACAGTAACGGGAATCGAACCCATTACCTCCCGAATGCTAAGCAAGTCGTGTCACCACTACGCTACCAGCACGGTGTATTTACCTTGTAGGCTGAATAACTTATATAGAGCACCCTTAATGGTTCTGATAACACGTAAGCAGAAATCTGGGTTCTACACGTTATGGCTAGATCCCGTGATGATCGTTCATTTCAGTTCGTCCTTGCTAAAAGAAGCAATCCGGACTAATGCTGATTTGGTGTGGCAGGTGCGTAAGGTTATAACCAAGTAAGACTAAGTTTCCATCTACGACTTTTTCGTGTGACGACATCTGGTAGCGTATGTACAACTTAGTGTATGTGTATGTTGGAGTGTCTAACTATTAGGCGTTAATGGGTCTGTTACAAACACCATTTATCCTAGAACACGCATTCAATTTTTATTATTGTGCAATGTTACGACATTTGTACAACCAAAAATATACATGAATATTCCTTCCTACATATTAATACAATACCAACATATTGTAAATCACTCGCCCACACGTTTACACCCATTTCCTATCTGAGTTCCCTAGTATACAGTAGCAAAAGTCCAGTGGTAATTCGGTAGTCATTACTATTGCTGTCACAGTAGGGGTTTTACCAATACACCATTCCTCAATCAAACGTAACTTGAAAATCTTTCTGCAACATTAAACTACTCTTTTATATGACACATAATGCTTTATTAAAATTCCAGTGGCGTATCATTTACACCAATTTACATTCTACATACACAAAAAAATGTTGTTCGTGAAAACTTACTTCAATCACACCCAACATACGTTCCATACGTTAACGTTAACACTGCACATACACGGTGCGTCAGAATAATTATACATAATTCGAAGAATACGGCCAGTGCTCTTCAAGGGTTTAAGAGTAAAGGAATATTCAAAAATACTAATCACGAGACTAAATGTGAATTTTGACTGTGTTAGGAACTAGAACGGGGTTGTAATGAATGTCTTGTAATAATATTTATTGGAAATCGGTTTCATTATTTATGTATGATTGTTTTATGATACTTTCATTACAAAAAATTTATCCTGTAATTTTTTGTTTACTCTTACAAACTATAAAAATAATGAAATGAGTTAGGTACAGGTATATATCGCAATCGTAAATATATATTTTAAATTTATAACAAAGTTTTAATTTCTATATACACGGTGCGTCAGACTAATTATACATAATTCTAAAAATACGACCAGTGCTCTTCAAGAGTTTAAGAGTAAATGAATATTCAAAAATACTAATCACGAGACTAAATGTGAATTTTAAATGTGTTAGGAACTAGAACGGGCTTGTAATAAACGTCTTGTAATAATATTTATTGGGAATCGGTTTTCGTTATTTATGTGTGATTGTTTTCTGATACTTCTATTACAAGAATTTATCCTGTAATTTTTTGTTTACTCTTACAAACTATAAAAATAATGAAATGAGTTAGGTACAAAGGTATACGTATCACGATAGTAAATGTATATTTTAAATTCATAACAAAGTTTTAATTTCTATATACATGGTGCGTCAGAATAATTATACATAACTCTAAGAATACGGCCAGTGCTCTTCAAGAGTTTAAGAGTAAAGTATATTCAAAAATACTAATCACGAGACTAAATGTGTTAGGAACTAGAACGGGCTTGTAATGAACGTGTTGTAATAATATTGATTAGGAATCGGTTTCATTATTTATGTATGATTGTTTTCTGATACTTCTATTACAAACAATTTATCCTGTAATTTTTTGTTTACTCTTACAAACTATAAAAATAATGAAATGAGTTAGGTACAAAGGTATATGTATCGCGATGGTAAATATATATTTTAAATTCATAACAAAAGTTTAATTTCTATGAACGAGGACTAATATTTTGTTCGCATTGTATTTTTTGTATTAAAGTTCATTAACTTTTAAAGTTTTACTTTAAAAAAGACAGTTTTTGTATTGTGGGATAATTCTCTAAGGATCTTAAACGTTCCCATTACCAAAACACGTTTAATAATTTATAAAACCTTGCTGAGTTGGAAATGGTACGGAATAGGTAGAAGTTCAGTTTAAATCGCAAAGTTCTTTTAAAAATGAAAATGTAATTTTGTATCGTAAACAGTTCAAAAAAAAGCTTTGTCATATTGATTATTTCACATATAAATACACAAAGTGTTCCCTAAAGGATTATGTAGAATGCGCAAACATTCATGAAATTATTCTTTCTATACCTCCATATTCGATATCACAAAAGTTTTGTTTGAAAACTTTTTTATGTTTATTTCTATTTTGACTCTTAGGTGCCCTTACAGAGCTACGTAGTAATCTGATGACCTACATAGAGAACACTTTTTCTTTTTTCTCAAGTACCTACTTTTATACTTTTGTCCAAACGTCACTATCGAATTGGAAGTGAAAGTTAAATAATTCAGAAACTTTAAAATAAGAAAAAATATGTGCAGGTATAAATCAACAGGAAACGAAAGATAGGAAAATTACTTCGAAGACATGCCGGAAGCGTTAAAGAATATAACTTGGATTGGCTTCTGAGAGCAACCTTAGTAAAAGCTATTAGTTCTTTTCTGCGCTGTTTTTTATAGAAACGGAAATTTTATAGTTTATTTCCAAGAAAAGTATGTGGTTTTTTTCGTGGATTGTCAACACATACGTATTTATGTAATTTTCAAGTTTCCTGTTAACTATTTGTATGAATTTATGTAATTGTTTCCGTATTTCAAGTGAAATACGTTTCAATACCTTTATTTACACTATGCTAACCCACTAAACCTACAAATTGTTAATTTTTAAAGGAATAGATTGTACATTGATAAGATTAAAACAATTACACTACATTTTGATAGTAAGCTTAATTCAATCTTAAACGGTATCTAAAAGTACCCTCAATCGTTTTCGAGAAATTAGACAAAACAATTCTAATTCCAAGTATGCAGTCAGTATATCGGCGTTCAATTACACAAATTATATTTGTTTTTATCAAATGAACGGGTGAATTCCAATTTGATTTTGTAGAACCATATTAGTGGAATTCAATTCAATATATAGTTATCCAAATAGTTTCATTGTTAACAAATCGCTTGGGAAGACATTTAAATCGAGCTCAGATAGCTATAATTATGCAATATAATCACAACTATGAAGTATACCCAGTTGTTGTGAACTCAAGCGATAATATAAGATTAATTTAGTAAAATTTACATTCAAGTTCGCTTATAGCTTAGAAATATTTTATAATGGCTAATACAATATTTTGCAACATCACAAAAGTGTCGTACAACCTTTATTTTTACAGTTTCATACTCCTTTATGAGTGGAATAAATATACAGGGATCTTTTTCCTTTAACTGTACATTCAGTCAAAATCTCACATATCGCGCGGATATAAAACTGACCAATGACAACTTATTGTAATTTAATAACACCCTTTAAATACCATGCATAGAATAGACCAAACAGTTGTATGCAATGCCTACGTACAAAGAAGATAGTGCATATTTCAGTGTAGGAAAGGTATTAAAAACATTAAGGCACTAAAGGTACTAAGCGCATTAAAGGCATTAAAGACATTAAAGACATCAAATGCATCAAAGGCATCAAAGGCATCAAATGCATCAAATGCATCAAAGGCATTAAAGGCATTAAAGGCATCAAAGGCATTATAGGTATTAAATGCATTAAAGGTTTTAAAGGCGTTAAGGCATTACAGACATTAAAGGCATTAAATGCATTAAAGCCATTAAAAGCATTAAATGCATTAATAGCATTAAAGGCATTAAAGGCATTAAATGCATCAAAGGCATTAAAGGCATTACAGGTATTAAAGGTATTAAAGGCATTAAAGGCATTAAAGGCATTAAAGGCATTAAAGGTATTAAAGACATTAAAGGCATTAAAGGCATTAAAGGTATTAAAGGCATTAAAGGCACTAAAGGGATTCAGGTATTAAAGGCATTAAAGGCATTAAATGCATTAAAGGCATTAAATGCATTAAATGCGTTAAATGTATTAAAGGCGTTAACGGCTTAAAGGCATTAAAGACATTAAATGTATTAAGGGCATTAAAGACATTAAAGGCATTGAAGCCATTAAAGACAATAAAGACATTAAAGGCATTAAACGCATTAAAGACATTAAAGGCATTAAAGACATGAAATGCATTAAAGGCATTAAATACATTAAAGGCATTAAATGCGTTAAATGCATTAAAGGCGTTAACGGCTTAAAGGCATTAAATGCATTAAGGGCATTAAAGGCATGAAAAGCAATAAAGACGTTAAATTCGTTAAATGAGTTAGAAGCATTAAAGGCATTACATTCAATAAAGGCATTAAAGACATTAAAGGCATTAAATGCTCTAAAGACGCTAAATGCGTTAAATGCATTAAAAGCATTAAAGGCATTAAAGGCATTAAAGGCATTAAAGGCATTAAAGGCATTAAAGGCATTAAAGGCATTAAAGGTATTAAAGGCATTAAATGCATTAAAGGAATTAAAGGCATTAAAGTCATTAAAGGCATTAAAGGCATTGAAGACATTAAAGGCATTAAAGCCATTAAAGGCATTAAAAGCATTAATGACATTAAAAGCATTAAAGGTATTAAAGGCATTAAGGAATTAAAGGCATTAAAGGCATTAAAGACATTAAAGGCATTAAGGGCATTAAAGGCTTTAAAGGCGTTAAAGGCATTAAAGACATTAAAGGAACGAAAGGCATTAAATGCATTAAATGCATTAAAGGCATTAAAGGTATTAAATGCATTACAGGTATTAAAGCTATTAAAGGCATTGAAGGCATTAAAGGCATTAAATGCATTAAAGGTATTGAAGGCATTGAATACATTAAAGACATTAAAGGCATTAAAGGGATTCAGGTATTAAAGGTATTAAAGGCATTAAATGCATTAGAGGCATTAAATGCATTAAAGGCATTAAAGGCATTAAAGGCGTTAAATGCATTAAAGGCAATAAAGACATTAAATGTATTAAGGGCATTAAAGACATTAAAGGAATTGAAGCCATTAAAGACAATAAAGACATTAAAGGCATTAAACGCATTAAAGACATTAAAGGCATTAAAGGCATTAAAGACATTAAATGCATTAAAGGCATTAAACGCATTAAAGGCATTAAAGACACTAAATGCATTAAAGGCATTAAATGCATTAAATGCATTAAAGGCATTAAAGGCGTTAAATGCACTAAAGACGTTAAATGCGTTAAATGCATTAAAAGCATTAAAGGCATTAAATGCGTTAAATGCACTAAAGACGTTAAATGCGTTAAATGCATTAAAAGCGTTAAAGTCATTAAAGGCATTAAAGGCATTAAAGGACATTAAAAGCATTAAAGGCGTTAAATGCATTTAAGACATTAAAGGCATTAAAGGCATTAAAGGCATTAAAGGCATTAAAGGCATTAAAGGCATTAAAGGCATTAAAGGCATTAAAGGCATTAAAGGCATTAAAGGCATTAAATGCATTAAAGGTATTGAAGGCATTAAAGGTATTAAAGACATTAAAGGCACTAAAGGGATTCAGGTATTAAAGGCATTAAAGGCATTAAATGCATTAAAGGCATTAAATGCATTAAATGCGTTAAATGTATTAAAGGCGTTAACGGCTTAAAGGCATTAAAGACATTAAATGTATTAAGGGCATTAAAGACATTCAAGGCATTGAAGCCATTAAAGACAATAAAGACATTAAAGGCATTAAACGCATTAAAGACATTAAAGGCATTAAAGACATGAAATGCATTAAATGCGTTAAATGCATTAAAGGCGTTAACGGCTTAAAGGCATTAAATGCATTAAGGGCATTAAAGGCATGAAAAGCAATAAAGACGTTAAATGCGTTAAATGCATTAAAAGCATTAAAGGCATAAAGGCATTAAATGCAATAAAGGCATTAAAGGCATTAAATGCACTAAAGACGTTAAATTCGTTAAATGCATTAAAGGCATTAAATTCAATAAAGGCATTAAAGACATTAAAGGCATTAAGGGCATTAAAGGCTTTAAAGGCGTTAAAGGCATTAAAGATATTAAAGGCATTAAATGCATTAAAGGAACTAAAGGCATTAAAGTCATTAAAGGCATTAAAGGCATTAAAGGCATTAAAGGCATTAAAGGCATTAAAGGCATTAAGGAATTAAAGGCAATAAAGGCATTAAAGGCATTAAAGGCATTAAAGGCATTAAAGGCATTAAAGGCATTAAAGGCATTAAAGGCATTAAATGCATTAAAGGCATTAAAGGCATTACAGGTATTAAAGGTATTAAAGGCATTAAAGGCATTAAAGGCATTAAAGGCATTAAAGGTATTAAAGACATTAAATGCATTAAAGGCATTAAAGGTATTAAAGGCATTAAAGGCACTAAAGGGATTCAGGTATTAAAGGCATTAAAGGCATTAAATGCATTAAAGGCATTAAATGCATTAAATGCGTTAAATGTATTAAAGTCGTTAACGGCTTAAAGGCATTAAAGACATTAAATGTATTAAGGGCATTAAAGACATTAAAGGCATTGAAGCCATTAAAGACAATAAAGACATTAAAGGCATTAAACGCATTAAAGACATTAGAGGCATTAAAGACATTAAATGCATTAAAGGCATTAAATACATTAAAGGCATTAAATGCGTTAAATGCATTAAATGCGTTAACGGCTTAAAGGCATTAAATGCATTAAGGGCATTAAAGGCATGAAAAGCAATAAAGACGTTAAATGCGTTAAATGCATTAGAAGCATTAAAGGCATTACATTCAATAAAGGCATTAAAGACATTAAAGGCATTAAATGCTCTAAAGACGCTAAATGCGTTAAATGCATTAAAAGCATTAAAGGTATTAAAGGCATTAAATGCATTAAAGGAATTAAAGGCATTAAAGGCATTAAAGGCATTAAAGGCATTAAAGGCATTAAAGGCATTAAAGGCATTAAAGGCATTAAAGTCATTAAAGGCATTAAAGGCATTGAAGACATTAAAGGCATTAAAGCCATTAAAGGCATTAAAAGCATTAATGACATTAAAAGCATTAAAGGCGTTAAATGCATTTAAGGCATTAAATGCATTAAAGGTATTAAAGGCATTAAAGGCATTAGAGGCATTAAAGGCATTAAAGGCATTAAAGGCATTAGATGCATTAAAGGCATTAAAGGCATTAGAGGCATTAAAGGCATTAAAGGCATTAAAGGCATTAAAGGCATTAAAGGCATTAAAGGCATTAAGGCATTAAAAGCATTAAAGGCATTAAAGGCATAAAGGCAAAAGACATGAAAGTCATTAAAAGTATTAAAGGAGTTAAGGACATTAAATGCATAAATGCATTAAAAGCATTAACGACATTATAGGCATTGATCCCATTTAAGGTATTAAAATGCATGAAAGGAGTTACAGGCTTTAAAAGCTCCGAAAGCTTTAAATGCTTGAAGGCTGTAAAGGCACCTTCTAAGCTAAACCAGAATTCATGCGTCAATTCACCAGTAGTAAACAGCATTCTTCGGGCATGGATAACGATGAGAAAAGTCTAGATGGAGATCTACTTCGACCAATCTTCCATGTAATATTTGTTCTGTTTCAAGTAAGTTATTCTTACTTGAAACAGAACAAATATTACATAAAAACTGAGACAGGACAGAAAACAAGCATAAAAGGATGTTTAATAATGAAACATAAATTGTAACGATTGCTCCTTTATTTGTTTCTCCAATTTCAGCAAAATTTATTCTTATTTAATTTCTTTGGATAACAATAAAGCTAATTATAATAATAATTTAACCAAGCAGGCTAAATTCAAATAAAGGTATGTTATTAGCGACCATTTAAATATGACATTAAATATAACTTTGTATAATTTTAATTTTATTCTTATGTTTAAATTATAAATTTCCCAACATTGTAGCACCTGAAGAATTGAATTAACAGAAGTTGTTAAAAAGAATAACCATTTATTGATTTAAATATTGTATCAAAAGGATTTAACGATCATAATTAAGATTGAAGCATGTATACTTAAAATCCTAGTATTCACAAAATAATTGAGAGGTTTATACATTTTGCTCTGTATCCTATACAAATGAGGTAGGTAAGGATATTTCATAAAACAGTTGCATTTATAGGTTTAAAATATGAATTTAGTTAGGATATAATTTTATTTTCCGCAACATTTCTAATAGTGGATTTAATTAGATTCTGGAGGGTATTTCTTACGAAGAACTAGAAACTTCCTGTGACGCTTTGAATAATTTTTATAAACGTTAGATTGTGTCTAGTGTATGCTATATCCCCAAAATCATTATTATGTGCTTGATGGTATAAGTACAATATATGTCAATGCTTGAGCAAACAGTCTTGTTCGGTAATAAAAATATAGAGGCTTAGCATTTGGTACTTGGATGTAATAAAATCATGCATTTTAACAATTTGAAATGATTTAGATCGTAGAGGATTTGACAATAAAATCCGGGTTTACTATATTATTTTGCAA
Source organism: Vesta saturnalis (assembly GCA_036346205.1). NCBI lineage: Eukaryota > Metazoa > Arthropoda > Insecta > Coleoptera > Lampyridae > Vesta > Vesta saturnalis. The sequence continues at coordinate 1,231,074 of JARFJB010002439.1, read as the reverse complement.
AGTTAGCTAACTTTATTAAAAGCTAACTATTTGTTAATATAACACTTTCGAATAATTTGTAAATAAATTCTGGAATTTAATAGAATTTAATAATGTTTTAATCTCTTACAAAATATTAAGTTAATTCTAACTTTAATTTGTACATTGCATCGGCATTTTGTATGCAACAAAGTGGGAAACTAGAAAATATAAGTATTACAATTAAATTAAAAATTGGACACCATGTTACAATTATATATTTACTGTTATCTAATACCCTTTATGTTATAAAGGTTGTATAAAATTCACTAACAATAATTATCAATAGTAATACCACAAGTAGGATTATCCATAATAATTCAGACGATTTATTCACTAAACGAAATTTGTGTTGTTACGGAAATACCACGAGTTGCACAGCAACGAGTATTTCCTGTGAACAACGTAAGTCGAGCATTGATTTTCTGATTTAGTCCTACATTATAACATAAATTCAGTTTGCTAATAAAAGTCCCCATTGTAAAACTATTCATTATACCAATTTTATTTTGCAAACCTATTCCGTGTATATCGCACTAAAATTTGTTGTTCCGGTATAAACTGGCAGTAAAACGAAATAACAGATAAACTACTGGGTTTTTGCTCGACTAGCTAGCGTCTGGGGTAGATTCGGAGAATTTTGCGCATAATAGGATAGTTTATCATGTATAAGTCCAAGTAGGGGTTGAAACGACATAAAACCGGAAAAGGGCGCCAGAGTATTTGAAATATCACGATAGGGGTTGAAATGCCTAATTACAGCTTGCTCAAAATACTCCAACAACTCGCTTACCTAAACGTACTCTTCGCAGGCGGCACTGGGACAATCACATCTTGCCAACCTGAAAGACTTCAAAAATACTTGCACGCTCCATTAAAATCATTGCGTGCCCCAAATTCAATCACTAATTTGATAAGAAAACAATACTCTATTGTTACGTTACGTTACAAAAAAATTCGACTCTTAAAGTAAAACACCAAAAAAATACTTTCTGCTTTCTGCCGTTATTATTTTATTTACACTAAACACAATGTAATGACGTTAATTTAATGAGCAAGTTAAAGAAAATAAACACTAGCTATGCGCGTTATCAGATGCTGTGTAATAATAGGTTCACATTAAAAAAACACAAGTCCAATAACCTAAATATCTATAATGTGAATAAAGAAATAAAAAAACAAAACCATCAAATTGTCAACACAAATATTACAATCTTAATACCCAGGTTATCTAGCTAGCTTACGATGACCTGTATTAAAATGTACTATAAAAATGATTAAAATGTCCAAAGTAAAAAATGGTTACTTTTCGTTTACTAATAAATGGCGCGCTTAAGACGCACTTGTCACATACTTTTCGATGTAAATTCAACAGTTTAAACCAAAATTTAAAAAACCTTTAAATAATTTTGGATCATAATGCGGATGGATACGCCTGTATTAAAAATTGAACAACGAAAAGTTAATATTTAAAGAAAAGGCGTATTCAACCATTTCTACAAACGCATAACAAAATAATACAAATTACACACTATACATCTTTTCAACATTTATCACCCATCACAATAATAAAAAACACAGAAACGTTATCTTAGGTAGAGGATGCCCTTTTGTTACACAGTCATCTGGAATGAACCTGCTGGAGGACCTCGGCCCTATGGTTGATGTTGACACGCTTGCAACTCCCCGTAAAATTCAGCTAATGGCTGAAGATGTACCATGCATAATTTTTTTTATGTGTTGTTTAATTTAATTTTATACGATGCAACCTCAACTTTATTTACGAAATTCACTTAATTTAAAATAACGAAACCATTCATTTACACAAAAACTACCCTACTTACAAAGAAACTAATGAATGCTTCCTCTCAAATTAGTAAATAGGTTTCCATAATATCGGTACCAAAAATGTAAATCACATTTTCCTTTTAAACTATTATTTTACCTTGATCAACAAACGCTTAATTTTTTTGTTTTTGAAAATACTAAAAAAAAATTCGTAAACCGTTTAAAAACATAAAAGACAAAAGATAACGATACAATAGAAAAGCTTCTCCAAACATTGATGCGTTATTAGATCTAATTACTAGAGTTTATACTACATTTAAGATGTATGGTACTAACAAATAATTTATAATTTCAAATATTATAGGAAAATCTTTGACAAAATCATGGGCATAGGACATTGTAGACATGATTCTAATTATGGTTCATCAAGTTGAAAACAGGCTTATTATAAATTGCCGCGGCAAGCCCATATTACCTTTCTATGATGATTGGGGTTCAGAACTTTTATGCACTGTATTACTTAGTCAATAGTGATTCCATGAGTACAACTAGTGGTTTTTCGGAAGAGCATTGGAACTTGGTTACTAATAATCCGTTCTATTCCTGTACTATCTAATAGGTGATTAAGCTGAATTACTGATTTGGAATGCTTATTAAATAAATTCAAATTAAAATCTAAAAATATTAACTTGTTTAAGTTTGGCAAAGCCTCAGCGATAGCGTCGCACACGCGCACCCACACATACACACGTACGCAGACGCACACGCACACGCACACATACACGTACACGCACACGCACACGCACACGCACACGCAAACGCACACGCACACGCACACGCACACGCACACGCACACGCACACGCACACGCACACGCACACGCACACGCACACGCACACGCACACGCACACGCAATCGCTCACGTACACGCACACGCGCATGCACACGCACACGCACACGCACACGCACACGCACACGCACACGCACACGCACACGCACACGCACACGCACACGCACACGCACACGCACACGCACACGCACACGCACACGCACACGCACACTCACACTCACACTACACACTCACACACGCACCCACACGCACACACGCACACACGCACACATGCATACACGCATACACGCATACACGCATACACGCATACACGCATACACGCATACACGCATACACGCATACACGCATACACGCATACACGCATACACGCATACACGCATACACGCATACACGCACACACGCATACACGCACAACCGCACAAACGGACACACGCACACACGCACACACTGACACACGCACACGCTCACACACGCACACACGCACACATGCACACACGCGCACACGCTCACATACGCACACACGCACACATGCACACACGCACACACGCACACACACGCACACACGCACACACACGCACACACGCGCATACGCAAACACGCACACACGCACACACGCACACATGCACACACGACACACGCACACACGCACACACACACGCACATGCACACATGTACACACCGACACACGTACACATGCATCCACGCACACGTCCACTAATAGCCAGTTTATCCTGGTTTATAAATGTAGCAATGCATATATTTTAACAAATTATGTTGTAATGAATCTTGTTTATTTTGTTGATCTTTCTATTGTTAATATAATAAATAAATACATGTAGTTGAGTATGCATTTTTAAGATTTATTTTACTTGTATTCTAATAAAATTGAAAAACGCTAGTTGCAGACACAGTTACCGTCCTAAGTAAATGAAATATTTTTAATATAGTATATTAAACAAAGTTTCAAATGGATGACAAACTCGTCAGGTTTAGACAACAAACCGCGAGCCGGTGGATATTCTAAAAACCCAGTGTGGCGAAGGTCTTACGAAACGTGTAATGCTTATTGCACATTTTAATTCAAATACGGAAAGAAATTACAATTAGAATTGTAATAAGAGTTGGTAAATTTGTGTTTGAGTAGTTTTCATATTCACAACATTATCATTGTCTCTAGTAATAGAAAGTATCCACCAATCATAACAAATATGTTAACAAAAAGAAGGAATGTTCAGTTTCATAAAGTGAAGAAATTAATTAAGATGTTGATAACTATGAAATTTGAAAACTCAAACGTAAGCCTGCTATAATATAATATTAATAAACCGCCTTGAAAATGACAAACCAGAACACTATAACGGACGAGACCTAATATTGAAAAAACCTTACAATCAAATAACAATTTTAACCAAGTTTAATTATAAATATTGGCATGCCAATTAAATATCTGGCTAAATAATAACAAAAGGACTGCAATCGTTATTACACAATTTAAACATAATGTGTATGTTTAATTTTATCTTAATTTATACAATGTATGTCAAATCAATGGAATGCTGTAATAACTTTACGCATTTAATTGGTAAAAAGCCTTTTGGTCGAGCTCAAGTAAAACACAGTAATAAACCATGACATATCAAAGTTTAAAATTTAAATTGAGGCATACCATTTTGCCTTTTTTAGTTACGAGATGCCAAACCTATTTAATCGGAGATTTTCTTCTTGCCTATTAAGTTACTTGGACTTTTTAAATATATTTCTAACTGTAAACGCACATAATAATGTGTTTGCTTTAATAAAATTTCCATATTATCAAATTTCCTGTTATGATTTAAAATAACTATGCACGAGCAGCTACAGCAAACTTCTTAGTGGATGAAATACATTTCATATGCTTCATATGTTACGTCGCGTATCAAAGAAGGTACCTTCTGTGGTTCCAATGTATACTTTCCCAATACGAATAAGTTTATAATGGATTTGAGGCATCCTTAAGTTATCTTCAATGTTCTTTAATCTTTCTTGTAGGTTTCAAAATAGTTCCAATACCATGGTTAATTAACACTTTTTCAACTTTATGCGTAACTTTGGTTATGGAACGAAGAAAAACTCTGCCAACGTTTACAGATTCGTCTGATATATTCAATCACATATTATTATTTTTTAAGGGAATAACCATGGGCTAGTATTGATATTTTTATAGAGCCAGATTTATTTTCTGAAAATTCTGAATCACAAATTTGTTTAGCTCGATCCACTATGGCTTTGGTTACGATAATATTTTGACATGGATGATGATTTGGTAGTGTATGTTGGTTTCCAGTAAACTTTAAGATAGTGATTTTCACCTATGTCGTCAAACTATTAAAGTAATATCAACACATATCTATATCAAATTAAGGGTTTTTTAGATTCATTTTGTACAGCTAATGATTCAAACTTTTCCATGAAAAAATTAACTACTACTGGGGTAAGAGGGCTTTCCGTAGCTACACCATCAAATTATTCATAGCATTTTGACATTTCACTGAAAACAGATAGTGTTACGGAAGTTTCGACACAGAATTGTTTAACGAATCAGAGCACTCTCTAACAGATAAAGGCTAATAATGAAAAGTGTCAACATATAGTGGAAGTCTAAAGTTGTGAAAAACTTTAATTTGACATATTAAGCATATCTAAAAATTTGACATTTTAATAAAATACCTATATCAAATATAAATCTATCAAAGCATAAGTAGGTTTTGACATCTTGTATTTAAAAAAAGAAAAATATCGTATGTCTTAATTTTTGTTTTAACTTTTGGTGTGTTTAGGTTTTTTATTGTTTTAACGATTACAATCCTTATATAGTAACGGAGAATGATTTCTTTGCAAGATTTGTTATAATTTAATTAGATGTTTAATTGGTATGTCAAGATTTTAGCTGTGGATACTTTCACCATCAATATCAATGTTTCTTACCTTTACAATTTTGTCTAAATCTGAGCTTTTAAACGTCCATGTATGAATACTTTGCATTATTTTCATGCAAAAATATGTGTTAAACAAATCTGATTAAAATATTAAATTTCTACTATAAAAAGAACAATAATCAATTGCTAATAAGTTTTAAATAATTTTAAATTTTGGGTTTAATAACCTCTAAAATAATTCAACTCTGACACTCCTTTTTTTCCCAAATTTATATTACGGCTTTAGTACTAGTCACATTCTTAAGAATACTTATTTGTCCCACTGTTTAGAATTACGCTGCATTTCCGTTTTTAGCTACATCGTAATAATTTACTTGCCAAAAAATTTACACTATACATATTTTAGCACTTTGAATCCCCTATTACTTTAAATAAATAACATCTATGGATATAGAATGTTAAAGCAGCAAGAAGTAATTTGACCCACTTCGTTTGAACTACAATAAGTTTAGGAAGAACTTTGGGTATAGAGTCTGAAACGGACTGATAATTTCAAACAAAATTTAAATTCAATTATTACAGTCGATATTTCGAAATATTTTATTTCTTCATCAGGAATAAATCTAAAATTTACTGAAGTCAGATATATACAATTTTATAAAAGTTTTAAACTTAGAATTTTTAATGAAAAGTGTGTATTTGATAAGATGTAACATGGAACATACGCGGATTATGTGAACCAAATATAAATAAAATGTAAGAATGAATCGTAACAGGATATTCGAAAATGATTTGAATTAGATTTAATAAAATAACATATAAATAGAAAACTTACAATTAATGTAAAATTGGATAAAATGGAAGACCACGCGAAGCGTTCTTTTGAAATTTGAATGTGACAAATGTGTCGAGATAAAGGAAATTATCAATTAGAAAAGGATAGAAGTACCAACTTAAATCAAAGTTACGTGGCGGGAAATTTAAAAGTATCCCTAAGACTAATAAATGGAAATTTTAAATTTATACTGAATTGAAGAATGCGTGGGTATGATAAATATCCACCGAATATACAGCACAAGGGAAATTAGCCGTGAATTAAATGCGTCTAAGTCGGCGGTATATCAGATACTACAAAATCACCAAGATCATCCATACAGAGCCCAATGTCATCAGGAGGTATTTGAAGCAGATGGGGAACGTAGAGTTATATTTTGTGAAGAGACGTAAGAGCGTGCGAATCAGGATCGTCGCTTTATATCGTCAATTTGTTTTACGGACGTATGCACTTTTACGTTAAACAATGAACCTAACGTGCAAAACACCCGATACTGCGCTCAAGCAAACCCAAGTATCAATTTATCAACAAGAATCCAATACCCTCAAAGAATTAATATTTGGACTGGAATTTTTAATAATAAAATTATCGGCCCGTTTGACGTTAATGGACATTTAAATGCCGAAGCTTTTAGTGAATAAGGTAGGTCCTGCTTTGGAGGAAGTTGCAAGAGAAAATCAGGAGATCTGGTTTCAACACGACGGCTGTCCCGCGCATTGCGGTATAGATGTCAGAAATCATGTATGTATATATATATATATATATATATATATATATATATATATATATATATATATATATATATATATATATATATATATATATATATATAGTTAAAACCGGTAAAATTGTAAACTAAACTTAAAGCGTAAATAAATACCACCATTTTGTCTAAGGATTGAACTCAAACAGGTAAAAATCTTTGCAATAACAATGAATTATAGAGAACAAATAAAACATAACTTATTTTATGCCACAGTAGCCCGGGGTAAAGAAAGCAATCATAAATGCGTATCTGTAGGGAAAATACCAGATCTGATTCATCATTGTAATGAACTATAACAAATCCAGACGTAAGCATTGTCATAGGAGCTGCTCTATTAGCTTAAATGATAAAAATAAATAACTAGATCGCATCGGTAATCCAAAGTAAAGAAAAAAGCAACTAAATAGATGAAATAAGCAAATAACTGGCTCTAATTTGTAATCGAAATTCTAAATGAAAGTAATTAAATAATTTCTTTTCTCAAATAAGTAATAGCAAATTACATTAGGGAACAATCTAATCTAAATACAAGTAGAAAGGTACTGAATAGATTTTATCGGTTTGAATATTACTAACAAACAAACATAATAATAATCTAAACAGTAGAATTTTGTCAAATATAAAAACACAAAGGATGTGGCTATACAGGGCAGATCCGTATTAAGTGGTAAGTTTTTGAACATTTTTTTCTTTGTTTTCAAATTTGAAGGTTGATCCAATTTTTATTTTTGGTACCATATGTGATCCTAAGTTTAATTATAATAGTATGTTGCATATTGTCTTATACAATACTTTTCCTTGACTGCAAATTCAAAATTTAAGCTAACTTTTACCTTTGTTACTATGTTTGATCCTAATTGTAATTAATTAATCCTAAAAGTAAACAATTAATGTCGGGAAAGCTAACAGGGCTATTATCGTTATTTATTGTTACCCTTTAGTTGAATAAAAAAAATAAACTTAGAGGATGGAAACGTTTAAGTTGTCACGGTTCGCGACAATAATAAAACAGATTTGATCAATAAATATTATAAAATTAAGAATAATTGAATCATTTGGTCGCAAATAAATAATAGCAAGTCCGGCGACAAGCGCGATAGCCAGGAATCGCGTAGGAAGCAATCTGGTTGAAACGTGATGTGACTGAAGGGTATGTAAGTGAAAAATGTATATGTATATATGTACATTTAGATATCCATACCGTAAATATACACACTATTATTTATACCTTTCTTGGCTCTGTCTGTATTTCTACTTCTGACTTCCTTATGTGTCGAGGCACTAGACAAACAGCTGTCCGGTAGTACGACGATACCGTTAGTAAGAAATGCTACTTCGTCCGGGGCACGATTTGGCCAGTAACCGGCCTCGGATCCACCTCACTACAAGGGGAGGTGAAGGACGAAACAGACCAGCCCGGTTGCTAACGATTTTGTAAGGAATGAATGGCGAGTAGGTACGTGGAATGTTAGAGGTATGTATGGCAAAGAATTTGAAATTGCGAATGTAATGTACGAAAGACACCTTGATATTCCGTGTGTATCAAAGAAAAAGCGCAAAGGAAAGGATGCTGTGGAGATGGAGGATGACAGCCTAGCACTATGGTCAGGAGTTGAGACTGAAGTTCATGGCGCAAAAGGAGTTGGGGTAATCGTAAGTGAAAGAGCAAAAAGATGTGTTAAACAGTAGGTACGAACTGGTATCTCCCCGGGTAATATGGGTTAGAATAAAATTGGAGTTTCGAAAAATTTTTCTTATTGCATGCTATGCACCGGTGAATGGAGAAAGAGACCAGGAGCGTGAGATCTTCTGGAATGAAGTAGAGAACGTGTTGAACGTATGTAAGCCAAACGAAATAGTGATCATAGTGGGGGATACGAACGGATGGGTAGGTGTACAGAGAGAACATACTGAACGCGTTCTAGGAAAGTTCGGAGACCAAAGAGTCAATGAGAATGGTGAACGTCTGGTGAACATCTGTGTGGAGAGAAGCTTATTAGTATCTAATACGTTATAAAAATTTGCATATGTGTACATGGCAGAGAGATGAATCTAAAAGTATGATTGACTTGATAGTGTATGATGAATGGCTTAGAAACCTGGTGAAAGACACAAAAGCAATGCGTGGATTGGAGTGTGGATCGGACCACTTTTTGGTTCTATCGAGAGTGTGTTTAGGGTAAAAGTGGGTCTGGAGAAGGAAAGCAAACGTAGTGCGAACGTCCAGGATTAGGGTAGACAAACTAGCGGATAATGATGCGAGAATGAAATACGCAGATGCTGTGAGTAAAGAGTTGAATGTGAATAAAACAGTGTGGAACGAACAAATAAAAGACACTGACGTTGAGAGTCTATGGATACGCTTGAAAAACTATGTTGTCAATTGTGCTGTGCGGATATGTGGAAGGGCGACTGTAGGTAGACAAGAAAAATGTGCTTGGAGGAATGAGTCAGTAAAAAAGGCATAAGTAAAGAGGAAGTGATGGCTGTGGATGGAGACAAAATGCAGAATGATGTTGAGGGAAACAAACAATTCTTCTGGAAATGGGTCAAAAATACAAACGGTGGTCCAAAACAGAACCCTGCAGGAGTGATGAATACGAGCAACGAAATAGTATGGGACGATTGTGATGTGAGGAAATTCTGGCAAGAATATTTCGGAAAGCTGTACAGTAGTGCGAAAAATAAGGTTTCAGGGTTAAACAAGTAGAATGTAGAAGGAATGGAACTGAGGATATTGGGATAAATGAGGTTGAGAAAACGGTAGGAGGGTTGAAAAACGGCAAGGGAGCAGGCATAGATGAAATCACTGGTGAAATGCTAAAGTATGGGGGTGCAAAGCTTATACGAAGATTGTGTGAATTATTCAATGTACGCCTTATGTGTGGAAAGCTGCCGAAATATTGGAAGAGCGCGATCATTGTACCACTGCATAATGGTAAGGGGAACAAGAGTGTGTCTGGTGAAATATTTGGAAGAATACTGATTGATAGAGTACGAGAAACTACACAAACTAAGATTTGGGATCTGTAGGGTGGCTTCATGCCAGGGAGAGGATGTGTCGATCAGATGGTTGCTCTCCAGCAGGTGACCAAAAAGTGTTTAAGGGTTAAAAGAAAGCTGTACTGTGCGTTTGTAGATCTGGAGAAAGCATACGACAGAGTGAATACCACAGCTGTGGTAAATATTAAATGAATATGGCGTAAATAAAGGTCTAATAAATGGAATAAGGGTAGTATACAACGGTAGTCGGGCATGTATTAAGGCGAGTGGAGATGTGAGTGAATACCTTTATATTGAGCAAGGAGTTCAACAAGGCTGTGTGATGCCACAGTGGTTGTTTAATGTATACATGAATAAATGTGTTAGATAAGCATGTACCGATACAAATGGTGTAATGGTTGGTGACGTAATGTACGACTTGTGATGTATGCAGATGACAGTCTTATTAAGCGACAGTGGGGCTGAGCTACAAACTGCTGATACAGTCTGTGAAAGCATGGACCTAAAGGTAAACGTGAAAAAAACTAAGATTGTGGTGTTCAATCGGGAAGGTGGAAAGGGGAGTAGAGTATTTATTCTGCAAGATGAAATTGGGGAGCAAGTGGACGAGCTGGTATATCTGGGTAGAATATTTACTGCAGATGGTACAATGGAGGGCGAGATTGGACGAAGGCTCAATGCTGAAAGGAAAGTGATTGGAAGTATGTATACGATAATGAGAAACGAAAGCATGAGCCTAGCTTCGAAACGAGCAATCTATGATGGTGTGTTTGTCCCATCAGTACTGTATGGAAGTGAGACATGGGTATCTCAAAAAAAGCTCGAAAGAAAAGTAAATGCTGTGGACATAAGATTCCTGAGAAGCGCATGTGGTAAAACGAGAAGGTACAAAATAAAGAATGAATGCATAATGACAGAGTGTGGCAAGGAAAAAACGATGATGAATAGAATAGAAATAGTACATTACGTTGGTTTGGTCACATAGAGAGAATGAACAACGCAAGATTAACGAAGCAAATATATGTGGGTGAGGTTAGAGGAAAGGCCTGGTCTGGTAGGTCGCGCAAAACTTGGCTGAATGCAGTAGAATGTATGATAAAGGAAAGAAAGATAAGGAGTTTTAAAAATCAAAGAGCATGTCAGAGACAATGTATGAACCTTGCGGAAGCTAGGGAGGTATGCGAAGATAGGAAAGCATGGAGAAAGATTGTGAATGAAAAATAAATAAGAGGCAGGGATTGTTTTGCCTACCCCGCAAGGGAATGGCGTGAAGGTTAAGTGAAGTTAAGTTAAGTTAGAATATCCTGATTCATTCTTACATTTCATTCATATTTGGTTCACATAATCCTCGAGTGTTTCATGTTACATCTTATCAAATACACACTTTTCATTAAAAATTGTAAGTTTAAGATTTTTATAAAATTTTATATATCTGACCTCAGCAAATTTTAGATTTAGTCGTGATGAAGAAATAAAATATTTCGATATATTTCTATAATAATGGATTCAAATTTTTTTTTAATTATCAGTCCGTTTTAGACCCTATACCCAAAGTTATTCCTAATCTTGTGATATTTAGAATGGCATTTGTTACCTGTATAATGGAAAATTGAAAAGTACCAGGCTTACCTACAAATTAAATTCCATAAGTATTTGTTTAAAGGTATCTTAAACTACTTCTCCACAAAGCTACCACTTAAATTTAAACATTTATGATCGCGTGATCTAAGCTTTTGTATGTCTGTATGTGTGAAATTTACCTAAAACTTTTTTTATCCAATCCTGTACTTCTTCATTGTTGATACATCGCGCCTTCCGGCTAAAAATTACTTAAAACAGAGAAAGCGTTTAAAATCACTTGATACAGGATTGGGGTTATAAAAAATGTCCTCCTGACGTCGAGAAATGATGTCGTAAGTGTGCATGTCAAAGCGGTTATCTGAGGCCAGCCAACAAAATAAGTCCCGAACTGAGGAGACCTGGCTTTTTGCTCCTTTTGTAATCTTTGCAGAGTAGTACAAATCTGAATTTATTGTTACTCCTTGAGCCTTGAATTCCACTAGTAACAGTCTCAGTCTTCATAACAGACTATTCGGTTGGCTAGGCCGCTTTTGAATCTTTTTGTTTACCCTGATCCATTTGAAAAGAGCAATCCGGATTTCATCGCATGTCACAATATGATAACAGCAATTCATCACCTTAAGGCAAGGCTCCAAATGAGATGCAGGGTGACACACGTAACCCAGTGTTCGCAAGGTGAAGTAGGGCAGTAAAAAACTGCTAGCAGATTCTGATCGCTAGTTGATCGCGCTGTTTTTTCTAAGTCACTTCGTTATTTGTCAATTTTGGCAATTAGAAACATTATTCTGTACACATTATGGCGATTTCTTGTAGTGACGTAATGGAATACTTGGTTCATTTCAGTTACGATTCAGATTCAGACGACGAATACGATGCTGAGCTATTTCTCATCGCAACAAAAACAAAATTAAAGCGCAGTCCCTACATCAAAAGCTAAATACTCAAGGAGAATTTGCTTGAATTATAGAATTCAATTATGAACAGTTTACCAATTATTTTCGGTTAAATCATAAACAGTTTAAAGAAGAGCTAGTAGTCCCCTGGTCATTTCCTTTAAAATGCTCATTTTCTTGAAATGTAATGTTCATTGTATTTGAGTTTGGACTGGTGATGGAGTATGAAGAACATTGAGCTGGAGTTGACGAAGCACTAATAGAAGAGCTGCTTAAATAATCCGTGCCTAGTGATACAACCAGTGGCTGACTTGGGCTCAAATGTTCATTTTCTGAAGGAATGTTCAGCAACTTGGCTTCCATTTGTGACACGATTTTATAAATATCGTTTCTGACACTATACGGCGATGTTAGCGGCATTTTTTTGTACTCTCACACATGGAAAGGAAGAAGTGGTATAGAGAATAATTTGTAACAACTTCACTTCTTTGCCTTCCTGCCAGTAGCAGCGCTCTTTCATTCGCTCTTGCTTTTGACCTCTCTTCTTTTCGCCACGTTCGGCTTAAGTAACGTAATAACGTTGTCTTTTTAGCAGTGTTGGTTTTCTTTAAAGCAAGTGGATGTCCAGGTTCAAGTTCGGCCAATTTCATTTCCCTCAGCTTTTTCTTCCGGTTCCACATTAATTGACTTTTCGCGGACATCCTGCAGATCTTCATTTTGAACATTTTCACTATTACGCGTTGGATGTTAATATCACGAGGTCTGTTGGCCGTATAAGCCTGTAAAAATCTCATTTTCTTTTGATATTTCTACTGTTTAATATTTTCAGCAGCGACTCCACTTTTGAAACACTTCTATTGTAGTCTGAGTGCATCCCTTAAAGAATGCCTGAGTTTTTCCTAAGCTGTCTTTGCTTCGGCTCCTGCAAAAAAATTTTACGATTATTATTACTATCATATGTGGATTTATAATTGTGTGATTTTTTCCTTTTACAGGTATGTGCCCTCCGGAAACAGCTATAAAATTATTGGCTACAGTTACAGAATGGGTTATCGAACGCTGGGAGTCAATTGCTATTGGATTTGAACGTAGGTGGAATTTCCCACACTGCATTGGAGCTCTTGACGGAAAACACGTAGTAATTAAGAAACCTGGAAAACTGGATCGTCATATTTTGATTATATGCATACATGTTCCATTGTGTTAATGGCCATAGTTGACTAAAACTACAAATTTTTCATAAATGATATAGGTTTAGCGATGGAGGCATATTTAGCACAAGCGCTTTCTCAAAAAAGATGAAAAGGGACACTTTACGCCTTCCAGAACCTAAGGCTCTACCTCCAATTGAGGACCCGTTGCCATACGTTCTTGTAGGAGACCAGGCATTTCCCTTATCGGAAAATTTCATGCGACCATATCCAAGACGAAGTGTTACTAATAATTACGAAAATAAAGTATTCAATTACAGACTATTGCGGGCTAGGTAAACAGTAGAATGCGCTTTCGGCATACTTGCTGCACGTTTTAGAGTTTTTCGAGCACCATTTGAAACCAAAATCGACACTGACGATAAGGACGACGTATTTGATAAGAGACCAAACCATCAGTTACATCCATTGAAATTAAACAACAATCGAGCCACGTTGAGTGCTTTTTCCATTAGACAGAATTTTACCACCTACTTCAATTCGTTAGGACTGCTACCTTAGCAAAGGGAAAGCGTTTTAAGGGGAAAGTACTGATATGATTATTGATAAGACAGTAGCTCTCTATATTATATTATATATATATATATATATATATATATATATATATATATATATAGTATTTTAAAAGATTAAATGCCGCCTTATTGGAAATTTCAACTTCCCCATTTGTTACCAAATGGAATTTCTAGATATTTTTTTAACCTCAAATGAAAGTCTTAGGGCCTCCTGTGTGGCTCTCGGCCAAAAAATCAATTTTTCAAAATAAGAGTTCACGTTGGAGTTTAATGGCCACCAGCAAGACTTTTATCACAGAATGCTTCGTGAGTCCTGTCTGTGAATGCACCCAGCGCACTTCGCGGCTGCCTGTTTCTTTTCAGTGCGAACATTGTAGTGACATAATGCAGTCGTATGAACAAGAACAAAAAAAAAATTGTAAATCTTTGGCAAGAAGTATTGTCGGGACAAGATTCTGATGAGTCTTTGTGGACACATATCTTTCAAGCGAATACCAACCTACTGGTAGGGAATCCGAATCGAGTTCTCCAGAGTGCAATAAAGTTCGGATTCGAGAAATAACACGGGCGGCAGGTAATACCAGTGTTCAGGTGTAATCGTTAAAGAACGCTGGACCATCGACTAGTAACTAAACGCAACATTTACATGAAACCGTACAAGCCGTCATTACCCAATACGCTCAAGACTCCGACAAGAAAAGTTCCGGAGAAACGTTCCTATGGCGGCAAATGAAATGAATGAAGCTATAGTCTGTTACCGGCGAAAATTACAGAAATTCATATTTGATGACAACCATTCTGCAGGATTCAACGCGCAATTGTATGAAAACTTCTACGACAAATCTCCTTCTACAAATTTCTACAAATTCTACACATATTTTGTAGACGATGACCTTCTTTCTATGATGGTAAGTACTATTATTTTATCTCTAGCGATTTAGATTTGAGTGAATTGTTAGGTCGAAGAGACAAATCGCTACGCTCTGCAGTGTCAAAAGAAAAAAATAACAAAAACGCACGTATCACGACGTGGCACAACACTGATGTCGCCGTTATGAAACGATTGCTTGGAATACTTATCTGGATGGGATTGTGTCATTTCCCATCCTTACAGTTGTACTGGTCAAGGAATGATCTTTATATGAGAAATATCAAAAAAGTAATGTCAAGGAACCGTTTCTGGTTATTATGGGAAACGTTCCCATGGCGGCAAATGAAATGAATGAAGCTATAGTCTGTTACCGGCGACAATTCGACAATTCTGTCACAACCGATGACCGTTTGCAGAAGATTGCTCCACTGATTAACAAATTGATAGATAGATTCAAGGCCGCCATCATACCAGATGAAAACTTTTTCTGCGAGGTGGTTACACATATGACTTTAATGTATACTGCGGAAAAGAACATGCCGAAGGCAGCAGCGTACTAACAAATGTAGTTATGAAGCTCATGGACCCTGTGCTTGGCAAAGAACTAACACTTGCCATAGACAACTATTATACCTCAGTCACACTGGCACATGAACTCCTACTCCGAAAAACCCATATGATTGGTACACTTCGCGAAAATGGCAACTATAATTCCAAAAATGTCATTTCGAAAAAATTGAAAGTCGGTGAAAATGTGACTGAAGAAAGTAACTCAGGTGTTATTGTTCAAAAGTGGCGGGACAAACGAGAAGTACTGATGCTGATCACCAAATTCGACGACGAAATGGTGACGATCCAGAGAGCACGCGGTGATGTTATCAAGCCAAAGAATGTACTCGAATATAATAAATATAAGAGCTTCATTGACATATCAGATCAAATGAAGGTCTATAATTCAGCATTACGTAAAGGAATGAAATGGTATAGAAAATTGTCTACGGAGCTCTTGACCGGTACAGCACTTATTAATTCCTATGTCACACATTAGAAGGTTGCCAATGAACGGATGACAATTACCAAGTTCATGGAAGAGATAATTCGGGGCCTTTTGGGGGATTCTGTTATCAGACGAGTCCCCTTGTAAAATGAGCATAAGCTTTGTGACGTTGGATGTACAGGGAGAAGACGCTATGTTACGTATTACGCAAAAGTAAAGGTAGGCAAGTTGCTCAGAGTAAAGCAACAAACACGACATTGAGGTGCGGTACCTGTGAAAAGCCCTATTACCTAGACTGCTTTTTTATCATGCATTCGGTGGAAAAAGCATAAGTTGCGTACTCGATAAATAAGTTTGTTATATTTCATTTCTGTGTTCATATGAGAATAAAGCTTCTTTTGTCTCCAATATACTATTTCTTTCAATTTATGAAGAAAAATAGACAAAAATATCCAGGTACAATACATAAAATTTAGATAAATATTATGAGTCATGTGACTCCAGGTTGGCCTCTCAAAGGCATAGGTCAAGTATGGTTTCTATACCGTCTGGCCAGGCTCGAAACGTTCCAGTGTGTTTTGAATGGTTCCTTGAAACTGCCGTGGAGCTACGCTACATTTTATAATGCAATAGCATGTGAGTCCACCAGGGACTCATACGGCCAAATGTAATATTTATATGTGAGTCCATATTGGCATCTCACGGCACTTAACCTGTTAATAAATAAATACATATTACCATTTTTCATCCCAATTTCCTTCACTATTATTTCTTCCCACTTCTCACAGTTGAGCTTAGATCGCATATAATCTGGATGGCTTGTATCAAGTAATACTTTGTTAACCTGCAGAGCTTCTTCCATTTTTTTAATATAATAACAAATCATCTCGACTGCTAGCAGAAAACTGCGGTTCGTGAAATCGCCTATTGCCGTAGGCGAGTCACGTCGCGCAGCGACTCAACATGCGCAATTACTTGCTCATGTGTGCTTTAGAAAAACCTGCGGCGAGTTAACTTATGGCACGGAGACTGCCTCACACTGCGTCTCATTTTGCGCCTTGCCTAAGCGTTGTACCGTTCCACAAATGTCAACGTTGCTACTATACGCCTTGCTTTGTGTTACGCAGTAAGTATTTTGGTATCCATACCGGGCACACACAGATCATTAAGTATGTGTGAACTTGAGATATAATTCTGATATTGTATACTTTTTGCTGTCAAGGATTTTCTTGTGCACTTGTTGAACTAAACACTGTGCATCATCATTAAGTTGGGACTGAATATTTTATTTCATTTTCAATATTTTAGAATGAATGGGTAATATACTAAGTAACTATACATGGAACCTAGAAGCTGATAAATTATTGAAATTCCTGTTGCAGTCCTAACTAATGAACATCATTGCATGACTTTTAATTCACTGATTTGAACTGTTTAAAGTTAGATAGTATGCATTCCACAGAAAATGTCTTTTCTATACTCTTTGTTTACTAATTTTGTTTAGTTTTTTAGTTAGATTGCATCAAACATCTGATATTTGAAGGAAATGCTTTTAGTTGCTTTGCTAGATTCGCATGTCGTTTAAACATGATATATTTTTTTAATTATATATTTTTATATCCTTTCATTGCATACACGAGATTAGTAACTAGGATTAAATTCCGTGATGTAAATTATACGCAGAGTTCTATTTAAATAACTAGCTTAAAATGAATTAAAGTTCGAAATAAATTACCCTGAATAGCTAAGATTTATTTATTTTGAGTGAACGTGCTATTTGCTTTTTCTAACATAGATTTACAGTTACTGTTTAATTTACTTAATTAAGAGACAGCGTGTAAACTGGTACGATAACCATTCATGTTCTAGAGATATCATTTTTGATAGGATTATATTCAGGTACCGTAAAAGTCCAAAATAACTATGAAACTATTATAACTGATAAAACACGAACGGTAACCTATGCATCTATCACGCAAAGTTCAATTACAAACTAACCGTAAGTTTATCATATGATTGATTTAATAATTATATATTTTCTATTTTATTTTAAAAAGCACTTTAATTATGATCGATAACGTGCGTTTTGTTTATTTTTTATTCTTGATCGTCAACATTGAATGTGTTGCGTAAGAAAACTTAATAGTTATTTACCTAACTAGTTCGGAAAGTTAATTTTCCCGCATGAGCACTTTGTTTGCAGCACGACCGCAGGAAGTGATGGATTTATTGCGAATTCGGGAAAATACCGGGTGATTCTTTAACACTGATGTTAGTCTGAATTTCGCGCGTACGATTCTAGTTTTTTTACGGTGTTGAATTGTCGGTTAAATATTTTTATTTGTTCTTTTTTAACATCAGTGCCGTCTTCTTGTTTTTTATTTACTTTTCTATTCTGTATTATCAACGTTCCTTAAAACAGCTTTTTCAGAGCTTCTCTGTAATTCAAGATGTATTAAAGTAAGTGATTAGATAATGTTTACATCAGACTAATTTGCATTTGTAGGTTAAAAACTTTCTTGAAGATAAGAAAATAGGTATTACATTTTCAAGACAACACCTACAGGTCGGGCGTTACTACGAAATGATTAAGTGGTAGAAGACGTAAGGCAACGAATGGAAGCAAGTCCCACAAAATCAATCCGCCAGTTAAGTGATCAAGCTGATAAGTTGTCAACGTAGAATAAATTCGTGATGCCTACTAACTTTATTTTCAAATTACAGGGTTGTCTTATTCAACGTGCCTAGGGATTTTGCATAAAAATCTACATAAGCACCCATACCGGGTTTCTGCTGTACAGCAACCGCATGCTGTTGATAAGGAGAATAAACGTAATTCTTGTAGTTGGTTTACTAACGATTTACATAACGATAGTTCAATTGTAATTTTTATGACCGATGAAGCATAGTTTCATTTATCAGGCTATATTAATAATCAAAATTATCGAACGTGGGCAACTGAAAATCCACATAATTTTGAAGAGGAAATAGAAAGAATTACACCTGAGACTCTGGAAAAAGTGTTTCATAATATGAAGCATAGAGTGGAATTATGTCGTGAACATACCGATGGACATTTTGAGCAATTTTTATAGTTTATTTAATAAAATGCTAATAACGTAACTGTGCTTAGTGTGAATGTAAAATTTATTGTAAAACGAAAGACTTAAAATTAAACTATTAATTTAGAGACTGATACCTATTTATACATACACCACTGAAATTAAATAAATGAAAATGTATAATTACCAACCTTTCAATTTTTTTGTTTTGCGGTATTAAAGAATAACCCGGTATATTCCGAACAAGTTAGGTATAAAGATTTTTGTAACGAATAAATTAATAAAATTAAAAACAAATAATTTAAGATTATTTGGTTTTTTTATTCTAAACGGATTGGTAGTATGTAACGAATATTTTACGTTCTTCGTTCATTTAATTGTAAAATATAAGAAAAAAGATTTTTTAATTATTAATGAATTATAAGTATGTGGTAGGAACTTAATTTGCATTTTGGTGTAACTTAAGTGCATATTTTCTTAGGGGTTTATATTCCCATATCTTTAAATTAATTTTTTGCGCACCGCTATATTATCTGATATCCTAAGCGTCCTTTTCTTCATTTCTTGATGAACTTTATGTTGATTAGGAAGCCATTTTTGGGTTTCCACCTAAATTTTGTGAAAAGTGCCATTGATTTAATGGCAAGGTACATTTAATTCGTATTATATTAAAATTAAAACATTTGCTCTTTGCAGGCACTTTTACTACTTTTAATACTTTTACTTTTGGCATTTTTGATGCTTGTGATTACAATTTTGCAAGTAATTCAGATCTAAATTTAGATCACATTTTTTATTTGAACTTTCGAGAGAATGCAATAAACATTGGATTATTCAAATTTCATGAAGATAAATTTATAAGAAGTAAAATTCAACTCTGGTATGGTTTACAACGTACAGCATTGTTATTACGAGATATTGCGCAATATTGCTGCAAAGATTACATCACCTTTGGTTTACATTTTCGTATTTGTTTAGATACCAGATGTTATTAAAAAGTTATGTACAAAAGTTTCGAACAGGTATTTATATTCAAATAATTTAGTAATTTAAGGCTATTACAACTAGTTTTTAAGATATATTTAATATAATTCTAAGTTTAAATATTTAATAAACATAGTTTGTATATTTTTTATTTTGACATTATGGTGAATTTTTTATTGTATACTCGGTTTAGTTATTCCAAGCATAATCAAAAAATAACTTGGCGTCCGAGATAATTTTTATTATTGTTACACTGCAGTTACTATATTTATGTTAAGTGGAAATAACCAAGCAGAAATTTGTGGTAATTAAGCAAATCAAAAGATTGAACCGACCTATTTTAATCAACCGACTGAGACAACGGCATTATTTTTTATTGAGTGTTTTGGATCTCGGGTTAGTTTAACGATTTGTTTTGAGAAAATTTGCACCATTTATTTATCATTAAAACACATATAAGCATAGCCGGCATTGTAATGTTGCATTGTTGGTGTAGTTACATGTCAACAAAAATTCAAACGTTGAGTCGCCATACCCTTTCTGTTGGAAAGTAAGTTTTCGGTGTGTTGGGAGTAACCGGGAAATACCTATTTTATGAACTTATTTAAATTAAAATAGTAGAGTTTCGTTAAATTACAACAAAAATCTGAATAATTTGTACAATAGCAAGTAATATAATATCTATTTCACGTTTATTGATTACAACTATTTCAAAGGGAAATACTATTAGAATGACCATGTGTTTGATATAGACATACCGCGAAGCAATAGTACACATTTCTTGAATACTCTGTATTAAATGGCCGTTAATGAGGATAATTTCATATAAATCACTAATTAGGTAAGGTTCGCTTGGTTTTAAAAGGACCAAAGTAATATACTGGAAAAATAGTTTTTTTAAGTTATTTATTTTATGGTACGTACGAAATAACAGTTCGCATTAAAAAAATCTATTGTATTAAATTTTGTTTCTGAACCCCAAATTAACCTTAAAGAATCCTTTAGTTCTGTATAATCTTCAAATATTGCATAAGAAAGGATTTAATACGTTATTTTTGAGGTGCAAGTATGTTGGAATGTTACATGACATTATGGTTTTAGGTTTGACTCAGGATTCCAATTGTACAATTGGAGCAAGCATTGGCAGATTGTTTATTTGGCTATTGAATACGTAACTCAACCTAACCCCGTCAACCAATGAAATAACACAAATGTAAAATTCTGAGTTATTATAATTAACTCGATAGACAAGATTAATTTTATACACAGTTTTCATCATTAAACTTATGCAACAGTCAAGTAATAGTTATTTT
The DNA here is from genome assembly GCA_036346205.1 of Vesta saturnalis. NCBI lineage: Eukaryota > Metazoa > Arthropoda > Insecta > Coleoptera > Lampyridae > Vesta > Vesta saturnalis. The sequence goes on along the minus strand of JARFJB010002439.1, from coordinate 1,209,473 downwards.
CGTAACTAGTGCGCTGTTTATACATTTCTTGGTGCGAGGTCGTTCTTTATTACACGAGGTGTAGCCGAGGTATAAAATATAAGGTCTAGCACCAAAAATGTGACAGCTCACGTGTTGCGAACAAAATTTTTTGTAATCGTTTACATAAAATTACAAAAAAATTAAATTCTGAAATATTTGATGACATGTCAAATTAAATACATAAACAAAAAAAGTTTATATATTTAGTTATATACCACTTTTTTGTTTATGTATTAAAAGTAACGATTACAAAATACTATATTGGGTATCAAGAACAGTAAGGGATGTTTACCGGTCGACGGTCATGTTTGGCCGGAGACCGGTACAACCCTTAATGTTCGTGATGCTCATACTGTTTTTTGCACGATTGTATTAAATTTACCACAATTGAAATTATTTAATTTCTACTAAATAAACGAAATGTCAAAAGTGACGTTTTAAATAGAAATGTCCAAATTTTTTGTTCTTATTGTTGTGAAATATATAGATTTTTACTTACCGCGCTACATGCACGGTAAGTGAATTACTTACCCGACTTATTTCCTAGTCACCAGTAAAAACAACCTTCTGAACTCGCAACAAACCCGGTAACTAACTAAAATCGTCCTATCGTGCAAAAAATAGATGTCGTGCATAGTTCCCTTGCTCCGATAATACCGGCAAAGGGTGTATTTCAGCTTGTTGCTTGAGAAAATGTGCACTCTTCACACGCGTGCAAATTATCGCCGCAACGACCTCTCATGCATCCCGTTAGCCGGAGTTATCGGTAAGTCACTATGCACTTAATATATTACTGTTGACAATATTACAGTATTCGGAACAAAATTTTTCACAACTTTGCACCAGTATTATAATATGATTAAATTTTGTTTTTTGTTTATGACATCTTCAAAGTTAACCTTCGTCCATAGCTAGTACTGAAACGGTTTAATAATATTTTTCTGCCACCACTTTTGGTAGCAGCTGCATATAAGGAGAAACATGTGGTTTTAAGTACTTATTCACAACGATTGGTCGACGGTTTCCTGTTGTATAGCCGCCTAGATCTCGTGACCATAATCCTTGGGATTTTTCTTTTCGGAGGTATATGAAAGATTTGGTATACGCGCAAATTTAAAACACCAGAGAGGAGTTATTGGACACCCTGTAGTTTGAGAACAAATGAAAATGGAACTGCACCTTTTCGGTTTATTTGACTTAGAATTAAATCTAGTATAGGTGGAAAATTTTGAATGTGACGATACGGTACACTATATACAGGGTGAGTTTTTTTCATTATATCTATGGGGATCTCGGAAACCACCAGAGTTACACATTTGCTTAAATGGGGACAATTTGTTTCTTTAGAAGACTAACTACACTTTTGCTCATTTAAGAAAATGCATGGCGTACTAGATATTTGTAAAAAAGTAAAATTCTCCAAAACCGTTTTAGCGCTTTAATTCGTTTATTTCTAAAGATAGATAAAAATTGTTTAAACACAATTTGTAGATAATGAAGCAAAGTTGAATTTTTTGAAATGAAAACCACAGTTGGCTATGACATACCTTAATAGTGAATTTTTTTCTGATTGCAATGGTGTAAAGATTGTATCACTTATTTAAATAAATAAAAGCATAATACACGTTTTTCTATTATTAGGTTTAACAAAAATCATATCTTGCCATGGAAAACAAAAGAAATTTACTGTAAATGTTCAAAATGTCCACGATTATTATCGACACACATGCGACACCTTTTCAACACGGAGTTAACAGATTTTAAGCACATCTAATCTGTTAAACGCATTAATAACAGCTTCCTGTTGCCCCTGCTGGGTTACATATGATCGTACATATACATGATCTTTTATTACTCCAAATACAAAAAAGGTGAAATATCAGGGGAACGTGCAGCTCATAAAACAGGACCATTTCTGCATTTCTACGAGTTTGGCAAAATCTGTGGCACTGTCGTGTTGATAGCATTATATCTTTGCACGAGTTTGTAAATTCATCTAGGATATTATTAAAATCTTCCCTAAGAAATTGCAAATATCGATTTCCATTTAACGTCCTCTCGTTGCAGCATCGGACACTGGCAGTTTTAAGAGATCCGCGTACACCGGAGATTGTTTAAAATATTGCTTCACATTTACAGTTACAGCTTAACAATGTTATCGAATGTACTATACTTCTTGAAATACAAATATTATATACAATTTTATGAGGTTTAATAAAACGTCTGGCCTACGTATCTTTTATGACCGAACCTTTTATGGAATATCATTCCCACTTCTAATGACAATGGACCTTAATCAATTAAAGAAGTATTGTTTCTAGATATTACTATTATTAAATTACAGTTACTACAATATTACAAATTGATATTATTGAAATGCAAAACCTTCTTTTAACAATGACTAATTTTACTTGCATTGCCAGTATAACACACTTGGTTACAGAGCCCTTAGTTATTAATGTTGGACATGATAGTGATAGTGATTTCGGGTTCAGTTGCAGCTCGGATGACGGTTCTAATACTCATTACCCTGAATTGCTGCAAATTTAAGGGTGTTCATTAAGTATTACTATTTTTTATTAGTTCACAACTAATATATTTCACCATATAAATTTTGACGTAAAATATTAAATTTTAGGTATTCAAATCCGAAATAAGAGATCGCTCTGTATTTATTTTCTTATTTTACTGTTTCTTTAATAGTTATTATTGTTATAGCATAATATTATTGATAATATTCTCGCGAATTATATTATATTGTGTACCTACATATATATATATATATATATATATATATATATATATATATATATATATATATATATATATATATAGCCTTTATTAATGCTCCCCCATTTTGAATTAAAAATTTAAATGGAAAAAGAGGGCTTGCTATATCTCATCTTGAACCTCAAGTGAATACTTTATAACCACAGAATATTTTTTTTATTATTTTTGTTTACAATGCAATGTATTAGAAAATTCTATATTAAGCATTTTTGTGAATTGATGTTAGTGACATGGCAGAGATTTTTCCCCAGCGAGTAGTAATCTCTTTATGAAAAATACAAAATGGTGGCATTTTTAATTCTATGAAACAAAAACAATTAAAATTTACACATTCAATTCAACAGATGATGCAAATGATGACTACACTTTTTGATACAAAAAAAGCCTATCTGAAGTTTCTTTTTCAATACACTAATGTCAATATTTCGACAAACGTTTGTCTAAATAATTACGCACGTTCCTGAAATAATTCGGAGGAGCTCCATCCTGTTGGAGTATAATTTCCACTCATTTGAATTCTCCTCAACAATTTCGGTGATAAGGGGACACTGGGTGTTGGTCTCCAGAAAAATTGAGGATTTGTATCTCTCCTGTACCGACAATTTTGTCTGTGGACATTACCATTAAAAAATATACATTCGTCGCCAAAAAACATCTATAATGAAGATAGGTAGGATGACTTACAATTCTTTCCGTCATATTTTCGCAGAATTCTACTCTTCGATTTGGGTCAGGTTCAGTTAACTGATGTACCATTTAGATTTTGTATGGATCAAATTTATTTCTTCTTAAAATTCTGCGTACAGTAGAAAGAGAAACCTGACAGACATCCGCCACATGTTTATTAGACTGTTGGGATTGAGGACCGTTCCACCAATTTGTTTTTCGTACGAGATATTATTCACACTACACGTAGCTGTGAATTTAGCTATACATTCCCTAAGGTATTTTTTACAAATAGAGTGATCTGGAAAGCGGCCAGTGAAAATTCATTCAGTCTCGTGAACATTACGTCTTGTCCCTTAAACAAATACTCACTTGGAAGTTCAAAATGAGGTATCGCAAGCCCTTACTATTTAGATTTATAATTCGAAATGGCCTAACCGCCATATTTAAATTTTCAACAGTCAATTTTTCACTAAAAATGGTATTTATGTATATATATATATATATATATATATATATATATATATATATATATATATATATATATATATATATATATATATAGTAATGGTGTGGAAATTGTTCCTCAGCAAGCATGGTATTTGGACTACAGAGACGTGCAGTAAGAATCATAAATGCACAGTGATATCAGGATGATTATAAGATGTCTTTTGTTACACTTATTTAAATCGCAATCTGGTATACATAACCATTATACACGATCGCGAAATAACATCAGAACTACTGTAGGTTATCCAAAACGCAGAAGGGTCCTGTATACATTTCTCAAAATCTCTTTAATTGTCTTCCCATTCAAATCAAAACGCTAACTAGATCAAACTTAAAAAATAAATTAAAAGATTTTTTAACTATCAAAGCGTACTACTCAATTAAGGAATTCCTGTGTGATGATTTATCTACTCTAATTATTATTATTATTAACTATATGAATATATATATATATATATATATATATATATATATATATATATATATATATATATATATATATGACACACACACACACACACACACACACACACACACACACACACACAATATATATATATATATATATATATATATATATTAGTGTGACAAAGTCCCATATCTCCTTTATTTAAAGTGCATATTCCAAAGATATTTTTAATTATACAGGGTAGATCATAAAAGCTTAGAAGTAATTTTAAATTTTTTTTTAAATAGAAAATCCTATATATTATTACATATTTAGATTCTACATATAATTTTAGAGACATTTTATGTATAATGTCCTATACCTAAGTCTAACCGTTTTTGACAAATTTCAAATTGTTTGTCAAAAATGACGTTTGCAGGCCAAAACATAGGTGGAAATCTTTTCTAAACGAAGCCTTTATCAATTAGTTATGGTTGGTTTCCTTGGAAATGGGGACCTACTCTAATGGGCTGTATTGATATTTCTGTAATACGTTCATACAGGGTGATCAAAAATGGACAATAAAAAGTAGATTCAAGAAAACCTATAAAGTCATTTTTTTTTAATGGAAACCCCCTATCTTTTTAATTCAATCTTGTTTAGCATTAAAAATAAGGGTGACTTTGTATAAGAGTGCATATTCCAAAAACTTGTAGTTTTTTAAATAATGACAATTTCACATTTTTTTATTGTAAGAAGGCTATACAGCTTTCAAGTTTTGTTGTTAGTTGGCCATGACGGCGGGGCGCGGCGAAACAAAAAAAATCGAGCACTTCAGATCGAAATATTACAATTTATTGAACCCCATATAAATAATTATTTTATTAAACGAACTTAAAGTAAAGACAATATTTTTTTGATTCAACAAATTATGTTCTAAACCTAATCATAAACTTAACACCTCTAATGTAACTAAACCTGTAACTAATTATACAAATAAAAGTTCTAGAAACACGTCAAATACTTACTACCTGATAAGTTGTTCGAAATGTCCGTCTCTTTCTTGAATACACAATGCAATACGTCTCTCAAATTCGCTGCTTAAATTTCTACACATTTCAACACTAATGTTTTGAAAACAGTTTCTAATCCTAATCTTCATGTCTTCCTTTGTTGTAGGCGGTATTTTATAAACCTGCTCTTTGACGTACCCCCATATGCTAAAGGCCATTTTAGTAAGATCTGGGGATCTAGCAGGCCAAGCAACAGGCCCTCCCCTCCCAATCCAACATTCTGGATATCTAGCATTTAAAAAAGTTATTATCGGACCTGTATGATGTACTGGGGCCCCATCATGAAGAATCCACATTTCTTGTTGCGTATCCTGTGGCACGCAACAAATTAGGTAGATGGTTTTGCAGAAAGTCTAAGTATACTTCCCCTGTTACTCGTTGATAAAAAAATATGGTCCAATTACATGATTATCGACGACACCTCCCCAAACATTTATAGACCATCTAGTTTGAGAAGTATATCTTACAAAATGTGGATTTTCGGTAGAATAGTAATGAAAATCGTGTCTGTTTACACTTCCGTTTCTGTGAAATGTGGCCTCATCTTTTAATAAAATCAAATTCTATTGACAAAATTCCAGTCGTCTTTGATAATCTTCAGGAACCAACTCTTGAAGTAGTTGAATGTGACAGGGGTGCATTTTTTGAGACTTCAATATCCGCTGTACCGTACGTCGTTCAACACCAACCTGCTGAGAAATGGGTCGTTGTCCAATATATGGATTTTCGGTAACTGTTAATAGTACATTTAATTGATTTTCCTCAGTCTGTGCACGTTTTTCCCTAGTATTTTTTTCATATAACACATTGCTAGTTCTTTCAAAACGCTCCAAAAGCTTTTAAAATGTCCTTCTTTCAGGTTGCCGTCTCTCTGGAAACCGTTGTTGATACAGTCTTCTTGCTAAGAGCGTATTCTTATCACTATCTCCCAAAACAAAAATCATATCAACCATCTCGGCTTGCGAAAAATTCATTATTTACAATTTTTATTCAAGTTTTAAATCAATTTGCTATAAAATACACTAATGTATCACACAAAGTATCAACTGACAATAAATAATGACGTTTCTGATGATCTCTATTATTTTTATATGCCACGCCTCGCCGTCACGACCAACTAACAACAAAACTTGAAAGCCGTATAGCCTTTGTACAATAAAAAAATGTTAAATTGTCATTACTTCAAAGCTACCATTTTTTGGAATATACACTCTTATACAAAGTCACCCTTATTTTTAACGCTAAATAAGATAGAATTAAAAAATAGGGGATTTCCATTAAAAAAAATGACTTTATAGGTTTTTTTGAATCTACTTTTTATTGTCCATTTTTGATCACCCTGTATGAATGTATTACAAAAATACTAAAACAGCCCATTAGAGTAGGTCCCCATAACTAATTGATAAAGGCTTCCTTTGGAAAAGATTTCCACCTATGTTTTGGCCTGCAAACGTCATTTTTGACAAAAAATTTTAAATTTCTCAAAAACGGTTAGACTTAGGTATAGGACATTATACATAAAATGTCTCTAAAATTGTATGTAGAATCTAAATATGTAATAATATATAGGGTTTTCTATTAAAAAAAAAAATTTAAATTACTTCTAAGCTTTTATGATCTACCCTGTATAATTAAAAATATTTTTGGAATATGCACCAGAACATATCTTACAACTTTTGTATTTAATTTTTTTTTGTATCTCTTTAAATAAAGGAGATATGGGACTTTGTCACACTAATGCGCTATATATATATATATATATATATATATATATATATATATATATATTATTCAGGATTTTTATAACATAATATTGAAAAACTCTGTATACATAAAATAGTTCCCCCCGAATGGATAAAGGTACACATAGTAACTGTTATTATGTTAATATGTTATTATACACATATTAAGTTTCAATCGAATGTAATTCATAACACTTGTAGCTCACTTGGTAGAGCGCTTTAGACAGACAATGCTAACAATAATTTTATTAATTGTCTTTGTAAATCATTCATTGTTCAAAAACAATTCATTCATCATTAAAACTTTATTTGGGACAGATTATTACTTTTTAAAAAAAATTTGTTTACAAAAATGAATTATTACGCCATTGAAGCAAAAGTAAAATTTATTGTTTAGCTGCAAACGGAGATTTATTTGAACACTTGATCAAATAGTAGAAATGATGGTTTTTTGTTATTTATTTTCCAATTTTCATAATTAATTTGTTTATTTAGAATATCATCTTCTTGTTTATAACAGATTTATTTTATTTGTGCTCCTTACTGACACTTACATGGCTTATTAACGTTACCGGTTACGAAAAAGCCCTTAAGTTTTTCCTAATTTTCTCGAAAACGGATGAACCAAATGTAAATGCAATTGTAACATAAGAAGCAGACTTTTTTCCTTAAGAAGTTTTACATTTGACATTTTACTGTAAAATAATTAGGGGAGCCAATATTTACAATAATTTATTTTAACATGGGAATTCCCTATGTCCAGAAATTCAAGAGACACAGTGTATATAGAATTTTTCAATTTTATATATATATATATATATATATATATATATATATATATATATATGTATATACACCGTGTGGTTGCTCATACATCTGAACATAGATGGTGTCCCTATAGTGCGTCCAATATCGGCCTTATTAAAAGGATTTGGAAGGAATCTTATTATGGAAGTGGTATGCTATCAAAGGGCACATTTTAAAATTAGTTCCAAATATACAGGACGATTCACTACATCGGAGCAATCACTAGATCAATTTTCTTGAATGGATTACCCTGTATATTTTCATATTTTGGAATTCGGCGTGAAATTATCTCTCCAACAACCTCTAACTTTTTACTTTTTGATGCGCTGTTACCGAATTATTCGAAAAAATATGAAAATTTTGGTCGAAATTGGGTTTAACAGATCACTATCCTAAAACATCTTTTGCAGTTATTTAGCCAAAGGAAGTTCTTAGACGTGACAGTCACCAAATATTGGTTATACTATACAGGGTGAGTTTTACACAAGCCCTAATTTAGTATTATTTCAAAGAGGTTTTCCTCATTTTTTCAAATAGAACACTCAGTATATTATTGCAATTTTGAATTAGCACGTCAATTCTCTACAATTTTTGTGAACTATGCCCTATACCTGAAATTGATATTTTCATTATGAAACGTTAAGTTGTCATCTTGTATTTCTAACTAGTCTTAGCAGCCTTGATTTTGACATAAAATCAAAACATTTTAATTACAATACAACAAAGTATGTGAGTATTTACACTTATTTCAAGTTAAATTTACACTACATTTGCAATGATGAATTCTTCAATGGAAGAAATGGTTTATGTTCTGGGCGCCAGTGATAAAAATATAAGTTTCTACGCTTTTCAATAACTGTCACAATAGTATTTTTACACCTTTTAGTGTTAAAATGGATTCTGTTTATCCTGTTGGGGAGAGAGTATTTCTTAACAAAACAGTTTTTTGCCAACAATAGCTTACGAAGAGTTAGGGATTTGTTCTCAATAAAATATGCAAATAGGCCAATTCCATCAATTTATACGATACAAAGTTACGTTAGCAAATTTGAAACTAAAGGAAATGTAACACCTCAGTGAACCAAAGGCAAATAATTTTATGAAATTAAAACGTTCACTGGTACTATTTAGGCTTAACATATTTTACATAATCGAACAAATAAAAATAATGAGCTGGAAGAGAGGGTTTTGGGATTAGTTGAACTAAATTCAAATGTAAATGCTAGATCAGATGCTCGACGGTGTAATGTTAATCATGACTCAGTACTCAAGATACTTAAGAAACATAAATACCATTCGTACAAAGTACAATGTCACCAAGAAATTTTTGCAATAGAGGATGAAAAATGTCGAATATTCTGTGAAGACCTACAGAAAAGATCAAACCGAGACCCCAACTTTCTTTAAAATATAAGTTTCACAATCAACTTTTATGCTAAACCATGAACCTAATGTTCAAAATAATAGATATTGGTGCAAAGAAAATCCAAGGATAATTTTAACTACCAGAACACAGTACCCTCAAAAAATCAATATTTGGACTGGGGTTTTCAATAATAGAATCATCGGTCCTTTTGAAATTGAGAAAAATTTAAACTCACAATCATATTTGGACTTACTAGTTACTATTAACTAAAGTAGGCTCTGTATAGGAAGAAGCACGCGCACTCACACGCACACGCACAAGCACACGCACACATTCACGCATACGCACACGCACACGCCCACGCACACGCATACTCACACGCGCACACACACGTACACGCACACTCACACGCACACGCACACGCACACGCACACGCACACGCACACGAATACGCACACACACGCACACGCACACGCACGCGCACATGCACACGCACACGCACACGTACACGCTCAAGCACACGCACACGCTCACTCACACGCGTACGCCCACGCCCACGCGCAAGCCAACGCGCCCGCGCACTCGCAGGCGTACGCGCACGCGAACGGACACGCACACGCACACCCACACGCACACACGCACGCGCACGAACGCGAGCATGCGCAGGAGCACGCGCACGCGCCCTAGCCCGCGATCACGCACACGCCCACTCACAGTAAAGTTTTTACATCTAGAAGAGATTTTTGTTACGCCCACACCTGTGAAATGACAAATGTAAGTGCATCGCACAGTAACATGCAAACGAATTACTATTATTGTTAGTATTTTTATTATATTTAAATTAAAGTATTGAATAACAAAACCACCAACCAATCATTAATTCTAATGAATAATTAGTTAATCTGGCAAATATATAGATTAGTTAAGGAAGTATCCTTCAAAGGCACCATCTGAGTTGTTATTCTTACATTTAAAATTTTGTGTGTAATATTAACATGAAACAAAAAGTCTTAAAGTCGTTTCTTCTTAAGATTTGATGCATATTTTGACAAAAAAGTAGTATACATTGCGCACTCATAAAATGACGATTTGCGAATACACGAATTTACATGTCTGCAAATATACTATTATTCACAAAATATTAGTTAGGCTAGTTATTACAAAATATACATTTAACTAAATTTATTGTCGTCTCCCATAGTTCGTATTTATCAGTTTAATGTCGAATTAAAATGTCAAATAACGAAACGTCAAAAAATAAATGTTTTAACGATATATCTAATAATTGTACATCCATAATTTTAACTATAGTAATATAAATATCTGCTGTGGAACACCATACGACTTTCCAACCTACACCCTTCCTATTCCTTCAAGTGCCGGAAGCAGCGGGAACTTCCCAGTTCTCCGCCAAAGATGGCATCCCTCGAAGCTATCCTGTCTTCCGAGGAGTCCGACTCGGAAGACAGCCCACAGAACCCACTCCCGACACCGAATTCCTATCCATCAAAGACTTCCTACAAGTCCTCACCCACTCCCTCCGCCAGATGTTCCCCGGCTGGCGAGAAGGCGTTGCCTGCACCCTAGATTCGCTATCCCGAAACTTCTTCCAACGGAGAATCAACATTTGCGTATCCGGTACGCGGATGAAGTCGCCTTACTCCGCCAACCCAAATGGATATCCTAGCAAGGACCGTTAATGCCAGGGGCGTTCGTCGAAAACGCCCCTTACTTAAACATTTTTTAGACACACAATATACACACCCTTTTCATCACCGAAACAAAACTCACACCCAAATCCACACTTAATTTCAACACGTTCCACACATATGTAAACCATAGCCAACAAGGAACCGCCCTCTTAATTAAAAATTACTTCCCATCCACTGCTTTTCAATTTCCTGCGCACCTAAAGCATCGCCAATGCGTTGCTGCGACGATACACTCCTATAGTATTTATTTCATACCACAACCCGCCCGGACACAGCACCCTATCCGATGACCTGTTAATCCACGCCTCTAGCCTCCCTAATGCAGTTATCCTAGGTGATTTAAATACCCGCGACATCCAATTCGGTGGCAACGAAAGTAATGGAAATGGTAACAGGCTATCATCCGCTCTGTTTCAGTTGTCGCTCTTGCGAATCGCCAACACACGGCCAACATACTTCGAACGTTTGGATGCCTCAATAGTAGATCATATCATAGTTTCCGAACCCATAGCTCACTATTTCGATCGTGAGTTTTTTCTAGGCACCACGATCACATCAGATCACCTACCATTACTGGTCAAAACCGCATTTTGTCCAATCCCCCTACACCTCCTGAATACACAGTCATTAAAGATTTTTCAAAAGCAGAATGGAACGTGTTCTCGGAACACATCTCCAATCACCTTCCTATACCTTATCTTCAAACGATCTAAGATCTCGAGAAAGACATTAGAGACCTAACTTCCGTAATTACGGAAGCGGTCGATATCTCTACACCATTAAAAAACATCGACATTTCCCGCAAAATGCTCCCACAGCACATTGTGAACAGGATCAAAGAGAAAAGACGAATCTATCGTCAATTCTTGCGATCTAGGGATTCGGCTCTCAAGGCTGAATCAATGGCCTTAACACCTTAATCAGGCGAGAAGCAAACAAACACGCCGAAGACTCCTGGACCAAATCCACCTCCCAGTTAGATAATAGAAATAGTAAACTCTTCTGGCAACAGTTCAATAGATTGGCCAGAAGCAAAGTTAACCCTAAATCCCACCTAACCAACCTTCAGTACAACCTAATCTCTTCCGACCAAGGAAAGGCCGATTTCTTTGGTCACCGCCTTCAATCCATTTTCCGATCCCCAGATGATCCCCAATTCGATAACCGGTTCAAGGCACTCCTTGAGGGTCGCCCTGAAGAATTCCGCAACCTTAACCTTCCTAAAATCCAACTCGATAACGAGAATCCCTTTTATGCCCCTATTACGCCCGACCAGGTCCACACTTATTTCAAAAAAGGAAAAAATTCTGTCCCAGGTCATGACGGCCTAAATCACCACACAATCCTCCGTCACTTACCCCACCCAGCCCTCCTATTACTCTCCAACGTATACAACCAATGCCTAATCCTATCCCATTTCCCGACGGACTGTAAATCAGCCTCCACCGTCATGATACAGTAGTGATTAGGGGCAGATTCTAGACCAGTTCAAGGTCACTCATCCTCTGGTGGTGAGAAATGTAAGCTTTTGGCGGGAAATTTAAACTTTTGGAGCTCGCTAAAAATAGAAACTGCAATGTCATCATCATATTACAAGGTCAAGCATTTTGGAGGGAAATTTGTACGTCAAGGTTAAATGCTAAAAATAGAAATTGCAATGTTAGCATCATATTACAATTCTTAGAAGTCTAAAAACAGAGTGGTCAACGTCAAATGGTGATTGACTAAATTGAGTCAAGATGAAATAATTTTCTAGACTAAAAATAGGTGGGTATTTAACAAGTTTAAACATGTTGTGATAGGTACTCAAGTCAAGGACACATTTTTGTGATATAAACCACAGCGAGGTGTGTTGAGATCAGTCAGTTAGCAACTTGTAATTGTTAAACATGGAATGTGCAGGGCTAAATCAAAGCACGTATTGCAAACTTTTTAAAAGTACATGTGACCTCGAGATACCAAAAAAGTATAAAGTGATTAATGTGGCAGTAATTAATACTAAGTATGGTGAACGTATAGTGATGGAAACGGATCATTTTAAATGTATATTACCTCAACGCTTTTATAAGCATTTGAAAGAAGAAACTCGAATGGAAGAATTTAAAACGCAGCTAAACACGAGGGATGTCTTCATGGGTAGTTTGGATGCAGTCGAGAAAACAACAAACATAACATTTTGTTTTTAATAGTAGTACCACAACCCCACCACATGATTTAACTAAAATCATTTCTTAAACAACGTTTAGTCCGAGTGAAATTGCAAGCAAGTACAGTCGTTATAATGCAGGCAGCAATAAAATCATTTCTGGAACGATCCAAACTCAGGAGTTCACCCTTATACATGGATACCCCACATAGTTGCAGTAACAATATGAATAATAATTTTACCTTATGTTGTTGGAGCTGTCAAAATAGTGATGGTGGTAGTAGCAGTAAAAATGAAGAGAAACATCATAAAGGTTATTCTTCTAACACTGACAGGTAGCCATATGATTTATCTGAAGTGTATAAACAAATAGCTAATGAATGCTTAATCGATTGTATTTATTATAAACTATTGAACGATAATGGATACAGTACGCACCTCAAGCTTGCGCCAGTAGTGCGTATGGGGTGTGGTAACTGTGATCAAAGCAATAATGTAGTGTTGGATATGAAGGAATGGAATGAGCTTCTAAGATGGCATTCATATGTAGAATTACAATTCTTCCGATCCCAAGAAATTGACAATAAAAAAATGAATTACGAGTCTCTATCTATCAATCTTGGTATTTACTACAATTGGGAATTGATTAAAGGATATGACAGAATTTTGAAAACTGTTATGCTAGAAAACTACAACTGCTGTCCTTGCACATTCAACTCATATAGCATAGAAGAACTATTCCATTTAAAGGATGTAATAAGCTAGAGATTGGGATTTCTTAAGTCTTACATTCTGGTGTGTTTTTATGAAAAGTTGTTGACTACCGTCGTTTTCGTGAGAAAGGATTCCGTGGTGATGATGATGACATTTATAAAGACATTGATGATGTTATAAATGCTAAGTATAATATTAATTCACATAACACTGTATGTTTAATGGAAATATTATATGAAGCGAAAGAGTGTAGGTAGTAGGGTTTAGTGAATACTCTAATCAATAAACTTCCGGTTGAATTGCATTTACCTGGTTACCAGTAATGCGGGACTCGCACGCGGTGACCCCGGTATTAATCAATTAGATACTCAGTGCAAACTTCGCGATATCAGTTGCAGAGATTCAGATAGTAGACATAAAGCAGATAAAATTTTACAAAAAAAAGCTTGGGAACGCTTTAAATCATCAGACGCATCATTAGTTGAACGAACTGCAGCTTTAGCAGTCAGTACCACCATGAAAGCAAAGAGGAAATTAGGAATGGGGTGTAAACGTCGATCTAATCTGAAGAAGAAGAGAAAATGCAATGACGCAAATTTATTGCATTTACGAAACACAATAGCTAAAAAAATTAAACCTAACGGAAATTTCACAGACACAATAAAATCAGCGCTTTCAACGGCAAAACGTGTGGTAGAAAGTTTAGGAGGAAAGAAAAGCATTGAAGTTCCTAGAGTAATTCCCCCACCTAAATAAGGAGAGTTTTTACCATTTCTTATTCCGTTATTGGCAGGATTATCAACAATCGGTGCTTTAGCTGGTGGTGCATCAGGAATTGCTAAAGCAATCAATGATGCTAAAAATGCTAAAAAATTGCAAGAAGAGCCATCACGCCATAATCGCATGATGGAAACGATCGCTGTAGGCACCGTGAATAAGAAAGGCGGTGCACTGTATCTAAAACCAAACAAATCTGTTGGTGGTGCATTATACATAAAACCGTTTTCAAAAAACTGAATAGATTACCCGAAAGACCCTTCACGGATATTGATTTAAAGAAATACACCAAAAATGTACCCTACTTTAGGAATATTTTTATGAGAGATAGCATGCCTAAATTACCACGGAAAACTGAATCTGGAATTATTAACTTAGATAGCCAAAGAGGACCAGGTACACATTGGGTTTGCTACAAAAATCCTGGTAAAAAGGTATGGTATTACGATAGTTTCGATAATCTTCGACTGCCAATCGAAGTGATTAACTACTTTCTGGGGTGTAATATATATATATATATATATATATATATATATATATATATATATATATATAAGCGAAAATCACTCACTCACTGATAATCATCGCACAGCCGAAACGGCTTGAAGGATCTACTTCAAATTTTGATAGGACCTTCCTTTCGTGCCCTAGGCGTCTAATAAGGTTTTTCGAAATTCGGCCCCTAAGTGCCAAAAAAATTCAAAAAAAGGATTTTCTGACCAAAACGGCGCCCTGCATCCGAAATATCAACTCGAACGCAAAAATCTCGGACACGTCGATTATTATTTTAGTCTGCTGTCATTTCCGACGGTCAAAAAATTTTACAGCGGCGCGCAGTCGGGTGTGGGTGGAAGTCCTAACTGATATATTAACCCTAAACCGTTGATCCTAGAGACATAAAATTTGGACGGTGTGTTCTTTGTGAAGTGTAGGTATCCACTAAGAAAGGGTTTTTCGAAATTCCACTCCTAAGAAGGTAAAATGGGGGGTTGAATTTTTTTGTGAAATTTTTTATTCTATGGGTCGATTGACTCGAAAATTAGTACACATATTCTTCAATTAAAATCACGTGTTCTATGCAATTTTTTGATACGACACGTAATTTAGCGGCCAAAAGATTCCTAAGGTATAATTTAAGTATTAGTTAAATTTTTTTCAATATCGGAATAACGATTCATTTTATTAGAAAAAGTGTAAACATACTTTTTAAAGAAAATTTAATTTTACATAACTTTTCTTCATAAACTTTCTTAATATAATGCAAGGTAACTCCAAAAAACAATTAAATATGAATTAAAATGGTTAAAATATATTATTGATATTTTATAGACACGGGCGGCTTTGAAATTTTCTTTTTAGTTAACATGTCAATCTGAAATGAAGTTTTAAACGTCGTTCTGACATAGATTACTGTTTTTGTTTATACAATGTTGCCTGTTTTCGTTATGAACGTATGAGAGGTTACAATTTGTTTTAATTTTTACCTTCCAACCTACATGTAAGTATAGAGGGTTATGCAATCGACTTTTTAAGTTAGCATCTATACTTGAAATCAAATAAGAATAAAGTAGAGGGCACTTGAATTCAAGTTATTTTTACACTGCTATAATGTATATATGGCGGCAAAATAATAACAAGCAAGTCATTGTCCAAGTTTGGTGACAAATTCATTTACGCAATTTACACACTTGGCAACAACAGTTTCAATCTCTGATGTATTCAAAGTTGCTGTATACCGTAGCGAAGCACGGGTATTCCGCTAGTATATTATAATTACAACCAAAATCAAGAGTTTAATACAATTAATTGCGGACACCCATACCTACAATTTTCATATAAATAATCAGCACATCAAATTTTCTCAGTTATGTCAATAACATTCAGTTAGGAGGTGTTGGTAACATAGTTAGCTACAACTTCTATCCACCGATAGAGCTATATTAGGGGAATAAATACGTTATTGGATTGGTTGGATTTTACGGCTGCAACAGCATTAGAAACATGTATACAGGCAACGGTAGATTTTATTTTAGAACAAATCCATCTCATTTGAAGAATATTAATATTCCACACGGCACATGTGACTTAGATGAAATTAGCGATTATCGAAAATATAAAATATCCACAAAAAAGTTTATCATTAGAGCAAACAACAATACACCTAATGTGAGATAAACAGTTCATTTGAGTTGGATTTCACTAAAGAAAATTGCATTGGCCGCATGCTAGGGTTTGAGTCTAAAATATTAGAACCAAATATTTTACATACATCTACGTTAGACATCCAAATACTTAAATACACTAATCTACACGTAGAGTCCAACATTATAAAGGGATCTTATCGAAACGGGAAACCTTCTAAAGTATTATATGAGTTCAGTTCCACCAGGTTATCGTCTAGACAAAGCTCCAAACAATACTCAATATTTCGAAGTGAACACTGACATAATTAGTAATATAACAATTAATTTGACTAATCAAAAGGGCGAATTAATAGACTTTGGTGAAAGTAAACCATTCACAGTACGCTTAGAACTAAAAGGACATGGGTCTGAGAATTAATCAAGGACCCATTCCATCTTTCAAAAATTCATATAAAAGACATCATCCCTACAGTAAGTCATTAATTAGGCATCAACCTTAACATCTGCAGTGAAAAACTTTTTAACGCCAATTGATGTAAAAGTGGCAGAATCGTTAAACGTCTTTCAAAACGTACATTTCGATGATACTATAACTAAATCAGATATTCATCTTCCCTATGGATCTTCTAAATATGGACCTTCCGAAGAAATACGCATCTTAATTCAGTCATGATCTAATTACGGCTACTTATAATAGTTTTCTGTACATAGAAGGTAAACTTGAGCTCAAAAAAGAAGATGAAGGAAAAGCATGCAGCTTAACCAACAATTTCCCGAACTTTCTTTTCGAAGAAATTCGTTATGAGTTAGGTGGTCAAAGAGTGGATGTTTGCAGATATCCAGGTATAACATCTACGCTTAAGGGATACATTTCTTATACTGCAAGCAAAAGCAAAGCACTAAGCCATTTGGGATGGTCACCAAAAAAGGAAGAACCATTACAAGTAGAATTCGATGAGCAAAATGGAGAAAAATTTTTCACAGTATGCATACCATTGAACCACATATTTGGAATAATGGAGGATTATCGTCAGGTAATCGTGAATACGCGCCAAGAGTTGGTTTTAATTCGATCTAGAAGCGATACAAACTGTTACTATGGTGAAGTTGATGCCGCAATAAAAATTCAATGGAAAGTACCACACTTAACACTTAGTGATGCTGCGAAACTTAACCTGTTTCATGGAATCAATAAAAATTCTATTATTACAGTACCATTTCGTCAATGGGAGTTATATGAATTACCTGCTTTAAAACAAGCAACCTCAGACATATGGCCAATAAAAACGTCAACTCAACAGGAAAAACCACATTGGATAATTTTTGCATTCCAACAAGGTAGAAGGTACACAAAGTCAGCAAGGGCAGGAAATTTTGATCACATTAACATCAGAAACCTTAAAGTACATCTGGGTTCGGAGTATTATCCATCCATCCTCCTAAGTGTTCCTGAGTGCTTTAGCACGATAGGCCAAATTTAGCCTGTTCAGGTCCACAATCATAAAAAAAAAATTATCCATATGAAGCAATGCATTTGAACTTTGGTGCTAACCAATACATACCTGCCTATCACAATTTTTTGAAATTCCGACGTGATTACTATGGTGAATATGATAAAGACGTATTATTCAACTATTCCGAATTCAAATCATGTCCAGTATTTGTAACGGACTGCTCTAAACAAAATGAATCCATAAAAACTCAACAGTCGACATCAAATTAGAAATGGAATCTCAACACCTTTCGATAATCGAATCGTTGGCAATGGTCTTATTCTTCATGATGCTATTGTGCAGTACAGCCCGCTCACTGGAGAAGTAAAAACATTATAATTATTGTAATATATACTGTATATTTGTAGTATATAAACTGACTTCCATAAAAATTGCAATTCCTAGAATTTATTGAACGATTTTATTGAAATTTTCGTCAACTATGTCTTTCATTATAACAAACAAACGGTTAAAATTTGACAACAAAAGAACAAAGCTAAAAACGTTTTTTTCAATAATGAGTTGCTCCGCCACGATTTGTGATGTACTCATTTAGACGGCGTGGCATGCTATCAATCAAGTGATCTATGTAGTATATCAACCCAAGCTTCTTGAATCCGTAGCCGGAGATCGTATAAGTTATCTGGAGGGTGTGGTAAATTACCCAGTCGCCTACCGACCTCATCCCATACATGTTCAATGGGTGACAAATCACGCGACCGAGCAGGCCATGGGAGGACGTCAATGTTAGCTTCTTCCAAAAAACGTGTTGTAGCCCTTGACGTATGAGGACGCGCATTATCCTGTTGTAAAATGGGAATTTCCAGCACCTGAAAATATGGAAGCGCCACGGGTTCTAGCACATTGGCAATATAACCAGCGGCGTTTAAGTTGCCATCAATGAAGACCAAGCGTGATCTGCTACCGTAACATATTGCACCCCATATCATTCCTACTACGACCATGGTGGGCCCATAAGCAAAATCGGTACTTGTCACTAAACACAATTCGATGCCATTCTTGCGCCCAATTCGCTCTTTCTTTAGCCTACGTAGACGGTGAAGTGGTGTAAGAGGAAGACATAAAAATGGACGATATGAACTCAGCCCATAAGACCTTATCCGGCGATAAACAGATGACATCGACATTCTGGGTCCTACACTACTCATCCAATTATTTACGATCGATCGATTGTTGAAAGTCTGTCTCTTGTGGCCAAAAGTCTTAAGCGACGTTCTTCGCGATCTGTAGTCCTGCGGGGACGTCCAGTTCCAGGGCGACGTTGATGCACCGCTTCCTCGGAACATTTGGACCAATATCTTAATACCGTTGTAACATTTCGGTTTACACGACAAGCAATTTCTCTTAGCGAAAGTCCGGCCTCTCTCATGCCAATAGTACAGCCACATTCAAAATCAGTCAGTTGGGAAAGATGTTGATGTTGACGTACTCTTGGCATTGTTCCCAAGTTCAGAAAGAAATTGTAAACTAACAATTTGCAAAATTGACAGTTAATTACACACTGATTGGTTTAATTCTTCAAATTTATTGTTACTAAGTGCAAAGGAAAAAACAAGGAAAAAAACTACTTGACAGATTTTATTCAAATTTGAATCGTTTGTTTGTTCTAATGAAAGACATGGTTGACGAAAATTTGAATAGAATGGTTCAACAAATTCTAGGTGTTGCAATTTTTATGGGGGTCAGTATAAATGTTATAATTATTCGCTTAGTTTTATTTCATCCACTACCGATGAAAGTAGTTGCTCAGAAACAAAAACTTCCAATTGAAAATTATGACTTTGATGAAAAGTCTAGTACTCCAAAACATGGTGATTTACTTCATAATAGTATACGTGGAATTATATGCGGCCCATCCAATTGCAGTAAAACAAACGCAATGATTAGTGTGCTTACTGAGAAAAATGGTTTGAAATTTAAACACGTATACGTATACTCTAAGTCATTGAATCAATACAAGTACAAACTTTTACAGAAAATTTTACTTCCAATGAAGGATAAAGATTACTGTACCTTCAGTGACAGTCAGGATGTGATTGAGCCTAATTGTACAAAATCAAACCATTTTTATCTTCGATGATATCGCTTGTGAAAAGCAAAATAACATAAGGGCATATTTTTCTATGAGTAAACATAACGATATTGATTGTTTCTATTTGGGTCAGACTTACAGTAAAATTCCAAAGCAAATAATTCGTGATAATGCGAATCTAATTATATTATTTGAGCAAGATAAATTAAACCTAAAACATGTGTATGAGGATCATATAAGTCCCGCCCTAAGCATGAAATTATTTCGGGACATGTGTTCAAAGTGCTGAAATTAATAATGGTTGCTATAGGAAAAGGTTTGATGAACATATAATACCTTAAACTGCTTTCAGTCGTTTAGTAGTAACTGATCTCTTTGGGTATTAACAGCTATCGGTTTAATGTAAACAGCTACGTATTCAAGGTAAACCCGTACCTGTTTTAGTAGTAGTGACTGACCTGTTTAGGTATTAACAGCTATCGGTTTAGTGTAAACAGCTACCTGTTCAAGGTAAACCGGTACCTGTTTCAGTAGTAACTGGTCTGTTTAGGTATTAAGAGCTATCGGTTTAGTGTAAACAGCTACTTGTTCAAGGTAAACCGGTACCTGTTCAGTAAACCTGTTTTGCTACAGTGGATAACAATGAGATGACATTAAAGAAAAAAATTATTCAGGCTCGTAAAATAATACAGCAGAAATATAACAGTATTAAAACTGCTCGCGTTGATAATGAAAGAACATTTGAAATTACTTATAAACCCCTAACAGATTCTCTAACTGAAATAGTAAACAAAATCGATCCAGATAAAAAACACATAAAAAGGAGCCCATTGATGTTAAACCCAAAAAACCACCCCCATTCATATTTCCAAGAGCACGCTACTACCCCCACTAGCCCGCTAGTTCAAAAGACTTCGGGTGTGATTAGTGATAAGGATGCTACTAGCCCATTACCTCAGCTTCCGTTTTTTCAGAGAAGTCCTCTAGGTCTTCTTACACCATCTTTTTTAGATACATCTATCGCGGGAGAGATTAATATGAGGGATCCTGAAGGTGCTATTGATCATACATGTGGAGTCCACTATGATACAAAAACAAACAAAACTAGTAATACTCCCGTTACAATTAAAGGGGATGATATAATTATTAAGGGTGTCACATATAAAGGGACTCCAGGTTTATATGATCTGCTTATTATCAGTGAACCAGATTTAAAGCTAGTAAATTCAAAAGATAGAACAAATTATAAAAGTATTTTAGAAGCTAGACATGTTGCAAGGCGAGATTATTATGTAGGTGGGCAAATTCGAGGAAGCCGCAGCAAAAAGTATAAACAAATAATTAGACCATTGCTATCATCATCACTCGTAATCGAGGGAGGTGGACCTATGTTTTTTAAGGAATGAACAAACAGACCCATTGAGTATAAATATAGGAATGATATACATGAACTAATTCGTGATCTAGAGGTACTGTGGGCAGAAAAATAAGCGAGAAATACAGGTGTCGTAAACGGCATAATATCAATTGTAGAAGAACTATATGAAGATGAATACATTGAAAAACCGAACAATCGATTTTTAAACAGTATAAATGCAAATGCATTGATGTCGAGATACCACAACTAAAGTGCCCCTTGACAAATTTGGACGTTCGCATGTCCAGCATCAATTCAAGAAATTAACCCCTCAGGTTAAAGCGATTGATGATAATCAATTTGATATCGAGAATAAGAGATGCAGCAATGTTGCCAATCCAATAGATCCTCAAGATGTCATCAATCACGAATCAATACTATTTATCAACAAGATTCACTTTGGATGGAAATCGTTTGACGCAGTCGGCAGAACCTGAAGAAGATGGTGATGCTACAAGTAAAGGATATCTTGATTTTTGCCTACAAGCAGTTCAGAAAGCTTTTAAAGAAAACTCTAACGCTTATCCATGTTCAAATTACAACTCGTCAACGAAATGCACAAACCTGCACGAAAAAGTTTTAAACGAAGGCGCACAATAATTAGAGGTTTTGATGACCTTTGATAAGAAGATTTAGCTGAATTTAACGCATATGCCCAACAAAATAAGGGCTATAAGTATATATTAGTGATTATCGATTGTTTTTCGAAATGCTTATGGACTAAAGGATTAAAAACGAAAACAGGTCAAGAAGATACCAAGGCCATGGAAACAATCTTCAAAAAAGTACGGCAACCTACCAATTTGTGACGTTATGTAGTCAATCATTACTCCCCCTATAGCACAAAGAAGGCTGCAATTGCGGAACGTGTTATCAGAACCATTAAGGGTGCTCTATGTAAGTCATTCAGCCTACAAGGTAAATACACCGAGCTGGTAGCGTAGTGATGACACGACCTGCTTAGCATTCGGGAGGTAATGGGTTCGATTCCCGTTATCGTCTACCTTGTATGAGGTTTTTTCAGGGAGATTTCTTCATTCACATGTAGCGGCATGGTCACTGCGTATATGCACACTATGTGCCGCTACTTAGGCGAATGCTGGGGTAGTATTTTCCCCCTCAGAACCCTAACTCCGTTCCTTCCGATCCTATCCTGACCACACCCATCCTTAATCCCACCATGCATACATACGTAATGTATGTACGTATGCTGGTAATCCATGATTGTGGCTGAAGGAGCTCGGGAAGCTCGAACAGCCCGCCCTCCCCCTTTGAGGAGGGATTGGAATACGTTGCCTTTTCCTTTTTTTTCCAAGGTAAACACAAATGGATTGATTTAATTGATACCATAACCATGGATTATAACTATCGTAAGCAAAGAACTACCAGAATGAAGCCCAAAGATGTCGGTAATCATACAAAGTTAGAAGCTTACACTCACATAAAATTATTGGATAAGAATCGATATTCTGTGGGTGACATAGTACGAATCAATAAATTTAAAAGTATTTTCGCCAAAGGATACACACCCAATTGGTCTAGTGGACTATTTAAGGTTGTGAAAGTTCACATTACTAACCCCACTACGTATATGCTGGAAGACATAAAGGGACAACCTGTACTGGGAGGGTCTTATGAAGATGAATTACAGAAAACAAAGTATCCTGATGTGTATCTAGGAGAAAAAGTGCTTCGCTCCAAGAATAATAAGTTATATGTAAAGTGGTGGGAATTGGATGAAAGATCATGGATCAATAAGAATGATATTGTTTTATAACATTTAACTTGTAATTTGTGAAATAAATTACTTATATTAGTTATATATTTTGTATAAAAGGATGTAGCTCTTAGATGAAATAAAACGCACAAAAGAAATAATAGTATTTTATTTTTAAAACATAAATATTGCAGTTATTTTGAAAATTTCATTATCTTATAAAGTGAACCTAAAGTACTTCTATAATCACTTAAATTACTGGGTGGCCATATCCCCGAATCTGGCCAACACCTCCATCCCAAGCAGGAATTTGAATTTGTTTCACCTTTACTGATGTCTAGTATCCAGTAATAATTTTTGTGGTGCTGATCGTTTTCCCACGGTTGAAACTTATAGTTGATATTTTGTTCTAATAATATTTCAATCAAAATATCGAGGCACTTGTAGTTTGCATAATATACCGCTTTCTCAATACATTCAGTTATGATAAATAAAGTATCTTTATAAGCAATATTTTCTAAGGTATCGTCTAAGATGCTATCTACTTCATCAAAAGTTAATGAATTGTAGACTTTATCGGTACACAATTTCTTAAAACTTTTAATGGTATTGTCTAATTTATTTTTTTTATCAAATAATGTCTTAATAATAACTTCATTTGAACATTTTGAGTTCATAGCACACCAGTAAAACACTAATCAAGAATAAGAATATATTGTAATGTATTGTTAATATATTCAGTACAAATACATAGCTTTCGGGGGCGGACTTCCCCATGAAAGAACGCTTCAGGTACTTTCTGTAGATTTGATCACTACTGTACCATAGTTCTTCTGCAATTTGTTTTCAAGACTGTTTGTAATAATAAAATTGTTTTCTGAAACAGAAGACGAATAAAATGCTATATAAAGTAAAATCCCCAAGGTCTAGTATCAGTGAAATTGAAATTTACTTATCGTTTATCATCACAAGGATTAAGTACTACTTTATTCTGTTTGATTGTAAACACATCATGTTTCTTTGATCTTATCAGATGCTGATAACGCCTTATTACGTCACCATCAAACAAAACATGTTTATAATCATTTATCGTGATCTGTTTGACTCTTGCGCGGGTGGAACCCTTTGATTTTTTATAACTTTTTCATCAACCATATAAGCATACATTTTTTGCACGAAGTCCTACAAATTCCAACATAATTGTACCAAGATTTTCATCTTTCATTAATCCAGGGACTTTTTTATTTATTAATGGAATTCCAAAAATATTGTTGAGGCTATAATCAGATGTATCGAATTTATCGATGTCCTCTTTAATGTATTCATAGATATAGGGAACTGAAAAGGTGTATATGAGGCTATGAAACTTGGGTAGCGTGTAACCATAATGAAAATTGTATAAAAAACTTTTTGAAACGTCTAAAACACTGAATCCTGCATATATAGGTTTATTGAAATATACCTACTTATAGCTTATTCATTTGAATAATAAGCATATCATTATCAAATCTTGTACAACTATGAAAATTTGGTTCTGCTATGTAAGCACGAGCACTATAGCGCCTCTCCCATTTCGTTACTAAATATATATCCTTATGTTTACGTACATTTTCCATCAGCTTCCCAAAAACGATATTAATCATTAATTTATAAAAATTCTTATCAAATTCATTCTGAAATTGCTGGCGTAAGGTGGTATTTAAATCGATATATTTTTTTAACCACAAGGACTGTTTAAAACGTAATATACGGTGTACTTTTACCAACTATAATCCATATTTTAAATATACTCTAAAATTACTGTAATTAATTACATAATTATGTTTAGGATACAATATGAGCAATTTTTTTCATTTTTGAATCAGATACGCGTGGTACCATATGTTCGGGTGCCAATGGTAGATCACTGTGACTCTCATGTAATTCTATGGGATAGTCTAAATCACACTCGACTATATAGCCAATTTCCGAATCATCGTGGTGGTTTATTAAATCTAAAGTTTCAAAATCAACAAATAAAAATTGCCAAATGGTAGAACCTCAGACATGGTGGCTCCATATAAATTATTTACGTCGTAGTACATTAAATACACACTTTCAGAAGTGGGATCAAATTTTTCCCCCATGTACTTATTGTTAGCTTTAGCATATCGATTAGAACATTGAGCTACACCACTTCTAATTACTCTCTTAATAAACATTAGCATATCAACGTCTGTAAATGGTTCTAACTGTACTTGTGTAATTTTTGGCATAGCATTGAATGCCAAACCGGGGGCTGTATAATAGTGCAGATGATCAAGTTTGTTAGTACTTAAACAAGTTTGTCGAAAGTTTTCGTAAATGTCTGCTAACAGTAGAACGTCCGTTTTTAGATACAAATCCGAGTAATCTCCTATCGATTTAATATTAAATTTGTTCCAAACATTAACTGCATGTGCAAAACTCGCATCATTGATTCGCTCATTAGTGAGATGACTGAAAATCGCTTCCTTAGGAGGGAGTCTGGTCTCGCGAACTAGTAGCGAAAATTCTTCGGCATTGTTACAATTAGCGTGGGTAATCATTTTTTTACTATTTTCCAAATAGTCCGACAACTTTTCAATACTACTACTCATAAATCTGAAAAAGTCAATAAATCTAAACCTAATTTTAGTGCCTTGTATTACTTTCGTGAAAGAAATATAACTTTCTTTGTTTATGGGTAGCAGTGAAATCGCGTCGGGAACAGTAGTCAATTCTCTAATGGGGAAATGAGAATCATAACCTAACAAATTATGAAATACGACTGGTACAATGTGAGAGTCTATAATTTAGGTTACAATTCTGGTGTGATGCTCACCGAAATGCACCAGTAAAATGTTTATAATGCCTAACTTTTATATCATAATCAGTAAATGGTTTTCCGCAAACGTGGCAAATCGTGGTGCTTTCAAAGTGCTCAATCTGATTGGGAGTTAAAGTATCCATAAGAATTATTTTATTGATTATTTCGGTAGTCCAATGTGCAATATTTTAAAGCTCTTTAACAAATCATTGAATGCAATTGTTTCCTCTATAAAGTCTAAACCGTTATAAAGAATCATTGTATAAACACTTCAAGCAGTAAGCAATGTTTGGAGTGAAGTATTGTTATTGATGTCCGTTAAATTTGTACACTTTTCTAAAATACTTTCTAAATCTGCATAAATTACAAACGGCACCTTTTCCTGGAATGTGAAATTTTTGAACTGCAGAAACTTTTCTGCTTCGGTAGGTAGCTTGACAGAGCATCGATTAAGTTGATGACAGTGAGTGATGTGTTTTGTACAACGTGATCTGAAGAAAAATGGTTCAAACATCGATAACAAATGAATTTCTTGTGCTCCTTATTCGATGGTTGTTTACAAAAAAGGGCCAACATATTTTTAATCCACGTGAAATAATAAACAGTATTATTTTTTGTATTAATATCACCCGCAGCTTGATAATTAGCAGAAAGTACTAAAATATTTATAGGTTCCCTCACACTATTTTCATTTTCACTTAATACATATGGAAATATAACTTTCCTCTGAATGCAAAACAAATTAATGGAGAGGTTTTCATTATACCACTTACGTAAATTGGTCTCGATATTGATGGCATAATTTTTTATGGTAAAAGTCTTCAACTCGATACGGTGATTTTAAAGGTGGATAGAATTGCAAACTAAAAGGACATTCACCTTTAGCATCGATTGCCTTAGCATTAATTTAACCTTTCGTGCAAAACTATTGTATGCATTTTGTAAAAAAACAATAGGGTCCTTGATGTTTGCTATAGTGACTATAAGTCCCGTAAGTAACCTACCATTAAAACACGAATCTAGAGAGTACCAGCTTAATTTGCGTGTACGCTTTTTAGTGACATTGACAATTCCACTACTCTGAAGTGTTCTTTAACTGTTTAACTCTTATAAGATAACACTTTAACAATGATAAATTACTTTCGAGTTTAATCAAATTTTCGTATGTCTCTAAATAAATTGCATTTTGAATTATATTTTTCAATAGCTTAATATTAGTGCTAATTATACGGATGTGCTTTACAAATTCATTTTTGGTTTTCAACAATGCAATAATACTGCTTGTTAAATTAACAATATCACTACTACTTGGTATACCCTTACTCATAGTTACTTTTAAAACTGTATCCAACACTGCAAGATTATGTAGTAATGAAAACAAATATATTTATTATAATTGGCATGTAAAAATTAATAATTTAAGTAGCTATAGAAGTACTTTAGGTATACAATTGCAATTCTAGTCGGGAGTGCAATTTACTGACTGGTATAAAACTGCTCTTTATCTGCTTATGTAGTAATATAAACCCAGCATTCAAGGTCAAAGCTGCTTATAACTAGTTGTAAGAGCTTCATTGTTCATCGGCAGATGCATAGATTCCACTTTGTAGCATTTACTGGGAATATCTATTAACCTTGACATCAATACTGTTCTCATGGCTTATGATGCATTACCTTTGCTTGCAGAGGTCATACATTGCACTTTGTGGCGTTTACTGAGAATAGGCATTACCTTAACCTTGCTGACATCATGCGACATTAATTAGAGTTCGTCACCTTTGCTTGCTCAGGTCAGTCCATTGTACTAACCACTTTCACTTGTTATAAATTTTGTTAACGTTAACAGATCTATGTGTATATAATGTTAAAGTTTTAACTGAATACTCATTAATTGCTCACCATTAGTAACGGCTTCATCCAGGAAACAATCTAAACTTTCACTAAAAAGGCAGGCAAACCTTGTAGTTTGCATGATGTTTTGGTGCGCCCATCAAGTAACACCGTTGAACCAGCACCCTTTGAAGAGACCATCCCCATCAACTCCATAAGGGATAGTGATGTAGAGGATGGATTTTCGAAGATTTTAATTAATATTATAGTTTCTTTTTATTAATTCATAGAGAATTTTTAGTACAAATAAAATTATTCATCATATCAGCATAACGCCAGCAACCACGGTTATACCAACACATCCACAACCATCACGGTTGCGAAACCTACAATATGGAGGAAATAATTTGGCTCTTATAAAAGGGCACCTCACACAGTAGGATGATGAGCAGGACACACCAACCCTTCCGGCCTTTAGGGAAAAAAGTATTCGGTGGTTACGAAAACTTTACAATGACTATATTAATAGTGAGGTGGCGGGGACGGGGCGAGTGGTAAGACTGAATGAAGAACTGGTGGAGGCTAATCAACATTTAGAGTGTGTACAGCAAAATATAGTAAAGACTGAAAATATATTGCGTACGTTGGAAGGGATGGATGTGTGATGTGTTTAATATGTTTTTTTTGTGGAACTTACATTTATTTTTTACATTGTAAAAAATAAATGTAAACATTTTTTTATATTTTTATTTCTCGTGAAATATTCTTATTATGGAAAAAATTTTACTACAGCTAAAAAAATGTGAGCGCTAGAAAAGTGAAATGATCTACATTAAAGAAAAAATTGAAAACACGATATGGATAAATTGCGTAAGTACAAGCAGTTGTGTTTTAAGTGTTCTTTGTTGTTTCAAAATGGAAATGGTTAATTTAAGAGTCATTTTTTCATGTTTTGATAAATTTATGCATGAAATGGATAAATTGCGTAAGTACAAACAGTTGTGTTTTATGTGTTCTTTGTTGTTTCAAAATGGAATTGGTTAATTTAAGAGTCATTTTTTCATGTTTTGATAAATTTATGCATGAAATGGATAAATTGCCACTTATAAAACATAACTGCGTTGAAAAAAAAATTTTTTTGTGAGAATTAGGTGCAAATTTTGAAATTTCAGAAGCGCATCTTTTGTAGGACTTTATTTATGCCCTACCCCGCATCACCACCTACACCCTGAGAGTACGGACATCCAAATCGAGTGGTCTTTTATCTCTTTCCATAGATATGCACGTATATCTTTACTTCCATCACAGACCTTCAAACATACATCACTTTTATAGTTCAAGTACACATCTATCGTTTGCACAACAATAATTGCAATTATACATTTCATTCTAGACCAATACTTGTATTTCAAGTTAAATATAATATTACTAATCATACTGATAATACTATATGGGCAATTCATTTTACAATTGCAAGTTTTTTACTCATTCCGAGTATAATCCATTTAAAATGGTTTGTACTTACATATATAAATGTAAAACGTGCGAAGATACTTCATGAGAGATAGGAATACTTTATTTCATAAAAAAATCGTTAGAATTAAAAAAAAACATATTACAAATACTTTACAAATACATTAAACATTTATTATATTACATCACATTTACTATTAATACTCAATTCATTTGGAAAATATTAAAAATGTAAAGATTCATTTATGTTTTATATCGAATTATGATGTATAACATTTCAGAGTGAAGGAAGGCTTTCTTTAATAAAAAAATCGTTGGAATTTTTTAGATAAACAACATATTACAAATATTTCCGAAATAAATAAAGGATTTTATTCTACCTCAGTATCTATCTTAATAATTTATTGGTTTTGTACATTATTAAAATGTAAATATAAATTTACGAGAGTATTATTAGTTGCATAACATTTCAGGGTTAAAACTTATTTATTATTATTATACTCTTATCTTATGCGTACTACCGTTTCCATCATTAAACTTAACAGCTTTCTCTAATGTTACAATTTTTATTTAGTCTTAATCATTCAGTATTGCATATCAGTGTACAGCATTTATTTCATTTAAAGTTAAATACAAAATTTCACTTCATCATACATCACTTTATATATGGTGCATCTTTAAATTAAAAGCTTTTCCTAACGTCACAACTTTGATTCTTTATTACATATAAATACAATAACTCATTTAAACTCTACAACATATAAATACCAAATATGTTTAAATGTTTTCTTATTTTCAAACTCGAAGCTACATCATTCGTGTATTTATTTCATACACCTCTAAATCTACTTTTAATTGTTTAATTTTTCGTATCAACACCTTCAACCTCTCCTTTCGCTCAACAATAGTTAATACTTGTTCTTTTCTTGCGCTTCTTATCTTGCATACTACCATTTTCGTCATTTCTGCTAATACAAGTGTACTTAATCGTGCGCACTCAAGGAAGCCTTTTATTATAAATTCACATCCTTCAAAACCGCTAACCTAGACAAAAATTTCTTCTTTCCATGAACTTATTCTATTTTTATACTTCTACGAAATGTCATACGATACCCCTTTAGGTCCATAATCTTTGACCTTGATCACTATTTTTAAACTTCTAAGAATTGTAATATGATGATGACATTGCAATTTGTATTTTTAGATTTTGGCCTTGACATACAAATTCCCGCGAAAGCGTTTGACCGCAAAGTCACCTTGTAATATGATGATGACATTGCAATTTCTATTTTTAGCGAGCTCCAAAAATTTAAATTTACGGCCAAAAGTTTGACGTTGAAGAGATCCAAAAGCTTACATTTCTCGCCACCAGAGTGCGAGTGACCTTGAACTGGTCCAAAACCGGCCCCTAATCACTACTTGATACCGAAACCCCATGCCGACCTGACCTCACCCCCGTCCTAAAAAACCAATCTCCCTCCTGAGTTGCTTCGGGAAATGATTTGAGCAGATTCTAGGCAGGCGACTCCGGGACCATCTATAATTCAACGACCTCCTTCCTAATAGCCCATTCGGCTTCCGTTCCAACTGAACTTGTCACGCTCCCGTGTTGAAGCTGCTTACAGAGACCACCAGAGCATTCAATCACAAGCAATGCAATCTGGCTGTGTTTCTGGACATCAAGCAAGCATTCTACAGGGTCTGGCACGCCGGTTTCCTGCACAAGATCCGAAACCTCAACATTTCCTATCCCTTCTCCAAACTCCTACTCTCGTACCTGACCAATCGGTCAATTCGGGTAAAAGTAGGGAAAAGCTTCTCCGATCCTTTTCAACTAGGCGTACCGCAAGTTTCTGCTTTAACCCCTATCTTTTACACCATGTTTGCATCAGACCTTCCCGAAGTTACACACCCCGGAGTAGTCGTCGCGCAGTTTGCGGATGACACCGGCTTCTGGACGGTTAATCGGAACAGCGAAACGGCCTCCCGCCTCATATCCAAAACCCTACGGAACTTTTCCAACTGGGCGAACTGGTGAAGAGTCTCCGTCAATCCCTCCAAAACCCAAACAATCCTCTTCCGACATCCTAACTACACCGAAGATAAGTTGCCAAAGCTTGCTTCCAGAAATGTTTTCCTCGCCCTAAACCAAGAAAGACTGACACTCCAAGATGAAATCACCTACCTAGAACACCCCTTCACTAGAACCCTCAATTGGCTCCCCGATGTAAAAAGAATACTCAATAGGATTAGAAACCGCGCCGCGCAAGGCTACTGGACGCCCTCCGGGGTAGAATCAGAGGTTGCCACCCTAAAACACCTACAAAACATACATTCGCCATGTTATGGATTTGCGAGCACCCATATACACCAATATAAACCCCAATCATTTCCTCTACCGCCTCCTGTGAACCCCGAATTTTTAGACGCATACACAGGTTTCCCCTCAGGTACCCTAGTGACCTAACAACACACCACGCAAAATACCACCAACCACACAGGATTAAAACACTTCAGAAAAACTTCACGCATAAAAGAATTTTCAGCGATACTATCCCAACCAAGGAAATCCTTACCACTCCCTACAACTACCGTTCCCAATTCCCACGAAGAAAACCTAAATTAAAACTCAAGCACCCCCCGCTATCCTTACACAACTCCTTGACCACCTTCCCGAGGAGATAGATGAATCCCTAGATAACATACCATGAGCCCTCCGCATCCCCCCGTCTATTCGGTGACGACCTGTCATGATACCGGACAACCAATCGGATTAACCACACTAAGCATAAGCAAGAGCATACTAACAAAAAAAATTCAACCTACAGAATGGAAATTAAAAGAAACGAAATAATTTCATAACATTTTTTTAAAGATAATTATGCAACATTTTTTATAAGCAGTTCATTACAAAAATAGGCAACATTGTAAACGCAAAAACAAAAATCTATTTCGAACAGACGTTTATAACTTCATAGTAGACAGAGGTTAATAGACATCTAGATACTAACTTAAATTAAGAGAAATGAAATTATTTTAATTTAAATTTTTTATGCGTACACAACGAAAACAGGCAGCATTGTGAAAACAAAAACAATACCCTATGCTAGAATGACGTTGAAAACTTCATGGCTGACAGAGATTAATAGGCATAAATGCATGTTAACGTAAAAGAAAATTCCAAAGCCGCACGATTCTATAAAAATATCGATAATGTATCTTCAGCATTTTCAACCATATTTATTTAATTTTTACATTTATTTCGCTTTACATTAAAAACTTTCTAAAGAAAGTTTCTGTAACATTAAATTTTCTTTAAAAATGCGTCTACACTTTTTCTTATAAAATTTATCCTTATTCAGGTAATGAAAAAATTTGAACTAACACTTAAATTCTACACTTTTTTCCGCTAAATTACGCGTCATATCAAAAATTTGCATAGAACATAATAAATCGATATGTTCAAGGTCTATATCTAGGATGGTCCAAGTCGCTTTTTCGAGCACGAGCGCGCTAGTGTGCGTTATCATGAAAACAAGTACAAAAGCAGGCATTACAAATATTTCGAGAAATAAGGTGAATGAAATCGAGAAATTATATTACCTAATATAAACATGACCCCGCTGTATTAATTGCATTGCATTTTTAAATAAACTCATATATATGTGCCTATCAAATAAATTTTCCAAGTAGCAGCCAGCAAACAACACTTAACCGTTCTAAATACTTAATATGCTGTTTTAGATTTCATAACCAAATCTATTTAATATCTTGCTTGGTTAACTGAAATAGATAGCTCTGATACTTGTATATAAAATGTATTTGGCAGCACTTAATAAAGCTTCACCCAATAACAAATATATAAGGCATACTTACAAATTTCTCCACATTACATATTTTACATTAAGTAGTTTTGCTAGCTAAAACTTCACTTAACTTAACCATCACGCCATTTCCTTGCGGCGTAGGCGAAACAATCCTTGCCTCTTATTTATGTTTCATTCACAATCTTCATACATGTTTCCTATCCCCGCATATCTCCCTAGCATCCGCAAGTTTCATACATCGTCTCTGACATGTTTTTTTTATTTTTGAAACTCCTTATCTTTCTTTCTTTTATCATTCATTCTACTACATTCAGTTTTATGTGGCCTACCAGGCCCGGTCTTACCTCTAACGTAACCCACATATATTTGCCTCGTTAGTCTTGGGTTGTTAATTCTCTCAATGTGACCAAACCAACGTAATGTACTACTTTTATATCTATCGATCATCGTCTTTTTCTCGCCACACTCCGTCACTGTACACTCATTTTTTATCTAATCCCTTCGCGATTTACCACATGTGCTTTCAAGAATATTATACTCACGGCATTTATTTTTCTTTCGTGCTTTTTGTGACATACCCATGTCTCACTTCCATACAGTACTGACGGGACAAACACGCCATTATGGATTGCTCGTTTCGCAGCTAGGCGCATACCTTCGTTTCTCATTATCGTCCACATACTTCCAATCACTTTCAGCCCAGCATTGACTCTTTGTCCAATCTCGCCATCCATTGTACCATCTACAGTAAACATTCTACCCAGATATATTAACTAGTCCACTTGTCCAAAATTCATCTTGCGGAGTAAATACTCTACTATCCTTTCCACTTCCCGATTGAACACCACAATCTTAGCTTTGTTCACGTTTACCTTTAGGTCCATGCTCTCACAAACTGTATCAAACTTCCTCAGAGGGGTTTGTAGCTAACCCGCACTGTCATTTAGTAAATCTGTGCCATCTGCATAGACTAGAACTCGTACATTTACGTCATCAACAATTACACCATTTGTGTCGGTACGTGCTTGCTTATCCATGTATACATTGAAAAACCGCGGTGACATCACACAGCCTTGTCGCACTCCTTACTCAATATTAAAGTATTCACTCATACCTCCTCTCACCCTAACACATGCCGAGCTACCGTTGTATTCTGTCTTTATTCCGTTTATTAGACCTTTATTTAGGCCATATTCATTTAATGTTTCCCACAGCTTCTCCCTATTCACTCTGTCATATGCTTTCTCCAGATCTACAAACGCACAGTACAGATTCCTTTTTACACTTAAACACTTTTTGATCACCTGCTGGAGAGCAACCATCCTCTCCCTGGCATGAAGCCACCCTGCTTATCCCATATCTTAGTTTGTGTAGTTTCTCGTACTCTGTCAATCAGTATTCTTCCAAATACTTTACCAGGTACACTGAGCAAACTTATTCCTCTGTAGTTCTTGCAATCACTCTTGTTCCCCTTACCCTTATACAGTGGTACAATGACCGTGCTCTTCGAATCCCTCTGCACTTTTCCACCATTACGCCATACATTGAATAATTCATACAATCTTGGTATAAGCTTTGCACCTCCGTACTTTAGCATTTTACCAGTGATTTCATCTACGCCTGTTCCTTTTCTGTTTTTTAACCTTCCTACCGTTTTCTCTATCTCATTTAGCCCAATAGCCTTCTCAGTTTCATTCACCATTCCTTCTATATTCTCCTTATTTAACCCTTCGGTCTTACTTTTGTCACTACTGTACAGCTTTCCAAATATTCTTGCCAGCATTTACTTACTTTACAATCGTCCCATACTATTTCGTTGCTCGTATTCATCACTCCTGCAGCGTTCTGTTTTGGGCCACGTTTTGCATTTTTAACCCATTTCCAGAAGAGTTTTATGTTTCCCTCAAAATCAATGTGCATTTTTTGTCCTTCCACAGTCATCACTTCCTCTTTATTTGTTCTCACTGCCTACTTCGCTTCTTTGTTTCTTAATCTGTGAGAATGTACAAACGAATGTAACAGAGAATTCTACTATATTATGTATTTCACATAATTATTTAATTTTTCAAAAATAACATTCTATATCAAATTGGGAAAAGGGACTAAGTAAAATATTTTTACGTGCATGCACTTTAAATAATTAAGTTAATTTCACGTAGCATACACATTAAGTTAGTAGTTTACAGCTTTAGAATTTAATTTTTTCATGTTTAAAAAGAGAGGTGACCTATTTTAAAGAACCTGATGAAACAAAAATGATATTCTTACTTATTCTTTGATTTAAAGCAGATTATATTTAAAGGAAATTTTGTTAATCAACATTTATTTCAATACCTGTCAGTGACAAGTACACAAAGCTATCCATGATGATTTGTTTTTACTTGACATTCTAAAACGTATAAACAAGCAACGAAGAATCATGTGTACACCAAAATAACATAACTTTATGTGTACACTTGATTTTCAAAAATAACTTCAAGAGATAATTTACGTTAAGATTAGCACCATAAAACTCAAGTGTTTTTCATAAAATAAAAAAAGTCAAGCATATGTAAGGTAACATTGACCTAAATTGTCTTTCGCAATAAAGTGTCACTTTTTAGAAAACCACTTTATCATCTTATATTATCAACGAGTAGTAGGCCGAAACTCTTGGAAAATATACAGATTCGGCGACGTCTCAACTGTATTAAATCCCTGGTGCGTACTTAAGGGTGCTTTTGTGCTTCTTGTTAGTCAAGCACAAAATCTTTTATCAGTTTGTTACGGACTTTTGTTAAATGAAAACTTATAGTTTCATTTTGACTCATTTATTGAAGATTGATAGTACGTTAGTTTTATTTGAACTTGATACCACTGTCAATAAGATTTACTTTTCAAGCTCTTCCTATTAGTTTCAAATTTCATCTAAATTGAGCTATAGAATACCACTTTGTCTCAAGCGTGAAAAGCTTCACTTTAAATTAAAAACCCTACGGTTACTTAATGCACGTAGGTACTTGAAGCGTTTGTGTGAAAATACAAAGTTGCTCAATAAACAGATTACACTACTTTTCAAAAAGCTAGGAAATGTATGTATTCTTTAAAACTAACTTAATTTAAAGTAGGTATAAATTAATTTTACTGTTATAATTGCTTGTGTTTTGTACATGACTATAAGTCCTTGTAACAAAGTAATTAAAACTTCGAAACCGCATGAGAAGGTCGTGGAACGCTTGAAGTATGCACACGACACGTCTACAGAGTTAACTTCATGTTGCGTTATGTCAAGAAATACTATATTATTATTAGGTTTTATATGTGCAATTCTAGTAAAATAAATCCTTGAACATTCCACAAGGTCTGGTTGCACCCTATCGCTAAAATTCCATTGTGTAGTGACACAGATTTATGTCTAAAAGAAAGTGGATTGCATTACTTAGCAGAAACCATAAGACTTTGCGAGACTACTAGGATCAAATTGAGCTGAATGAACTGAATAACTGTAAACTTATAGATGTGTGCTCAAGAACTCCTATAAACATGAATGAACCTATTAGGATTGGTTACATACATTCATACATACCTACGTACGTACGTGCGCACGCGCGTGCGTCCGTGCCTGCGTGCGTACGTACGTACATATATACATACATACATGCATGCATACATGAATGCATGCATGCACACATACATACATACGTACGTACGTACGTATGTATGTCAGAATTTTTTTAAAGTTCAGCCCCTGGAGGGTAGGTAAATGTGCACGCAGTGTTTTGAGAATAAAAAGATTTAATCTGTTATTAATTAGGGTTGTTTTTATCAAAGGAGATTACATAATTATTATTACATTTTGCTTAATCCCATCTAAACATTGTGACCTAATTTATTTATGCATTGAGGGTTGTATTCTAATAAGGGATCCTAGTATTGTAAGACGGGGATCTGTTCGCGGACTTCTTAATATGTGTTTATTATTAAACAGTTATACAACTTCATGATGAATTGGAAAGTGGCAATCAGTTGACATCGTGTTAATTAATGTTTTACAAACATTTTAAAATTTTACTATCTTAGATTGTTTGTGGCCCTGGGACACGTTGGCAGTCATTTTTTATATGCCCACGTGAGGATCGTATTTTGGTCTATTTTGTAAAGCTAATAAACAGTTGGATTATTTCTGATACTAAAGAATCTAATCAAGATAAAGATAACATATATAATTGATTTTAAATACGATGTAAAATTCTATATAATGATAATGAGACAGCTAATCGGTATTGCGTAATTAGTTAATTAAACCTGTTGTTATACAAAAGTGAATGTCCGATTTCGCAATTGGACGTAAACAGTAATAATAACACTGTACATATTTTACGTACATGTATATATCGAGGCTTTTAACTATCACAGACTGGATTAGTTAGAGAGATGCTGAATAATTAAATTAAATTACTAACTCAGAATAAAATGTCTATCAAACTCCTCGTGTAAACCGTCAACAGCTAATCCCAAATATATATTTGCGCAAACAGGTTATTTAATATTGTGATGTATGCAGCGAATTGCCTGTGTCTTATTCTTTAAGCTAGATTTCACCTCTATATTACTTTACATACATAAAAGTTCTGTCTCATCAAAAATACCTCTGTCAAAAAAACGACTTTAGATTTTATAATCAGGTTAACTATGTATGTTGACCGCTTATTAGAGTACTATTTTTAAATTTTCGGGTTTTACCGATAATGGGGTTGTCATACCATCACATAAGCCTATTTTAAATGCAAGCTCCGGCTTAGCAGACCCATGTCAAAAAAGGAACTTAGATTTATAAACAGGCCCCTAGGGAAGATAGAGTAAATATAATGGCGGGTATAATTATATACTGACGGTTATCGATTTATTTAGCAATATGGCGTGGACACGAGCTCTGAAGCTGAAAAACTACATGTTCTATAATCGACCTATTCTCGGTTATTTTTCAAAGATGCGAAAAGATACCTCAAAGTATACAGACAGATAAGGGCAAGGAGTTTATTGTGAAAGTGTCCAGCAATTCTTTAACAAACATCAAATCTAATCATATAGGCAAAATTTAGCGATGCGATGCTTTCATACGGGTAAGAATCGCACTAACGGGGTTACAGTTAATGCGAAAGTCAATAACCTTTACACATTATCTCTCTCAAAGCTTTACTAGCGGTAAAACCTACGATGCATCGTTTAGGTAACACCCAGGATGACATTATCCAATAGTTTTTGCTGTATGCACACAGGTATAGTTAGCACTTTTACTTCGGTCCTTGTAACAGGGTGTTTTGCTGTAGTTGTTTCTAAGGCTTTAGCGCGCGCAATTAAAATGGTGGGGTTGATTCGCATACGTCTCACCAGTAAACTAGCGTCCATAATTTGCGTCTTGTAATTTGAACCATGAGCCTCCATTAGACTAAAGGTCTCTTGATCGTACAAATTTAACCTTTAACTCAACATCACTTATGAGAAACTTTTCCTGATTAAATAAAGTCTAGTGCACGTGACCAATAATCTCAATCTGTTTGCTGGTCGGTGCAAGTACTTGATTTTTCGAGAAACCGTTATTTGCATGTCTCATATAGGTAAAATTTCGCGACGCGAGGCTTTCCGCGAATACTGTTTCGGCGATCCCCACACCCCGAACGTAACCGAGATTGTAAGATAGGTGTAGGGCGTCGCAACTTGTTCACGGGTCCTCGCCCGTTGTCTTCAATAACTTGAAAAAATTTAGAATTGTTAATTTAACTCTGCAAAACACTTAAAATACAAAAATTAGACACTTACATTTTGGCAACACGTATTCATTGGGTATACTTTTGGTGTACTTTTCCAAAAAGTGTATTTCAGTGTATGTAACGGAATATTCGCTGCAGTCCGAGTTTCACAAAGTTCTAAAGAAAATGACGATGTTTGTGGGCCGCTCTTGCTCATATTTTCAAATGCATCATTTACTAATTCTTGCTTTTTATTTTGGCGGGCTGCATGAGCAATATTAATCCATTTAGTGTGTAATTAAATACGACTGGGTTAGATTTCCTAGTAAAATATAGTACTTTACATTTGGCAGTATTAAAGTATAATTTGTTTACTTCAGTCCAGTTAGCCAGCTCATCAACGTCATACTGTACGTTGATACAATCACTGTTACTTTGTATAACCTTAAAAAATGTTAAATCATCCGCATAAAGTAAGAATTTACTAGTTCGTGTACAATTAGTAATGTCATTAATAAATAACAAAAAAAGAAGAGGTCCCAAGTTACTGCCTTGAGGTACTCCCGAGGTTGCGGCGAAATAGTAAGACTGATAGCAAACTTACATATTTCTGTTTCTTAGGTAATCTTTTAATAACTGTATTTAATTTAAGTATAAATATTTCATGGTTTATCTTATCAAAAGCTTTGGAGAAGTCAGTATATGTAACATCAACCTGAAATGTATTCTCTAAAGCGTTTGCTACGTAATTACTTAAATTAAGAAGGTTTGTGCTTGTGGACCTTTTTGGCATGAATCCATGTTGATTTGTAGAAATTCTGTCATGAACATTTGAAAAGATTTTGTCAAACACAATAGATTCAAGTATTTTAGCACATAAAATAGAAATAGGTCTGTAATTTGGGATCAGGTCTCTAGGGCCATTTTTGTGTAGTGGTACTACTTTGGAAGTTTTCCATATAGTAGGAACTTTTGATTTCGAAATGCACAAATTATAAATATCTGACAGAGGTTTAGCAAACACGTACATGCAATCTTTGAATATATAACCTGGGATTCCATCTGCGCCAGTCGAAAAACTCTTTAATTTTTTTAAGTTACTTATTACGTCCTCAGGCGTAAGTTCTATACTTATAATATCTGTGGATGTATAGATATGGTTATCGTTTGGAGAAGCGATATTCGCTATGGAATCAAAAACAGATTTGAAATGATCGGCGAATGCATTGACTATTTGCTCACCGGATGTAAGTAAAGCGTCACCCAGCCTCAATGGATGAATTACCCTTTTTCGAGTTCACAAACTAAAAAAATTTTATTCAATCCTTACGTATATCATTCTTACATCTATTTAAATATAGAGCGTAAGCAGTTGAGATTTCCTTTTTTAAGGAAGTTGTAGAACTGTATTTTCTCTTTGCCCTTACAAATTTTGTTCTCAAATACTCTTGCCTATATTTGTCTTTAATTTTTAGATTTTTTATGATAGACTTATAGAACCATGCAGGATATTTACAACTTGTGTTTCTAGGCACATGCATCTGTACTATATTATTAAGTTTTTGATAAAATTGATCTAACATAATATTGTACGTAGCGGACCGCGAAAATTTTATTGTTGCAACAAACATTTTTTAAATCGCAACAGTTACCGCGATAGAAAAGTTAATTAATGGTGTTTAACATGTTTTATTAAATATTAAGTCGTTATTTGAGAATTGTTTTCGGGATATTTTATTTTTGTAACTAATATTTGTCTAAGGGTTGAAAAACATGTGTTTGAGGTCTAACTAGCAGGTGTACGCTTAAAAGCTGTTTTACTGAAGGGGCGTAACGAATCACTGGAATTTCTTATACACACATTCTTGATGTAAAAATGTCACTAGTTGTTTTTTATTACTTTTGAAAAATGGGGGTTGATTACGGGAGTAAATGTAGTTAGTTTGAAATCGGGGGTAAAGTTAGTTACAGTTAGAGTGTCGATGGAGTCAAATCGATAAGGTTAATTAAATACCTTCATAGTAAACAGTTTGTCTTGAGTGTACATTTTCTTTTGAATTAGTCAACGCTAATTTGTCTTTTCTTTCGGATGCCAGTTTAATGTGGTTTTCAAATATTAATCTATAAATAAGTTAAACCGCGTATGTTAACGATTTGTATCTGTGATCAATTGAAGGAATTCAAGTGTAAGTAGGTATTTTTATATAAACTAAGGGTGGCAGCAAATAATTCTACAAGCCTATATAACGTATTCAAAATTGAGCATTGGTTTAGAAAGGTATCTCATTCGCACGCGGGGTCATTAAGCTGAAATCTGCTAAAATAAAAGACAGTACACGGCTCCCTTACTCTTGCATTTGTGTGAATTAGCATTGTTGTTTGTTGTTTATATTTATATTTGTGTAGATGTGGTCCTGGAGAACGGGTATAGGATAATCCTTGGTTACTAATTGTAATGGGCAATTGCCAAGTGGTTACATACTCCCGGTTCCAGATGACCATTAAACACCTCGAATTCTATTTTTATTGTTTTTATTTTTGTATGGATGAATGTGTAGCCTGAGAAAGGGGCGCTGTATTTTTCTAACGCACTCAAATATATATCGGTCACCTTGTACCCTTGTAAGGCTTTGTTTTAATGAGTTTTTTGGTGTTAGTTTGTTAAGTAGAATTTTTTACCTATAAACTAATTTATCTTTGTATGTAATTTATTGTAATTTTACGTATGTATTATATGCTTTAGTAGTCAACAATTGTGTACGTGTAAATTCCTTGTCTATTTTCTTTTGTTCTTGCCTTTACCTTATTATCACCTGTGCAACGTTACTGTTGCAATTTATATGTACAGTAATTTACCTTATTGTTTTATGTGCTTATTTACTCAAAGACCGGCATGATTGGTTTTAAATGGTCACATGTTTGGTATTACGATTTTTATCCTGATAATTTATGATACAGTTGTGGGTGTGACTACATGGATTTTGTTTTATTGTTTATGTGTACTAAACTGCTTTTTATTTATTTTTCTCTTAATGTTATAATTTTGTACGCACTTTAACCTGATTTAATGGTGATTTGTTATCTACTTAACCGGTTCATTGTTTTTTGTGTTATTTGATTTATTAATGTACGTATGCAATTACTTATTTATGAATAAAGTGGGTTTTATTGGTGGTTCTTTCCCACAATAGTATATTAACGGGCTGAACCAACATTGCGTAAAGCTCGTTAATTTTAATTTTAGTAGTTTCATTTTTTTTATCTGGCCCACATGATGCAACACTTACCTCATCCTGCCTATCTAATTCAAATAGCACAACGTCCCTACCACTAGACGGTCAATTCGTTTGATCAGATTTGAGGTTTACGAGTAATTAAACATCAGATTTGTAAATAAATTCTAATGTTTTAATTACTGCCAGAAAAGTCCAAGTAAAGCAAGAAATTAATTTCAGTAATAGTAACATTATTGTCAGTAAAGTCAAGATAAATCACTTAGCGATTGTTTTATTCTTCAATCTGCATTATTGCAAATAAGTTCAAATTACACTTTTCACGATAGGGTACTTGGGGGACGCTACAATATCTACATCTGTTTGACTTGAGATGTGCTGTACTGTTATATAATTCACAAAAGTTTGCTTTTTTAAAATTTAATTTTTTTTTGAGTTTATTTATTGTACACTTGGTTGTAGACAAACTAGCAATCCCAAAACATATAGGGGGATGGTAAGCATCGATAGTAAAAATAGGACCTAGTGCGCGTGAAACACTACAGGGCAAATTTGAGAATACGAGATCAAGACAATAACCATTTATGTGGATAACAAAATTTCGTTGAGTTAAATTAAAAAAATTAAACAGTTTTCTAATCGTCAATTATACGAGTTGTGGGGGAGAGTTTTTTTGGGTAGTATTGTCTAATATTGAAATCTCCTATTATTAAAACGTTACTGTTATGAAATAAAGAATATTTCACTTGTTAGAGTGATGCACGCTTCAGACGGTAACTGTTCGGAACGTACACTAATAAAACAAGCAACGACTTAAAATTTTGACATGCGATTTTTAATGCTGAAAAGTCAATTTCCAATTCAATATTCCTAAGGTGTATTTCTTGCACAATTAAATTATTCCTACAGGCTGCCATTACACCCTACTTTGGTTTTAAAATTGGAACATCTGTCACTCCTAAAAATATTATAATTGGATGTATTGAATTATGCAACCAGGTCTCCGTGATTAGTATAATACAATGTTCTTTTAAACATAAAGCTAGATATAGATCATTTAATTTACTATTAATTCCTCTTGAATTTTGGTAGTATATACTAATATTATTCCATCCAGAGCCCTGGTTACCTGCCTGTTCACTAAAAACAATTATACGTAGCCGACGTAGAGGGCAGTGGTAAAGGCACCACTATACTGTAACCATCATCCATTTTTCTTAAACTCTTTTGAGAAATTTTGTTTGATGGGGAACATGCCGTAAAGGAATTAGTTGAAGTTACAAATGGAATATGAATTAAATTAGATTGATAATGAAACTTTCGGAAATATACTGCACCATCTCCAATTATTTAATACACATAATTCAAAAGTTGTATTTTACCTGCTTCTCGCGTACCCAGTCCGTGCTTAGTAAACTGGTTCATATTTACTGCTGAGTTAATATCGATATATATATATATATATATATATATATATATATATATATATATATATATATATATATATATATATATATATTACACTATTTTGTTTAGTCTTCACACATGAATTGTACATTTCCATTAATTGATAAAGCAGCTTATTGTAATTGTGTTTTTGTTGCCAAAAGACGGCAGATATTAAAATTACATTAGTACGTTGTGATAAAACGTTAATCTTTAATTTATTTTGGTTTGTTATACATGATCCGGTCATCACATTGTTGGATCCGGCAATAATGATAACAAAATCTTTCTTATTGTAATCACACATCACAGAATCTACATTATAAATATTATGCAGTAAAGTGTTCGGTTTGAAAATGTTGGAAGCTTTGAAATTACGTTTAGTGTCAAGCTTACTCACTTACTTACCCAAGATAAGAAGATTGGATTGTCTAATACCGGTTTCACCAAGAGAGCTTTTGTTTGATTCTCTAGATTTATTTTCAATTTTGAGTTTTACATGTCCTTGAAGATGAATTTATTTTGGTGTTAATTAGTTGATACGTATTTGATTTCACTTTTAGATTGTTAATATCATTATCCTTTTTACTTTCCAATGTACATATACATATGTAGGTATAAAAGGTTATACAATCGACTTTTTTTCACTATAGTTAAATAAACTTATTAACTCATTTTACAACTTTTAGCCAAGTTTCGTCAAGATCGGCCATGATGTCTGGATGTGTGTGTTAAAATGTTGCATATTTACGTGATGAGCTTATTATAAAAGTATATAAAGATATAATTATTCTAAAAAAATGTTATTAAAATTATTTTATTTCTTTTAATTTCCATTTTGTAGATTGGAAGGTCGTGTGGTGTTCCACACCA
Source organism: Vesta saturnalis (assembly GCA_036346205.1). NCBI lineage: Eukaryota > Metazoa > Arthropoda > Insecta > Coleoptera > Lampyridae > Vesta > Vesta saturnalis. Next base: position 1,164,699 of record JARFJB010002439.1, on the reverse strand, counting down.
TGTATTTTTGAAGTGCTAAATGCATTTTAGTTTTTTGAAATTTTATAAATTGCAATTGATTTTTGAGATATTCAATTAAAGATAAGAGGTTAATATACTTCTTCCCACATTGAGATATTTTTTGTTTATGTTTTGTGATTATACTATCAATATCAAAGGGTACGTCTTTAACACTAGTATCATCATGAAGTATATAACTACTACTTAGTACTACTTGTAATTGGTTTATTAAAGTTGATTTATTTCCCACGGGCACTACGTTCAATTTAATTAGCACCGATTTAATTGTTTTTACATATAATGTCTTAATCTTAATTAACTAATCACTTAGACGTCCGTCCGTTGTAACGTTCAGACTTTCATTCAAAAGTAGGCAGTTTCAAGTTGTATCTATAGTTTGTTCATTAACTAAGCGAAGTTGTAAATTAAGCTGTCATAAGCAACTCATGGGGTCGGTGTTAATGTTTGTATAGGTAACGTAAAATGTTAAATATTTTTTGTAAATTAAGCTGTCAAGAGCAACTCATGGGGTCGGTGTTAATTTTTTGTACAGATCTATTAAAATATGAAATATTTTTATGTATATAATGCAATTCGACGCAAGGTACATTCACTTTACTTCGGTAAAGAAATACCAACTTTAAACAAAGTGTTGCAAGTTATCCAGGAAGATGATATGATAAGTTACCGGAAAACGTAATGCTGAATTTTGTACACCTTTGGGTAAAATCACTATGAGGCGACTATGATACCGAAGGTAGCAAAGGATAAGCCGATTATGCCAGAAGTTTCTGGTGTGTTACGCTGCTTAGAACTGTAAATATTGCTGTTATTGTAACCAGCCACAAAATGCTAGTAAAATTTGTCAAAATTTGCATAGGAGTTAGAAATTTAAAGTACCGCTTTTACGAAAACCTACCATTACTTTTAGTTTTTATTTTCCACTTCGCGTGGTTAATGAACAGAGTATAATTATTTCCTAAAGAAATATCGGCAAAAAAGGCAAAATTCCAAAAAATTCTTTAAATAGGCAAAAACCGCCAAAAAACATCAAAATAGGCAAAGTAAAAATTGCATTTTTGGAGTCGTCATGTGTTACAGTTTATAGAAATTCAACTTTGCCTTTAATATCTTTATTAATTCAAAAAATGAATTTGCCTAACTATCCGCTCCCTAGTAATAATAATTAATAACACTATAGTAACGTTTACTTGTTTTTTTACATATGTTGAAATTTCCATAAATTACAGGGCCCATCGAAAAACAAGTTCTTCAATATGTCATATATATATATATATATATATATATATATATATATATATATATATATATATATTGGATGCCGTGTGTAGGTATATTAAAACACCACACCTACGTAAACCGATTTTTGAAATTAACCGTATAGCCCCAGAATATAAAATTCTCTATTCTGGGGTACAGCTTATACAAGTTGTGACGTCACCGTGCATATTTTACTCTAATTCTTTCACACAATAATTTTTAACTCTGTTTATAATCACGAAAACATCAAATGGGATATTATTAAGAAATATAAACATTTACGATTATATATTTGTAACGTACTAATGCATTTAAACGCGAAATGAAGCTGTTGTTTATAAAACAGTATATACTTACGAGAAAAATAATTCCTTAGGCTACATCTCTGTTAAAGTTTCTTGTTGCATATCGTGTATTTATTATTGAATGTTTTATTTGTCTTATCCTATTACAACAGTTAACAAATGTATGAGTGCGAGCTCTAAACCGTCTAGTTTATCTGTTTGATACTTCTAATGGATGCATCACAATAGTGTTGCCGACAGCGAAATCGATGTAATATTTTGTGCAGGTCGTTCACATTGAATTCTTGTAAATACTGAATATCAAACTGCTTTATATTGTTTATCAACATTTTATTTTATGAACTTCAATTTGTTTATGCTTATTATATACATCCCTGTCATAAAAATTTAAAAAATGAGCACACATTGTGAATAGCTACTAATCTATTTTATTTGGAGCATTAACAAATATTTACTTTAAAATCACGAATGAAAGTGCGTTGCAATGGATTTATTTAGTAGCTATATTAACTTTATGTTTTTAGGTTGGTGAAAAGGTCTCCAAACAAAAAACATCTGATTATATTTTAAAGATTAGCGCGTTTGTGACATATGCCTGAAATTTTTGTCGTGTTTTGTGTGGTTTAATTCTCAATTCTCTTCGACTTTGGCTTTCATCATGGTTTTGCGATTTGGATAATTTTGAGATACTTGCCTTTAAAATATAACCATATGTTTTTTTCGAAAACCATTTCACAAAGTACCAACGTAACAATAAGGACTTTCCTGTTACTAAACAAGCGGATTGTCAACTATTACAGTTTGCTTTACAGTTTACAGTATGAACAGCTAAATCGAATAAGTTAATTATAAATTAGAATATCAATTGTTGTGCATTTTTATAAAAAATCGCGAACACGTCAATTTTAGATTATGAAATGATTGAGCCACCTTCGGATAACAGTCATAAGCTCCAAATTTTCAAATGGGAAGTAAGGTTCCCTTTATATTCTATTCAAAAATGTTATTAAAACATTCATCTTTTTTGGGTTTTTTAGTAGTGTATTTTTGTATTTATATTTTATATAAATCTATACGTTTTGATAACTATTACAGTTATCGTCCTCAGTACTGCTTTACGAATTATTTAAGATGTTTAAATAAATTTATGAAATACGAAAAATATGAAACCACAAACGTAAGCCTGCCATTAATATCACAGTTTGATTAACTAAGGAATCTAATTTCAGTAAAGAAAAACTAGATCCTTAATAAACTTAAATATTATTAAACGGCTTTGAAGATGGCAAATCATCAGAACACCCTCTAACGGTCGAATGCTAACAGTGAAAAATGTCAAGCTCCTATTTGTGAATGCTTTTATCAATTTGAAATTAAAGTTTTCACAATTTACACTTTTTTTATTTGATTAAATTTTGTTAAATATGCTCTTTGATTATGACATTTTTCACTGTTAGCCTTCGGCCGTTAGAGTGTTCTAACTTATTTTCATATTTTTATGCTTTCTGTGAATTTTATGCTTTTTAATCGCTTTTTGTTTTATATTTTGATGCTTTTTTAAGCACTTTTTAAAATTATTTTGTGCTTTTTAATCCGGTCGCTAATTAGAGTATCAATTGTGCATTTTTATAAAAAATCGCGAACACGTCAATTTTAGATTATGAAATGATTGAGCCACCCTCGGGTAACAGTTATAAGCTCCAAATTTTCAAATGGGAAGTAAGGTTCTCTTTATATTCTATTCAAAAATGTTATTAAAACATTTATCTTTTTTGTTTTAGTAGTGTATTTTTGTATTTATATTTTATATAAATCTATACGTTTTGATAACTATTACAGTTATCGTCCTCAGTACTGCTTTACGAATTATTTAAGATGTTTAAATAAATTTATGAAATACGAAAAATATGAAACCACAAACGTAAGCCTGCCATTAATATCACAGTTTGATTAACTAAGGAATCTAATTTCAGTAAAGAAAAACTAGATCCTTAATAAACTTAAATATTATTAAACGGCTTTGAAGATGGCAAATCATCAGAACACCCTCTAACGGTCGAATGCTAACAGTGAAAAATGTCAAGCTCCTATTTGTGAATGCTTTTATCAATTTGAAATTAAAGTTTTTCACAATTTACACTTTTTTTTTATTTGATTAAATTTTGTTAAATATGCTCTTTGATTATGACATTTTTCACTGTTAGCCTTCGGCCGTTAGAGTGTTCTAACTTATTTTCATATTTTTATGCTTTCTGTGAATTTTATGCTTTTTAATCGCTTTTTGTTTTATATTTTGATGCTTTTTTAAGCACTTTTTAAAATTATTTTGTGCTTTTTAATCCGGTCGCTAATTAGAATATCAATTGTGCATTTTTATAAAAAATCGCGAACACGTCAATTTTAGATTATGAAATGATTGAGCCACCCTCGGGTAACAGTTATAAGCTCCAAATTTTCAAATGGGAAGTAAGGTTCTCTTTATATTCTATTCAAAAATGTTATTAAAACATTTATCTTTTTTGGGTTTTTTAGTAGTGTATTTTTGTATTTATATTTTATATAAATCTATACGTTTTGGTAACAATTACAGTTATCGTCCTCAGTACTGTTTACGAATTGTTTAACATGTTTAAATAAATTTATGAAATACGAAAAATATGAAAACGCAAACATAAGCCTGCTATTAATATCACAGTTTGATTAACTAAGGAATCTAATTTTAGTAAAGAAAAACTAGATCCTTAATAAACTTAAATATTATTAAACGGCTTTGAAGATGACAAATCAGAGCACCCTCTAACGGTCGAAGGCTAACAGTGAAAAATGTCAAGCTCCTATTTGTGAATGCTTTTATCAATTTGAAATTAAAGTTTTTCACAATTTACACTTTTTTTTTATTTGATTAAATTTTGTTAAATATGCTCTTTGATTATGACATTTTTCACTGTTAGCCTTCGGACGTTAGAGGGTATTCTACTTTGTCATCTTCAAGGCAGTTTAATAATATTTAATTTTATGCAGGATCTAGTTATTTTTTACTAAAATTACAATCCATATTTGGCTTTATACGTTTATCAACCCGTTACATTAATAGCAGGCTTACGTTTGCATTTTCATATTTTTCGTATTTCATAAATTTATTTTAATATCTTAAACAATTCTTAAAGCACAACTGAGTCTGATAACTGTAGTTCTTATCAAAACGTACATATTTGTCTAAAATATAATCCAAAAATACACCATTAAAAAAGCGAAATACTTTAATTATGCGTAATAATGGTAAAAGTGTACATTTTCAAAAATGTTAGTAGAATGAGGTCACTTGAGCTTAATCGGATGACGTCATATGACACGCCCACTTTTAACACATGACCCCGCCCCTTTTTTGCCGGCTTTTTTTCTGGCCCCATTTTCAACCCCTTGACGTATTTATACCCCCCCTAATTACGGCCTCTTTGACAGTGTTAAGGACCTTTTTGGCAGTCCAGCCCCTGTAGGGTAGGCAACCGCAATAGCCCTGTGCACGTATACAGTGTTCTGATTGGAGGGCTTGAGGGAAGGCCACGTCCCCTGGTTCCTGATTGGTGGAGGCCATTTTGTAGGCGTGACTTACCAGCCATTTTGCCGGCCATTTTCTCGGTCGTTTTTGTAATAGGCGGGAAATTTGAAATAGTATTCTAATAAGGCGACCCTCATGCTATCTCATAAGACAGGTATAGGACTCCAGAACTTGTTCAAAGGTCTTCGCCCCCTTGTCGGGAAAACTTGGAATTTGAAATAGGATTCTAATAAGTGGTCAACATATTATCTCATAAGACAACTATAGGCCTCCGAAACTTGTTCTCAGTTCTTCACCCCTTGTTTTGCCCCCTGATTGTTTATGACGCCATCTACTGCTGTATTTTTAAAACTAATGAATGTTTTCTGTAATAGAGTTTGATCCAAATCAATCTCAATCAGATCAATCTCAAGCAAATCAAATCAATTAATCAAATCAATCTCAATCAAACACATAAACAGATTTTTAAGTGCAACCCAATTTTAAATCGCAAAGTAATATAGAAATAAATTCAAGATAAGGTATTTAACGGCTGACCCCGCTTATCCTCCAGATCAATCTCAATCAAATCAATCTCGAACAAATCGTGCTCAATCCAATCAATCTCAATCAAATCAATTCAATCAATCTCAATCAAACCAATCTCAGTACCACGAGGCAGAAATGATTTTATTTATTATACCAATCTCATCATCATCATTACACAACATAGTAATTATAATAATAAAGCCGTTTTTCTAATGAATATTAAATTGGTTGTTTTACCTCTTGGTCCTAAAGATCAGAAACCAGGAGACGTGTCCTACCCCCAGGTCCTCCAATCACAACTCTGTATGCGTACACAAAGCCACTGCGATTGCCTACCCTCCAGGGACTGGATTGCCAAAAAGGCTCTTAATACTGCCAAAAGGACCCTAATTAGGGGACGAGGACCATAAATACGTCATTAAGGGGTTAAAAATGGCGCCGGAAAAGAAGCTAAGAAAAAGGGGCGGGTTCATGTATTGGAAATGAGCGTGGCCTATGAGGTCCTCCGATTAGACTAAGTGACCTCATTCTACTAAAAAATAAAAAAAAATAAAACTATATGATTTACGAAATTCACTACAACACGCTAAAAACTGCTACTAGGAAATACCATTTAGTAAGTAAAAACTATTTTAGTGTTCTTTTTGGACGTTATGAAGAAAAAAAAGCAACAAAAGGTATCATGGCAATGTTAGTTTCGTTTAACATGCGTGAGCAAATTTTTGTGTTTAACTGCATATCAGCGTTAATCTTACCTTTGAATTTCGTTAACTAAACACTAAACAGAAATGCACCAACTAACAGTTATTCAGATGATTGGTTACGGAGATAGCTCATGAACACAGATCGAAGTTGCTCGCCTATTTCACGACAAATTTTCCTATTTGCCGCCTATACCCCAAGGAACAATTAGTAAAATTGAAAAGCAGTTTCGCGAACTCCTATAAAATGATACCTACTGAGGAGTTCATTAAAGATGATTTTCATGAGCTCCTGAGAAGAACGTAAACAAATGTGTACAGATGGAAATGTTAGATAACAATGTAATCCAATTAGAGCACGTTTTTTTAATGAGTATTTCCGCTACTGGTGTACAGATAATGCTCACTGGATTAGTAAAGAACATCCGCAATTACACTGAAGAAGTTAATGTTTCGGCAGAGATAGTTGGAAACCATGTCATTGGCCCATTTATTATAGATGGCATTTTGAATGGACATAATTGGTTAGCAATGCCACAAAACAATGTCTTGCCGTGTTTGGTAAATATCCTGATCCAACAAACCCACAAGTTCCAGCGAACATGATATGGTTTCACTAGTATTTTATTCAGTATTTTCGAAATACTTTGCTAATTTCTTTTAGACATTTGATTTTCATCCATTAAATCTGAGTTTACACCCACTTTTATTATAAGTGCAAGATTTAAATTTGTCGCGTTGTTAATTTTCGTTGAGTCAGATAATGAAAGGTTATGGATTATAATGTGTTATTAAGAATGTTTATCAAAATATTATATATTTATGAAAGAAACAAATCTTGTTTCAATTTCACAATTTACTGCAGATAATGACAGTATATGTTTCTTCCTTTACATCATTGCTCCATAAAAATGGGGATCTGGTCTGTATTTCTTTTAGGACGTTAAATTTGCAACTAGCGTGCAAATTATCTTGTAGAATGAGTTAATTTTAAATCCGTCTTTTGGTATGATCCTCCGAGCTTTTGATGGTGTCTCTTCAGGAAACTCTGTTTCTATGCTCTAAAACGTTGAGGCTTATTTTGCTTCTGGAAAAATATCAATCTGTTACATAATCCCGCTTACTAGACTTTCTATGTTGCCAACATACATCTAGTGGCATGTCAACAGTTTACCATAATTGGTTACTATAATTGGAATCAAGACTTTAACACAAATTGAAGCAATGTCTATGCATTTGAATGGTTTAAGATATTGCACTACCACATTGATTCTTGCTCTCATTTCTACTGAAATAATTTTAGTAATCACAGCATATCCTCCGTGATCTTGTCAACATGAGCTGTTAACGGCTTAACACGCGCAACCCGGACACTCCATCGTGATTCTCACATACAATCGGCAAGGAACAATCCACTAAATCTTTCAGTATTTCCCATATATTGGTACTACAGCTGCAAAAATTGGACAATTCCGCCAAATTTCTGCGCCTGTCTACAAACAACATTGAAGAGCATGATCTCCAGATGGCGAGGAAGGTACGAAAGGTTCAACTTCAATCATACTAGAACCGCGTAGCCCTGACCTCAGCACAGTTAAATAGGTATATACTTATTAAGAATTGATTGTATTCAATTTGCTACGTCTGAGTCAGTTATTTGATTCCAGTCAGAAAATTCCAGAAATATTTCTCAAATTTTGTATATATACTCTCATCTAATCCAAAATAACACGAATGAGGGTTGTCCTACATGACATAAATCGGGGCAATATTCACAATTAGAGGGTAATATTTAGAATTTTTCAGATCTTCAAAAGTTGCTTATCTAACGTGATCGGTACAGAATGATGCGAACTCATTTTGTGTTTACCATGACAAATAATGCACTTGCAATCACTTTGAAGACTTATAGAAAGTTTTCACAATGCTTACGTATTTATCCAAGACGGAATCATAGAGGCTTATGAGTTCTAGTACTCCTAAGAAAATCCTAATATTCGAGTCACTGAAGCACAAGTAACATCGAGAAGTTTTGGTAAAATTTTCTTCTTTAATTGTCTTTTCTAAACTTAATACCGGTTTGACTTTTTAATTTTTATCCCCGGAAATCTCCATTTTTATTTTCGGCAATCCTATGGTACAATTGTTTACAGTGACTCCTTGGCAAGGCCATTAACTGATACTAGTCAACATCGGTCCGATTCTAGGTGAGTCGAGAATATTCTGCATGGAAAGCAATATAAAGTTTGCGAATTCTTACTCCAAACTAGCCAACCTAGCCTATTGGGACCACTTCGCTATTAGGCAATTTAGGAATGACGCGCTGATGTCGATCAAATGGAAACATTGTTGGCTGTGAATTAAGGGCTAAAACTCAGTACGTAATTAAGTATGTGTTTTCGTAAGCACTAATGCCATTATCGATGAGTGCTCATTTAAAAGTTTGTCTGTGGCGGTTTTGATTTGAGAAATCGAGGAGCCAGACCAAGGGTGGTTTATTTCTATTTCTAAACTAGAAGATAATGGAGACCATTTGCAATATTACATATTTTATTTTGTTTTGATGTCACCTTATAGATAAAACGCTGAAAGACGAAAATTAATGAATAATTATATATTTCTCTACGCGTTTCAATACAAAATATATCATTATCAAGAGAAAATATATAAGTAAAATAAACAAGTAGTTATGGTAACAAATCATTAAGGTAAAAGACTAAGCTCGATGTAAATTATGATTCTATATTACAAATATTTGTTAAAAGTGAGTCTAAAAGATCAACCTCTTTGTTCAATAAACGTACGTTCTGTTTATGTTTATAAATTTCTGATGCTTCCAAATCATCTAATTTGTCTTTTTTATTACAAAAATGTAAAAGTTATATTTGTAACGTCTAACGTGTTCTTTGTATCTAATTTCAAAGTTCCTAAGTGTTTGTCGAATTTAAACGTGCAGTGCAATTTATAAATAGCCGACTTCCATATGTCGTTAGTTGAATCTTTCATGTTAAATAAACATTTCAGAACGATGGTATTCGTTTGGAAAGCTACTTTGTACTTTTTGTTCTTTTGTAACATGTGAGCTACTGTTTCTGATTTTTTCAAAATATGAAATTGATATGTATTTATTATCTGTCGGTTCTATGTCAACTGGGTAAATATTTTTGATAGATAATTGGTACTCTTGATTTTTAAGTGTCGATTATATTTGAAATAGAACCATTTACTTGTGCAATTTGTTTTTTGATTGATATTTCTTTAACCAAATTTGTTTGGTCTAATGGTAACAGCATTGCTCTATGTACTGATGATCTATATGCAGCTATCTTATGTGTTTTATGGTGACATGAATGTCTGTATGTTTAGGTGTTCTGAATATGGAGAACTCAAATCTTGTTCTGTGTATTAATTTCTATGTTTAAACCTATAAAATTAATGGCTCTATTTTGTTTTTCTCTGGTGTACATTTTATGTTAGGATGTAAATTGTCAATTTTAATTAAAAACTCATCAATGGAATCTAATGAACTACTTAAACATGCTAAAATATCATCAACGTAATGAAACCACAATACAATATTATCAGAACCATTTAATTCAAGAATTTGATCTTCTAAATTATCTATAAATATATTAATATAATATTTAATTAATATAATGGGCGAAATTAGACTGACTCTATATAGGTAAACCATGTTTTTTTTTGTAGGAAAATCTTATTATTGAGTGCAATAATTTTGATTAACACAGATATCGAGTAATTGAATTAACATCATTCTTGTACCTAATGCAACATTATTATTAAATTAAAAGATAACAAAAAAAATTGTTTCCTGTTTTACCTTAATGATTTGTTACCATAATTACTTATTTGTTATTTTACTTATATATTTTCTCTTGATAATAACCCATGTTGTATTGAAACGCATAGAGAATTAAATAATTATGTAAAATAAATTGCGCAATTATGTTGTACTTAAAACATTAGTGCAATTAAATATGGAATTCTACGACGTAAGGTTAAAGAATATAAATTTTAAATAATTAATTCACATTATACACTAAGAAGTAGTTTATTTAATTGCATTTTGCATATTTCCTCATAGTACTGATAGATAGAAAGTTTCTGTTCCTATTCATCGCATTTTACGGTTCAAGTACGTGTACACTTATACAAACAAGCAGTTGCTTTGATGAAGTGATTAATTATAAATATCTGGAGTGGAACAACACACGATCTTGTCTTGCAACCTACAAAATGGAAATTAAAAGGAATGAAATAATTGTAACAACATTTTTTTTGGGATAATTATGCAGCCTCTTTTATAATAGGTTCATTATGAAAATAAGCAACATTGTAAAAAAAATTTAATCTATGTCAAAAAACGTTTAAAACTTCATGTCAGATAGAGGTTAATTGACATCTCGACGCTAACTTAAAAAAATGGCATAGAACATAATTAATCTATATGATTAGGATCCATACGTTGGTATTTTTATATTTTTTAAAATACAGCAGTTTTAGAAATATTTGACAAACATAGCTCCTAATAAAACATACACACGCACACGCCCACGAGAACGCGTGCGCGCACACGCACACCCACACCCACACGCGCACACACATCCACACCAACAGCCAAACACACACGCCACACCCACACCCAAACACACATGCACACGCACACGCACACACACCCGCACGCACACACGCACGCACACGTAGGCACAGACGCACGCTCTCGCAACCCGCACACTCTCGCACACGCGTGCATGCGCAACAAGTACTAGCAAAACACTTTTTGACACTCGTTTCAAATAAACACTGACATACAATTATAAAGCGAATCAAATTAAGGATTGTAGATATCTGGTGTGGAACAAAACAGGACCTTCTAGCTTACTAAGTGCAAATTGAAAATATGAAATAATCTTTATAGAAATAATTTTTTAGTATAGTTATGCAACTTCTTTGCAACATTGTAAAAACAAAAACAATAATCTATGCCATTCAGAAGTTTAAAACTTCTTGTCAGATAGAGGTTAATAAACATCTAGATGCAAACCTGAAAATAAAAGCAGCCCGCTTATATAAAAGTATGGATATTACGTTTAAGCATTTTCAATCTAAATTAATTGATTTTTAATGCATTTTGGCATCGTATTAAAATACTTTATAAAAAAAAAGTTATGTGAAATTAAATTAACCTTAAAAATTACGTCTTTATAATTTCTTATAAAATTAGTCACTACTCAGATATTGAAAATATCTGGAGTGGAACAACACACGACCATCCAACGTACAAAGTGGAAATTAAAAGAAATGAAATAATTTTAATAATAATTCTTTAAAGATTACTATGAAACCTATTTTTACCTTGCAACCTACATATGCATATGTAGGTATGTGTGTGTGTGTGTGTGTGTGTGTGTGTGTGTGTGTGTGTGTGTGTGTGTGTGTGTGTGTGTGTGTGTGTGTGTGTGTGTGTGTGTGTGTGTGTGTGTGTGTGTGTGTGTGTGTGTGTGTGTGTGTGTGTGTGTGTGTGTGTGTGTGTGTGTGTGTGTGTGTGTGTGTGTGTGTGTGTGTGTGTGTGTGTGCGTCTGTGTGTGTGTGTGTGTGTGCTGTGTGTGTGTGCGTGTGTGCATGCGTGCATGCGTGCGTGCATGCGTGTGTGCGTGTGTGCGTGTATGCGTGTGTGCGCGTGTGTGTGCGTGTGTGTGTGTGACGGTGGACGTGAGTGTGGGTGTGGGTTTGGGCGTGGGTGTGGGTGAGGGTGAGACTGTGGATGTGGGTGTTGGTGTTGGTGTGCGTGTGCGTGTGCGCGTGTGTGTGTGTGTGTGTGTGTGTGTGTGTGTGTGTGCGTGGCGTGTGCGTGTGCGTTGCGTGTGCGTTACGTGCGCGTGTGCGTGTACTTGTGCGTGTATGTGTGCATGTGCGTGTGCGTGTGTGTGTGTGGTGCTGTGCGTGTGCGTGTGCGTGTGCGTGTGCGTGTGCGTGTTGTCCCTAGTGCGTGTGACGTGTGCGTGTGCGTGTGCGTGTGCGTGTGCTGCTGCGTGTGCGTGTGCGTGTGCGTGTGCGTGTGCGTGTGGATGTATGTTAATATCCACCATAACTCCGGAACGAAAATACCTACGTACTTATAATTTTGCATTTAAGCTTGTTTTCATTTGGCTTAGAGATGATTAGATTTTCGTAGAACTCCAGAGGTTGAGAGGGGCAGTGGTGTTTAAAAAACAGCTGCATATTTCAAACATATAAAAATACCCAGATATAAACCTTTAGACATTCGATTAATTATGTTCTGTTTTTTTGATATGACGCGTAATTTAACGGGAAAACATTCCTAAGGTAGAATTTAAAAGTTAAATTTTTTTCATTACCTGAATAACGATTAATTTTATAAGAAAAAGTGTAGACGTATTTTTTAAAGAACATTTAATTTTACATAAATTTTCTTTATAAAATTTTTTTAATGAAAAGCGAAATAAATGTAAAAATTAAATAAACATTTGTTTATGTCTGTTAATCTCTATCTGACATGAAGTTTTAAACGTCATTCTGACATAGATTATTGTTTTTTTTTAATGTTGCCTGTTTTCGTTATGAACGTATAAAAAAAGGTTGCATAATTATCCTAAAAAAATTGAAATTAAAATTATTTCATTTCTTTTAATTTAAGTTAGCATCTAGATGTCTATTAACCTCTGTCTGTCATCAAGTTTTAAACGTCTGTTTAACATAGATTATTGTTTTTGCGTTTACAATGTTGCCTGTTTTCGTAATGAACTTCCTATAAAAGAGGTTGCATAATTATCCTAAAAAAATGTTATTAAAGTTATTTCATTTCCTTTAATTTCCATTTTGTACGTTGGAAGGTCGTATGGTGTTCCACACCAGTTATTTGATACGTTCATAACGAAAATAGAGAACATTGTGAAAACAGTAACAGTAATCTATGCCAGGTAGACGTTCAAAATTTCTTGTCAGATAGAAGTTAATAGACATCTAGATGCTAACTTGAAGAAAAATTTCAAATCCTCCCCCTTCTATAAAAATATAAATAATACAGTTTAAGCATTTTCAATCCTATTATATTAAGTTTGGGCTCACTTGGCCTTTTGTTAAAAAACTTTATAAACGAAGATTACGCATAATTAAATTTTCTTTTCAAATATATATATATATATATATATATATATATATATATACATTTTAATATAAAATCAATCGTTATTCGAATCGCGAATTCGAGAGCGAGTGCGTGTGCGTTTGTGCGTGCGAGTGCGAATGCCTGCACACCCACACACCCACTCACCCGTCGTCGGGTGAAACTTCAACAGCACAATTTCGGGCATATACGTTGTAAAATGAAAGACCACGTAGCACCCAACACTTTGTCCTGACCGGTTCCAGGATAATAGAAAGTTGTATAAACATGTGAAGTTATCCGAGTTTACGAGAAGCAGAGAGTAGGCCAGAGGTTATACTAAAAGCCAAATAAGGCAAATATTAAATGAACTTTATGACAAACCGCTCGTTGGCCAAGCGGGAATATTTAAAACTTACGAACATATCGCAAACCAGTATTATAGGCCTAAATTAAAATTTGTCGTGAAACGTTATGTTAGTCGATTTAAAGCTTGTATTGCGCATAAACCCCAACAATTATTGGCCGTATCTATGATACAGCTTTTAGTAATAAGTACCGTTTTTTGAAGATATCGTTGTTATTATCAAAGATAGAAGTTTTTACATTTACATACTATTCTGTTGACCTAGATTTCATGGTAAAATCTAAAATTTAATATCTTCTTTTGTTTTCGACTTAAACTCAAACGTCGATATTTCTACAGTTTTTTCAATGTCTAATACCTCGCTTAATACTATTATACTGATATATTTCGTAAATGGTACTTATATATTGCGAAGTGCCGAATTCAGTGGCGTACGGTCTTTGAGTAATAATCTAGACTTGGATTTTTTAAATGTGAATGATAATTGGCTTCGCAACCGTCAGCTGTGGTTGTTTCTTAGCTTTTAAAAAATATAAATATGGACATTCCTGAAAAACATCTTCAAAATTTTTTTTTCAACAAGACCCAGCTCATAATACCTTGACAGTGAGGAATTACTTAGAAAACCGTTTCCCTAATCGTTGGATTATAACATTCGGTTAGGTGTTATGGCCGCCACAATCTCCAGATCTGTCAATGCTGGATTTCTTCCTATAGGGTTTTTTGAAAAACCGTCATAATGACTAACCGAATGTTGCAGTCCAACGGTTTTGAAATCGGTTTTCTAAATAATTCCTCACTGCCAAAGAATTTTGGGTTGAGGCACCGTGTTCTTGAAAAGAATATTTCGAAGATGTTTATCAGGAATATTTGTATTTTTGAAAAGCTAAGAACGAACTGCTACTGATGGTTACCAACCCAACTATGATTCCCATTTAAAAAAATACAAGTCTATATTATCACTCAGTAACCGCACCCCCTACAAGAATTCTAAGCACGCCACTGAATTCCGCACTTCGCAATATATAAGTACTGTTGACAAAATATGTCAGTATAATAGTATTAAGTGAGATATAAGAAAAAGGTGTAGAAAAATGGACGTTTGGCTATAACTCGAAAACAAAAGAAGATACTAACTTTTCAATTTGGAATGAAACCTAGGTCAACGAAGTAGTACGTCAAAGTAAAAACTGAAAACTTCTATGTTTGATAATAACAAAGATATCTTTAAAACACAACTAAAACAACAAAATCGAGTTACACTACACCTTGGCAAATGATGTCGACCGATCTTATGGGTTACATTATCTAAATCTAAGAACGATTATACTACGTACGTGTTGTTTCAGATAATTTTTCAATTTTTTTTTTGTTTTTCCTTTACATAGAGCAATGTTCACTACAAATGTTGAGGAAAATGTATTTTTGATCTTTGAAGATTCACAATACGTAAGTATTGTGAGGCAACAGATTACAATTCCGTATCGCAATTTTGAAGAAAATGGCAACGTCTTGCAACACGAAGAAAAATTTTTAACTCAAATTATGATCCTTCAGATAACCCCTACGGAATGGGTAAACCGTGTGGTGAAGACTATTACCGTGTTAATATAGAAGACAATAACCGTGCTAGACGTACCGCCATTCACGAAATAACTATATATAATGCCGTATTTTGCAAATTTTTAATAGGAGATGACTTAGTATGATACGAAACCCAAAGACTGAATAATATAGCTTTCGCTGATAGAGAAGCCTTAATTGCTAGAGGCTATGTATTTCATGAAGTTTACAGTCCGATCAATAAGAGATTGAATGCCGCTCATATGAGAAGTAAACAGAAATATGACTTACGTCAATGTTTGGTTACCAGTTAATTTTATATTATTGCCTTTAATTACCTACACATCATCGATGTGTAGGAACGGTCTAGTATATTTCTACAGCAAATGCTACTTCTTGGCGTTAGAGGTGACTAATTAAATTGACGTGGCGAGGTTGGGTAAAGGAACCATTTAGTGGCTTGGGGTGTAGTTGCGAGGACCGGCTTGTCGGCATTTCCTGCTATTAAACGCCAAAATACTTGATGCTATTTCTTGTAGAGAACTGGAGTATGCCGCATGTCAGCAATTAAACCTGATGTATGTACTATTGAAATTTTCAATTTTGATTACGTTTGTTTTGTTAGTGTTAATAAGTTAGATAATATTGGTTAGATTAACATTAGATTTAGTTCGTTTTTTAGATAGGTTTAATGTAGATTGGTTTTATGGTACTGAGCCGTTGACCCAATCTTTTGTATGTTTGGTTACTATACTGATTTGGAGATGTACGCACCGATTTTGACTATTTTGACTTTTTTGGTCTATAACGCGATATCGTTATGTATAGACCGACATTCACCGAGTTATAACATATTTTGAATTAAATGGGTTTTTTGTGTCTAGTTTCATATCTTACCATGTTACATGATTTTTGACGTGTGTCCTCGTTCATTCTTGAGCGGATCCAGCTGGGGTTTAGTTGTTCCTTTCCCCGTTTGCGGCTATGGTCCTCGACTTTAGTGTATTGGCTATGGTTCACCACAGCTATGATTGTGTTTTTATAAGCGCCCTTGAGGTGATGAGTTGAATAGGTCCACTTTCCATCACGTCATAGCTTTACGAGTTATGCTCGTGGGAGAGTAGTGGCCAATTAGAGTATATTAGATCACGTTTAGGCTACTGGAGAGTTCTTAAACTTACGTATATGAGTCTATAAGATTTTTAATATAAATCCATAAAATGTAAGAAAGTAAATATGATGACACTGCAAAAATTTGATTTGTTAGAGAGTACAAAATTTAGAATTAGAGGGCGTTGAATAGTACTAATGTTTTAAAATTGTAGGATCACATATAAAGATTGAATTAAGATTGTATGTTCAAGAAAAATTAATTTTTGCTGAGAAAAACCCACCTACTTACTTACTTACTTTAACCTATAACATAAATTTTGTATCATATTTGTTTTACTAAAATACTGAAGTATGTGTTGAGTATAATCAACATAAATCGGTATAAACGAACGTACTATCTATTTTCGATATCGTCGATTCCAGGAAAATTAACAGATTTAAAATTAATGTAACTTCAAGTAGATTGTTATATGGGTTTTACAAAGTTAGCAAGGATAATCCTCGACAAGGCCATTTTAGTATTAAAAATATTTCATTGCCTATTTGAATAAAACGTCATTAATGGGGAAACGTGGGATATAAATGTGTGACCCAATTTTAATTTAAAGAAGTAGCAGAATTACCGCGACGTAAACTTATTGAATGTGTGTCATTTACTTGGCTATTCTGAACTTTTAATCATCGTATAAGTATGTAAACAAACTCACGTACAACACAAACAAAAATTAATATCACCGAACGCCTTTCGATAGCGAAGCTATCATCATCAGCGGTCGACGATTTAGAATGGTAAGTGAGTGACGTTAGAAATATTTCAGCTATTAGCAGCTTACTAACACCCACGCCTCCTCCCACGCTCATTAACATTGAAGGAGCAATAGTATTAAGGATAATGTTAAATATATGAGATATTTAAATGTTTATCATTGATCATGTCACCAATGATTTTAGCAGTGTTAAAAAGATGAATACAGATTTTAATACAAAAAAAGAATAAAATAAAATACATTGTAGTAATACGCAGTACGTATTGTTTATGAATGGTTTTTTTATAAGTTACCATTGCGAACGTTGAGTATAATTTCCTAAACTTTCTTTTGACGTGATGAATGTTTATTATTCTATGTTATTGTTTAGGTACTATTTTTATCTGTTGCTAAATAATCGGTACTGCGTATATTATTAATTTCCTTCAGTGGTGTTACTTTATATGAAATCTCCAATCTGTTTTTCCTTAAAGTAGAGTATAATTATGAAATATAAATTACCACAATAGTATAATTGACAATTTTATTGAAAAGTTGAACGACGTAAAAATTCTGACATTTTTATGACATTAAGTTTGATAATAAAGTGGAAGAGACCGCTAATATAAAAGCGTACTACCAAACCTTATTTTACCAAACACGGGAATTTTCACACGAGGGCGCCAGCCCGAGTGTGAGAATCCCGCGAGTGCAGGATAGACACTTGCGTGCGAGCTTAATGTACACTACATTTCCTAAGACCATGAAAAAAAAATAGTCTCCTTAATGTTTTATTGATCACAAATTTAAGAATTACAAAGTATACGTTAATCAATATTTCAAGTTTTATTAAGAAATCATATTCGTGCCCTAACAAATAGTGTAGGTAGTTCCTAATCATTATTAATATAAAGACGACTACCTGAACATTTTAGCTTGTCAAATAATTTGAAATCACAATGGTACTGCCATCAACTTGCTCATATTATTTATGTGAATAGCAGTAAGTGTGGAGACTCTGATCGCGACCGAACTCCCTGTCAGACCGATGACAACTGAGTTGCTACGGTAACTTATAGAAAGGCAATGCGAAAGTAATAGGCACACGTGTTTTTTACTTTCGTATTAAGTACAATGAGAAAGTGAAGCGCACTAGTGTGCGAAAGCATTATTTTCTGTACGGTTAATTGTGCGACATGAATGACTTTCGTGCATTCTCGTAGCAACTTATTCGCAATGATGCAAATTAAAAAAAAAAGCTATCTTTAGTTAATGGATAATCACGCTACCCTTACTCCAATTATTGGTATGAATCACATTGATTTTCTGGCAATAATTAAAAGCTTTGAATTTATTTACAAGTCTAATATTGAATTACTCACTAAACTCAAATCTGATAAAAAGAATTGACCGTGTAGAGCTATTCTAATATTCAAATTAGGATGAACGAGCTTTGCGCAATGATGGTTCAACCCGTTAATTTGCACACTGGGAAAGAACCACCAAGAAAGCCCAGTTTATTAATCAATAAGCAATTTTACAAGTATAATAATAACAAAGAAAAAACAACAAGGGACATAAAAGATTCAATATGCGGATACAACAAAATCCGCGCTTGCGGGATGGCGTACTGGCAATTGAATTACTACCGTATTACTACCCTTCGTTGTCCAGAGACAATTCTGTGCAATTCAATATCTCGTAATAATTAAATAGTAGGAAGGAATGTCCGATTTTCAATAGGTTACACCAGCTTTGTTGAATTGGTTGCTGCGAGGTTTAATCTACATTAAAATATCTATTTACGCTTGAATATAATCCTTTAATTAATCACTTTCACCAACACTTAACAGGTTAAGGTACGAGGTTTAAACTCAAGACGGTGGCCATTATTCATAGACATGTTGTTTACACACCCGTTTCGCGATATAATTATTTAACGATTCGTTTGTTTACAAGACCACTTTCATTTTGTGAAAAACGTACATTAAAACCAACATAAAAAAAGCAAAGAACAAGTTCACATTTTTAGATTTTATTAAAACGGTAACGATAATATATGTATAGCCACAAAGGTTTACAATTATGTTTTGTACCAAACTAATGGAACGGTACGACTCAATCGAACCTTCAACGACAACGAACTGTTTTACTTTCCAGTTCACCTCAATTATTAAAGTTCTAAAAAAATAAGAATATTGTAATATTTATTATTAAAAGAAGTATTAATTTTTAAAATATGCACTCGTCCATAGAAAATCTTGTAGGTCAGGAATTTCTAACAGAGCCGTGTTTTGACATTTTATACCATTCCCTGGGTATAATAATTGTCATGATCGTTACGAGTAATGCAGTTTCAGTCATATGGAGGAACACCTGTTTTTTTACCCCAACATATGTTTTCGTTTCCTTTTCAACCCTTAATTACATACATTTAAATTTTAGTTACATAAAATACATAAATTAAACTATATCTCGATAAACAATATCAAATTACAAGATATTAGAACCCATTAATCATCTTTTCTTTCGCGGTGAAAATTGCGACTTAAAAATTTTTATGGAAATAATAAAATTTTCTCGGTTCGCTACCTACAATACATACGCTACTATTGCGTTACTTTAGGTTTCGTTATTTTTTTCCTCTGTTATCACCGTCAATACCATGATGGATACACCCGATAACATATATCTCAGTTATTTAACAATTTTCAATTGTTATTCTTAATAATCGATCTGCTTAGTATTCCTGAGGCAATGGATTCGATTTACGTTACCTTCGACCTTGTATGACGTTTTTCGTTATATACATGTTCACCTCGTTATTTAGCAAAATGCTGGGGTAATAACATTCCCTTCAGAACCCTATCTTTGTTCCGTCCGATCTTATCCTAACCGCGCCTGTCCTTAATCTCGCCTGCATACATGTTCAATATATGTTGTGACGTAACACTGAATGATATGGTACTCGAGCTCCACTCGGTGCTAATTTTGTGATGTAACTCTGTAAGTTAGTATTAGTTCTGAAATAAAATATGGCCCTACAATGTGGTGCCAAATGTGTGAATTCTCTTGTACAATGCACGACACTTCCTAAATTCTCTCTTAAATAATTTTTATATAATAATGGCTAGGCTTTATTAACTAATTGTAAGTGAAATTTATTTATTAATTAGTTATCGCTAGTAATTGTGACTAAAGACTTACAACTTTTTAGTGGAAAATTGCTCGACATTTATTTCTGCTCACAAGTATTGGTATACGTTCCAATTTATATAGTTGAATGCACCAATATAGATAAAAACTATCTTTCCTGTCCTATTTTTATGATCTATAATTTATTAATAGAAAAACTGCCATCAAACTAATTTCTTTGAAAAATGACACTTAAAGTCGACAACATAATGGTTAAGGTAGTCAATGGAAATCCTTTTACACAGGTAACAAATTTTATTGCAATCATGTTTTAATATTTATATTCACTTGAACTCCACCGTGTGTAATAGATAAGATCATTTCCCTGATAGTATTAAATTCACTTAGTATGATTTTCAATTGCGTTTTAAAACATCTTATTGTAAAATGAAAAACCAAAAAAAAGTTAATGAGTAAAATTACTATTATTTAGCTTTAATTAATAATTGCATATATCATCACCTTACGCTAATTTCAAATTTGTACAAGTTTGTCTAACACCCTATCTACAGCCTAAACCGTAATAGATAGAAAAAAAACTTTAAATACAAAAATTGTAGGGTTTTCCCTCTATTTTGTTTTGCTGTTTATAAAAAATGCAAACAATTTTTTTAAATAGAACACCCTATATATTATTGTCTAGATGGAAAAACCTTCTTCTTCTGATTACAAAAATGTATGGTTTGTCTATATTATCTTTAGTAGTTTTTCTTCAATTCACGTCCAAAGTTTGAAATTTTAAACCATTTAATAAAAAATTTTGAAAATCGTCACACCCTTGAAATACACATCGGTGTTCAGTGATCATCAGTTGGGGTAACAATGAGAATCTAGGTTGCCATGAACTGCCTGGAATGCTTCTTTTGTTACTTAAGGGCTGCTGTCAAAATAAAAATGGTATATTTAGAAGAAGAAGCATAATTAGACTTTATTATACCAATTTAAATAGAATTCGGTTAGTTCAACAACAATTCGATGCATTATATCCAGGAATAAAGAATACCATCAGATATATTGTTAGAAAACTTGAGGGTACCAAAAATTTCAAAAGGAAAAGAGACATTTCGTAAGAAATCAACAACAAGAACTAGAAATTTTATTGTATTGTCAAGGTAAAAGTTTTGATTCTTATCCTAATATTTAACATATTTTGTAAAATTATAAAATATAGTTAATTTTATATTATAGCTACTTATTCTTTATTAATCGTCATCATCATCAAGATATTTTAATTTATCGAAAGATACGATTCAAAAAGCACTAAAAAACAAATAACTCCCATATAAATTTTTGCCGGTACAAAATTTAACTGAAGAACACAAGAACGCGAAATCTTAAATAACATTAATCAATTAAAAATTATTATTAAATTAATAATAGTAATAATTTTTAATTACATATTTACCTTTGAACTTATTCGTTCATAACAAAACTTATAATAAACATTCAACAAGATCCGGGGTTTGTGTAAAAAAATTTATTTACGTATGAGTCAAGTTTTACAACAGCCGGTGTGTTTAATAGAAAAAATTAACAATACTATGCGACTGAAAATCGGAGAAAATACCAGGCAGTAAAAATCCAGGGTAGAAGCTCCCTGCATGTTTGGTGTGGAATGCTGAGGGGCAAGATTGTTGGACCTATTTTCTTTGACCAAAACTTCAACGGTCAACGATATTTAAATTTCCTTCAAAATGAAATCGAAAACTTATTAGAAGAGCTTCCTTTGCTTATTTATAATGAAATAATATGGAAACAAGATGGCGCTCCTCCACATAACGTAAAAGACGTAACAGATTTTTTGAACCAAAGATATTCAATTTGGATTGGTAGAAATGGAGTTATACGATGGCCACCTTACAGCCCTGACTTGAATCTATTAGATATCTTTTTATGGGGATGTTTAAAAAATAAGGTTTATTATGAGAGGACTGTAAGTTTAGTGGAATTACGTCGAAAATTATAAACCCAAATAAATGATTTAAATAACAACCATAGGAACTCTCTTAGGCAAACAATAGGCAGAAAATTTATAAGAAACGTTCAAAATTGTTTTATTGATAATGGAGGATATATTGAAAATTCAGACTAAGAATATTATATATTTTTTTAAATTTGCATTTTTATTTATTTGTTACTTCGCTACCTAATTATTTAAAAATTATTGTTATTGTTGAAAATGTTATTATTGATACGTCGTTAATTAATTAATTAAAAATAAATAAAATATTTAAATAAGGTATTCTTTTTGTTGCTCAAGGTGCAATTAATATTGACACTTGACAGAAGCCAACAAAAGAAACATTCCAAGCAGTTAATGACAACCTAGATTCTTATTGTTACCCCAACTGATGATCAATGAACACCGTTGTAAATTTCAAGACTGTGCTGATTTTCAAAATTTTTAATTAAATTGTTTAAAATTTCAAACTTTGCGCGTGAATTGAAGAATAATTAGTAAAGATAATATAGGCAAACCATGTATTTTTGTAATCAGGAGAAAAAAGTCTGATAATCTATTCCATTTAAAAAATCAACGTTGTCAATTTGACAAATTTAGAAAAACATTTTTTTTATTTTTATAAAAAGAAAAACGAAATGGAGGTTAAACGATAAAAACTTTGTATTTTTATATCTCTTATGGGTAAAGCTGTAGGTAGGGTGCAAAATATAATCGGACACCCTGTACAAATGTTTGTAAACACTTAATTTAAAAATAAAATGATTTAACTTTGATTAATATAAAGGATTTTAGTACATTTGACATCACATAATTAAACTGACATTTATGCAAAATGTACGTAAACAATTATGGTTCCTAAAAAAAATCTTATTTCTATACATGATTGACATAAAAATTTAGTCGAGTCCTAATCCTTTTTATTTATGCAATGCAACCATATATAAATAAACAAATTGAAATTTGAGTAATTACTTTAGTATTCGGATTTGATTAGTTAATTTCAACATTTTAAAAATTTATACTTAACAATTTCCTTACTCTACTATTTCCTTATATTTATAGCACCCTTTCAGTAGTCTATTTGATGCACACATTTTGTTCTTTGGTTGCTTGACAAACCACGTTTCTTCTTTGCATTCACTGTTGCTGTAACGGTTAACTGTATTTATACTCGTTAATTGTTAATTAACTAGTAAAAGTGTTTCGCAAACATTTATTTAGTTCACGATGTTAACTTTATAAATTTTGTAATGTTGACGTTTAATTTACTTCAGTTTAATTGATCAAACCTATTATAAATGGTTTTGGTAATTTTCTTTTAAATGTACCTATTATTATTTACAATCCAATTTATATTATTTCGACTTGTTTAGATCGTTATTTATTTGCACGCAATGGTTTTTTGACAATTTATTATTAATATGATTTTTTTAGTTTAACTAAATCATTTATTTAAGCACAATTACTAAGTCCGCCACAGATGTTCTACGAACGTGTCGCTTGATATTAGAATTCTTGGACTCAGAACCGCGTCGCTTTTCTTAAACTTTAAACTGCCTCATCCCTCTATTAATTTCTCTTTTACAGGCTATTTTCCTACTGCTTTCATTTTAACCTTATTAGCCAATAAAATTCGTAATACGATTTTAAAAGCCAGTCCTAATCTTTTTTTCTTTGACTATTTCCCAATATGGTGCAATGTTTTGTAATATTTCGCAATAATGACCATGAGCTTCCGGCCCAAGCAAACATATATAACCCTTTTCTAGCATGTGACTTTTACTATGTACAGTCTTGCGCACATTATGTAATTTAAAATGTTTCTTTCTGTAATGTTAAATTTATCCTTATTTTCGTTGGCAAGTGGTGCCAAAATCGGTACCTTTTGAAACTAATTCTGTTCAAGGTTCTACCAGTGGTAGTTTATATATTTATTCCTTTTATTTTTGAATTGTAAATTGAATTTATTTTCAACCCCGATCAGTGTCGTATCGTGAATTTGTTTTACAATTTGTTTCTAAAAAATGTATATCTGAAGTTCAAGTATTGACTTTATTTGGTATTCTATCAGCCATATTTGGGAACCTTCACTCTGCATATGTGTATACATAAACAAACACTCTCACAAGCACTCGCAGTACTTTCGTCTTCTCTTCATCATCAATATGCCTAAGCTATCTTAACTATCCTTAAACCACAAAATAACTATAAATGACTAAATGCAAGACTACCTAGTTGACCTCTGCTGCAGGGAAATTCTTATTTCGTCCCTACACAACACTAAAAGCAAAGAACACAAAATTGCCATGTTCCTATAAATCAATATTTTTATAAAAAATCAATCTTTCTGTCCAAAAATAAAACAACAAATCTGTAGCACTTCAATGTGTGGTGGGAATCTATCACTGTGGTTGAAAGAGCTAGGGAAACTCAAACAGCCCGCCTTCCCCTTGAGGAGGCAATGAAATACGTTGACTTTTCCTTTTCTTTTCCTTGATAATTTTGCCATTTAAAAAAAGTCATTTTTGGACGGTATTTTAAAGGTTTGATGTTGCGCTGTTCTTTTCTGTTAACATAGTAGCTCTTGGTAATTAAACGTTATACCAAGACCAATCAAGCCATATTCAATAAAATTAATTACATTTAGTGAGTTTCTCTTTAATTTATTAATTGTGCGTACTTTCAATACCTTGTAGTTTTGAGTAGGATCAAATCTTGCCAACTCTACTCTCAGTGCTATCTATGAAAGGCTATTACGACACGTAATAAAATCGTTTCTATACGGTCTTTTAAACAGAATAAAATGAGTAGGTATATTACATTGCAATCGATTTATAGAGAGTTTCAAATTCTAAAATCTCTGCAATAAATGCGCTGAAAGCTTTCTAGAATGCAAGTAGCAAATAATAAATTTTGAATTGTACTTTTCCAATTCACTTAAGTGATTGCGGTTATTAAAATACATTTTCTAATAAATTTCAGTGAAAAGCGTTTATTTTCCTGTTACAAGCCAAAGTCTTAAAATAATAGGTTACATCATTAAGTAGTGCATGAATTCACGGATATCCAATAAAAATAATCTTAATAGTGACAAACTACTCGTACACGGCGAACCGCTAATGGTATATGAAAGGCAAATGGAATAGTTTTCAAGATTAAGCTGGAGAGGACATAAAATACTTAGAACTTTCACAAATGTACAAAAAAATTCTACAGCAATAACTCACAAATCTAAAACGTTATATCTGGTTGAATTTTATTAACGATGCCACTAAGACAAGAAAATTTAATTGATACAAACTAAATTATTTTTAATAATTTTCGATTGATAATACGAAAATCCCTGAAAGTATTTCAAGCATGTGCCTATCGGATATTTTCGTAAATAATAAAGTATTGTTAACACGTTGAAGGACAACGATGTCATACAGTGTCGGTAAGAAAATTCAACAGACAGACAGAACGCCGTACGGCGTCTTTTCCTTTCCTGCCCGAAAAAGGCACAATGTTGATCGGCGTCCTACATTAAATATAATATTCATTCGTTTTGGTTGTTACTCTCGCAAACCTTTAGGGCCACATTTCTCCAGTGTCACTTTTCAAGGGATTGTGGGCCTTTCTTCCCACTCTTGTAAATTATTTAGCTTCTCCTGCCCATTTTTATCAGAACGCCGAGCAGCGTCGTATTTACCAGTATGTTGTGTGTTGATAATCTAGTGTAAGTATATAATGTATGCTGTATAATATAAATAATAATTGGCGACACAAACAAAGAACATATCTCACTGTACATTTGTGTTTTACTTATTTTGTAGATAGGGGACCATTATGAAAAATGGTAAAGTGGTTTGCCATAAAGTATGATGAGCTGTTGGCTGAAGAAGAACAGGATCCTTATCATGACAGTGATGGTGGATTCGATTCAGATGAAAATTATGAGCCCGATGAGTTAGAATCAGGAGGTGAAACTGATGAGGAATTATCGAACGAGTCCGAAGAAGAAAGTCAAGCTGATGATGAATCACGAATTGCAAATAATGATGCTAATTCTGAATGGGAGATACAACTAGCCCAATCCTTGACTTCAAATTCGATGATGGCGACTGTGTGCTTAAATTGGAGATCGATGCTGCGGCAACACCGATCAAAGTGTTTGAAAAACTCTTTACGCCTGAAATACTGCAGTATATTGTGGATTGTTCAAATGAATATGGAAAATCTTTGACAACAACAAATAGACAAAAAACAAGGCACACCAGATCTACAATTTTTCGTCTTATATCCACTGACGAAATGAAATCCTTTTTGGGACTTTGTCAACTTCATGGTCAACTTTCGACAACCAATATCCGACGATACTTTTCCTATTCCGACGTCCTTTATTTTCATCCGATATTTCCTTGTTATGTACTTTCCATCGATAAATCTCTTTTACATTTTCGCGGTAGACTTACATTTAGAGTGTATAATTATGTAGGGTGAGTCACCGAAAAGTTTCATACTCGATTACCTGTCACATAATTGATTTTACCGAAAAAATCCGGGAGGGGTCGATTTTTGTTTCATGGGGGATATTTTCATGTAAGCATCATTCTCATTTGTGATTAGTTAGGGGGGAGAGGTTCACTTAAAAATCTTAAATGGCAATACCCGACTTGTGACCCATCATTGGAAAGCGGTGGTCATGGGGAATAAGCCACACTTTTGTTTTTTAAAATGCGATGACATTTTCCCCATCCATGACCGTCGAAAGCTTTTAACTAATAAATTTTTAACGAAATCTTAATTGCTTATATTAAGCGGCTTCGGTATCAAATTTCTCGAGTTGACAACATCTGATGGGTGTCTACTAAATATGCAAATGTACAGTGATGCTGAAGATAAGATCAAGACCGATTGCCCCAAAACAGAAGCTCTTATACTTCGGTTAAAGAGACTTTTTTTAAAGAAAGGACACATACTGTATATGTATAATTATTATAACAGCGTGCAATTGTAGGAAAAACCTTTACAATATCAAACTCATACTATTGGCGGTCTCAGATCTAATGGAAAAGGTAATCCATAGCCATTAATTAAGAAAAAAATTAAAAAAGGCGAGCGCTACTGGCTCCGAAAAAATAGATTAGACAAGGAAAAAATGAAGCCAAAGGAGGTCTTAACTTACAGTGGTAATGACAGATGTTACCGAATGACTTCAACTTATTCCACTTTGCGTAAAACCATAAGATGGTATAAAAAAGTCATAACCACATGTAACGCGTTTTATCTTTACATGAAATATTAAAAATCGGATATTTTCGAATTAATTAATTTACGAATCTACCGCTTCGTTCAGTTTAGAGATAAACTTATAAAATCACGTATAAAGGCTTCGCCTGATTTAGAAGGGAAGGATTTATTAGTGAGACCACTTTGTCTGACGATGTTCCAGGCCATTGGACTGAAAAAATTTCTGGCACTCCTGGAACAAAATCCCAAAAAAACATTATTTTTGAAATACTCATTAAGTACCAAAAAAAGTGAGAGAAGAGAAATCAGTTTCTTCTGTAACGATTGTTTGGCTAACCACCCGATGTCCCTACTATTTTGAAGAGTCGCATCAACAGCAATTAGAATATTGTTTCAGTTGCTTTGTCCTGTAAGCCACTTTGATTACAATAATTAAAATTGTTTATTTTAATTTGCCTCAGTCGAGCTCACTCGGGTCCTGTACTAACAAGACAGGGTTCGGTTCGTTTAGTTAGATAGTTTTGGCTAAACACTGTTCACACTAAATGATTCTAATATAATGGTTTAAACGTATATTACCTATTTCTTACAGCGCTAGATATATGACTTAACACTACGATAAAGTGAAAAAGAAACTAAAATAGGTACACTAATGTAATATAGATAAATTTTCCTTGGGACGTCCGCTTTGGATGGACGACGTAGGACCTCAGTTGGACGGCTCACTGGATCCGGAGACGTTTCTGTGGAAATTTGGAATTAATATTACACTTATGTCTATTGGATACTCGCGTTATAACAAAAAATCCTAACAATGATGACTTTTTATAATTTATTACGAACTCTCAGGTCTGCCCTGTAAACGGGAGCCGTGACTGCTATCGGGTGCCGTTGTGTAATATTCTCGGTATTACATAAGTAGAGAACAGGGCAACGATCACGCTTGCGTTTGTGAGGTCAGTTTAAAAATAATCAATAATTTAAAGTAACATTGGTGCGCATGACTATTCTCATATACGGTTTTGCTTTCAGACTGAATAGGTGTATTCCTTTACATGGATTCTTATATTTGTAATATAAAATATACCTTACTACGGTTTGTGATATTTAAATGAACAAACTACAGGCGTACCGGATTCTGGTTGATTAATTGACGACTTATTTGGTTAATATCGTAAAAAGTAACAACTTAAAAGAATAATTATTTACATCTAGGAAGCGTTGACTTTCTGTATTAATTCGATTGACTGTTCAATACGTAAACTTTACTATTTCCACGAGATTTATGCTGATTGAACGAAAAACAACTAATATTATTATTTACACGCGATCTTATCACTAGGAAGTAAACAATTAATTCAATTGTTTGGTATAAAATAAACTAATGTTTGTTACTTACGCGGTTATCCTCCGTATTATAATGAAAGAACTAGACGTACAACGTTAGTAATTGATGATGATGCTGGTAAGGTCGCCAAATCTTCCGGAACGAATTAGTTGGGTGTTTTTCAGGTGCGTAAGGCTTACTCGTGATGCAGGTACGTTTATGTTACCGGATTTCTTTATTAAGAAATATTATTAAAAGGACTCTCACGTTTGATGCAATTTATTACGTAAACGCACGACGGTTTCGTCTTTACATAGCTGGAGGATCACTCGGGTGATCTCTAAAAATGCAGTGTCTGGTATT
This sequence comes from Vesta saturnalis, assembly GCA_036346205.1. Taxonomy (NCBI): domain Eukaryota; kingdom Metazoa; phylum Arthropoda; class Insecta; order Coleoptera; family Lampyridae; genus Vesta; species Vesta saturnalis. The sequence goes on along the minus strand of JARFJB010002439.1, from coordinate 1,135,309 downwards.
GATATGATCTCCAGGTTGCGGGCGTTGCTCGTTTTTATTGCTAATTTTTGCCTGGTGTTAGGCGTATTGGTGCTTGTAGGTGTAATATATGTTTAGTGAAGGGCCATTTATAAGAATCTGGGACTAACCCATTTAGTGCTGTATAAATGGATCTTCTGGGAAGTGATAGAATTAAGGCGATGACCTTTATCCCCACTGGAGTAATTGAAATATGACTATTGGGAGTCAGAACCCGCAGTTACACCGTCCGATTTGTGTATAATGCAATGTTTGTTTGTAATGACTTCGGGTCCAAGCCCGTCGTAACATCGGCTGGTTTTGTATATTATGCCATGTGGTGCAATAAAACTTACGTGCTGTTAACCTTAGAGTATATCAACCAGCAGCTTGATTGTATAGCGCTGATTTGCAGGTGACGGCGGCGAAGTAACGCGACAGAAGATACACGACGGTTCAGGATGAACAAACGCGGCAATCGACATATCGGAACTAGGTAACGCGATTAAGAGCAGCAGGCGAGCGATCAGGCTTCTGGTCCGGATTCACTTTATTCGGTAGCGTCGGCGGGGCGGATCTGCGACCAATCAGTCGGTGCAAAGACCCAACGTACAAGCAGGAAGTAGACTATGGACAGGATTGCGCACGAGTAGCAGGTGGTCGCGGCAAAGACCCGACACACAAGCATTCGATTGGCCCTTCTGGTCGCGGCAACGGCCCGACGCACAAGCACCTTTTTCTACGGTAGGAAGGAAAGGAAAGAGTCACGTATTTCATTTCCCAAGGGGGAGGGCGGGCTGCTCGACCTTTCCGAGCTCCTTCGGCCACAATCATGGATTCCCAGCATACATACATACATAACGTATATATGCATGGTGGGATTAAGGATGGGTGTGGTCAGGATAGAATAAGCGTTTGATCTGTATAGTTCAAGAGTACGTTTATTATGCTGAAAATTTAATACGTGTCTAGTTTCGTATTGATGATTATTATTATTTTGAAAAGTAAATCTTGATAGATTACTTTTGACAAATAGCTAAATTTATAATGTATACAGACATGGAAATTTTAGAATTTTTTTACTTTTAAATATACACCTATATGTTTACCGTAACTTCAAGTTAAACATTATCCGCATAGCTCTTTTTTATGCAACAAATACGCATCCAGTGGAAATGAAATTTCTCCAAGATTACACAAAATTTGCAAATAATAAAAAGTTTTTCTGTTTATACATTTGTTACAGTGTTCAAACGTCTCAAAGCATAACATATTTTAGTAAGATTATTGCAGACATGATTGGCATGGGGCTTCCGGTTTAGAGAAAAGTTTTTATGGATATTTAGTAACTTATATTTTTTTACTTGAGTTTCGAAGTTTGCTTTATTTTTTTTAAGGAACAGTATGTATAATTAATTTCAATAATAAACTTTCGTTTATAGAAAGACTGTTATTAATGCAATGTCATTGTATCGAGCTTACGTTGCTTTTAATTTCACTTGCCAACAGTGTTAAATTTGTATTATCTGATATATTAGTAATGTCATCTCCATGTTCAATATTAAACACTGAAAGAATTTCACTAATATCGTTGGGGTATATTAAAAATAACAAAGATCCCAAAGCAGTACTTTGAGGAACCCCACTTATAATGCTTTCTTTGCTTCAGTCTAGTTCATGGAATTCTACAAGCTACACCACGTAAATGGCAAACCTTTAGTTTAGGCAGTACACTTTTATGATTTACACAGTCAAATGCTTTTGTTGAGTGTATAATGCTATGACTTAGATTACCATCACCTACATTTTTGTATACGTAATTTATAAAACTAACCAAAGTTTTGATTAAATCCGTATTGATTTGTAGTTAATGCGGGACTTCTATTGACAAACCTTATTATACGTGAGGTTATTAGTTTTCCAATAATGTTTTGCAAAAACCAACAATACGGAATCTGGATGGTAGTTTCCAACTTGCTTTGGATCGTCTCTTTTATACAAGCAAATCATTTAGGTAGACTTTAATAGATCTGGAAAGTATGTTGTCTGAAAACCACATTTAGAATGTTACATAAGAACGTTAAACTGAACTTCGCACACCAGTTTATGGTATTAATGGAAATCCCATCAAAAACCGGAGCTATTTCCATTTTTACCTTCCAACCTACATGGACGTATGTAGGTATAGAAGGTTATGCAATCGACTTTTTTCTTCACTAACGCTAAATCGACTTATTACGCCACTTTACAACGTTTGACAAAGTTACGCCAAGATCGACCATAATATGTGTGGGCGTGCGTGTGCTTGTGCGTTGGTCGGGGTGGTGATGTGGGTGTGGGGGTGAGTGTGGGCGCGGGTGTGGGCGTAAATGCGGGTGACAGTGTGGGTTTTGGTGCGGATGTGGGGTGGGTGTGGGTGTGCGATGGGTGTGGATGTGTGGTGTGGATTTGAGTGTGGATGTAGGTGTGGAGGTGGGGTAGAGTGTAGTTACGGGCGTGGGTGTGGGAACGTGCGTGGGCGTGGTTATGGGTATGGGTGTTGGTGTGTGTGTTTGTGTGTGCGTGTGTGTGTATACGTGTGTTTGTACGTGTGTATGTGTATGTGTGTCCGCCTGTCCGCGCGTGTGCGTGAGTGCGTCCGTGAGTGGGTGCGTGTGTGTGTTTGGTTGTGTTTGTGGATGTGAGTTAGTATCCACGATAACGCAATACGACAATACGTACGTACTTAAAATTAAATTAGATTTTGGGAGAAATCCAGCGGCATTGAGAGGGTGTTTATTAGGGCGGTTTTTGGTTTTATCAAATATTTCTGAAACAGTTGTCTATTTGAAAGATATAAACATACCAAGATATATGTTCTACGCAATTTTTGTAGAAAATTTAATTTTCCATAACTTTTCTTGGCAAACAAAATAGACCCACGTACCACACACAATTAAAAAACACCGAACGCGTTTCAATAGCTACGCTATCATCATCAGTAGTTGACATATGTACCATCAGCGAGTAACCGCGTTGCTTATCTGGTGAAAGTGAAAGTGAAAGTTATGAAAGTTTCATGAGTTCTAAGTAGCCTAAAGGTCCTTGATCATGATTATTCATTAGAATTTGTTGGTTTTTAAAGATCTTTAAACTTTTATAACAATCAAGTTCGTGCTAATTACTAACATGTTTGTATAAGGGTACCTTATTTACTACATAATTTTTATCAAACATGTGTAGGGCTACGGCAGACTTGTACCGACGTTTGTATTTTATATGAGCTAAATGTTCTTTAAAGCGAATTTTGATATTTCGACCTATCCTACTTATCCACTTTATCTTTTGGATTGCTTAAGAGTTTATAAACTATTATCTGAAGTAGTGACTATTGCCAAATTAATTTTGGAAAATATTCTAGATAGACCTTTTTTATAAGCAGGATAGTTTTGTAACTTTACATACTTTGTTCTCTAGCGTTACCTAATGTAGTTACGTTCTTAACCCTCATCTTATGTGTTTGTTTCCTAACTTTATTCATAACCACTTCATCTGAAAACCTATTGTATGCAGCAATTCCTTTAATAGTGCGCAATTCTTTATTATAATTTTAAACTGAAAGAGGAAAATTAAGCAATCTATGAACCAAAAGGTTAGAAGTCGCGAGTTTATGTTGTCTACAGTGATTTGAGTCATTGATTATGAATCTTTTAGTGCTAGTTTCCTTACGATAAATATCTATATCTACCTTACTACCATTTCTTGTTACCAGAGTATCAAGGAACTCTATCTCATGGGTAAATTTGATTGTCGGAAATTTAGAATTTAAAGTTTCTACAAAGTTCTCAACACTGCAAATTGTATTATTAAGGATGGCGAACACATCATCCACGTATCTAATCCAAACTCTAGGAAAGTAAGGCAAATCGCGTTTAAGCATATCACAAATTTACTCATGAATAAATTGGCTATAGACGGAGATAGGCTATTGCCCATCGATGATTAATTTTGAAAAAGGTTTGTTTCGTACAAAAATCTGTTAATTTAAAAAAATCTTCCACTTCTCTATCGTCCAAATGGTTTTGTTTTAAAACATCTTCTAATTGGAACGCTCGGAAATAATAAACCAACGTCGAATGAGACTAAAATTACATTTGCTGTAAGTTCAATGTTTTTAATTTTATCGATAAATTCATACGAATTTGACACACTGAAGTTGGGCTGTTGGTAGGAGAGGTCATGAAATTTACTAGATAACCATTTGGACAGCAGATAAGTAGGTGAATTAATACCAGAAACAATGGGTCGCATAGCATTACCTGGTTTATGAATCTTAGGCAAGCAATACATTCTAGGTAGCACAGGATTGGATACCGTTAGCCGAAACCTACGAGAGTCATAACTTTTCTTTATAAAGTTTCTTAATATAAATTAAAATAAGCTAATTAGATAGGATTGAAAATGCTTAAATTGTTATTATCGGGATTTTATAGAAGCGTGCAGCTTTGGAATTCTTGTTAAGTTAGCATCTGAGATAGATTATTGTTTTGGTCTTTACAATGTTGCCTACTATCGTTATGAATGTGTTAATAAAGACGTTGCACTATAATCCTAAAAAAAATTATTAAAATTATTTCATTCGTTTAATTTCCACTTTGTGTCTCGATAGGTGGTGTGTAGTTCCAGATCAGATATTCATTCGCCTAATTGTACTTACTATTTCATGTTGTGTAATGTTACAAAGTGTTGAATTATTAGGTAAACACTTATTTTGAGAAATTGTGTATAACAATAACTTTAAAGGATCATTTTACATTTTACTTTTATCTAATGTATCGTTAATTTTCAGGTGAATACTACTGATTGGAATTTTACTTTTTACTGAATTGTTAATAATTTCCCAAACAGCATTTGACGTCTGTGTAGAATTTACAAGAATATTATTATAAAACAATTGTTTTGCTCTTTTCAACAACGTTCAGAAAAATGTCAGTAGAACACCGGCACCATCCCCTCCACTTTTTTTACGTCACAAGCCCCGCCCCCTTTCACTTTTTACACGGCCACGTGGCTGACCACTATTTGACCTTGAGAAAGTTGTTTACCTTGAGAAACAGGTTTGCCTTGAGAAAGTTGTTTACCTTGATAAAGTTGTTTACCTTGAGAAACAGGTTTGCCTTGAGAAACAGGTTTACCTTGAGAAACAGGTTTAGCTTGAGAAACAGGTTTACTTTGAGACCAGGGGCTACGCGGGAAATATGAAATTGTGGTTTCTTGTCAGACGAGAGCTACCTCTAGGACCTGGTGCTTCGCTGGGGATTGTTTTTATGGAAATTCTTGTAAGATAAATGTTACATCTAGGACCTGGTGCAGCGCTTGGGGTTGTTTTATGGAAATTCTTGTAAGATAAATGCTACATCTAGGACCTGGTGCAGCGCTTGGGGTTGTTTTTAATAATAAAGATGTTCTTGTAAGATAAATGTTACATCTAGGACCTGGTGCAGCGCTTGGGGTTGTTTTTAATAATAAAGATGTTCTTGTAAGATAAATGCTATCTCTAGGACCTGGTGTTTCGCTGGGGTTGAAAATAAATGCTACCTCTAGGACCTGGTGCAGCACTGGGGGTTGTTTATAGAAATTCTTGTAAGATAAATGGTATCTCTAGGACCTGGTGCAGCGTTGGGGTTGTTTTATGGAAATTCTTGTAAGATAAATGCTACATCTAGGACCTGGTGCAACGCTTGGGGTTGTTTTTAATAATAAAGATGTTCTTGTAAGATAAATGTTACATCTAGGACCTGGTGCAGCGCTTGGGGTTGTTTTTAATAATAAAGATGTTCTTGTAAGATAAATGCTATCTCTAGGATCTGGTGCAGCACTGGAAGTTGTTTATAGAAATTCTTGTAAGATAAATGGTATCTCTAGGATCTGGTGCAGCGTTACCGGCCTGATTCATGTAATATTGCTGGTAAGGGCAAACCATTATTGTACTTTCTTAAAGTGTAGCTTCAGGCACGACGTTCCAAACTCAAATGGCATTGCAGCACCTGTATCTGTTTTTATATTAATCTCGATGTTTTCAAATTCCCGCGTCATTACCGGTATGTAGTGTGCAGGCGAGAAAACCACATCTTTATGACCACCGTAAGCATAGTTTTCTGAAGTAATATTTATTATACGCATAAGCGGAGATAAAACATCACCCACAACTTGCGGTTCAACGATGTCGCAATAAACAAACATCTGAGTTGGTAAGCCTATCCATATACTAGCGGGGTGAGGGGGTATTGGTTCCATGGCTATGTTCTGATACGGTCGATACCCCAATTGTAAGGCTAGACGTTGTGAGAATCCGAATAGCGAGAGCCGAGTTTTTAATTTCGTAGTGACGCGTTTAGTTAGATTATGATACTCGATTGTTAGCAATTTACTTATTAGTACATGGTCATTTAGCTCGCTGATAATTTCTTCTATGCTGGCGTAATTTCCCGAAGCGAATCGTATCACGTACCAGCCATCTTCAATATAAATGATCTTCTCGTTGTCGAGTTGAAAATATTCTGCAGCCTTTTTTAATATCGCTTCTAACATGTTCTCGTCGTCAGGTGGCTCTATTCTATAATAAATTAAATTATCTGTTGCACTTACAGCGGCAAAAGAACATGGGTACTGAATTTCCGATATCCCTACAACCCACGAACCCGTTAATCTTATTCGTTTTGGCAGTTGCGTAATAAAACTTGACGTCATATTACCCGGAAAATACGTCATAGAGCTATTACTCAATAAGGTGAGATAAAATTCCATTTTATATATCTCTCAGCTGCGAAGCTAACACCCAGTTATTAAATTTGTCACTGTATCCACGCCACTTGACTAGGTATTGTTTATTTCGCCCACGGCCCTTCTCAGCTAGAATCTTATCGACTTTGAATAGAGTATCTTTATCAACCGTAACAACTTGCAATTCTTCTTCGTAAAAGGTGCCCTCAACAGGATCGTTATTAAGATCGATTATTCTATAAACTGGTGGTCTTCTTTTATCACCGCACTAATTGTAAAACTTCCTCGCTCCAATTCGTTTCATATCCCTTCTCAAAGGTGTACTTACTTCTGGCGATTCTGACGTGCTCACCGACTTTATATTTAGGATGGCGTACTGGACCTAAACCTCTCGCGTACAGGTTATTCCACACTTCCAAAATGTTTTTATCGTTTACTGCCGCGGGGGCCATCTTTATACTTGAATGAGGACTATTGTTGTAGGCAGTCACAAGTCTTTCGAGCACATCAATATATCTGTAGGAATTTTTGTAAGTGAAATAACGCCACATCTTTGTTTTCAATGTTTTATTAAATCTTTCAACTACAGATGCTTTTACATCAGGGTTATTTGTTACATAGAAATTGATATTTTGTTTCTTGAAAAAGTTTTGTACACTGCTCGCCACAAACTCTTTGCCTTTATCCGTCTGTAGATTTGCCGGAGTATTGTCGCAATCCTTAAGAATATCCGCGAATGCTTCAATTACAGATGAAGCTGTCTTCGTTTTAAGTGCTCTCGCCCATGCCCTCTTGCTAAATACATCAATTACCGTTAGTATGTAGTTGTATCCGCTATTGTGTTCACTTAAAGTCCGCATATCACAAAGATCCGCCTGCCACAATTCGTAAAGGTTACTCACTATATATTTATTTCGTGGAAACTTTTTTCTGACTGGTTTATGTACCGTATAAGCTTCCTGTGTCCGCAACCAGTTTTTTACTTCACCATATCTACCCTTTACAGCATTAGTTAAAGGTGTTATACCAGCGAACCCTGCTGGGTGGGAGGGATCATAGTATACAGCATCCATGTTATGAACGCCACGAATCCCAATCTAGTGAAAGTCCTCTTCTTCTTCTTTGAGAGATTCTTCTCGGTGTTTCCCGCGTTTCACTATCAGCATCGTAATTCTCACCTATAGTTGTGAGGGTCCGTTCAACGTTGGGTAATACAGAAACATCATACCTTTGCGTATCTCCGATAAACGCTCGAGGTATATTTATCTCTTTAATGTACGTCGCAAACTGACGCCAACCGCGCGGATTTGTGGTTTTTCGTTTTCTTAACGTCTCGTGAACCACATCGATAATGTTGGAGTGTGGTATGATCTCGCCTTTTATTGTGACAGTGCCCCTTTTATCCCAAAAAACCTCGCTGTTCGTATTCAGTATGTGTAACAAATTCGTGCCTTTACTTTTATATGAAGGCGGAAGCGTTGATACTATCTCGTCGTCTGTCAGACCTTTGCGTTGCGGTAAATCTCTAATATCATCAGCAGCAGCGTCACCGCTTATTGTTATACTGGTAGGCTGACGTAACTGATTGGAAAAGTGTAGATACCTTTGAAGAACTTGGTTGTACTGCTGCCATTTGTCATGATCGGTCATTTTAGTTTTAAAACTTTATCCATATCGTTACCCAGCTGCGTTAAAATGTTGTTTTGTGTAACATCTGGTGTCTGTAAGCGCTGTATAAAGTCCATCGGTAGAATAATCATCTTCTTCACAATGTGGTCCATGGTTATTGAAACAGATTACCCAGAATTCCGCCGAGTAATGGTCCTAACAGTAGTGGTAGAAATGCACCACCTTTCTGTACAAGAAACTGTTTCTTCTTTTTTATAGATTCGCCTCTGTGCCAGGCGTCTTAAAGTGTGCTTATGTTGAGAGAGTCGCTGCTTCTGATCAACTGACAGAGGTACACGACCTTTTAAAATGTTATGTGCACACTCGCAAATACACTCTACCTGCTTACTATCCAAACACTTCAATAAAGCGTCACGTTGACTTTTACTTAATCTGGCTAATGCATGTAGGATATCAGTGTTCTCGATTAAAACGTCAGCCATCATATATGATGTAATCTTTATGACTGTGAGACTTAAACCCTTTTTTCGCTATATATACCTGGCAGATACCCTGAGGCCCGAATATGTTTGTTCTATAACGTAGCACATCCGGTGTATTCTGTTTTAAATCGAACAATAAATACCCGTACGGACTTGAGGTAGCATCTTGGTATGCGGCTTCTAAAAATTTTGGGTTGTCTGGCGAAATCTGTCTTGCTAAATGCTGTATCTGTGCTCTGTCACGTGGGTTCTTGAACAAAATTATGTAATGTGCGTTGAGAGAAATATCCCGCTGTCCACGTCCTTGATGAAATATGTTCTGCGTTAAGAAAACACACTTAGATTTCGATGATGACAGCCTTTGTAAAAATATCAACCACGGAGCCGTTAGTTTCACGCATTAGATCGTCAATTATTATTAAGACAGGTTTTTCCCCGTCAAACTGTTCCATATCAGGTAAACCCTTTTGAAACTCTACGAGAGATCTTTAAATAAAGGCTGCCACTCACTGTAAAACCAGATAATTTTTTCAAAACCTGTATCGCAAGCGGTTTCGATATTTTTTAGAAAATCAACGATAAAATACGATTTCCCACACCCCGACGGACCTGCAACTATAGCTGAAAAGGGGTGCTTAAACTGACCTTCCATCTTGAATCGCTAAAACGATACTAACAGATACTCCACCAAGAGCTTCGTTTAAATAGACAAATACCTTGCGGGCAAATAGTTGTGTGAAGCGAGATAAGCGAGAGAATCGAGAGAGAGAGAGAGAGAGAGAGAGAGAGAGAGAGAGAGAGAGAGAGAGAGAGAGAGAGAGAGAGAGAGAGAGAGAGAGCGTGTCTTACAAGAATTTCCATAAAACAACCCCAACGCTGCACCAGATCGTAGAGATACCATTTATCTTACAAGAATTTCTATAAACAACTTCCAGTGCTGCACCAGATCCTAGAGATAGCATTTATCTTACAAGAACATCTTTATTATTAAAAACAACCCCAAGCGCTGCACCAGGTCCTAGATGTAACATTTATCTTACAAGAACATCTTTATTATTAAAAACAACCCCAAGCGCTGCACCAGGTCCTAGATGTAGCATTTATCTTACAAGAATTTCCATAAAACAACCCCAACGCTGCACCAGGTCCTAGAGATACCATTTATCTTACAAGAATTTCTATAAACAACCCCCAGTGCTGCACCAGGTCCTAGAGGTAGCATTTATTTTCAACCCCAGCGAAACACCAGGTCCTAGAGATAGCATTTATCTTACAAGAACATCTTTATTATTAAAAACAACCCCAAGCGCTGCACCAGGTCCTAGATGTAACATTTATCTTACAAGAACATCTTTATTATTAAAAACAACCCCAAGCGCTGCACCAGGTCCTAGATGTAGCATTTATCTTACAAGAATTTCCATAAAACAACCCCAAGCGCTGCACCAGGTCCTAGATGTAACATTTATCTTACAAGAATTTCCATAAAAACAATCCCCAGCGAAGCACCAGGTCCTAGAACGTTTTAAACTTAACATTCAGTGATATTTCAGACGACTGTAACATTAGGTATAGTTAGATAAATTTTGAGATGAAAATAATCTGATATCTTTTACATATTGGGATATTTTATCGCTTAACTATTTCATTTATTACAACTGCAACAGCGATTTCTTAACTATTATAAATACTCCACCTTATTTGCAAGTTTTTCTACAAAGATTACCAGTAAACCAGCTCCACGTCTACTTTAAAACGCAATAAAAACAACTCTAGTTCATCTATGTTATTAGTAATACTCTGAATATTGTGATAAACTACAACTACTTGAAGCCATAATGTAAATGTTAGATTTGATTGATCCTATAGGCGCACCTTTAACAGACATTTTAAATATAGAATTGTAATTTACATAAACTTTGCTGTCTTACCTTAATCATTTGTTACCATAACTATTTGTTATTATTTTACTTATACAGTCTGATTGATTTTACGTGTCCAAGTATATAGATATTTTATCATAAAAGATAGAACAAAAGTTTAAGAAGCAAAAATACTGTACATTCAATTATAAATAATGCTACATATTCAGAAAAACAAATTACACAAAAACAATAGAGCATCGCAAGACAAATGATTTTTTTTAAATGGAACGGGCACTTTTTTTTTAATATTCTGAAAGAGATTTAAATTCTTTTTATAATGGTACCAAATTAGTTCTTATTATTTTGGTAATTATAGTCACAATATTTTTTTAAAGTTTGTATTCTGTATTCCTATAAATACGAACAAAAACAACAAAACTGGAACAGTAGTCTTGGGAAACAAATAAAAAGCTGTAACAGATACAAGCTACATCACTACATTATAACTTAGAATCACGTGAAAAAAGACAAAAACATGAATTGGATGAGATTACTTTGAACACATAGTCGGGCTTTTCTTAGTAAATTTCTTCGTGCCTTTTGTAACATGTAAGGAGTTATTTGACGGCAGACTTCAGTAATTCGATTTCTGAGATTCTCAAGGTTTTCGGGAGCTGTGACATAAACTTTTTGTTTAACGTATCCCCAAACGAAAAAATCCAAAATCGGAAGATCGGGCGACCTGACCGGCCAAGGTACTGAACCACCCTAAACATTTGACGTAAAACATCTTTAACAATTCTTGAATTATGTGGAGGTGCCCCATCTTGCTGAAACCACATATAACGCCGAATAGCATTTATAAGAAAGTTCCTGTGCCTATCACCTGTAAGAGTTCCTTCATAAAAATAAGGACCCAGTATAAAATCATTCACAACGCCGAGCCATACGTTAACAGAAAATTTATTTTGATATCTGCATGGTCGTAATTGTCTAGGATTTATGTCATCCCAGTAGTGATCGTTTTTCCTATTGGATATACCATTTCTTGTAAAGCATGGCTCGTCGCTCTAAACTATGACATTAATTAAATAACTGTGATTAATCAGCCATTCACAAAATGTTATTCGCCGTTGCTGGTCTCTGTCATTTAGTCCTTGTACTAATTTAATTTTGTAAGGCTTCATTTTGTTCCTTTAAAGTATTGAAAATATCTTGTAGTAGGTAAAACCACGGCTTCGCATATGGAATTCCCAGGATGCGCTCTATAGTACGCCAAAACAACAATTTCATCATTTTCCATAACACCTCGCCGATGTCTTTGCTGCACTGAAACTGCCAGTTCTGCGTAAATTTACTTCCAGTCTAGTAAAAATTCGAGGATGTGGTTGTCGTCGCTCGGGATACAAATTTAAATACGTTGCACTTGCCTCCAGCGTATTATCATTGCACCGAATATAAACTCTTAACTTATCCATTTTTTCATCATTTGTGTAATTATTACTTGCTTGCATTGTGACAGGTAATATTACGAGCACTGAACAATAATTTAACTGTCACAAACAATGCTCTAATATTGACAATTGTTTTTCATTTGTTTCCCAAGACTACTGTTCCAATTTTGTTGTTTTTGTTCGTATTTATAGGAATTCAGAAAACAAACTTTAAAAAAATATTGTGATTATAATTGCCAAATAATAATAACTTATTTGGTACCATTGTAAAGAGAATTTAAAGCTCTTTCAGAATATTAAAGAAAAAGTGCCCGTTCCATTTAAAAAAAATCATTTGTCTTGCGATGCTCTTTTGTTTTTATGAATATGTAGCATTATTAATAATTGAATGCAGAGTATTTTTGCTTCTTAAACTTTTTTTCTTTTATGAGAGAATATCTATATGCTTGGACACATAAAAAAAATCAATCAGACTGTATAATACTTTCTCTTGACAATGATGTTTTATTGAAATGGATTGAGAAATAAATGTTTATATAAAACATTGTGCCTTCTAGGTTTAACATAATATCCGTTTATGTTGGCACGACCAATGTTATTCAGTTGTTTGTGTGAGAGCAGTGTCAACATACGTAAACAAACAAAACCGAACTACACGATTTTGATGTACAGGAAATTAGTAATTCTAATTAGACTTGCCAAACGTACCGTGTTACCAACATTATTTCAAGTAGTTTCCGTTTTAAAATATTGCTTTCAGTGAAGTAAATATTCTGAAATACATTGTAACAATTTGTTTATTTTCAGCAAATATAAGAAAGAGAGAGTATTAATTAATAGTAAGGTAAGAAAATTTTACTATTGGGAACTATATGACAAAATTTCCCTCTAATGGTGAATGTGTGTTTCCATAAGTTTTAACTGCGTCATTACGTTATATAACAAAATCATTTTCAAACTTACATTGTTCATTTGAGAAATGATGAAAAATAACTGCAAGATTTGATCGAAAGGATAGAAATCTTACTGACATCATCTTACAATACGTGACTTTAGTCTACTTCATAAACTTTGTATAATCCCGATTGTTTCCCTCTTATCTTTTCCAAACGGTGATTTTACAATATTTTGAAATATTATTAATATTATGTATCTTTGTTGACTGTCCGTTTCAATCCATACAGAGAAAACATTTATACTGTGCGCAGAACACTTTGTGATACCTACTGTACTTCTCATGACTGAGACTAAGCACTCACCAGATGGCAGCCAATAGGCGTGAGATCTAGGGACCCTCAAACAAGAGTCTGGCCAAAGCGTTGCCAATTTTTGATTGGTGCCGCCACTTTGTATCACAATCTAAATTTTTACCGCATCGACTAAGGCAAAAATATTTTTCCGTACAAGAAAAGAGGTTTTCAATTGTATTTTCAGTTGTATGTGTCATTACCTAACTGAAACGATACAAATACGTACCATTTTTAATTTTTTTCTGTTTATTTGAATAAAATAGCGACAGTTAAGAGTTTTACGGGAAGTGATAAAACTCTTTGAAAATTTTAAAGTGGGGAAAAAGGGTGTGTTCAAACCTATTCAAAGAGGTGTAATATTTGTCAACCACTTCTGCTCTTGACTTGACAGAGTATTTATTGAATAGAAAGAACTTTTCAATTGTTTTAACAGGTCGTTTTACCCAGGATTGTGTTGAAAATCTTTTTTCAGTAATTCGCTTGAAAAATGTTGTTCCTAATTGCCTGCAGTGTACAAATGATATTAAGTTAATAGCCGTATCACAATATATACGTGAAATATGCTCATCAAATTATGAAAACGACGATAGGGAATATTTGTCGGAATTTCTCTCTTTTTTAAAAGATAAAAGACTTTCCAGTGAATCAACAGTTCCTGATGAAGGTGTTTCTGATGAAGGTGTTCCTCCTGACGTAACAGAAGAAAGCGTTGAACTGTCACCAATTCCCACGACGTTATCGCGATTAGAACAGACTTCGCTACACAGTGCCGCTAGCTACCTTGTTGCAAGTATTGGAAAAAGCTACCCAACTACCGTGTGACAATATTGTATAGATTCATTAGGCTTTAAAACAGCACTTTTGAATTTATTTTATCAATGGAAGATGTTTTTCGGAAACATCAAAATATCATTAAACAAATTAAAGATCCCATTTCATTTTTGCAACTGAAATATTCTTCTTTATTAGGTTCCACTTAAAAAATTTTTGTAGGAAAAATAAAATGCGGAAAATGTCTCATGCTAGCAAAAGCACGGCAATACATTCCATAATAAAAGTCCTTAACCTTGTGAAAAAAATCAAGATATCAAAATAAAATGGTCACCACATAAACCAATATCCAAAATTTAATTTCCCGCGCTTGATTGTGATATAAAATGGCGTCTTTGGCCAGACTCTCATTGAAGGGTCTCTAGTGAGATCTGTCACAAATGTTCTAGAAGTATACTCTAGAACTAAGTTCTAAATAATGATCACTTTATGCCTTCTAACCTACATATACATATGTAGGTACACAGGCACTCTGTGGTATTTTGGAGAATTACGTTTCGGATTCACTCTAGGGAATTAGCAAGGAGTCCGAACCATAGGTGGCGTAAAAGGTAGATTCATGTATTTTTCTCTGTTTTATGGTAGTGCACTCCCTTTTGTTTGTGTACTTTTTACTAGGATAAAGACAGGGTGGCGTCTATACCATTACCTGGTTAGACATTCCGATTAACGTAACTACAATTGTTAAATCCACGACCGTAAGGACAAGCTAGTCGGTTATTTGCCAGTGTGGTGTTCTAATGACGTTAGAGCCCATTACTAGTCCAACGATGGTTTACCACAATTCACAGACCGTGTGGATTCTCGAGTAGTTTTATGAAATTTTAGAGTATATAAGTATGTAACTTGTATGTAAGATAAAGGTATACACAATTTTGTATCCCAACTATTAAATTTTCCATATTGAAACATGCAGTAGCGTTTAAAAGTTTTGTCTTCGAATGTCCACACTATCTCTACGCTGCAGTCGAGAAGAAAAACACCGTTGTTATATTTATAATATATGTACTACTTATTTGGTTATATTCATCGAGGAACATAAAACTGTATATGTGTAAATAAGTTATTTCTCTGTGAATCTTGATTCTAAATTTCTGATTAGATATTACTCAATATGGCCACCTCCTAACCATATCTCATATCACTATCAATTCAGTTTTTATTGATAACTGTGGAAAAAAAGTATATTATAGAGATACGCCGTGTAGACTTTGGACATACACAGTACCCCAGAAAAAAACACACTTTAAAAGAGATGTTTCTAAATGGTTCCCTACAAACTCATCACTTAGATGCTTATTGCTTCACGTGATTTTTAATATTTATTGTATTTAAAAGAAAATTTCAGTAATACCTCCATCCACTAAGGTCAAAAATTGCCCTCCAAATGTTGAACCTACTGAGTACACTAGATTTAACAAAAACTCTGCTATGCTCTGAAACACTTATATTAAGTCTCACGATTTCGTAGCGCCGGCTAATGTCACATCCAGTTTTGTTAATCCTATTGTAGAAACTAATAGTGTATTTTTTTTTTTTTTTTATGATAGTGGACCTGAACAGGCTAAATAAGGCCTATCGTGCTAAAGCACTCAGGAACACTTAGGAGGATGGATAGAGGGATAATGAATTGCCAATAGATGCCTATGAACAGCTACCTTAAATTTTCTCATATCATAAGTGAGAGGAAAACAGGAACTAGGGAGATCATTCCAGAGTTTAGAAGCCGTGTAGAAAAATGTAGATTGCACCCGTTTGGTACGACAAGTGGAGATTTGTATTGCATACTGATGATGTGAATGAGCGAACCGAGTGTTTCTCGCAAAGATAGCCGGAGATGGTATCAAAGAATGTAATTCACCAGCACAATAGCCGTTGTAATAACGATAATACAAAGAAAGAACTGAAACCATCCTTCTATGCTCAAGGGACTGTATGTGAGAAGTTAAGGACGGGTCATTTATAAGCCTAATCGCTCTCTTTTGAATATGATCAACGATATCGAGAGCGTATTGGGGAGCACTAACCCAGAGGTGAGAATTATATTCCATATGAGGCCGAATTTGGGACTTATACAGCAGAAGGAGTTGTCGAGAGGTAAAGTACTGCTTAGATCTGTACAAAAAGCCTATTTTATAAGCAGCTGTTTTGGTAGCTGACAAGATGGTCAACCCATGAAAGATTTGAAGATACAGTCATACCCAACAGAGTAATAGAGTCTGAAAACTTAAGAACTGAGCCATTCATACTTACAACAGGAAATGATCGATCATTTTTGGCGGACATAAGGCAACACTGAGTTTTGTTAGCATTAAATTTAACTAGATTATTGCTTCCCCATTCGAGAATACGTTGAATGTCTTTGTTGATTGAATTTGCCATTTCAGCTTTAATTTCTTGATTTGACATAGAAGGTGGATTATCACTATGAGTAGACTGAGATGAACTACAGTGAAGAGTGCTATCGTCAGCAAAGCAATGGATGGGGTTAGTTGTTGAAGAAATAAGGTCGTTTATGTACAGCAGAAAAAGTGTAGGCGCTATAACGGATCCCTGTGGTACGCCCGCGTTAATGCTAGCTTCTTTTGAAAAAAACCCATCAACTACGACACGTATTCGTCTTTTATCAAGGAAACTAGAAACCCAGTTGATGAGCGTATCATTTAACCCAAACGAAGTGAGTTTGGCAAGTAAACACTTATGCCAAACTTGGTCAAATGCCTTTGAGATATCTAAAGCGACTACAACTGTTTCACCGGACTGCTCTACTGTATTGTTCCAAACTTGGGTCACATATGAAAGAAGATCGCCTGTTGAACGACTTTGCCTAAACCCATATTGGTGGTCACTAAGGAGTTTGTTAGTTTCAAGGAACGTGAGCAGTTGCTGATTGATGGCTTTTTCCATGATTTTAGACAAAATGGAAGTGATGGCAATTGGTCCGTAATTTGAGGGATCGGTCTTATCACCTTTTTTGGGAATAGGTTGAACATTTGCTAACTTCCATGATGAAGGAATTCCCAGAAGATATTGAGATCGTATAGAGTTTAGATAGGACTGGCACTAGTTCGGGGGAACATTTCTTTAAGACAATAGCTGGGATACCGTCTGGGCCAGTCGCCTTATTGAGATCAAGCCTACTGATGATCGATTCCAAGAGCTTGTACCGAAAATGAATTGGTTTCATAACGTATGAAGAAGAGTTGACTAGGGGCACATCTTTTCCAGAATCATTGAGACACGAGTTTGATGCAAACAAATCCACAAAAACGTTGGCTTTGTCTACAGAATCAGCAACTACCGATCCGTCAATAGATGTCAGGGGGGGAGATGAAGATGTTCGAAAGTTTTTACTAATGGCTTTTGCTAAAGACCAAAATTTACGACTGCCTAAAGGAGATGTAGCTAGTTCATTGTATTTTCGTTGTTCGAACAACTTTTTAATATAAGCAAAGCTGTGGTTTGTCTTAGCCATTTCACTTTCTATTGTAATCTCTGTTGCGACACACGTAGAATCACGTGTATTAACAGTTAAATTATAAGTACAATTCAACGTTTCGAGGATGTACTATATCCCCTAAGTCAAGAATGATATAAATACATATACATGGTGTAAAATTAGTGCGTAATTCTTATGTTGGTCCGTAACTAGTTTAGATAGAGAAACTCTTTAAATATAAAAGTTGTGTATTCGTTTCTTCTCCGTAGCCTAAAAATATCTACAGTTCTACGGGGTGTTGCATTTTCGGATACCAGTATCCAACTTAAATATTTTAAATTGAACACCTTGTATATATTTTTTTATTTTTAAATAGTGTCATCAATCGGCTATCTGGTAATGTTTTGTTTTTTTAAATTAGGATCAGCCGTTACAGAGGTATTCAACTTTTTAGGAAAAATATGACATGCATACACAACCAATAAAATCAGTACGGTAGCAGATTAATCAAAAATACATTTTCAAACGTTTGTCAAGATCATCTACTGCCATCCGAAAAATTAAAAGTTAAGTTCCGTTGTACAGGGTGTTCGCTACGGTGGTACAATAATTAATATTTCGATCTGGCCGTAACTCAATTTTTTTAAATGTATTTTGTAAGTGATTCAGATAGAAAAATAAATTCACTTTCGATTTTATGTTAGGTTTCCTATACCTAAAGTTGGCATTGCAGTTTTAAGAATAACAGGACCGTGTTATGCAAATTGTAATTTTAGAAAGCTATGTTAAATATTCCGAGAGCGTCATTTCTGATTATTGTAAGATTATCATAAAAAAAACAAGTTGATCAACTCATCAACACAAATATTTATTACAAAATTTAACACCTACATAATGAAATTAACAGAATACCATAGCAATTTAGAATAAGTGTTCAAAAAGACCGCCATTTTGTTGCAGGCAAAGTTTAATTCGTTTCGTAAATGTACGTTGAATATGTCATGGGTCACTTGGCAAAAAACATCACGAATTCTCTCTTTCATATCTTCGCTCGTGGTTGGAGGAATTTGGTACATTAAGTCCTTTATACAGCCCCAAACGAAAAAATATAGTACAAATAGGTCTCTAGACCTGGTAGACCAGTTCTGTGTACCACCTCATCCAATCCAGCGTCCAAGCAATCTAATATTCAGTGTCGAATGTGAAGGTGCACCATCATGTTGGTGCCACAATCTAGGGACAACATTTTCGTGCAGTAAATCGTTCAATTCATGTTCAAGAAAGTGGAGATACATTTGACCGTTAAGATGGTTCTCAAAGAAATGCGGACCAGCAACTTGTGTCTCGACAATTCCACCTCACGCGTTGATTGACCACTAATGTTGATGATCAACTGCTTCGGGCTTATCGGTAGCGTAACGATGGAAATTTCGTTGATTAGGTAGGCCTCTATTACTAAAAGACCTCATCGGTAAAAAGAGCACAGTTCAGAAAATCTGGTTCGGCATTTAATGTATTATTAATCCAATCACAAAATTGCCTGCAGCTTTCTAGTTTCTGGCGTTTTTGGATATAGTAGAGATGGAATTTATTACTTTTCAAAATACGGTGTACAGATGTATGACTTACATCATTTTCAGGATTTTCAGCCACTGCGTTTTCCTCATTGGTTGGTTACATGTCTTGCACGGATACGTTTTGTGTAATTAACGCTGCCTGTTGTTTCAAACCTCCATTTGAGTCTTTCGATGCTAACTTCAGGTGGGCGTCTTCTGTCAAGATACTTCTGAGCATAGCTTCGGGATACAAGAAATCAGTTTCTATCGCATTCTCTTAATACATAGATTCTGGTGGACAAAACATTCAAGTTATGCAGCACAGCACACAAATCCTAATTTACAATGAATTAATATGAGAAACCCAATATGAAATCGAAAGAGAATTTATTTCTCTATGTGAATGACTTACAAAATACAGAGTGTTCCATATAAAAATATTGAGTTATGGCCGAGTTAAACTTGCTTTGAGCACGTCCAAATGTTTTCTAATTTTGTTCATTTGCTTGTATTTATAATTTTGTGCAAAGTATATAATACTTTGGACAAATATTACCTGCATTCATGTAAATGTTAAAACCTTAAACTCACGACCTTTGGAATGTGAAAATGTAGTTAATTTACGTGGATAAAAATACACTTTCAGTGTTTTGCATTGTGTGAAACTATATTAAAGAACTTGATTACATTTCTAAACAGAACCTACTATCATTTTTATGATTTTTCAAATATTTACTAAGATGGATATAAGAAATAAATAAGACTACACTTTGTATATTTAATATAAGTGAGAATGTAAATAATTAAGAACACTCTTCCCTCTTTATCATATACACTCCTTGCTAACTTAACATGGACACAAGTATAAGAAAGTCATCTTTAATTATAAAAATATATCATTATTCTGTGTGGTGTTTGTTGGAAACTCGTAACCAGTACCCGTAGTAGTATTTTGTATATCAAGGAAATTTTTACATAAAGTTTGGTATAAAATTGATTATGCCGTACGTGGGGATGATGATGTTTAGTTCTTTAATTTTGATCCAAAATTTTATAGTATACCTTCTTGCTTTGTGTACAGGGTGGTTCATTTTCGATGTTTTCTTATGGGAAGTACCCTTTCTATTACAGATAGACAAAAAGTAATATAGGATCCCTGTGCTCGATTTTGGTGTTAATTAAGATCCAATAGTCATAATCAAAATATCTCTGACCGTTATTGCGCAATTAGCCAAAATTTAAAAAATGGCGATTTTGAAAAACGAATAACTTTTTTATTTCTAAATGTATCGACAATCTGTAAAAAGATTACTAATGCATTTTTTTAAATAGAATCCGTTAGTCCTTCTCAGGACAAAGTCTGATGACGGAAGTCCGCTTCTGAAACGTCGCGTTAAAAAGCAAAAAACAAAAACGTGTAAATAGGTCGATTAACTCAACTTCCACTTTACTTCGTGTCTTAGAGTGAAGCAACAAACCTGCAATAATTAAAAAACAACGAGTAAGGAATGGGGTAGTTACAAAAAATGTATAAAAAATAGGTTTCGTGAAAAATAATGTCATATGAAAATTAGAAATATTGTCGCTGTTTCTAAAGGAATTTCTGGCGGGCTTCCGTAATGTGTTGGCTATCCGATACTGTTTCATACATCAGCATCTGGGCTAAACGTAGGGGTCGCTCATACAGTATCTTCTCGTCACTAATATTCCGGGTCTCATTAATTGGAAAATTATCGTATCCGTATATCGAAAAACGTCGATACCTGAACTGGCACTATATCTTTGAAGTTTAAATCTGCAACGGCGCCTTCGAATTTCCACTTCTTAGCTGCATTTGCTGCTTTTCGAATTATCTTTGCACTTTGAGAGAGGCATTTCATCTCACTACCTTCACTTACCTGGATACTACCAGTATAACGTAAAGCTGCATCTTGTGAAATTTCCAACGAAACTCTTTATGATTCATTCTTTTCTTTCGAATTAGTAAGTCGAAGAGTTCATCTTTTATTATCTTGTTTAACGATTTACGAGATAAACTAGAGTCATTTATTAAACCACTTTTCACTCCAAATGATTTATGTACACGTTCAAGTTTAGCCGTAAAATTAGAAACTCTCTCAAACTCCCCAAAAACTCAATATCTGTCAAGGTTTCTTCTTTTAATTTTTGAGATTTCTGTTTTATTAAGACATTAAGAACGTTTGTTTCCCAGTAAGCAGTGTGATAATTTAGGTCGCGACCATGTACATCTAACGGTTACTGACATTAATTTAGATTTATCTTTAATACATTATTATTACAGCCAACAGTTCCAGCTCGACTTGTCCTTACTGCTCGTTTACGGCAGGCTTCACAGTCGCAAAATATACAACTCGTTTTAAAACATTTTGTTGAACACTGTTATCTTGTTACTTCTTTAAAACAATTATTAGGAAGGGGAGAACGAAAAACCGCTCGCGAATTATAATACATAAGGCTTTATATATCTGGGTATTCAAGTCCGCCATTTTGGTGCTTGAAAAATAGAAGAAACATAGTAAACTCTCGCGCTTTCAACCTATTATTTATTAGTACAATTAACTGGTTACGCATGCAGATATCAACACAGAATTAAACATGACAACTGTTGAGACTAAAATTTCCCTAGAAAAAGAATTAAATTGTTCACGTGGTGTGTTTTCATTAATGATGACTGTATAATGCAGAAGTAGGTTTAATTTTCTCAAAATAACCGTGCCGAGTGTCCTATTTTCTAAGGACCAAAATGCCGGATGAGAATACCTGTTTACTTAGAAACGTCTAAGCCGTCCGTTTCAAGCCTAACAGGTTTACACTTTTTGTTACTTTGACGATATCGGGCTTTATTTTAAATGTGTCCGGCTTTTTGGGAAAAAAATAATCTTTTAACATTTCTCGCGATTAGAAATAATCGGTGTTGCATTATTTGCCCTACAAGTTTTTTTTACAATTTCTATCAACCTGCTACGGGCAGAAAATCATAAACGAAGTTTTATTACTTACCTTAAAATATCCTCTCTAATATCCAAATAATACAAACGAATAGTTTTGGGTCGAAAAAAATACTTGTCCAAAGCCACTGTGTATACTGCTTGTTCACTTGTCGTTCGCATATTAAAGGAGCGCTATAACGACAAACGGAAAAAACTAAGCAGTGCAGTGCCGGTGTGCGCCTGTGCGAATTTTAGACGGCATAATAATTAGGGATGGGCACTAAAACTAACTAAGGCTTTTCTTAAACTCAAATAGATTGGCCGTTATTTGTTGTTCTTAAACGAAATAACGCTAAATTAAGTAATGGCTTGTTTTCATGAGATTTTTGTTAGCAAGTGGGCTTAAAATAAATGTAGAAGGATCCAAATATTAAAAAATAATTGTGACTGGCTGATTTTAATTCATCTTACTGAAGAAGGCAAATTTATGCATATAGGGCGTCGTGAAGCTTTATATACGAGTATATATATATATATATATATATATATATATATATATATATACTTAGACCACGTATTCTGGGGACCAAAATAAGAATTTTGTTTCCTATAAACTTATATAGTAATAATTTAAAAACAGACATTAAAAGTGCCACGGGGTACCATAGGCCCCCTAACTATGTTTTGAATTTACTACCAAAGTAAAAAGTTTAGTGATTTCACTTTGCAGGCTTATTTTACAAAATTGGTGGCGCCGGTTTGCCTAAAATTTCTGCTATTTATCAAGTGATATATTGTTGTTAAAATATGTAAATTCTAAGTGTTGAATTTTATTTACAAAAAGGTACCACAAATCGTATCATTTATTAACACGCCCTCATAAATATTTTATTTTCCAATGCAAATCAATAAAATTCGACAATTAGGTTTTAAAGTACAATACAATTAATGATTATTCAATTGAACTTCTGTTCGTTCACTAAACCAATTTCTATATATATATATATATATATATATATATATATATATATATACTTTCACAAAAGAAAACTGCAGGTTCTAGAGCTGATTTTATGTAGATTTAACGTAAATTACCTTAATGCAAAAATACTTCCTAAGAGAGCTGGAGCTCTTGGAAGATGGCGCCCTAACATCGGTTTAATTCAAATATCTTCAAAATGATTTCCCTTTAAATGATAGCGTTCTGTACATTTATGTAGTGGAATATTCCCAATCATATGGCGTGAATATGATTTTCTAGTTGTACTCATAAGCGGCTCGTTTGGGCGGGGCATTGGACATTGTTATTCATAAGTTTTTTGTTTTCGCAATTTAAAAAAATTCGATTTCTTCATAAAAGAATGATACTCTTGTCTGAAGTCGCTACGACACACCGTTTTCGAAACAAATCGATTTGAACTTTTCATGTGTTAATCATACTTTTGTAAAATTAACTAACGAATTAATTTACAATTATGAAAGATGGCTTTGGAAAATAAACAAAATAACAATTGCGTGAACGTCAAACTGCTCTCATGTCATAAATTAATTGTGCTTTAGGAAGTAAGAAATAAACTGGGATAAAAAATAATCGTTTTAATACAAAAAAATGTTGCCGACACAATTAATAATAAAAAAATTCAAAATGACAACTAAAAGCATGAAACACAAAACTGAATCTACAAAAAATGCTCCACAAGACGACCATCCGTTTCTATGCACAAATTTATTCCTTTATGTAAAGATTACCGAAGTTTTGCAAAAATTCCCCTATTGTTCCTAAACTCGTCGCAGGCATGCTGAATTCTTCTCCAAAGCTGATCGCGTGTTTCTATTGGTTGAGAATAAGCCACTAATTTTAGATATCCCCAAGCACAAAAATCGCAAGGATGTAAATCTGGAGACCTCGCTGGCTAAGCAACCGGACCGCTTCTTCCGATCTATGCCTCGCGGTAATTGTTATCTAAAAAAGTACGAACAGTTCTGCTATAGTGAGCCGGACAACCATCATGTAAAAACCACAAGTTCTGCCGAATATTCAGATTAATATCATCTAATAAATCTGGTCAAGTATTTTGTAGAAAGTTCAGATATTCTTCGCCGTTTAAACGATTAGGCAATTCTACAGGTCCAAGCCAATTATCATCAAGAACACCTATTCATACATTAATGCTAAACCTTTCCTGATGTTTACTTTCCCTTATCGTAATAGGGTTTTCATCAACATAGGAATAATAGTGCTCGTTGTGCATATTAAAAATTCCATCTTATGTATAAGCGGCTTCATCACAAAACAAAATATTAGAAAAAAAATCTTGGCCTTGATTCTCTTTATTTTGCATCCAATTGGAAAAATCAACACGAGAAGGAAAATCACCTGCTTGCAAGGCCTGGACTTTTTCAAATCCAAGGATACAAGCCTTATGTAGAATGTTCCACACAGAAGATTTGGCACATTGGGATACATTGCAGCCAACCTTCTTACGCTTATTTCGGGATTGTACTCAATTTCCATTAAAATATAATCCGTTATTAACAAAGAGAATGAACAAGAGTGGACCAAGAATTCTGTCCTGGGGGACACCAACTGATACGTTTGTTTTGTTGGAATAGACGTTTCCGCCACGAATTGCCATTTTTACCACTTGAGTTCTACCTCTCAGATATGAGTCAAGCCAGCCGTATGAATTACCCCTGAGACCATATCTTTCTAAGTTATATAATAGAGCTTACTCTCAGACTTCAAAAAATATATATTGTGTGGCACTTCTTTTCCATTATTAACCTCAAAAATGAATCTTAAGATGTGCTTAAGTATTAAAAAAGAGCTACTAGCTTATTTCAGCTTTATTATAGTTATAAATATGTAAATACGCGATTATAATAAATTTTAATAAATCCAAGATATATTTGAGTATTCAAAAAGCGCTACTGGATTCTTATTGTTTTATTATAATTATAAATTTGTAAATGCGCGATTATAATAAATCTAAGGTCTTTTATGCAGAAATGCAAAAATAATAACAAAAAATTATGCAAATTGGGTACAATAGTTTTTGAAACGTGTTCAAACCGGCAAAATTTTTTTTAATTGGGTAAAATGTATCTTACAGCTTCAGAAAAAAATATTAATGGCAATAAAACTGATAAAGAATACTTGATATCTAAATTTGTAAGTAGTTGTTTGTTTATTGCGAAAAATATGGCAGAAAATCAAAATTTTGAAAACTGAAAAATATGATATGCTGATTTGATTTGTTCAGAGTAATCAAAACGCCGACGCAGCAATAAATTTGTATTATAACAGGTAAATGTAGTTTCCTAGGTATTAATTTTGATAATTAAGTAACTTTACATATATGTAGGTTTGCAAAACGGAGACAACTTAGTAAAATCACGTTTTATAGATTAAAAAGAAATTTAATTAATTATGGATCATTTTCTAAACCCAGGTCAAAAAAATATAATAAAGAAAATCTAGAGAATGGCGAGATTACCGTTTTAGTAAGTGTGGAGGGTAATCCTGTAAGTTCTTGCAGAACTATAGAAAGTATTATTGGAGTTTTGAAAACAAGAATCCAAAGAATACTTCGCCACCATAAACATAAACCATATAAATTTAAGTATGTTCAAAATCTACATCTCTTAACATAGATTAATATTTTGCTGTTGGTACTTAAACATGTTACATATAGTAGCCAACTTGGGAAGCAATGTCATATGGTCAGACTAGGCTCATTTTAGCAATTCAGGTGTTTTAAACAGGGACACAGATTCTGGTCTTAAGAAAAGCAACACCAAATATTCCCCCAAAGACAACAAGGACGATTTGGACTAAACGTTTCCGCTCCTAGATATTTAGACATATTAGAAGTGGTTGTTACTGAATTATTAGATGGCATTCCTTTAGCTCGCTTGAACTAAATTCATTTCCAACAGGATGTAGCCCTTCTCACAATGCGCAAATTATACGCCCGTCTTTGGAAAACAATTTTGATAATAGACTTGTCAGTCTTAGATTTCTTTTTATGGGGTTATTTGCAAAATAAAATATACCAAACATTTATAAGATCGCCCTATTATTGTTCTTAATGGTATAGAACGAATTGGTAGAGTGTGCGAAGCATGGTCATCAGTTCGAACATCTCTTTTAGTAATTTATATTAGGCTTGTAAAGTTGTAGGTATTATCAAAGAGTATCTAAATAAGAGAAAGAGTGGTATAGGATTTATGCGTTTAGGCTATAAGAACTCGCCCGCTGGGACTCCACGGTCGGGCCCTGGCGTAGACGTAGCCAGAACTAGGCGTCCCTTTAAATGTGCTTTAAATATTCGCATCCACTGAAAATTTACAAATATCTTTACGGTAACTCTGTTAAAAGTATTTGCAAGGTTGTCACGTTTAGTTTTCTTAATAACAATAATATGACTAACGGTTGGATTGCCCTAATCAGTTACATTGTATTGAATAAATGGTAATTAGCGTTTTAAGGAATATCCGCATAATAGGTTAAAGTATTACATTTATTACATTCTTATATTACCTAGTAAGTGGTTCCGCTACATGCATTTCTGTCACGGTCTTTTTCTAAATATAACTTATTTTGTATATCTTTTGAATTAAGATGTGGACTTTTTCTACAGAGTTTTTGACATTTAAGTACATACTGTATTTTTTTAAGTAGGTATGTATTGTAGATACTCTTTGGTATTATGTTAAGTTTTCAATTTTGTGTTTTTGCATAAAACTTCCTAACCTTTAACCTTGTTCTTTCATAGCCAACTATATCATCAAAACGTTAAATTAACGTAACATTGATTTTTGAGGTTAATAATGCAAAAGAAGTTCAATACAATATATATTTTTTGATAGCTGTGAGTAAGGTCTATCTTATAATAAAAAATACAGTGTGTTCTACTTAAAAAAACTAAACTTTGGTTTATTGCGAAGAAACAGACTTTTTGTGGGGAAAGCTATGCACGCCACTAAATTCTATGGAAAATTCTGTATATAACCCACTTTTCACCATTTCGATAAATAACAAGGCAAAGCAGTTACGAGGGGTGCTTAAAATGTGCAAATTTTGCATTTCCCCTTGTATCTCAAATACTAATAGGACTAAGTCAATCATGTTTGTGGCATCTTTTGTATCACAAAAAAGTAGAACAGAAAAACCGCATCTTTCTATCTTTGCTCGCAAGCGAGATACCCTGCAATTTCAATCAAAATGGGACACAGTGTACAGCATCCTTTAAAATTATTGCGTATAACGTTTAGAATAAGGGAATTAAGAAGCGTGGCATTTTTCCTCTATTACACGGTTTTTAAATAATAGAAAGTGATGGGAATCAACCTTTAAGCAAAGGTGTACTTTGGCACGTACCTAAAAATGAAGGCATCCATTAATTAGTGTTTTAATTATTAATTCATAAAGATTGGTCTTGCGCAAAAAGTGGTGTTTTCTGAATATATTTCGCTCTAGTACCAGGATGTCAATAATGATTGACCGAAAAAAACTGCTTTTTACAGAATTTTTATCAAAAATTTATTACAAGTTTCTGGTGAAGCTAGGCACAAATATTTATTTCAACTTCGATTGACATTTCATAAACGTACATAAATTTTTGCATTTTCAATTATTCCTTTATCTACATTTGTATTACAATAAAAAAGTTTTTTTCAAAACTCATTAATAAATTAACCAAGACATTCAAGGTAAGTTAATTCGTGTATTTTATGCCTTTTTCGTAAATAATTTTTTTTATGTTATAATGCTGTCATACATGGCAAGTTTATTTTGGAAGCTTATTTCTGAAATGGCCCAAAAAAATGTAGTGATGGAAACTGGAAGTATTCAGTACGATTATGTGTTGAAAAATATCGAAATCAATTTCAGAACATCGAAGTTGATGAATTAAAAAATACAATAACTGACGCAATTCAAAATATTACAGAAGCTCAATTAATAAATGTATTTGAAAGTATGAAACGAAGAGTAGATGTCTGTAACGCAAACAATGGTGGTCAATTTGAAATTGTTTTACAGATAATTGCCAAGTTTGATTTTATTTTTCTATTTTTAACTGTAATAATAAACATATACTGTATTATGTACGTAAATATAATGAAAGTTGTCATTTATGGTAGTATTTATTTTAATATCTGCATTTACGCCACTGGACATAACACAATTTTCATTTTAAGGATGCGGAACAGTAGTACTGTTCTAGGAGCGGCACGGTCAAACAATAATGATCGCACTGTAGTTAGCTACATGTAACGTTCATATACACAGAAATAAATACCGATTATGATGCAAGTTGTTTGATTAAAATCGGCCTAATAGTTTGCGAAATATAAATGTTTAAAGTCAGGTGACTAAAACTTTTTACTTTGATAGTAATATTGTAATGTATCTTATGAAGCATAACAAATTTACTGTTAAGGATACTTCCTCAACTGTAATTACAGCATCAAATCAATTATAAAGTAATTGTCTTTTAAACCAAAATATGCCGCAGGAATTTTATTTCATCCATTCTACTAGTTAACTAGAAACTTTTGACAAAAGATGAATAGAGAAAGAGAAGAGAACGAACGTTGAAGAAATGAGAGCTAATTTTAAAAAGCGTTTATTTAAATATTTAAACGACGAATTTGTAAATGATTTCGAACTGGCTCTAGATCTCTACATCAACAGTAGTTGATCAAAAGAGACTGTTCTGTACGAGTAAATTAAGTGGCAGAAAACAATTATTTCTTACCGATAATTTCGAAAAACACCCCGTGTTGCTACAAGCAACAAAATTGCTAATAGTACTAATAGTATTATTATTAAATTGAATTTGTAATTTTACAAAATGTATTCCTCTCAAAATTCGTTGTTTTAATACATTTGTTTACATAATTTACAGCTCAAGTCATAATTAAGATAATATTGCAGCTGTGTCAGTGTTTTAATGGTGTTCAAAAAGGTAAAATACATATACATATTTATAGGAATAAATTCAATACTACCAATGTTAAATTCCCATAATAGTTTAAATAAGCACCCAATAAACATTTTGGTGGCGGTTTCGATAATCCTATTAGAACCACCCAAATTAATCGATATTTAAATTTTAGAACTTCCTATAAACTTGGTTAACGGCAATTAACAAATTTTCACTTCAATACCTTTACATAAATGATTAGGTGACAAATACAAAACATTAATTTTATTTTTTTTATTTCTTGTTCTCATGAAACTATTACTTTACGAAAATATTTTTTAACGGTATACTGAGCATGTTAAATGAACATTTGTAATTCTGTACATTTACTTTTTCTTTTATGTCCTAAAATTAAATATGTAATATTAGACATCCAGTGATGGTATGGCATTATAGTTATTTTAAAAAAGCATAATTATTCACATGAAATAAATTTGAATTCGCAATTAGTCAACCTTATGATGCATATTTGGTAAATTTTAATCCTCGAATAAATCAACATCTTGAGCTTCACTTAATATCCACAAGAGTGGCTTGCTTGCGCCCACATTTATTGTTAAACGCTTTTTGTATATTTGCTAAATCCAAGACTGTCAATCAACTCAGTATATATTACCCATCTTGACAGGTTTCCTTACACAGCTTTTGCTACGTATATAATCGTAGTGATAGATATATGTACGTATAATATGTAAATAAAAGTGGAGTTTATGTAACTTTCAATTACATAAAGTTACGTTTATTTTGTGAAGTAACATAATCTGACACTGAGGCGTTTATACGCATATGAGATAATTTTTTTTGATACAGATCGTTACAAAGTCTACAATATTCACTTATACTAGCGAAATTGTGCATTCCTTAGGTTTGGAAATTTTAGTTTAGATACACACTAAAAATAATTACTTACTTCGCTTGGGCAGAACATATTGATGTTTACCTGAAAGAAAACAAATTTCCATCAATATAATATATAATGTATAATACGAGTAGTGAAGTACTTTAATTATGTGTTTAGTAACTTTTCAAATGCTGTCTTACTGCAGTAACGCAACTTAATACATCACTACCCACAGTAGTTTGACAGTGTCGAAGATATGTCTAAGAAAACAACCCTCCTGCGCAATGCGCCCTTTTAGAAAATGTAATAAATGTTGTCAATTATCGTTACCTCGCTTCCTGTACTCTGTTAATTTGACCTTATTTGTGATGATTAGTCATGAAAAATGCTTTTAAACAACGCCCAATTTGTAAGAATGGCGCCCATATTTCCATACGCTATCAATTTACAATTTCTTGATCATGATCTTCGCCCTAGTAGACGTCAGCAAATAGTGGTGAAATTTGCAGGTACTCGTACATAATTGGTATTCGATTATTTGTCGAAAATAAATTGGAAAGAAATTGATCCATTAACCCTGTAATCGAGAACACATACATTGACATTTTACTTTAATTGGTAATAAATAAGTCATGCATTGACCTTCTTTGACTCAATAGTCTAGTCCGATCGAGGTTAAAATAGGAAGTTAAGTCCTTAGTTGGTATGCTCTCAATCAGCGCAACTATGTTTGAAAGAAGTAGAGGCGTTTTTTTTATCGCGGACACGGGTGGATGGACCTACCAGATGAAGCTGGCGTGATGAAACTATAAGCTACAACAAGGCGCGGTAACGTAAAAAGCTCCAATGACTCATATGCAAGTTGCTTGCATAATTTTTTCACACTGTCGTTATTCGGTTTTTCATTTATAGTCCAGTCAAGATAGGATTTGGATGTGAGAAGTAAACCGGACTTTAAATAGAAACCTTTGTTTTGGTGTTGTAAATAACCGCTAAAAAGTTCTGATCGCTAAACCCTATGCAACCCTTCCTTTAGGGGTTGAAAGTGGTGAAAAATCGGTTTTTGACATATTTCTCCTAAACTATTAGGTTTTCCGCAAAAACAGTTATTATCAAAAATGAACCATATAAAATTTTCTACAAAAAAAGGTTCTATCACTTTTCTTCCTAAAGTCAATAGTTTTCGAGTAAAACAGTTTTGAAGTGTATGACTTTTATATTACAAGCATAAAATGTGCTTTAGTGCAGATTACGGTCTGAATACAGCATTTTAGGCGAACAGTATTGGTCCTTCGTACTACCAGCCGTAAAAACAATGACTCCTTGAATTATGAACTGCTCCGTTAGTATTTGACCAATTTTCGTAATAGACGGAGCGGACGTGTCAAGTCATATTGGAGTGCATCTCTGTAAAGTTTTTGTGAATTTTGGAGTGTGATTTTTTTATGATTGTGCAAAAATGAATGGATTGTGCTTCATTTGTATGAAGACTTTATCAGAAGGTGAGACGGTAACTGTGGAGCGTGGAATGCAAACTCAACAACATTTATTCAGAGTATATCTTCAAGTGCAAATTTGGCTTGGGAAAAATTTAAATGCGGACCAATGGGGATGGACTACAAATAAACATTATTATTACCAGCTCCAGAACAACTTTTAAATTATGTTTTCTGTAACTGTACGAAGGGCTGCAATAGTACTTGCACTTGCAGGAAAACTGGACTTCCATGTTCCATCGTATGTGGTCATTGCCGTGATCATTCGTGTTTAAATCCATCTACTGATGTGAACCCCGACGCATCAGAAACTGCAAAATCGCTGCCATTTTGAAATTTTTACAAAAATCTTAATACTTCGAAACATTCCAATTGCGCGTTCATATTCATTCCACATACTGTCCAGATCTAGATTCAACTTTTTATGTAAATCCCGCATGTGCACGAACCTCCCTTCCGAAAAATTTAGCAAATTCTAACACCATTTGTCCTTATTCATGCATAACATTTTTCCATTGTGCAAAATTATGACATTTATACAAGCAAAAATATATACATATTCTTCTTCTACACTATCCATTTAAAGCAATTTTAAATTCACATTCCTTAAAATACACCCAAATATAGTAGCATTATCGTCTCAACACAAGACTGCATATATCCAGTACCTCAAGATTATCTCACAACGCGAATGTACGAGTTCTGATGTATGCTGATTATAGTTTTACTAAGCGAAAATGCGAGGGAGTTGCGAACAATGGTGAGGAAGCTTAAGGAATCTGTAAGAGTACGTGTTTAAAGGTAAACGCGGACAAAACGAAGGTCGGAGTGTTTAGTTTAGTGTTTTCCCTGCATGGTGAAACTGTAGAAAAGTTGATGAGTTTGGGTAGGATGTTCACTGCAGATGGTAATTGTGCGGCGCGGCGCATATATGCAGGAAAAGAAATGGTTGGCAGTGTGTCATAATAAAAAATGAGAGTATGAGCACAGCTGCAAAACGAGCAAGATACAATGGTCCCCTTGGTACTGTATCAAAATGAAACTTTGGTATGAAAAAAACACGGCATTATATTTTTGTGGACTATATGGGGCAAAACGAGAATGAGTAAAGTTTGGCTGGATAATGAACGAGTGTGACCTGGAAAACACGATGGCTGATCTGTGTGAAGGTTGGGTTTGGCCACATTGAAAGAATGAATGAGGATCGATTGGAGAAGCAGATATATGTAGGGAAAGTTATGAATAAGACTCTACATAGCAGACCTCGGAAGTCGTGGTTAAATGCAGCAGAAAACAAAAAATAACAAAATTGAAGAAAGAAGTTCTAGCAATAAAAAGAGAGTATGTTGTTGGTGTTATTCAAGCTAATGCTGTTGATATTTACAGCATGATTCTAGGGGACTTTGAGCTTTGCACACATGCTATCATTGCCTAAAGGTAATTTTACTCAAACCATAACAACTCAATTTTTTCAAATAGAATGTCTAATGTATTTTTTCTCGCCTCAAATAGGATAAAATTCTACATCGCTTATTGTTTGTTCACTAATCAGGCGAAGTTGTAACTTAAGCTGTCAAGCACAACTCTTAGACGTCGCGTCTGTGTTAATTTTTTGTATAGGTAATGTAATTGAAATAAATTGATTGATTAATTAAACAGATGTTATTATTGTTACTCACCATTTGAAGGTATAGTTATGAAGTTTGCTGCAAAAATGAGTTTAATTATAACAAGAAAAAGTGTAGGATAGAGGGGGGGAATTCCGGCCTCTGGGGTAATTCCGGCCGTTCAGTATCTCATAGTTTATAAACATTTTTGTGTTTATGTCTATTGCTGCCACCTCTTAGAATGTCGTGGAAATACTGTACGAAACTATAATCGGCTGTAACGAGCCGGCACGTTTTTATAACGAAATATATGATTTGTGTTTAACTGCTGTAATTATTTTGTGTTGTTAAAAGGTATGTATTATCTCATAGAACTGTCTAAAATATATTCTATATACGCAAGTAAGTGGCACATACATAGTTTGTTTCGGTATAAGTAAGAACATTTGAAAATATAACCTGAATTTATTGTAATTGCGTAAATGTGTATTAAGTGCATTAGGGGGTAATTCCGGACAAAGTGCTGGGGGTAATTCCAGCCGGCCGGTATTTGCTCCAATCTCCATTCTCTTACTAGGAATTAAGTATGAATGTTTTGTTTATTTTTCAGATGCGTCGTAATTACATTATAAAGGGGAATAAGGCGCCTTGGACGTCCGATGCTTTGAATTCTGCGTTAGATGCAATAAATGAAGGTGTTGCACTGAGGGAAGTGTCACGGCGCTTCAATATTCCGCGAAGTACATTACAAGATTATCGCAAGAATGGGCGAAGATTTGCAGTTCCTCTAGGTCGAAAGGCAGTGTTTTCTGCCCAAGAAGAAGAAGAGTTGGCTTCACACATTATTAAACTTTCTAAAGTTTTCTTTGGAATTACTCCCAATTAAATTAAACAGTGTGCATTTGCTTATGCCAGCAAAAATAATTTGAAACATCCCTTTACAATAAAGAATAAAGCAGCAGGAAGGGATTGGCTTGCAGGTTTTCTGCGCAGAAATCCTGGCATTTCATTAAGAAAACCGGAAGCTACTAGTATTAATCGCATTACTGCCTTTAATAGAACGGAAGTGTCCATTATTTTACAAAAACCTCGGAAGTTTGATGGAAAGATTTCAGTTTCCACAAGCCAGAATATTTAACGAGGATGAAACTGGAATCACGACGGTCCAGAGACCAAATAAAATTTATGCGGAGACAGGTCAAAAGAGAGTCGGATTTGTAACGAGTTGGGAAGGAGGAAAGACAACAACTGCTATGTGCGCTTTTAGTGCTTCAGGTATCTATGTGCGTCCGATGTTTATTTACGCACGTAAAAGAATGGCACAAAATTTGGAAAAAAATGGTCCACCAGGAGCTATCTACGTGTGCTCTGACAACGGATGGATAAACGAAAATTTATTTCTGGACTGGTTAAACCATTTCCAGAATTTTGTCAAGTCTTCTCAAGAAGATCCGATATTACTAATTTTAGACAACCATGTAAGCCACTGCACCTTGAAAGCTTACAATTATTGCAAAGAAAATTTCATAAGCCTCTTAACAATACCACCCCATACTTCACACCGTACTCAGCCTTTGGATGTCTCTTTTTATGCTGCACTAAAAAGTGCTTACAATTCTGAGTGTGACAAATATATGAGAAGCCATCCTGGTGAAAAAATTACGCCAAATGAAATTGCGGAACTTTTTAACAAAGCATATGGGCGGATTGCTACGCCCGAAAAAGCCATAAACCGGTTCAAAGCAACAGAAATTTTCCCATTAAATCCTGATATATTCACAGACGATGACTTCATAGCTGCTGAAAATTTAAATGTTGTTAGGGAAAAAACTCCTGAACCCGGAACTGCCGTTGTTGAATCCAATGAAGAAGCCGTATCTTTCAGTGAGATCATTCCCATCCCTGGCACTTCAAAATCTGGTGATCACGGACTACAAAAAAACAATAAAAGGAAACAACACTCACAAATATTTACTTCAACTCTGATGAAAGACATCCTAGCGGAGAAAGAAATGAATAAAGGCAAGCGACTTCAAACGAAACAATTAAGTGTGGAAAAGTCAAAGAGA
This sequence comes from Vesta saturnalis, assembly GCA_036346205.1. NCBI lineage: Eukaryota > Metazoa > Arthropoda > Insecta > Coleoptera > Lampyridae > Vesta > Vesta saturnalis. Next base: position 1,100,088 of record JARFJB010002439.1, on the reverse strand, counting down.
AATCTTTATCATAATCCTGGACCGTCCGATGCCAACAAAGAAAACGCACACAAAAGAATTAAAGTACAAAGGGAAAAAGCTAAGAAAGTGCAATACAAGGAACATCAAGATGATGATTTTGATGATTTTGAAGGTTCTGATAATGAAGTTACGGAAGATATTTGCATAATATGTGGTGAATTTGGTAAAAACAATGAAATGTGGATAAGGTGCGTAATGTGTGGTCAATGGGCACACCAAGCTTGTTCTGTAGACGGAAAAGCAACATATGTGTGCAATTTTTGCATTTGAGTTCTTTGTGGAGGTAATACCAGCCCTCGGTCGGAATTACCCCCACGTTGCGGGCAATTCCCGACAAATGAACTGTAACAAAAAATGTTTGTAATTTGTTATTGTATTTTTTTTTAATTAAAATAAAGGTTTTTTTTTGGTAGTTTAATAGTTGGTCTAAATTTTTGCATAGTTATCGAATCCACAATGTAACATATAACACCATAATTACAGAAATGGCTTAAGGGGCCGGAATTCCCCCCCTCTACCCTACTATCCTCGCCAGGAGTGTTTACCGCTACGCCATTAATTTATTAATCTAGCTATCCAATTTGTTTATGCTGTCTTCTCATATAAAGCAGTAAATTAAATATGGATGGTGAATATGAAATGTGTTATAAAGAGTAAACCTATAAATGGAAAATCAATATGTTTTATATGCATATGAATTTAATTCTCATTTGATGAATACTAGATAACGCTCATTTGTTCTTTTATCCTTTGATTGTTCTACATTTCCAACATTTACTTCTTTTAATCATCATTTATTACACACTTTAAATCAGTTATATCCAGAACTACTCCCTTTGTTATTCATTTGCGCCTTCGTACCTTCACTTTTTTTTATCATTACACTTTAACCTTCAAATCGACGAGAACGCTCAAGGGAATACTAACCAAAACCAAACCATACAATGAAGATCAGAATTCCAAGAACTGTGTATACAACCTACCATGCGAATGCGGCAGAGAATACATAGGAGAGAGTAGTACACCACTCAAAGTGAGAACTCAGGAACACAAGAACAGCGCCCGTAAGGGTGAAACAGAAAGATCAAGAATCGCCAAACATGTCTGGAACGAAGACCACCGCATCCAATGGGATAGCATACAGATAGTGGCAATGGACGAGAACACAACTCGTCGGAAACTCAAAGAAGCCACATACATCGCACCAGCAGAAAATCCAATAAGCCAAGCTAGTGTAGAAATGAAACCCATATGGATTCCAATAATGCGCGAAGAGCTTAAGCGCAATACACCTACGCAAGAAGTTACGGCGCAAGATGCGCAATAAACTTCTGCGCAACCACGAAAAAGTTTAATATATATACAATATGTCCCCGGATCGACCTTAAAAGGGGGAAAATTCTCTTATTTTTGATTTCTCAGAAAATTTCATTCTTTATGATTTGCCCTGCTTGTTTTCAAACCCCCGAAACACATATTACTTTCTATTTTACTCTTACGGTTCTCGAGATAATATTTTTCTTGAAAAATTGTAGGCGGATTTCATTGAAAACACCACTGACAGAAATTGTCAAATGTGATAATTCTGTTGAACTGCAAATTAATTCATGCTAATTTGAACTGTGTGCTATAATGTTGACTTTACAACAAAGAATTTATCTAATTCAATGTTACGGAACTGGGGAAGAGTGCTACCGAGTTGTTATCAGAAAATTCAACCAAAAATACCCGGAGGTTTCCATTTCGAATGCCGGAGCAAAAAACTTGGTAACTAAATTCCTTCAAACAGGCTCGGTTTTAAACCTAAAGAAGCCAAAGAAGTTGTTCGATGAAGAAGATGCTGCTACTGTTCTCGCCGTTCATTCCACAACAGAAGTTCCAAGGTTGTCTTTAAGAAGGAGGGCACTACGAATTGGGATAGGTAAATCTCATTTACAAAGAATCTTCAAGGAGAACAAAATTTTACCATTTAAGCCGCAATTTAGGCAAACTTTAGAGAACGGTAATGAAGCCAAACGTGTGGATTTTTGTTTGGAAATGGGCAATAGGGTTTGGAAGATTCAAATTTTCATAAACGAATAATGTTCTCCGATGAATCGACCTTTTCAACTAACGGAGTCGTTTCCTCCCAACATTGCCGTTACTGGAGTAGGACGAATCCAAACTTCCGAATTGCTAGTCGCAGACAATGTTTGAAAGAAGTTAATGTGTGGTGTGCGGTTTCGTACCATGGAATTATTGGCCCATATTTTTTTGATCAAAATTTAAACCGTTATTCATATTTGGAAATGTTGCAAAATTTTTAACTGATGAACTGGATGATTTGCCATTGAACTACCAAATTGAAATGTTCTTCCAGCACGATGGGTGCCCTGCTCATTATGCCGGTACTGTTCGCCAGTGACTCAATACAGAGTTCCATGATAACTGGATGGGAAGAGATGGTCCCATTGTTTGGCCGCCGAGAAGTCCTGATCTCACAATAATGGACTTTTATCTGTGGGGTCGTTTAAAACAAATTGTATACAGTGAGCCATTAGACAATGATGAGGAGCAATTGAAAAATAGGATACGGAATGCTGTCCAGTTCCTTTCAATCGAAGAAATAAGGCGCAGTTTCAATGAATTCAGAGCACGCATTGAAATCTGTGCGGAAAAAGGAGGAGCATTATTCGAATAGAAAATTAATAGTTCAGTTTTCTGAGAATTTAATTTCATTTTACCATCAATTGTTAAATTTATTAATTAAAACTTGTGAGACCAATTTGATTTTTCCTTTGAAACAAATCAATTTACTTCAAAAAATTACGAAAAGTTCGAATTTTTCAAGAAAAATGATATCTCGAGAACCGTTTGAGTTAAATAGCAAGTAATTTGTGTTTCGGGGGTTTGAAAACAAGCAAGGCAAATCAGCAAGAATGAAATTTTCTGAGAAATCAAAAATAAGAGAATTTTCCCTCTTTTAAAGTCGATCCGGGGTCATACTGTGTGTGTATATATATATATATATATATATATATATATATATATATATATATATATAAGTTCTAAAAAATATATATTGGATTACTCAGTGGCTCAGCGGTAAAGGTGTCAGACTAGTAAGTGAAAGGTACCAAGTTCGAATCTGAGAGTAGTCAAGTGCTTGGGAAAAAATTATATATAACATATGAATTCGACTCAAGTGCGAAAACAGTCCTTCTCAGGACTAAGCCTGATGACGGAAGCAGAGTCCGCTTCCGAAACGTCGCGTTCAAAAAGCATAAACTGTGGAAATAGGCCGATAAACTCCACTAATAGGAAACCACAGTTACAAAACACTTATAATACAGAACTTTAACCATGTTTCTACAACCTACAATTAGTAATACAAGTGTGTTAGTTTATATTTAATACAATTTCTATTAGGAATGTATTTCAACTATCTAGCATAATATATTTTGTGTAATTCACACATTTCCCATATTTCCCACATTAAATGTCATCTTCTTTCTATTTTATTTAGACACGTCTTAACTTAAATTTTGTGTAATAATGTTACCACCTTATTATAGGCCATCATTGCTACTGAATTGGTAACGACAATAAGAAATTGTGATTGTGAATAATATATTTTGTGTAATTCACACATTTCCCATATTTCCCACATTAAATGTCATCTTCTTTCTATTTTATTTAGACACGTCTTAACTTAAATTTTGTGTAATAATGTTACCACCTTATTATAGGCCATCATTGCTACTGAATTGGTAACGACAATAAGAAATTGTGATTGTGAAACGTAGTAGCCTTGCGAGGTGTATTCCATGCAAATTGTTTAATGGGTAAATTGAAATCTCTAATTATCAATTGTATGATTGTTTATCAGCAACTTACAACACAACCATTCTCCTGCTTTTATAATTCCGCTGCAATTATGATATGTTTATATTATGTTCAAAATTGCATTGTTTGTAATGGGGCAGCAATGGGTTATAACCTGCATAACCTGCAGGCTGAAAAAACAAGTTACCAAACACCTGTTAGATTTCAAGAATATCCAACCGATATCATTAATTTGTAATTTCTAATCAGAATGTATTATACCGAAAATAATTTTGACTCATGTTTTTCATATTGCACCATATGATTATGATGAAGACGTAGCGGTAAACACTCCTTGCGAGGATAGTAATGCTCAGTTATGTACAACTTTAGGTAAAATCTCTGTGATACCGAAGGTAGCACAGGATAAGGCGCTAATGGCAGGGGTTACGCTGCTTAGAACTGTAAACTTTTCTGTTAAAATGCTAGTAAAGTTTCTCAAAATGTGCATGGGTGTAGAAAATTTAAAGTTCCGTTTTTACGAAAACCTACCACTACTATTCCTTTTAGTTTAATTTAAAACTCGACTGGTGTAGGGTTATTTTGACGCACTATGTGTATGTAGTGTTTTGTTGGTGTGTGGAACGTGTTTTGAATGTAAATGATGTGAGTTTGCACGAAAACAATTTTTTTGTGTATGCAGAATGTAAGTTGGTGTGCATGATATGCCACTGGAATTTTATGAAGCATTAATTATCATGTGAAAGAATGTTTTAGAAAGATTTTCATGTTGAAACCATGACGTTTGGTTGAAAAATAATGTTTTGTGACAATTTTTACTGGGACGGCTGAGACTACTGGTCTTTTGCTACTGTATATAAAAGAATTTGGATTAAATAAATGGTTGTAGACGTATGACTTAGTAAGATTATGATATATTGATATTGTATTAACGTGCAGTAAGGAATAGGTATTCATATTTTTGTTTGTAGAAATTTTGTAATATTGTTCAATAATGGAACGCTTGATGCTTTTTCAAGAACGAAGTTAGAATGTGAGGGAGTTTTCTCAATTGTGCGGAATTACGAATCGCCCACGTGAAAATTTGCACATAAAGTTGACTTATGATCTAAATAACGTACAGTGTGAATGTAATTGCAGAAGGTAAATAAGAGAGCCAAATTGAAGGGATATTGAGTTCAGATAGTTCGGTGACAGGTTAAGTAAGGGTCGCGCGCACCATTATCTTTTAGGTTCATTTTCTTTGTTGGGTTCATTTTTGCTTCTTGAGTTAACAATTTTTTTTTGTTGGAAGTAAAAGGGATAATCGAACTTTATCGATTTTAATGTGTTTAGTATTAAGAAATTTGTGCGAATTTTTAGTCTATAAGCATTGATTTTCGTGGTGGTGTCTTTAAGCCGCGTTTGTGGACATATATATTTACAATTGCAAATTTGTCAATATACATCCAGTATTTAATTTACTTTGTTGTTTATTTGTGTTAGAAGAGATAAAATTTTTGTATTAACCTATCAATTTACCTAATGAGTTACATCTACTGATAATTGAAATTAATCTTTGTTTATTTTTGAGCTTAATGATCGGTTTGAAATTGCGTAATGAACCAGATCCATTACAAAATTTTATTTTAACTATTTGGAATTATTTTACCATCAATCAGATACCGAACACTACTGACAGAATATTTTTATTAAGCAAAAATTACAGATTTGAAGAATTAAAATTTAAATCTATTGATGAATGTCTAAATACGATTTTTAAAGATAAGGTATTAATAAAATATAAAGATATTATTTATAATGAAAGTACTGGCCGTTCCATTTTAAATTGTTTCAGCAACTAATGAATATTTTGTTGAGATGACAATTATTATACCGACTTTTTTTTATTATTTTCTAAATTGGGTATTGTTTATTTATTTAATGCAGAGTTTTATGACAATTAGAAATAAAAATTTACAGGTATAAGAGGGATACTTAAAAAGTATTCAAATTAACGTTTTATGATTTGGAACATTTGTCAGGTTGAGTTGACGCACCCTGTATGTAGGATGTTATAATGACGTGTATTACGTGTTTTAAGTACGAGTGTATTGAGTTTGAACGAAAAAGAAAATTTTTTTTTGAGTATATGCATCATGTATGTGGGTGTATGATACGCCACTGGAAATTTAGGAGAAATATTATACAGTATGTAAATACGTGTATTTGAATGTTATAGAGACATTGGTGTTTGAATAATTAGATTCTAATGAATGTAAATGTGAAGAGAAATTTGTCGATGGGACGATAATGCTTGCTACTGTATTGCTACTGTTTTGCTACCGTAAGAAATGGAATGTTGAGGATAAATGAGTAATCTTTGCCAGAAGATGTGAAGTATAAGTGTAAAATGTTTTAGAAAATATGTAGAGAAAGATTGGGTATGTTTAAGTGTTAATTATAGAAAGTTTTCGTAATGTTGTGCAATTTGTTTTGAGAATATGTGTATGTATATGGGATTTGAGACCTTAGACGGTACTTATTTTTGCAAATGTTGCGGAAGGAGATCGAGCGCAGGTTGGAGATACAGGTTAAAAGTTGCGTAATGGACCAGAGTGGCTACTGAATGAATGTGGTGACGAAAAATGATTTCTTCATGAAGTAATTGTAAAATTTGTAAGTAAAAACAAATATGGCGATGTATTGTAGTTATGAGCGTGGTTGTATAGAGGGTAGCATCAGTTGGAACTAAGAATGTTTGAGTGAATACTATTGGAGAATATAGCGCGGAAGGAAGACATGTTTAAAGATGGATGACTTGAGGTATAAATAGGAAAGTCAGGGATTGACGGGAGCTTTTTCGTTTTTGGCTGTTGCTTGTGGTGAATGTTGGGGAGACGCGCGCGAGGTGTAGTGTGGCTTAGAATGGGTTAAGTTGGAGTTATATTTGTGAATAATATTGAAGGCAGTCATTGTGAAACAACTGCGTTACCCGAAAGGGGATGAATCGTATAAGACATTCATAAATAAAACAATTAATTAAATTGAGATTGAAGATAAAATTAGTTTGTTTATTTTCAAGAAAGTAAAAAGTGCCTAAGCAGATTTATAAAAAGTTGACAGTTATTACGTTAGTGTTAAGTGCAGCGCGTGTTCTTGTACCGATATTGAGTTAAAATTATTTATGGGACCACCTTTAAGTAAACGAAATTTTCGTAGTAAATTAAGCCAATGTTAAGGTACTTTTATGTGACATTAAAAGTTTATTTGTGTAAGGAAGGACTAAACTGTCCTAAAGGTTGCTAGAAATTTTAAGAGGCAACCAAACTTGTACAGATTATTACGTGTTATTGGACTATTTGTGAGTACAGAAAGGAATAAGTGTTGGTGGAATTGTGAAATATTTGTTATGTGCAGACAGGCAATTTAAGGAATACAAATGGACTACAAATAATTGATTTACGGGAAGAAAGAAGAAAGAAAAGCGTAGGATAAATGGACAATTTTAAGTAAGGATTATATTTAAGTACTTTGAAAATTTAGTAAAGTACGATTACCTTTTTGTTTAGTTCATTTGCGTAATGTTGAGTAATTATTAATTAGTTTAGAAGCGAAAAGATAATCGTTCTCGAGTTATGTTGTTTTGGGTTGTATAGTAGTAAGAATTATTGCAGAAAGTTATATTGACAGTGACGTGTGGTTTTGATTTTCAACCACGCTGTAGTGGTATATGTAAATATATTTGTGTTTGTTTCTTTGTCATTTGTTTATTATTTTATGCAGGACAATATATATTTATCGTTATCTTTTTATTTTGTTGTTTATTCAGCCAGTTATGAGACATATTTGTGACGATTACTTAATTGGTGACCTAGTAGTTTTTGACAAGTTAAGTGTAAACTTTGCATATTTTTGGATTTTTAAGATTAAGGAACAACCTGAAAGGTTATATTTGCCAGGTTGATTGCAAAAATTTTCATGTTAGTTTCATTAGCGCAATGAACTAGTGACGGATCAGCTGTTAATTAAAATTTCTTTAAGTATAACTAAAAGAGATGAGTTTTGAGAACTTACCTATTTACGAATGTCAATACGATTCAGAAGTGTTATAAAAAGTAAATTAAATTTAAAAGATATCGTTCATGTTAGGAATTTTAAAAATTAATTACCGATCATTGAATGAAGAATAGTTTATTCATTAATGAGTAGGAAAATATAACTGTTGGTTACGTAATGCAGTTGAATTTGAGTGATAAATTTTATTTTGGAAGTTTTGGTATACGAGGTGTATTCAAAAAGTTTTTAATAACCTGGGTAGTACTAAATATATTTGAGTTTGAGTTGAATTGTTTTGGACGAGTGTTTGTTTTAGAACCCTCGTGTAAGAGTTTACTGAGTAAGCGCAATCCTACTTTACACAATCAAGTAGGGTTAATTAACATCCAGCTTAAGACAATTATTTTAGCAAAGTTTCGATTGTGGTGGCGCCTAGAGACATATTTTCCCGGACTGAGCTATTTGGATATCGGTGTAAGGTGTTTGAGCATATTAATCATTCATTTTACTTATTATTTCGACCACGCCCATCTCCCTGTTAGCTGGCTTGGCAACCCGCTTACATTAGTAAGCATACACGACGTGGACGTGTAACACATTCATATGTATGGGGTGTGTTCAATAGGTTTTACGACGACTCGTGTATTTCAAAATTTTCTTAAGATTTTAGATCAATTTCTTTTTAAGTGTTATTAAACTTGAATGGTGAATGGTTTTACTGAGTAGGCTTTAATCCTGTCTTCCGCAGTCAGATAGGATTAACTTAATACCCCGCCTAAGACTATTTATCCTACAAAAATTTAAGATTGTGATGACGCCTAGAGACAATTTTTCCTGAATTGAGTGTTGTTAGTTGTAAATTTATGGTAAGTGCAAGGGGTTTGAAACTACCTTTCAATCAGTTTACTCCTTATATTGACCCGTTCATTTCCACTGTAGCTGGCTTGACAACCCGCTTACTTCGGTAAGCCTGCACGTCTCCTAGTGCGGTTCGGACGTGTAACACTGGTTATTTAACAGAGTATAGTATTACCATTCACCACACCAATCTCCGCAAGCTTTATTGTGGTTGCGCCTGTTTATTGAATCCATCTAGTACTAAGGATTAATTGCCAAATTATTTAATGGGCAGTAGTGCTCATATGAAATTTTCGGAAATATTTCATAAGTAGAACTCAATATTTCTAAGCCACCCTACCGTTTAATGCATCAACCCTCTATATTCAATGACTTATACAACGTCTAGCACTAAAAAATGTGTTAAAGTTTATGGTACGAGAATAATTACAACTAAAATTCTTAATATTTAAAGCTTTTAGCCGTTTAATACCAATAGATACGATTACAGTTTCTTTCTTTCTAAAATATTGAGATTCCATTAGCTTTACTGCAACTCCGAGTAATGGAACTAGTTTTATAATACTAACCTTTTTAAACCTTTCTGCAACAAAAGCTTTTACATTTTTGCATTTACCTAAAAGTTTAAGTAGACAGCCAAGACCATTAATTTCCCAGACATTTGTTTCTTCCATTATTCTGTTTTATCAGAAGCTTTAAAAGTGCATTTACGACAAAGCGCTTGCCGACATTTTACACAAAAAGAACCCTAAAGCAATATTTTTAAATGTAGACGATCTCAAAGAAGGTAACGAACTATAAAGATAACCATTATACGTATAAGTGAGAGACATATCACAATAAAGTACGTTTTAATAATTTAAGAATGAATCTTATCAACAATTGTAATAGAGTTGGTTAAATTCCGAAATGTAACCCAAAACGTTATTTGTAGTTTAATTAAAAAATTAAATTGAACTATATAGAACAATAATACGCACTTATTATTTTTTTTTTTTTTGAAACCGAACGTGGACTTACAAAAATTATATATGATTTAAGCGGTAGGAACAAAATGGCTGTATGAGTTATTTTCTGTAGAAAAGTTTTTACGTTATCATCATAATTTTTCAAAGGTGGGTATACAATTTTTTTCTGTGTACCTATAAAATAACACGTGTAAAACTTTAACGAAACCGTTAAATGGAAAATGATACAAAGAAAAGGCTTCTATTATAATAATCTATAGGGTAAAGTGTTTATGTAGTAAGTTTTTTATAGTGTAAGCTAAGCCCCTATGTCCAGACGATCGCTTGCTAGTAGTTGAGGTAGCATTATTCTGAATTTTACGTAATTTTTCTAGATATTAGGTGAGTTAAATTGGGCCCAACCGTACTCTTTATTACAGAAATAAGAAAATTTGTGTCAATCATACCGGTTCGGTAATTATTATTATTTATTATTATTGTCATTTATTGAACACTAAATAAAGTTATTTACAAAACAGAGTTAAGCTTAAAATTAGTGCACAAAAGGTCGAAGTTCAGTCTTGCCGTTCTGCCACTTAAACCTAACAATAAAATTGTCATTACTGTCTGCTCATTAGCAGTTGGCGGAAACGAATTTTAAATTTATTAAATGGTAATAATTTTATGCTTTCAGGTATAGAATTATAAGTTATCGCTATATTGTAGGAGAAAGACCTTTTAACCATTTGTGATTTATGAGTAGGAATTAGAAGTAAATTTTTGTTTCTTAAATTGAAGTTGTGAATTTCTGATGAAAATTCGATTTTATTGTACAGATACGAGGGAGTTCTGGTATTAATTATTTTGTAGTATAAGCAAATTGAATGCAAAACTCTTCTGTTGCCCATGTTAAGCCAGTCTATTTCATGGAGCTTGTGGTGGATTGACTCATGTTTTTTTATGCCAAAAATAAACCTGAGGCAACAGTTTTGTATGCGTTGTATTCTTTTAGAGTCCAAACTATCAATACAAGGTCCATACACAGCATCACAGAAATTAAATTGGGACAGAACAAGTGTGCCACACAATAGTGCTCTAGTGCCACGATTCAAAAGTTTACGTTTATTATAGAGTACATTTAAGTTTATAACATCTTTTTTAATGCAGTTGGATATATGTTTCTTAAATCTAAGCTTGGAATCAATTTCTAATCCAAGATTTCTACCCGTGTCAGGGATTGTAATATCCACGTCTTTGATTCGAGTAACGACATTATTTTTTATACGTTCCTTGGAGATTTCTTTACCAAAAAGTAAAAGTACCGTTTTATCTGCGTTAATTTTTAAATTGTGACACTCCGAATATTTAACGAGGCAATTTACTTCTTGATTTATTAAACAGATCGTCATTTTCAGAAAAACTATACTGTATTTGGGTATCGTCAGCGTATAAGTGATAACGGCAAAATTTTAAACAACTACCGAGATTACATGTATAAATAGTATACAGTAGGGGACCCAGTATTGATCCCTGGGGAACACCTGCATGCATGTCAAGTAATGACGATGCTTGATTGTTTGACATAACTCTTTGTTTGCGATTCGAAAGATAATTCTGTAGCAGAGCGATAGCAGCATTATCGAATCCAACGAAGTGTAAAACAGCTAAGAGAGTTTCATGACATATTGTGTCAAATGCTTTCGAGTAATCTAACATTATTAGTACAGTTAACATGTTATTATCAGTTGCGGTAAAGATGTCGTCCGTAACATTTAGGAGTGCAGTCACACAACTGTACTCGGGTCTGAATTCGGACTTAACACTGGGAAGGATTTTGTATACAAAAAGGTGAGTGTAAATGTGTTGAGCCATCACTTTTTCGAATACTTTCGATAAAACGGGTAAAACATTGATAGGACGTAAATCTTTAAAAGTCTCCGGACGATTGTTTTTAGGTATAGGGATTACATGAGCACATTTCCATAAATCAGGACATACATTATTAGAGAGCCAGAAGTTAATAATATAAGTAATAACAGGTAACACAACTGGACAACACAATTCTAGCATTTTAATACTTATACCGTCGCAACCAGTAGCATTTGTTTTTTATACACATTATACTGAACAAAAGTTAAATTTGGAAGTAAAATTGTGCATAAGATTGTTACTATAAAATTTTACAAGCTCAGTATCACTGTTAGAATTAGCTATACTAAGAAAATTAGAATTCATTTGATTCAAGTCTTGTAGATGGGCAGGTATTTCAGGACGATAAGGCTTATTATGGATATCTAATTTTTTGAGTTCTTTCCATAGAGCAGAAGGGCGAGTGTTGCGAACCCTAAATTCTAAATACGCCTTTTTCCCCTGATTTATGGCAAATGTCGTATAAGTGCGTAGAGATTTATACAATTCCCAATCTCCTTTCTTTTTGGTACGTTTAAATTTTCTATGCGCTTTATCCCTGAGGGTCATCATAAGTTTTACATTGTCAGTAAGCCAAGGGGCGAACGGTTTTGAAATTTTTACTGTTTTTACACAGGTGTGTTTATCAAACAAAGTAAGAAGTGTGTCATTAAAAACCTTAACCTTATCATTAACATCGTTAACATCATATATTGTCTGCCAGTTCGATTCGAGATCAATTAAAAAATTTGGGTAAATAAAATCATTAAAACTACGATAGGTATAAAACTCTGTACGCTTTTTTAAAATATCGCCTATGGGATAGTCGCAAAATATATGACAATGGTCTGAAATATGATGCATATCAATTACCCCACAGTTAATAGATTCAACATATTTATCTTGGACAATAATTAAGTCAATTAGTGTGGATGTATTTTGAGTTATTCTTGTAGGTTCCGATATTATTTGATTAAAACCAAACGCATCAAGGAGTGATTTAAATTGAGTATATTTGGGTTCACTAAGTTTAAAAAAATCAATGTTAAAATCACCCAAAAACATGAATTCGTCAGTACTAGATAACAAAGAGCAAAAGGAATCTTCAAAAGCAGTTAAAAATTCCGCAAAGTAAAATTCCTGTCTCCTGTATAATATGGTACCAACCGTTATAGTGGTGTTATTAATTTTAATTTTGACCCAAATCTGTTCAATAGTGTCAGATATAGGTTCAACATTTACAACAGAAAAGTTAATGTAGTTTTTAATGTACATACTAACACCTCCACCACGTGTATCAGTACGTCTATCTTTCCTGACAAATGTATATCCAGGAATTTGCAACACGTAGTCCTGAACAGTACTAGAAAGCCAAGTTTCACTTACCCCAACCACATCATAACTTGCAGACACAATATGCTCCCTAAAGTCAGACAAGCAACTTAAAATAGACCTTACATTTAAATGAGAAATCTTTAAGATATTGTCATCGTACATTAAGGAAAACAACCTCATTTAACATAACCAAAAAATAACGGGAAGCATAACTACATTTTGTAGCAACTAAAATATCGTATTCCATGTAATAGAGATAATATATACATAGTAAGGAGATTATTTTATCACTGAATATTATAGGAAAGAAAAATTCAAAATTCATGACAAAAACAATTTATAAAAATTCTAACATTAGCATAGCATTTAGAATTAAAAATGAGTTTATCCAAACGGACCAGCAATATAAACATAGGTTATTTATAAATACAATTGATATAAGTACATAATAACATAAGTTATACGGAAATTATTTACATTTAAAATACATCCTTGAAGTCAGCAGGTAACTTAATAATAAACACCTTACTGTTATCAGTTTTTCTCATTGCAATACCTCGTTCTTATCCACATACTTAATATTATGTTAAATATTATTTTGGATTTAATGGTTATCAACTGATAAGTTTTCGTCAGTATATTGTAGTAAAATTGTAACAATTTAAATTAAACATAAGCCTGCTAATATTAATAGCAGGCTTATGTTTATGTTTAATTTTCAAATTTGACAAAATTGTTTACTACATCTTTAACAATTTTAACTAACATTACTACTGACGAAGATAACTGAAGTGTTATCGAAACGTTTAGATTGTATATTAAAGTACACCATTAAAAATCCCAAAAAGATAAGTATTTTATTATGAGTGTTAATGGTGAAAGTTTACATTTTCATATTAATATTATGTTGTTTAGCATACAATCTTGCTTCCGCAAATAGAACACGATTGATACTAGTTAATGATTCGTTAATGTAGATACTGCTCTTAGGATTAGTGTTAGGTATTCGTGAGAACATTTCACCTAAGTCACCAACACAAATGTTACGTTTGAATCGCTTACATTTTAAAAACTCATCTTTTACACATCTGCTTACAAATTTTAAAATAATTACTTTTGGATAATTAGGACGATTAGGATTTTTCTTAAGACGGTGGCAAGCATCTATCATAGTTGTATCCAGGGAAAATCCCACTGCACTAGCAACTTCAGTAACTACACTACATACATTTTCATCTTTTAATTCGGGAACGCCTTTTATTTCCAAACAATTTTTACGCGTATATTGCTCCAAGTCATTTAGTTTAACTTCCAATTCACTGTTTTCTTTTAACAAGTTTTTATTTTGGGTTTCTAAGCCTTCAATCTTATCTAGGCATTCTTGTATCCTCTTTTCTTGTGATTTCAATAAGTTTGTGTTACTATCAATTTTTTCATGACAGACATCAAGAGATTTACCCAACTCGTCTTGATTATCTTTTATACAAACGACTAGTTCATAAATTTTACCGAACTAGATTGCTCTAAAGTGGGTTTTTCATGTGAAGCTACTGATTTAGGTTTAATCTCCGAAGGCTCTGAAAGGCAATATTTGCATTTCCAGGATTTAGCCTCGTTAGAATTCATTAATTCATGAAAGTTTTCAACAGTAATGTTAACACAATCAATATGATAGGTTAAATCACATGCACTGCAAATAATCGAATCCTCATATCTTCCAATTTTCTGATCACATGATACACAGAAAATTCCGCGGAGACTTGTTTTTAAAGCCATTATTGATATGTAATCACAATGTAGTTATGAAGCACATTAAATAGCGATTTAATCCGAATAACTATTTCATTTATTAGGAGCTCTTTAAAACACGTCCGCACCATTAAACCTTATAATTTGTACCACCACTAGGTTTGTTAATTTGTACCGGTACAATTTACCAAACTCATGTTTTTTTTCAGTCTTGCCACGCAAGGGTATCAAATATTGCCAGTGGTTAGAGGAAGATATGAAAACAGCAATAAATAAATATAAAACAGGGAAATTTAGATTAAATGATATCTGCAAACGATACAAAATTCCAAAGCTCACCTTCAAGAGGCACTTGCTGTGTACAAATGTGAAGGCAAAGGGAGGAACCAAATTATTGAGGCGGTTAACTGTATTTAGTACAGAAGTCAAGCAAGAACTAGGACATCAAATTCTGAAAAATGGAAGAGTCCTTTTATGGCCCTACGTTCAAGAGCGGCGTTCCAGTTTGCAGAAAATAATGTCATTCCCCATAAATTTAAGAAAGCCAAGGAGATGGTGGGTAAGCCATGGTTTTATAGCTATATGAAAAGGCATCCAATACTTTCTTTGAGGCAACCAGAATCAACAGCATTGGCTAGGTGCAAAGGCTTTAATAGACAAAATGTCAACCATTTTTACGATATTCTAGAGAATTTAGTTGATGAATATCAAATAGATGCAATAAGGATTTTTAATGTAGATGAATCCGGGTTTTCTACCGTTCAGAAGAAAAATCAGAAGATTATTTTTAAGAAAGGCAAAAAAAATGTTGAAACAGTGTCTAGGGATGAACGGAGAATTAATACTACGTTAGTTTTTTGCACTAGTGCAGCGTGAGACTTTGTTGCGCCTATGATAATTTTTAAAAGGAAGAGAATGATGGTCGAACTTTCAGAAGGTGCTCCACCAGTACAAGTTTCAGACACAAGATACATAAACACGGCTTGGTTACGTAAATTTATTGAAGTAGTGCGATCCACGCATGAACATAGAGTAATTTTAGTCCTGGATGAGCACACGACGCACTCTAAGAACCTGGATGTAATTAATTTAGCTCGATACAACGGCGTCATTCTTCTACAAATGCCAGGACATACCACGCAACGCTTCCAACTACTAGACGTTGCAATATTCAAGCCAATGAGGTGTATTATAATCAGGCAGTTGAAAGGTGGATGCGAGAACATCCGGGATTGTCGGTGACACAATATCAAGTTGCCTGTGGAAAAGCTACAACGATTGGTTTTGCACCAGAAGTAAATGGGAATAATATACACATTGGGCAGACTCAAGATGATTCCTCCGATGAGGATATCCCCCTGCTAATTTAAAATCAAAAGAACCTCCCAAGGAATGTACTCTAAATACTTCCTTTGAAGAAATCATTCGCTTGCCAGGACCTAGCGGATTGGGAATTAAACGACGGAAGCCCAAAAATGCCCAACAAGTAACAATGCTCACAAACACACCATACAAGGAAGATTTAGAAAAAAGAAAACTCATCGTGAATAAAATAAAAATCTGCAGTAAAAAGAAGAATATCGTCAGATTTGCCTAAAAAAATTAATCAAAAAGTGCCTCAAGTTGTCATCGAGGTAAACGTTGGGTAATTGTTTTGACGGCTCTGCGACAAATGTATTATAGAAGACATGGTTCAGTGCACACAATGTCTAAATTAGGTGCATGAATCGTGTGGATTATCTTCAAATCAACAGTCCTATGTTTGTGATTTATGTTTAATTATTTGTTCCTTTTAAATCTGTTTGGTTTAAAAAATTTACAAAAATGTTTTCTTTTATTACGTATATTTCGTTCCACCCATCTGTTCCACTGACACTAAAAATCTAGGGAATTTGGTATGGTACAGTATACTAACCCGCATGGTACAATTTATCGAACCAGTTGGGTAAATTGTACCGTTTGCAAGGTTTTACCTAAACGCTTGTTAGTCTAAACTCCTTGTATTTGCATAAGCTTTTCATTGTGCGTTTTGATAGAAACATATGAAAGAATCTTAATTCAAATTTTCATTAAGTTTGAACCAATCATTAGCGAGTTATTGGACGAAATATATTAAGTGGTACAATTTACCCAACCTTGCCCAATTTTTTTAAAGCATTTCTTTTATAAACAAAACATTTCAATTGATGTTTCAATATGTGCACTATGCTAACATCAACTCCAAAATTTTAATTTAACAAAGGTGTTTGTATTATAGTTTTTGCTCAATATTTCTTCTTAATGCAGATGTCTACGTAAATTATGCTGAAACATTTGTTTGTAGAACTTATCATCGATTTCCAGCGAATTCGCTTTTTACCTTCCAATACATACGTACGTATAGAAGGTTATGCAATCGAATTTTTTTTCACTATTGCTAAATCGACTCATTAGCTCATTTTGCAACATTTGACCAAGTTTCGTTAAGATCGGCCATGATGTCTGGATGTATGTCTGTGTGGATGTATGTTAGTATCCACGATAACTCCAGAACGAATACACCTACGTACTTAAAATGTTGTATTTAAGCTTGTTCTCGTTTGACTTGGAGATTTTGGGGGGTAATCCAGTGGCGGAGAGGGGGGTTTATTAAAGGCAGTTTTTGCTTTTTATCAAATATTTCTAAAACAGCTGCATATTTCAAAGACAGGAAAATACCTAGGTATAGACCTTAAACATATCGATTAATTATGTTCTATGCAATTTTTGGATACAACGCGTAATTTAGCGGCAAAAAATTCCCAATGGAGAATTTAACTGTTAGTTCAAGTTTTTTCAATATCTGAATAACGATTAATTTTATAAGAAAAAGTGTAGACTTATTTTTTAAAGGAGATTCTAAAAATTAATTAAATATGAATAAAAATGGTTAAACTGTATTATTGATATCTTATAGAAGCGGGCGGCTTTGAGATTTTTTAGGTTAACATGTATATACTGACTATTTTTTTGTTTGAACAATGTTGCCTGTTTTCGTTGTGAACGCATAACTGGCCTGCCACAATGATGCTAGTGTTAAGATATTAATTGTAATGGTAGTGTTAATACTGGTCACAATCATGTTAACCAAATTGTTAACTGTCTGGCAAATTTATACATCGCAGTATAATGTGGGATGAGCTACATCCCTCTGCAAAAAAATTACTTTTAACCTACAATTTTTATTGGAGTGCTGGTATATTAATAATTTTATCATAATGGAACCGTTTTATTTCAAAAAGTTGAAATTCTACCCCTAATAAATAGAAAAAATCAAATTACAAATAAAAATAGACGGAACCGACGTTGGGGTGTAAGAACTGTCTTGAGACATGGGAAAACACAGGTGGAATATGTAACAAGTTTTTTAAAGTACAAGTTAAAATAAACCCCTAATTTTGTGCTCAGCCTTCACTACTTAACAGTTTTTAGATAATGGATCATGTATGTTTCTTTCTCTATACTCGTATTACTCCTGCACAGTGCGATCAACTGTTAGAAACGGTAGGTCCTAAATTACAGAACTACAACAATCGCGAATCACTGAGCCCATCCCAACGACTAGCTTTAATGATCAATTTGGAATGTGCTTAATGAAATAGTTTTAAAGGCATTAAAACACGATGATTTTAAGAAGATTGGGGTCTAACACACACGCTAGGAGCTATTGATGGTGAACACGTAGCTCTTCAGCGTCCGCAAAACTCTGGCAGCGCATTTTTTAATTATAAGAAGCATTTTAGCATTGTTGTGCTTGCTGTGTGTGGTGCACACTACAATTTTATGTACAGGGTGTCCCAACGATAGAGTAAAGTAAGTTTATGCTTAACTAGAATTATTTGTGTAAATATTGTATGGACCATGGGGTAGAGGTAAGAAGTGTGCATTTTTTTAAAATATTGGAAGTTATACAGGGTGCGCCAGAAAAGCAGGACGTGAAAAGTATGATTTTTAAATAGAACACCCGTATTTGATTTTAGTTTTAATTCTACGTGTCCATACAAACATATTTTGTCATACAAAAGATTGGCTGAAAGTTTTAGTTCTTGAGATATTCGCGTTTAAAGATTATTATGGTCATTTTCGTGGGGTTGATGAATGGGCAATTGTTCCGTTATTTCACAATAAAAAAATTGATATTTCGTGTGAAAAATGAGTGATATTATACTAACGTTTAGACCGAGTAGTATTTCTAATTTTCTCATCAGGGTGTTTGTTATAACCATTCAAATTTGAAAATTCTCAAATTAAAAAAATCAGTTTTTTTAATTGCACACCCTATATATTTTTATTTCATTTTATTCGGGATTAAAAATCTATCATTTTTGTCAAATATATCCTATATCTATCTTTGATAGTTTTCGAGGAATTTCGATTTTCTCACTAGCTACGTTACATACGATACTATAACATTATTGTGGATCGTGGTAGCCATGGAAAACAATTGCGATGAAATAAAACAAACCACCTAAGCGAGAATATTAACAGTTTTATTAATGAGAAACAGTAATTCAATAATTATTCAACATTGCGTCTTAGTAAATGCTCAAATAGACGGCCTTCTTGCTGAATACACATATTGGGCCTTTTCTCATGTTCTGTCTCACTTCGGATAACATAAGAGGGTCACTGTGCGACAAGCTTCGCGAATTCTATTTTCATGTCCTCCCTTGTTGTAGGTTTAATAATATACACCCGATCTTTTATGTATCCCCATAGGAAAAAATCCAGTGGAGATAAATCGCATGACCTGGGTGGCCATAATATAAAGCCATTACGTCCTATCCATTTCTCCGGGTATTGCTGGTTCAAGAATTCCCTTACGTCCCGATAAAAATGTGGAGGTGCACCATCCTGTTGCAACCACATATTTAGTCGTCCTTCTAAATTGATATCCTCAAGTAACACAGGCAATTCTTCACGTAAGAAATGCAAATAGCTGCGGCCCGTTAATGGATCATCAAAAAAATAGGGACCGATAATTTGGTCATTAAGTATACCACACCACACATTTAGTGACCAATGATTTGGTTTTGAACTTCTCGTAGCCAAAATGGATTATCAATGGCGTAATAGTGCATATTATGCCGATTTACATCCCCATTGCTTTTAAACGTCGCCTCATCGGAAAACATTATGGAGCACAAAAAGTTGTTATTTAATTGCAGCCGTTGATTAATGATATTGCAGAATTCAATTCGTCTTGCAAAATCCTCTTCTCGCAATTCTTGATGAAGCTCAATGTGATAGGGATGGTACTTATACTTCAGCGTTGTTCGATTCACGTTTGATTTGGAGGTATCACATATCGTCGCTAATGTTCTAGAACTCACTTGGGGATTTTCTTGAATATTTAATAATATTTCAAGTTCTTTTTCTTCATTAGCTGCCCTTTTATTAACCACTTTACGTTTGAAGTATTTAACACTACCGCTAGAATCAAATCTATCCATCAAATTTTCCAAGCCAACAGTAATAGGTATTCGACGTTCAGGATATTTCATTTTGTAGATTCGTTGTGTCAATAAAGGGTTTTTTTCAGCCTCGCCCAACACGTATATCATATCAATTAATTCATTTGTCGAATAATCCATAATTGATACAAGAATTGATAACAAGTTAAATGCGAAAACGACAAATTTAATATGTGTTTATTTTGACAAGTAGGAAACCTTTGTATCTTAGTAACGCAATTATTATTTTCCATGGCTACCAAGATCCATGCAATGCAATGTTATCGAAAATAAAGTAGCTAGTGTGAAAAAATCGAAATTCCTCGAAAACTATCAAAATAGATATAGGATATATTTAACAAAATGATAGATTTTTAATCCCGAATAAAATGAAATAAAAATATATAGGGTGTGCAATTAAAAAAACTGATTTTTTTAATTTGAGAATTTTCAAATTTGAATGGTTATAACAAACACCCTGTTGAGAAAATTAGAAATACTACTCGGTCTAAACGTTAGTATAATATCACTCATTTTTCACACGAAATATCAATTTTTTTTATTGTGAAATAACGGAACAATTGCCCATTCATCAACCCCACGAAAATGACCATAATAATCTTTAAACGCGAATATCTCAAGTACTAAAACTTTCAGCCAATCTTTTGTATGACAAAATATGTTTGTATGGACACGTAGAATTAAAAACTAAAATCAAATACGGGGTGTTCTATTTAAAAAAATCATACTTTTTCACGTCCTGCTTTTCTGGCGCACCCTGTATAACTTCCAATATTTAAAAAAAATGCACACTTCTTACCTCTACCCCATGGTCCATACAATATTTACACAAATAATTCTAGTTAAGCATAAACTTACTTTACTCTATCGTTGGGACACCCTGTATGTGGATATAGGCGCATTTGGTGCATAAAGTGATGGAAGTGTACTGGCAAATTCTGCTTTTGGAAAAGCATTGGCTAACTTCGAATTAGAATTGCCGATAGAGGAAGCTCTACCAAGAAGCAATATTAAGATGCCATATTTCTTTGTTGGATACGATGCATTTCCACTTTGTACCCATTTAAGTCATATAAAGAGGAAAATCTTCTCATAGAAAAAGCAAGTTTTAATTACTGACTCAGAAGGGTAATTAAAGACGCTTTTGGAATTCTTATTTCAAGGTGGAGGATTTGTACAAGAACGGTCCCTTCAAGTGCTACGACTGTACATATCATTATTATAGCAACCGTGTGTCTTTACAATTTCATAAAACATAAAGAATTCCAGATAAAAAAAAGAAGTACTGCCCACAATCACTATGTGATAAAGAAACTGGCGATGACATTGTAGAAGGACAATGGAGAACAGAAGTAGGCACCTCTAATATTGTTTTGGGAGATATTAAAGAAATGAGTCGAGGAGGAAATAACCCTGGGAAAGCAGCACTTGAGTTAAGGGAAAAATTGGCTCAGTATATGATAAGTCCTGCAGGTGCTTTACCTGGTCAAATTAATTATGTAAGTTGAGGCAAAACAAAAAAATGTTAAAACGTTTATTATTATTTAAATCAAGAAACTTATTATAGTAATTCATATTGCACTTGTTGCTACTTTTTAAAATTCGATTCCAGCAACTACCGCATATATTCTTGCTTTCCTTATTTGTTTTATTCGAGGATCTTCAATTTTATGCAGTCCAGTTGCCACCACCATTCAAAAATGATCGTCTTCGTCCTCTTGCTGCTGTAATTCCATTTATTTGAATTTTCAACACCTCACAGTGGGGATGGGACGTTTCGGCGTGGCCGTTTCGGCGTGGCCGTTTCGACGTGGCCGTTTCTGCGTCAGCCGGTTCGGCGTGAATCCGTTTTGGCGTCGGCCGATTTGGCGTGAGTGGTCGATCTCAGAATAACTACAATCTCAATATAATAATTATTTTTATTCCTTGAATGAATGCCCTTAATTCTTACCAATTTTTTTTTAAGTAGAAAGCACACCGATCAATCACGGGATTGTTATTATGAACAACTTGTTGCAGGCAATCAGCCACCGGTAAAACTTAGAAAATATCGAGATGCAGATACCCGCATATTAAGGCTGATACAACATTTTGACCCTGTAAATGTATTAGAATATTTAAGGGGTTTATCTCATAATTATATGTAACATTTTCATACGCAATGTAATAGACTAATAAGTGTTTTTTTATGCATAATATATTTATTAATATATAGATGCCTAGTTTATTGTACATTTTGTTTTATTGTCAGCAAAAGCTATATTTTGTAATAAGTAATAATTCTCAAGTAATCGACAATTCACGCCAAATCGGCCGACGCCAAAACGGGCTCACGCCGAACCGGCTGACGCCGAAACGGCCACGCCGAAACGGCCACGGCGAATCGGCCACGCCGAAACGTACGTAACCCCCTCACAGTAGATATCATCTTCAGATCGCTTATGTTTTCGTGGCATAATTTCTCCTGAACCACTTTCTCGTCTGCGGTTTTTATTATTTGTTGATGTTGGCACTTCACCAACTTCATCAAGTCTTGAAGAAGCACTTGATGTTGAAGCTACAAATTTCATAGTCTCGTCCTCAGTCACTTCACTGCCCCAACTTTCATCTCTTGTCGTGACTAGGCTTCCAATGGTTTTCCTTGGTTTCACATGGGAAAAGAGGAAACCCATTGCTGCGTACCATTCCCATTTTAGATCGTCCGTGTCTTCTTGGCCATTTCCACTTTGGGTTTGGAAGTCATGTAGCCGTGTTGTAACTTCCACAACTAGAAATAACAAACTTTTAAAATATTTTTAAATTAATGTGTTAGCTATTACGATAAAACCTTTATACGTAAATAACACCTATGTAGATTCAGCTAGAAGCTTTCGATAGGTTGATGTTTTTAACGCACATTTAAAATACACGTGGTTTGCTTTACTGTAATCGCCAACGAAATGATAGGTTATTATTCAAATATTTTTAGAGTTACACACCTTCACAACCCAAAGTATCAACAATGTCCTTCCACGTTTCGCGTTTCGATTTATCATAAATAAGTGGATATTGTTGGATCAGCTCCAATAACAACACCACATCTATCGTCATTTTACGATAATTAAAGATATTAAACAACAGCAACAAATGGTAACAAACAATTAAAAAAAGGGGCAAGTACTAAACAAAAACGCGAAATAAACTTTACTACAGCTAGAATATTGCCGAATCTCCCTTATTTCAAATGTCAAGCATGATCCGTCAAAAATTTAAGTCACACAAATCGCATACGTAAGAGATAGCATTTCTATTGGTAGATGTTAGTAGTGATGTTAAGAAATCCAGAATAATTCTGTATTGTTAGCATGTCCACCTACCATTACCATTACCATTAACATGATTGTGAACAGTTGCATAACAGATACCATTTTCTGGACTTGAACATTTTAAGAAATATTACCAGTAACATTAACATCATTGTGACAGGATAGTAAAAAAGAGGTTGCATAGTTATCTAAAAAAAATTATAATTAAAATTATTTCATTTCTTTTAGTTTTTTAAGTTAGCATCTAGATGTCTATTAACCTCTGTCAGACATGAAGTTTTAAACGTCTGTTTAACATAGATTATTGTTTTTGTTTTTACAGTTGTCGCAATTTTCGTAATTATAAAAAAGGTTGCATAATTACCCTAAAAAAAATGTTATTAAAATTATTTAATTTCTTTTAATTTCCTTTTTGTAAGTTGGAAGGTCATGTGGTGTTCCATACCAGATATTTTATGAAAAGTTTTAGTTTGGAAACTGATGCATCTGTGCAAAATTGCAAGAAATGCAAAGGGACGATTGACGAACAAAACTTCCGTGTGATAGGTAACAAAAAGTGAGCAAATTGAAATACTACGCCACCTAAAGACAACTAATAGTAGTGTCTTAGATAGTAAATCGGTGGTTGCTGAAGTTTAAAATTTTAAAGTTTAAAGTTTAAAGTCCTAACATACTTACTAATAAGGATTTAAACATATATCGTTTAAGAAAGTTAGATACCGGATGGTACGGCCTCGTCAAATTAAGGTCGTCTTTCTAAATGAAAATATGGCCTGGAGTGTTGTGCGTAAAGCTAAAGAGTTGAAAAGGAAGGATAATTATGCAAATATTAGTATTTTTTCCGATAAGATACCACGTGAATATGATCACTATCGTTCTTTGTTTAATGAACTTAAAGATCGTATTTGTAAGCAGAACAGTTTGAAAATCCTCAAAGTGTGCCAGAAATCTAACTTTGCCTAATCTTTCACTGGTTTTGGATATGAAGAGTGAAAGGTGTGTTTAATTGAAACATGGCTCCCAGAATATATTTCCATTAGTATTTACCCAGTGCTTACACGGTGTTTGGAAGTGATCGCAAATTCTGTGACAATAATAAATCGCGTTTTATTTTTGATTTTCAAACGTTTTTTGATATCTTTGATCATCTTAATATTTTTAATCAAAAAGTTATTATTCTAGGAGACTTAAACTTTGCACATTATGTACTGCAACCAACACTTGATCCTAAACTTAGACTACTTCGTGGATTCATGCCATTCTGTAATTATGCTCAATCTAATCATGTTAGTAATAGGAACGGTAGACCTTTTGATCTTTCGGTAAACCTTAAAAGGTGGTGCATTATTATTTTTAGATATTAGTATGTCAAGAAATAGTAAACTTCCATTAGTATCCTTCTCCAAGGTAAACTGGATGCTTAGATGAATACCATTTATAAAACTTAAAAATTCATGTAGTGCTTCTCTCTATGTCTCAAATGTGTCATCTACATGTCTATACCAAACTAAACGTTTTTTAGGTGAATTTAGTAACGCGAAGGTTTCAAGTCTGAAAAATTTAGTTATAACAGGGCTAGGAGGGCTACCCATAAACGGTTGTATCCCCAACCCCCGACGCCACCCGTCTTCCTCCACCACCAACCACATCCCAAACTCCTTACACCTATGCACACACACTCGACTCACCACCACCACCCTCACGCACACGTTCCCATCCAAACGCCTCTTCCATATCCACCACATCCACACATTCCTACATTTCCACACGTTCCACCTCTTCCACAAAACCACCCAAACCTGCTCACACACACACATACCCGCTCTCTTACCTACACCTGTTCACACACATACCCGCTCTCTTACTTACACCTTCCACTGCATTGATTCCTATACCCGCTTCCCCCAATCCTATACCCGCACGCTCCCAATCCTCGAGATATTGCATCCGCAATATCCCAAAATCCATTAAAACCCAAAAATCCCTTTTTAATTCCTTGAAATCTCTCAACCTTCCCTGGTTGAACATAACGTTCAACCACAACCAAACCTGCCTCTTAGAGACCTCCTCTCCCTTTCCGGATGGTACGCAGCTTAGGCTGCGACACCACTTCGGCGACCCAACCGTTACCCTCACCCAACTCTCCGATCTCCGCTTACCTAACACCACTCCTAGAGCTGCCTCCTTTTCCTGCGTGATTCGTCATGTAGATAAGGACATCCAAGCCCAAGAGATCCTCGATGCGATCGATCTTCCACAAGTGAAGAAGGCCGTTCGCATCACCTCAAAGGCCACAAACACCCCAACTTCCCTAATCCGCATCATAACTTCTTCCCAAACCACCCTTGAGTTCCTCTTCGCACAGGGTGTCGTCATGTTCGGGCGACACCACCGGTGCGAACCCTCCTTAATCCCGCAACCGCTCCCAAGTATTGCTCCACGTGCACGCCACCCGGTCCATCCGCTGCCCTGACTGTGGCGAAAGTCACAGATCCACCTCGCGTAAATTCTCGGCAAACCCAAAGTGTGACAACTACGGGGGAGCCCATCCCACCTACTCCTTCCAGTGCCGGAAGCGGCGGGAACCTCCCAGTTCCCCTTCGAAAAATGCACCCCTCGACCCTATCCTGTCTAAAGAGTCCGACTCCGAAGACACGGCCCACCTGAAACCACCTCCCGACACCGAATTCCTTTCCATCAAAGACTTCTTAGAAGTTCTTACCCACTCCTTGACCCAGATGTTTCCCCACCACCGAGATAGGGTTATCCGAACCTTAGACTCGCTATCCCTCAACTTCTTCCAACGGAGGATCAGCACCTGCGTATCCGGTACGCGGATGAAGGTTGCCGTTATCCGCCAACCCCATCCTTAACTCTTTCCCAATGAATATCCTAGCCAGGGGCGTACGTCGGAAACGCCCCTTAATCAAACACTTCTTACACTCTCATAATATCCATATACTTTCGATAAATGAAGCCAAACTCACACCAAGATGCACCCTTAATTTCAACACCTTTCATACCGATTCAAACAATAGCCAACATGGAACCGCCCTCTTAGTTCAAAATGCTTCCCTTCCACTCCCTTTCAACTTCCAGCGCACCTGCAGCATCTCGAATGCGTTGCTGCGACGGTGCACTTCCCCACTCCTATAATATTTATTTCCTACTACAACCCGCCTGGCCACAACACCCTCTCCGATGACCTTTTAATTTACGCCTCAAGCCTCCCAAATGCCGTTATCCTAGGTGATTTCAATGCCCGCCATACCCAATTTGGTGACAACGCAACTAACGGCAACGGTAACAGGCTAACTTCCGCCCTGTTGCAGTTGCCGCTCTTGCGAACCATCAACAAACAGCCCACATACTTTGATCATTAGGTGCCTCAATAGTAGACCACATCATAGTTTCCGAACCAATAGCTCACTATTTCGATCGTGAGTGCTTTCTAGGCACCACGATCACATCTGATCACATACCCCTACTGGTCAAAACTTCATTTTGTCCAGCTCCTCCCACACCTCCTCAATACACAGTCATTAAAGATTTTTCGAAAGGCGACTGGAATGTGTTCTCTGATCACATCTCCAATAACCTTCCCACGCCCAATCTTCAAACGACCCAAGATCTCGAGAGAGCGATTAGAGACCTAACTTCCGTAATTGCGGAAGCGGTGGATACCTCTATAGCATTAAAAATATTGACATTTTCCGCAAACCGCTCCCACAACACAATGTGAACTGGATCAAAGAGAAAAGATGAATTTACCGTCAATTCTTGCGATCCAGGGATCCGGCTCTCAAGACGGAATACAATCGCCTCAACGCCTTAATCAAGTGAGAAGCCAACAAACACGCCGAAGACTACTGGTCCAAAGCCACCTCCCAACTAGATTATAGAAATGGCAAACTCTTCTGGCAACAGTTCGATAGACTGACCAGAAGAAAAGTAAACCCTAAATCACACCTTACCGACCTTCAGGGCAACCTAATCTCATCTGACCAAGGAAAGGCCGATTTCTTTGGTCACCACCTACAAACCATTTTCCAGTCCCCAGATGATCCCCAGTTCGACAACCATGTCAAGGCACTCCTCGGGGTCTCCTTAAAGAGTTCCGCAACCTTAACATTCCTGAACCCCAACTCGATAACCAGAGTCCCTTTTATACCCCCATCCCACCCGACCAGGTCCACACGTATTTTAAAAAAGGAAAAAACTCAGCCCCAGGTCATGACGGCCTAAATAGGAAGATGCTCCGGCACCTACCCGACCCAGCCCTCCGTCTACTATCCGATATATATATAATAAATGCTTAACCCTCTCCTATTTTGCGACGGACTGGACATCGGCCTCCACTGTCATGATACCAAAACCCCACGCTGACCTAACCTCACCCTCCTATCTACCCATTGCCCTCCTGAGTTGCCTCGGAAAATGCTTTGAGCAGATTCTAGCCAAGCGACTCAAGGACCACCTCGAATTCAACGACCTTCTTTCTAACAGCCAATTCGGCTTCCGTCCCAACCGAACGTGTCACGATCCCTTGTTGAACCTGCTTACCGAGAGCACCAGAGCATTCAATCACGAGCAATGCAATCTGGCTTAAGCAAGCATTTGACAGGGTCTGCCACGCCGGTCTCCTGCACAAGATCCGAAACCTAAACATTCCCGACCCCTTCTCCAAACTCCTACTTTCGTACCTGACCGACCGGTCAGTTCGGGTCAAAGTAGGGAAAACCTTCTCAGATGCTTTCGAACCTACCACAGGCGTACCGCAAGGTTTTGCCTTAGCCCCGATCCTCTACACTATCTTCGCATCCGATATACCCGAAGTCAGTCAATCCGGAGTAGTCGTAGAGCAGTTTGCGGCTGACACCGCCTTCTGGGCGGTTAATCGGAACAGCGAAACGGCCTCCCGCAAAATATCCAAAACCCTACGGAACTTGTCCAACTGGGCTAACCGGTGGAGAATGCGTCAATCCTACCAAGAGCCAAGCAATCCTCTTCCGCCATCTTCATTACACCGAAGATAAGTGCCCAAAGTTTGTATCCAGAAATGTGTCCCTCTCTCTAAATCAGGAAAGACTCCCTCTCCAAGATGAAATCACCTACCTAGGAATCATTTTCACACGAACCCTCAACTGGCTCCCGGATGTTAAAAAACCCTCAACCTTATTAGGAACCGCGCAAACCTACTAGGCGCCCTCCGGGGTAGAATCAGAGGTTGTCACCCCAAAACCCTTTTACACACGTATAAAACATATATCCGCCCTGTTATGGATTTCCGAGCTCCCATATATACAAATATAAACCCCAAACATCTTTACTCCATCGCTTCCTGTGAGCGCCGAATTTTCCGACGCATACACCGGTTACCCTTCAGGTACCCTAATACCCTTACTATCCAACGCGCCAATATATCCCCAATCACACATACCATCCAAACCCTTCAGAAAAATTTTACCCACAAAAGAATTTTCGGCGATACCATCCCAACCATTCCTTATAACTACCGCTTTCCCCCATTCCCACGAAGGAAACCCAAGCTCAAATTCAAAAATCCACCCGCCATCCTCACACAACTCCTCGGCGACCTCCCCGAGGAGATAGAAGAATCCCTTGACAACATCCCGTATGCCCTCCGCATCCCCACGTCTATTGGATGACGACCCCAGCAAGATACTGGCCAACGAATATAAGCACACCAACCGCGCTACACACACCACAACTATTATGCACACTTAACCCATTAACACATTCATTACTCAATAAAACCTAAATACTTTTTTCTTTTTTTTACACCCAAAATAACCACACCTCATTATTGTACTACATACAATAATACCGCAATACAACAACAAGGAATGCCAGGGCTGAAGAGGCGAAGGACTCCTGAACAGTCCACAAATAAGTAACATAAGCTAACAATAAGTAAATACTAACACAAAAAAAAATATGTTCAATATATTCAATAATAAAATACTTATCTTTTTTGGGTTTTTTTTTTAAGTAAATGCTTTACCGATTATGTGTTAAATTACCACAGCACTATAATTTAACATAAGTAGTTGAAATTAAATTAAAATTAAAAATTACAAAAAAGGTTCTACATTGTGCTTTTCATTGTTAATAACACTTCCAATTATTGATAAAGATATCTCTTTGTTAGATTTAACTGGGTTATTTTATTTGATGTGATGTTTGGATTTGTGAATGCTTCTATCATTTTCAAATTGAAGTTTTTCACAACTTTACACTTACATCATAACTCGATTAAATTTTGTTAAATGTGTGTTTGGCTGACAAATTTCATTGTTAGCTTTCGTTGTAGAGAGTGTTCTGGTTTGTCATCCTTAAGGCAGTTTAACAATATTTAATTTTTAATGACCTCTAGTTATTCTTTACTAAAATTTGAAATTTAATTTTTATAGTTGGCTTTATACGTTTCTCAAACTGTTGTATTAATAGCAGGCTGATGTTTATGTTTTAATTTTTCAACTTTGACAAAATTGTTTACAACATCTTTAACAATTTTTACAAATATTACTACTGACGACGATAACTGTAAGTGTTATCGAAACGTTTAGATTGTATAATTTAAATACACCATTAAAAAAACCAAAAAAGATAAGTATTTTATTATAAGTGTTAATGGTGAAAGTTTACATTTTAATATATTCAATAGTTTCTTTTAAAGAGAGTTTTGTAAAAGTGAAACAGTATCAAAACTGATCATTATATCACCCTCTTCAATTTTGAATAAATTTACAAATGTATAGTTTGACAGTTGTAACATTAACACATGATAGATATTTAGATGATAGGTGATTATTTAGGAACATCAATCCTATTTGAAATGTAAAACAAGAAAAAATATCTTTTTCTTTTACCAGTATTGTACATTTTTATCTAAATATATCAATATATCAACCACGAATGTTAGTATAGTGATGGAGACTACCCTTAAAAATACATAGATGACACAAATCCTCCTATGTTGAATAGGGATTATGTATAGTAAATTACCAATTTCGTTTAATAGAAACATTACTTTATGACAAATAATGTGTCCTGATCTTTAACATTTGCTGCCAGCGATTGAAGAAAAAATCGTTGGTATATATCGCACGAAGTACAACGCTACTTTGTGTTTCATCCAGATTGCCTCTGCAATCTGGATTCAATATAAAACTAACGCGTTCTAATCCTAGTACCATAATATATTTTTAGATTTTTTTCGTTGTAGCATACGACTTTATTTGTTCCACTGCTTTATTAAATTTAATTTGATAATATTTATCTTCTGTATTTCAAATATCATTTAAAAAATTCCTAAACGTTTTATAATAATAATAATGTTATTGGCCGTTAACTTGAAAACCTTTACGCACGTCATCACTTAACGAGAATTGCCATTAAGACTATTAAACGGTAAAAAGTACATTAACGAATATAATTTCATAGAGCTGATTGTGTAAGTAGATAAGGACATATTAAGTAAAGGCACTACTGTTAAATTTATGGTTTAAAAACTCATTAATACTATAGAATGATTTATAAACTAAGAATTTTTTTAGTTTTATGTTTAAGCATTTACTGTCAAATTACCTGATTGTCGTGAATAAAACATTATACAACTTAATTCCGTAATAGTTACGGAAATCTCTTTATTTTTCTATTCTATTACATGGAGCAACGATGTCTCGTTGACGTGTGTGGTACCTGTGTTGCATATTATTTAGACAGTCTGGTTATATTTGACGTACAATATAGACTAGGATATACAGGGTTTTCTACGGTTGGCGTTCGTTAGAAGTTTATGTGGTTAGAAACAATTTAGAAATCTGAATTTTTGGACTTAAGGGTTATTTAAGATTCTCTTTCATTCTAAAATATTTTCAAGGTCATATACCGGAAGTGGCCACTAACTTCCTTATTTTAAATAGAACACCCTGTATATTATTTTATTTTTGGATTCTTGACAAAATTTTAAGATAAGTCTTATAAGGGTTTCCTATACCTTTTTTCAACTGTTTCTTAGATATCTTGATTTTTTCAAAAATTTTGAAAGATGTAACCCTATTTTCAACACTGCTTGTCTTACTTATTTTTGACTGATGGAAAGTGCTTCTGGAGTAGACAGAAGCATAAGAACTATACTTGTGAAATACTCATTGACAATTGATTTATTGCATACATGGTGTTCAAAATTTGATGAACTATTAAACAATTTTCAAAGTTGAAAAACTTTGTTAATTCAAATGTGACACCCTGTATATTATTGGATGAATAGATGCAGCATTTAGTTATGCATCGTTTGGCTGTAAAATTACCTATACCTATTACCGACAATTTTCTTGTTAATTAATATTTTCTACTTTAATGTGATTTTTGAGTGTTTTTCAAAAATAAAATGAACTTAATTCAAACTACACAAATTCTATTTTATTAAAACGATGAAATAAAACAAGAAGATACCAAAATTGAGAGCATAATAACAAATGAAAAACATAAAACAATTATTTGAACATAACTAGAAGAAAAGTGATAAAAAAGATAAAATGAATCATTACAAATGTTCCACATGACCGCCAATTTGATTTAAGCATTTTATAACTCGTATAACTCCGTATTTTTTATAAAAGCCGATAAAATTCCAAAACTGCAATCTAGTGAGCCTTGATTTTGACACGCATTAAAACATTGTTGTTGATTTAATGTCAAACCAGTACAATTTAAGTGATTTTGTAATTTTTTAAGTATTTTTTTTAAGTACTGTTTATAATGGAATGTATTCAAGAATATTCTAACAATGATTTATTAAATTTGTTTTACACGCATGGTGAATGTGGACGAATTGTTAGGCGAACATGCAGGTTGTTTAACGAACGGTATCCACACCTACCATTAATAACACCTGGAAAATTTGCAAGAATTGAAGCTCGATTTATTGCAACTGGAAGTATAAGGGCAAATCGAACGCATTTAAAGCCAGTAATAGATAATGAAGTTAACGAGGTGAACGTGTTAGCTTATTTTCACGCTTATCCACGAACTTCAATTACAGCAGCTGCACTGGGTTTGGATATTTCACAAACATCAATCCACAGAATATTAAAGAAGTATAAAATGCATCCTTTTTCGGTAATAACTGTGCAAGGATTACATCTTGGTGATCAGGCACGACGAGTTAACTTTTGTGAATTTATTCTTGTACAAATGACCGAATATCCGAGATTTCTTCACAACATTATTTGGACCGATGAATCAAAATTCAGTAGAGAAGGAATTGTCAATCGCCGAAATAATCACTACTAGGCATAAGATAATCCTCATGTAACAAGAGAACGTAATCACCAGTTCCAATTTAGCTTTAACGTTTTTTGTTTAGTTATGGATAATAGAGTGGCATATCAAGTGTACGATGAAAATTTGAATGGGGCGAGATATCTTGAAATTCTCCGTGGATTTGTTATGGATTTTCTAAATACTCTACCTGCATGTGACAGGGCAAACAGTTGGTATCAGCTGGATGGTGCTCCCGCACATTCCACTATAGCTGTACACCAACAGTTCATATTGATGTTTGAAGATCGGTGAATTGGGCCACAAGGACCTTGAAACTGGCCACCGTGATCACCCGATTTGACGCCCCTGAACTTTTACCTCTGAGGTCGTATAAAAGAATTAGTGTACTCTAGGCCAGTTCAAACTAGAGAGGAATTGCTAAATCGTGTTCATAATGCATTCAATAGTAAGTGTTCACACGAAATTCGGCGATCTATTTCGCAAGGAGTATATGATAGAGTTATAAAATGTTTAAATCAAATTGGCGGTCATGTGGAACATTTGCAATGATTCATTTTATCTTTTTTAATCACTTTTCTTCTAGTTATGTTCAAATAATTGTTTTATGTTTTTCATTTGTTATTATGCTCTCAATTCTGTTATCTTCTTATTTTATTTCATTGTTTTAATAAAATAGAATTTGTGTAGTTTTAATTAAGTTCATTTTATTTTTGAAAAACATTTCAGTTTCTGTCAAAAATCACATTAAAGTAGAAAATATTAATTAACAAGAAAATTGTCGATAATAGGTATAGGTAATGTTATAGCCAAACGATGCATAACTAAATGCTGCATCTATTCATCCAATAATATACAGGGTGTCACATTTGAATTAACAAAGTTTTTCAACTTTGAAAATTGTTTAATAGTTCATCAAATTTTGAACACCATGTATGCAATAAATCAATTGTCAATGAGTATTTCAAAAGTATAGTTCTTATGCTTCTGTCTACTCCAGAAGCACTTTCCATCAGTCAAAAATAAGTAAGACAAGCAGTGTTGAAAATAGGGTTACATCTTTCAAAATTTTTGAAAAATCAAGATATCTAAGAAACAGTTGAAAAAAGGTATAGGAAACCCTTATAAGACATCCTAAAATTTTGTCAAGAATCCAAAAATAAAATAATATACAGTGTGTTCCATTTAAAATAAGGAAGTTAGTGGCGACTTCCGGTATAACCGGAAGTAACATGAGCTTGGAAATATTTTAGAATGAAGGAGAATCTTAAATAACCTTTAAGTCCAAAAATTCAGATTTCTAAATTGTTTCTAACCACATAAACTTCTAACTAACGCCTACCGTGGAAAACCCTGTATATTGAAGGTAACGTTAAAATTTTTAGGTTTATAAAGGCATTCTTGCAATCATCACCATATATCAAACTAGCTATTACGTCTTTAGATTTTAAAAATCTCGTTAAAGGAGGACAACACAATATGTTATAAGAAATAATACTATGAATTTTACCATAGTACGCATACAATAGTACACTTTTTGACATTATTTTCAGTATACTTTGTATCAGAAATGCAGACATAGCAATTTTTTGTCTAAGGTGTATGACGTGCTTATGCTATGTCATTTTTTCCTCTATTTTGAGACTGACAAAAGTGATGTCGCTATTGTTTAACGTACTCGTTACAGGTCTATGCGAAAATGTTACTACATTTCTTTTTGAATTGTTTAGGTGAAGCTTATTAACTAAAAACCAATCATTCACCTTCGTTGACGTTTGTAGTTCCTTCTCGGTTACATTATTACATGTTATTGTTGTCATCTGCAAATAATATCCAATGAGTTGTACTATTAGAATTTGGTAAGTCATTATGGTAAATCAGGAACAATATTGGCCTAAAAACTGATCCTTGAGGAACACCGTATTTAATAGGTAGTATATCAGATTTAATAGAATTGAACATTACAAGCTGATGTCTCTCTTTTATGTAAGAGCTTAATAATCTTACTGCATGTGTATCAAATTAAGAAAATGTAATTTACTAACTAATATCGAATACGAAACACAATCGAGTGCCTTACTTAAATCGTAAAAATTAACCCTGTGTGTTTACCTTTCTCAAACCCATCTAATACGTGTTTTGTTATATTGTGTATTGCACTGGCTGTGGAATGTCCACGTTTAACACTAAATTGATTAGAATTGAAAAGTTTATTTTCTTGTAAATAATTGACTATCTGGATTGCAGGTGTTTTTTTACTGAAAATGAGTAACACCGAAATAGGACGATAATTATTTACCACAGACTTATTTCCAGTTTTAAAGATTGAGACAACCTTCGATATCTTAAGACATTCCAGAAAAATATTATTTATGATACACTGATTTAAACGTTTGGTAGGTGGTGTAATAATTAGGTTTACAATGTATTTTATTGTCGAACTATTTAGATGGTATGCATCACTGCTTTTCTCAATTTTTAATTTTGTTATTATACCTCTGATTTCAATATACGTTACCAACCTGAAAGAGAAGGTATTGTTTGATATTGTCACTGGGTCGATATATTTTGAGAAGGACGTTTGAGTTGTAGGTAAATTGTGAATTATCTTGTTCCGCAGTTTGTACAAAATAGTTAGCTTGACATGTCGGAATTGTGAGCATTTGATTATTTTTTATAATAGTTTGTGGATTATACAATTATAATAATCGTTCCCTACTCATTTTTTTAGCAATGCGTATGGTCTATATGTACCATGTGTCCCGATTTAGTCGTTTGTTAAAGATTTCTTTGTTATGATCAAAAAATACAAGTTTGCAGTTTTTACATTCGCGTGCTACTTTGTTGACCTAAATTTCATGGCGAAACCAAAAATTTAGCATCCTCCTTTGTTTTCGACTTTAACCAAACGTCGATATTTTTACCCTTTTTTCAACCTCTCTTAATACTATTACACTGGTATATTTTGTCAATGATCCTTATATATTGTGAAGTGCGGAATTCAGTGGCGTGCTTAGACTTTTTCTAGGGGGTGCGATTTTTGAGTAATAATATAAACTTGCATTTTTTTTAATTGGAATCACAGGTGTATTGGGAACCATCAGCTGTAGATCTTTCCTTAGGTTTTTAAAAATGTAAACATCGTGATATTTATTTTTAAAACTAACAGATATGGCAAACATCTTCTGGGAACAAGGCAAGATAAGCATCGTAACATTAGTATACCACAGATACGGAACAATTTCAACATAAACAAGTCTTCGAAATGTCATCATTTCAATAAAAGTAGCGAAAATCCAGATGAAGCTTCTCAATTATATTTATATGCTGTGCGTTCGTAAAGTAGTGGATAAATTCAACTAAAACTCGGATCCATCGATTTTTATTTTCAATTTAGAACTTTTTTACATTAAAGTGAAATATACAGGGTGTGTGATATGACGTCATCAACATTGTTTTTAAATATCAACCCCCATTTTTTATTGCAGGATTAGAAAGAGTCCTTTTTTTACGTTCGGCAAGGCAAATATGAAAGATGCTTACATAGGGAAATATTGAATAAAAATTACCATAAATACTAAAAGTGAGAAAATTTCATTGTCAATGGAAGAAAACGTTAAATTGTACATTTCGTGAAAATTAACTTAATTATTTGCACGTTAGCAACATGTGTTTAGTTTTTTGATATGCGACAGCATTGTTATCGTGAGTTTACCCAGTAACTACTTTACCGTTATTTTGTGAACTGTGAGGAAATTAAGCGAACGCGAAAGAATTGAAATCATGTGCATGCTTGGTTTGGGAGATAGGTTACTCACTCACTCAGAAGTGGTTGCGTTATTTAATGAAACTCACGCGGATCGGCCGTCCATTAGTCAAAGCATGGTAAGCAGGGTTGAGGCGAAATTGTGGGAATTTGGACACGTTCGGGATATGAGAAAATCTATTGAAAAGTCGATAAGTGAAAAAAATCAGTTGGACATTGTGTTAGCAGAGCAAGATAATTCTAATGCTACCATTACGGACTCGGCTAATAATATTGGTGTGGCGCGATCTACCGTGCATATAGTGCTGAAAAGAGAGAACTTCCATCTCTACAAGATATGCTTACTTCACAAGCTGTGGAAAAATGATTTTGATAGGCGAGGTGAATTTTGTGAACAAATGCAGCAATTATATCATGGTCACGCCAATTTTTTAAAATGAATAATTTTTTCCTACCAAGCAACATTAGCTTTAAACGGCCATGTAAACAGACAAAATTGTCGTTATTGGGCAACCGAAAATACTCATTGGTTCACGGAATATTACACCCAAAACCCTCTAAAGTTGAACGTTTGGTGCGGCAGTTGACGGAAGCGTCATATGTCCTTACTTCTTCAAGGATACTCTCACTGGTGGGGGATATTTAGACTTTCTTCAAAATGACCTCATTCCCGCTCTAATAACGTTGTATCCGGATTTAGAAGAGCCCGATATGCACCACCTCTTTTTTCTACAAAATGGAGCACCACCACACTACGCTTAACCTTTTCGCGCTTGTTTGGAGGAAGTTTTTCCAAATCGTTGGATAGGGACAATTGAGAGCCCAGTCAGATCGCCAGATTTAAATCCTCTAGATTACTTCTTGTGGGGATACTTAAAGTGTAAAGTGCGCGCGACGCGAATTCACCAACAAATTAGAAACATTACCTCACATGTCATCAATGTTCAAAAATCATTTGTTAGCCGCCTTGGCTATTGTTAGATTGTTAACGGTGCTCAATTCGAACATTTAATTTAAATTAGTGGAATCATTTTACTACTAAATTAGGCCTAACCTAAAATAATTGTCTGTGTTTCAAAATATATTTTATTAAAAAAATTATTTGAATATTTCTTATTAGAAATGATACATGGTATCCATCTAAGCACAATTTTTTCTTCAAAATGGCCACATCTTCTAAACTACCCTGTATAATATAATCAAACCTTATATTGAAAGAATGGCCGAACTGAGCTGAATCCAAATTTGAAGTAACATACAGGGTACTCCATCACAAAAAATCTATGTTTGGTTCACCTTGTATAAATGAAACGCCCTAAAATAATTTTAAAATATACGCCTCAGTTGTTTCTACTACACTTCAAAATTTTGTTCTCCGATTCCATCAAATAAAGGAGGTATCGCCCGCGGATGCAAGTTTGAGACACCCTGTTCTAACGTCATCCATATGTACCTTATCGTATGTAAAAAGGTGTACCCTTTCTAATACTTCAATAAAAAATGGGGATTGACGTTTAAAAAAAATGTCGATGACGTTATATCGTTTTTTGACACACCCTGTATATTTCACTGTTACGTAGAAAATTCTAAATTGAAAATAAACACCGATGGGTCCGAGCGTTTTTTTTCCTAAACTCACTCCCATTCAAACTTTCATTGAATTTATCCGCTACTTTACGATCGCACCGTATATTGTATTTTAACAGGTATTTTCAGATTTTCGCTAGTGTTGGCGTAGTAAATTATTTAGAATTTGCTTATTGTAGACATCCTGAACGGCGTCAGCCAAATAAAGTAATGTTTTCAAGATTAGAAAACAATCTCATTAATTTCGAGTCCTAAGGGTAAAATAAATGAAATGAATAGAATCGTGAAAACGAAGAAATTAACGTTTTGGCGATTATTAAAAGGTTTCCTATAGAGAAGTTGACGCCGAAATTGGAGTTTCAAAAACAAGAGTATTCAAGTTATTGAAACATCATAAGTACTATCCTTATACAATTCGAATTTTACACCAACTAAATCGTGGCGATTTTGGCAGGCGAATTAATTTCTGGTTTTTACAAAACTGCAAAGAACTAGCAAATTTTGGTAGAAATGCTATATGGTCTGATGAAACCCACATAAGTAACGCAGGAATATTCTACACACAATACTCGCCATTGGTCAAACATTTGTTCGTCGAAAGTTCGATTTGGGTTTAATGTTCCCTGCTTTATACTTGGCGATAGAATAATATTCCATATTTTCGATACAAATCTTAATGCTGAGCGTTATATAGAAATACTACACCACCGACTACCAGAGTTGCAGACAAACATTCCTGAAAAGCATCTTCCAAATATTGTTTTTCAACAAGACGGTACCCCAGCCCATAATGCTTTGGCAGTAGGGAATTACTTAGGAACCGTTTCCAAAATCGTTTAA
This sequence comes from Vesta saturnalis, assembly GCA_036346205.1. Taxonomy (NCBI): domain Eukaryota; kingdom Metazoa; phylum Arthropoda; class Insecta; order Coleoptera; family Lampyridae; genus Vesta; species Vesta saturnalis. Next base: position 1,061,108 of record JARFJB010002439.1, on the reverse strand, counting down.
TTGCAATACGGTTCGGTGTTATGGCCGCTACGAGCTCCAGGTCTGTCAATACTGGATTTCTTCCTACTGGATTTTCTGAAAAACATAATTTGTTAAAACCATCATAATACCATCCAAGAACTGCAGCATTCTGTAGAAGAGGCATTTCGTAAGGTGCACTCATTAAATGCTATTAGAACCATTGCAAAAAGGTGCGAATTATGTTTGAGCGAAAATGCAATCAGTTTGAGCAATTTATGTAGAATACATTCAAAGTATATTTTTCTATTTCATTTTGGTGCTTGGTTATTCTTCTTGTTGTTTGTTTATTTTGAAATTGTTCCGTTTCTGTGGTGTGCTGATTTTACGATGAATATCTTGCCATTTTCCAAGAAAATCCTTGTTATATCTGTCGGTTTTAAAAAGGAGTATGTGGATGTTTATATTTTTGAAAAGCTAAGAAAGAACTGCAGCTGTTGATTACGAAGCCAATTATGATGCCCATTAAAAAAAATGCAAGTCTATAGTATTACTCAAAAACAGCACCCCCTAGAAAAATTCTAAGCACGCCACTGAATTCAGCATTTCGCAATATATAAGTACCGTTGACGAAATATATCAGTATAATAATATTAAGTGTAAAAATATCAACGTTTGGGTATAAGTCGAAAACAAAGGAAAATGCTAAATTTTCGATTTTGCCATGAAATCTAGCTCAACAAAGTAGTACATGAATGTACAAACTGCAAACTTATAACTTTGATAAAAACAATGTTATATTCAAAATACAACAAAAACAACGAAATCGGGACACACGGTACTTACTACGTTAATGATTTGAAGGCAGTGTGATTTTCAGGTGTAGGATTATTATTATACGTTTCTAACAGAAATGGTACATGTTCGCGTAAGATTTTTAAATTATAGACCAACCATAACGTAGGTTTTTTGTTATTATTTATTAGTCTAGTTTTTTGTTCGAATGAGCGTTCCATGGCAGTAATAAGTATCTCAATGAGTGTAAGTACTGATCTTCTCTTAAATACCCAAAACACTGTCATTCATAAATGACGTCTATAACGCAAAATAAATCAATCAGACCTATCTCAGTAACCGGTACATATTTAATTCTGGTTTTAACTAATTTACACTTTGTTAGATTTGATTGAAACAATAACGCCTTTTGATCAGGCAACCAAAGTCCAATAATTCAAAATTGTATCGATCTGAATGAATATTTGCAAAACAATTATTTTTAGGGGCTTTACCTATTAACATACTATGGTATCGATAGGAAAGTACATTCTAGATTAACATTTAAATTAAATTTAACATTGAAATCACCAGTTATTACAGTTTTATCGTTTTTCATTGATAGATAATCAAACATGTTTCCAATTGTGTTCAAAAACGTATCATAATTTCTAGAAGGTGAACGATACACAGTAAGTATTTTATAATATTTACTTTGCACGCAGATACCTCACAATGTACAGCAATTGAGAGGTTATGTAATTCAGGGATACTTTTGCAATTTACATTTGAAGATATACCAGTCCCAAGGAGCACAACAAAAACTTGATACTACTTTGTAACCTCTAAGACAATGAAGCTACGGCTTAGAAAGCCAATGTTCGTTGACACAAATGTCACTTTGTCACTTAAGTATGATTCAAGTTCGTCAATTTTATTATTTCAACTCTGAACATTAATATGTAAAATTCTGTCAATTCATATTTTACAACCGATTTATCATTTTTTTTTAATTTACTTAAAGTTAACATTTGGTCTATTCGTTTCTGTAGGTGCCAAAAAACGCGTTATTTAGAATGGCTTCCTTAAAACCTTCACTGATAAATATTCTAAATGAAGAATATATGTCAGAAAATTTTTATTCCAATTTTTTTATATCTGCATTTAATAGTTGGTTCGAAGATGATTGGAAATTAGATCAACACTTGTATTAGGGTGCAATCATGATACACGAAAGTCAATTTTCCTTTGTAAACCTGTTATTACACTATTATTTCAAGTACCGTATGTTAAGATTCTTTTTTTTGTAACTTTCAAATGATTGGAAATCCATTTTTTGTGGAAGTAATAGCAACTACGACATCATTAAAATCCATCCTTTTCCGAGGTTGCTTTTTAGTTCTATGAGCGGGTAGAGTATAATCACTCCAAATGAGTCACTGGCCTTGTTTGGAGAAGATTTCTTTACCGACCTTCTCTGTGGGTAGAAGTGACAAATAATTATACAAGTAACAACACACGCCGGCAAGGCAGCATAAGTGAGCGCCTGTCTTTGTGGAACAATATGGGAGAGCAAACACATGACCATGGAATGTAAGATGAAGATATACAAAACAGTGCAACAGAACGTATGCAACAGACACAAGAGCCGACACAGAAAGAACAAGACAACAAATAAATAACATTGAAATGAAAGTGCTAAGAACAATAAAAGGTGTTTCACTCAAGGGTAGACAAAGAAATAAGACCATACGAGAACAATGTGGTATACAAAGCGTTAGCAGATTTGTGAAAACCAGACGGAAGCAATGGGACCAATATGTAGACAAAATGGGCCCTGAGAGACTACCGGAAATATTCCGGGACAACAAACCATACAACAAAACACCACAAGGCAGACCACCCAAACGATGGAGAGAGAGAGCTACTACACAAACCGAATTAAGGTAGGCAAACAGGAGCAATCCTAGTCAATGGAGAAAGAAGGAAAAATAAGAAGGTATCATTAATTTTGTTGCGTTGTGTAACATTTTGGTCACTATCTATCTGATTGCATACTTTTTTATGTACGCTTTTAGAGAAAGTATTGTCAGCCTTGACACATTAACTTTGAGAATATTCTGACAGCACTTTAGAATACGATTTCGTATTTGTATTAATTACAGAATTATCCACAATTGTTTATTATTTCGTTACACTTGTAGGATTTGTGTTATACATACACGAATTTTGAAAAAAGTTTATAATTTTTAATTGCTCTATTAATGCGATAACTGGATCATGTAAACATTTAATCTGTTTTTTTATGATTTCCTTTAGGTAATCAACTTCACTAAAATTGTCTTCTATTTGCATGTAATCAGTTAATAAACATTCCTTGTTATTTTGTAGAATGTTATCTATATTTGCACTTTTTGCACAACAATTTACATTAGTTTCACTTAAACTTGCAATAATTTTTAAATATTTTACACAACCTGGGTGAATTAAGGATCCAAAAGTAACACATTACGATCGTTGGTGTTATATGCATCATTATTAGGATTCAATTTCTATTTTGTAAACAGTCTGGGTCTTTCCTCTATATTGTACTATGGGTTACACTTAACCCATCGTCCGCATTATTTTTCATGGAATTTTGTTCATGGTTCTTGAGGCACTCTAGTAATATTGGTCATAGATACACTTATATCATCGTCTACTAGATCAGTCCATTTTTTATTTTTAAAGTATTTTAATAAATTTGTTTGGTTATATTTTCTGTTAACTGTGTGATGTAGGCAATTTGATTTTGTAAACGATTTATTTTCTATTCCTAAGCATACAGGATAATGGTCTGCTAATTTATTCCGTTCGGTTAATCAAAGATTTTTTTATAGCGCCATCCCTGGATCCTTCTCCGCTTATTTCTTTTATAGCACACATGAATTCTTCTCCATGTAGTGCGTTTTCATATCTCCACTATTCACAAGATTTATGTTAACATCTCCAATAATAACTAAGTTTTCTTTCTGGATTAAAACTGTTTATGCTAGTATTTGGCAGCCTCTGCACAAAAAACAAATTTAGTTTGCTTTTTACATGAAATCCTATTAATAATTTTAAAATAAACGGCAGACAATTCCATTTGGTGCAAAGTGTAGAATATACCTGTGGAATTGCAGTAAAAAGCATATTCAAACAATTGACACATTTCTGACAAGAATAATTTCAATTAATTTACGCAATTGGATAGCAGAAAAATAATGAGCTTTACGAAACCAAGCTCTCAGAAAATTCAATCAATCTAAGAAGGCGATAGATTTTGAATACCATAAAACATTGCGTAATTTAACTAATATTACCGTCAAAAGATAAAGAAGCTTTTCTTCAGCATCAACTGCAGCCAGGTTATCAGAAATCAATCTGGCGAATATTAAAGCAATTAAATATTTATAGTAAAGTTAAATCGTCAAATCTTGCAACACAACTAAAATGTGTTAACAAAATTAACCAATATTTTATAAATAGTAAGTTGGGGCAGCAATAGGTCAACGATACAATGCATTACTATCTAAGTCACTGTCTTTCTAATATTTCTATTCAATTTAAAAATCAACGTGTTAATGAAGAAATTGTAGAACTTATAATACAATCAATTCGTTCAAATGCTGGTGGTGTACACAATATTAATATATCTCTACTACGTTTCTGTTGTCCAACTATATTACCATATATTATTCATATTTTTAACTATTTTATAGACACTACCGATATATCCTACCAAATATGGGCATTTGAGACTTTTAAGCATTTTACCATCTTTATCTAAAATTTTAGAAAAAATGATGGTGTTGCAAATAATAGAGTATTGGTCATCAAACAATATAATACCTAGTACAAAATCTGGATTTCGTTCTGGATATAGTTCCACTACACTGCTACAGTTAATAACTAATCAAATATGCCCAGCAGTAAATAGTAACCAAATTCACTTATTAGTACTATTTTCAACATTAAATTATATTGGGTTTTGTGAAAGTGCTATTACTTTTGTTTCTATGTCTCTTTCTTTAATATATCAAATAGTGTCTTTAGATAATATACAATCACATCCTCTACTAGTAACTTCTGGGGTTCCACAAGGATCTGTTCTTGATCCTCTTTTATTCATTATATACACTCTTAATTGTGCAAAAGTTTTACGTTATTGTGATTGTTAAATGTTTGCTGATGACACTCCTTTTTTTTTTGTAGTTTTGCTAAATGCAGAATAGCAGAAGTAAACACGCTCGCAAATCAGGATTTAGAAACCATGATAAACACAAGTAATAATTACTCACTCCAAATTAATCCAAACAAATCTGTTTTAATGATTTTTGGTACCAAGAAATATCCTGAAATTGCATCAATGCATCTAAAAATTAAAATTAATAATAGATTACTAAGAGGTGTCGAAATGTCGAGAAATTTAGGGCTTAATTTAGATACAAACATGAGATTTAAGCTGTACATAAAGTCATAAACGAACGCATTAGGAATAGCAATTTACGGTGCTAGACACATTTTAAATCATTAAACGAAGAATATGCTCTGCAATTCTCTAGTACTATCACATTTTAACGACTGTGATACCATATATGGTCCTTGCATTGACAGTATCCATATCAAACGTATTCAAAAAGTTCACAACTCATGTTTACGTGTAATTTATGGTATTAAAAGCAGAGAACACATTCCACCTAAACTTAAGGATGTAAGTTGGTTATCTATGCGCGACAGGCGCCTGGTCATGCTGGGTACCTATTCCATTGAGTAATTGTAAGGGAAACCCCACCGTACTTACACAAGCGTATATTGAAAACAGATGTGCACAATTTTAACATTCCCATCGCGGATCATTAACACTTCCTACGCACAAACCACATTTTTCCGGAGAAATTTTTTATATAATGTTGCTAAAGCGTATTCTGTTCCAACTCATTTAAAATCAAAGTTTATTTCTATAAATACATTTAAAAAAACGTTTAGTTCAGCACATGTTCTGTAAATCATTTGCATAACGTTTATTTATTTTACCATTCGAGTATCTGTGGTGATCACCGTTTAAGAGTAAGTTTAACATGTCAAGGTTAAGTGGTAGAGCAAGTCGCTATTATGAAACCAACTGAACTTCGCCTTGGAATTCGAGCATTTAATAATTATTTAATTACATATTCAAAATATTTCTATTATTGATATAACTATAGAAGCTCTAATGTGTACCCGTAATTGTCCGTCAGAGGTATTAGTTTGTTTTAATGCAATATTAAATTATAATGTATGTTTAATAAAACACCAACTCCTTCTGTACTCTCTCGTTAAACCAAAAAGGGTATTTGCTTCAATTGTTCCTCAGAATCAAAATTCATATCCATCCAAGTGTCTGTTACATCAGAATCATCAAAATCTTTTTTACCTGTATTAATAAGTTTTGGAATTTAGATTTAGGTGAGCAAAACTTAACATACTTATCTGTGCTTACTAACAATATAACTGCACAAAAAGGTACGATTGGTTGATTTAAACTCTTAGTAAACTGTGTAAGCATCATCATTCCATTTCACTAAGCTGATTAAATTATTTAATGGTCAATTGGAAGTTTTTCTATACCGTTATTAATATTTTATATGTGTAGTAAAAAATCTAGTGTCGCCATCATATGACTTTCTTATGCCTGTGTTCAAAGAATATACAGGAACGAGGGGAAATTAATTTTCATTTATTCATATTTCCCCTTATATGAAATGTACGTGGAATAGTCTTATTTTTGTCTCATATCCACATTGGTAAACAATTTGAAAATCATAAAAATACACAAGGTAAAATATAACTTTGTGTTTAGGAATTTAATTAATTTATTTAGTGTAGTTTCACCGAATGCAAAACATCAAAATTGTATTTTCATCTACGTCAATTAATTAAACTTTAACAGTATTTAAGATTCTAACAAGTTCATATACAAAATATTGTACACTGCTTACACAGTTTTATAATAAATACAATACCACTGTGCCTAATTTATATTAGAATATTACCCCAATCGGGTTATAATTGATATATTTTTTAGAACATTGATGAAAGAAATTAAAAGATAAATAGACTGAGTGTTCTAATTTAATATCGTATACTTATAATGAACCATGGATACTTGACGTTTATTCTATTTTTAACTTTGAGCCCAATAATATAGTGATAAGTACTCTATATTTTTTTTTTATTTAATTAATGTTTAAGGCTTTTTACTAAAATCTTTTATCACGAAGGCTTATCCAAAATTGAATTATCTTTAAAAAAGGTGCTTTCACATTTTGCTATAAACTTTATAGTTCTTCAGATATTCACAAATATCACTTTAGGGCCTTTTTAAAAGCCCAAAAGTACCCTTATTTGTAAACCGATTTTAACCATAACTTGATAGATTGGTGATATTTCAGTAATACCTCTAAACACGTAGTTATATTAAAAGTGTACGTAGCGCACACATTCACACACGCACACACGCACACACGCACGCACGCACTCACTCATTCACTAACTCACTTGCTCGCTACCTCAGTCACTCAATCACTACTCACTCACTCACTTATTTAGTCACTCACCTACTCAAACAAATAATGGTTAATTACAATTACAAATATTACAGAATAATAAATAAGTAATTAGATAAAAAATTAAGTAAGAATATATTAAGAAAGAATATTTAGAAAATGCTCAGAAAATATAAAACTACAGTCATGTTTAACACTACGCTGAAAACTGCTATATGTAGGTGTGTGCATATTTACTACGTTTTGAACTTAATGAACTTGATCGTTATTTCTTTCAACTACATTCTCAGAGACTGTCTATGCTTTAATATTCGTATATTTAGTAAGTAATCGCTTTAGGGCATAAGTTATCTAATAAAAAATTCAGGTCAATGGCTCTTTCTGGAAAAAAACAAGTTCAACCCCGAAAAGTATGTTAAAGACCAGATAAAAAGCAGTCACAATAGCTTATTTCTAAAAATACACTAAACAGCGTTTTTCTAATTCGATTTGTCTAAGGACTCTTAAACGCATCGTTTGTAGTACGTTTAAAAATGTAATATTATTTTGACAGTTGGTTAGATCTAGGTTAGATATTTAATAAAAAATTATAACATGCGTAAACTTCGACAGAAAGTTAAAAAGTAAATGTTACGAGCATTAAGGTTTATTAAGAATACGTATACGCTGTTCAAGCACCAGCCGTTGCACGTCATAGCTTAAAACTTACTAAATCAATGAGGTGGTAATCAGCGTTGTCAGGTGTATGTATTGTCAGATTGATTGCTTATACATATTTTTAGGTTAGGAACAGATACTGTATACCTATTATATGTAATAATAAAATACAACAATTTGGTTTAGAGAAACAATGTTCTTGTACTTTTCTAAATTGTTTTCTTTTGACCTGCTTTCACACTGCATACCTACTAATGTCAAAAATCCTTTCGAGAATAGCAATAACTGTGATTTGTTATGCATTGCTAGAACCAGACCAATCTTACCCGGGGTAATACAGGATTGATTAAATATACTGTATGTATGATGTGTAAGGCATGATTTACTTATAAGCTTTTGATCAGAACACAGAAAAACATGAACATGTAAAATATAACTAAAAATGACATTTTATTCAGGTTCTGATTCAGCTTCACTTTCTGAACTGCTTTCTCCTACATTTATTATTAGAGGAGCAATATTGTCCAAGTTTAACGCCTTTTCACGATGCCACCAACTTATTATTTCTTCGTTAACATGAATTATACTGTTACGCCACATAGTAGGCTTCGTATGGTTAACTGCTTCCTACCACATTTCCATGACCTTATTAACCCCATAACCGTCTCTCCCAATGTGCTTATTATAATAATCCTTGGCTATCGACCAAATATTTTCAATGGAGTTAAATATGCAATGGTAGGGTGGAAGTCTTAAAACTTGATATCCATACTTAGCTGCCATCTCATCAGCCCATATTTTTTGGGTTGTTCATTACTATAAGGCACCGAAATAATAATTAAATAATACACATTAAGCAGCATACTTACAGTTTAGCAATGTTCAATAATTCTGTTTGAAACAGACCTTTATTATATGGGATATTAGGTTTACTCAGCCATTCTTCAATGTCCGCTTTCCGCCATGAATCGGATGGTTGAGTCTCTAGTAAGCTACTGTAGTATCTTACATTGCCCATAATTATTAGTGATGGTTCTATTAAGTTTCTTAACAATTGATTCTCGAACCAAGTTAAAAATTGTGTTTTGTTCATATCACCATGATAATCTAAGTAAGTGTTTGAAGAAAATAATAGGGAAGCGGATGGTATAAATCAATTTGCATTCCCTGCATTCAGGACAATGAATCGAAATATACAAGAAAAGTGTGTTTAAAATTCAAAACTACAAAATTAAAGACAGGTAAGGGTAATAAGTACAGAATTGATTGTTATAGTGAAACAAAGTAACAAACTGGAGTTAAAACAAAAGGGCCTAGACAAATAAATATGTAATTAAACTAAATCCACTGTCAAATTTGATTAATTTATTTTCACATGATTGATATACATACGTTACCTTTTCTTTAAGTATTAAAAATGAGGATTTTTTTAAATATATTTTAGCAACGTACAGAGCAGTTTGAAAGTTTGCATTATTTCTCTCGAGGAATCAGATTCAGATTCAGAACTTTCTTCTGAAAATAATGAACCTAAGATGTAGAAATAATGGAGATGGAATGGACCTGGACTTAGATACTTTTGACTCAAAATCTCTTGAAAGAATCTCAACTCACAATTCAATTGGCAGTTATCAAATATTTTTAAACTACCTGGATGATAGTAAACGACAAAGCAGTGTGGTTCCTTTATTTATTTGTGTTTAGTTTTTAATATTGTTGAAAATAAACGTTTTTTAATTGTATCAAATTATTTTGTAAAATTTAATGAAAATCTTTTATTTCAATTGAAAGACACCTCAGAATAAATTTATGGGTTATAATACGGCGGAACCCTACTTCTTCACAAACAATTCAATAGGCTCCTTCTATTGTTATACAGTGATCTGTGGTTACTATTCATTTCAATTAAAGTTGGCAACACTTAAATTAATTTCGACATATAATCAGATTTGAGGTTAGTGAGAACCGTACAATACCAGCATACTTTTGGTGTAATAATAAAACACCCCAAATCTAGGGGGCAAATAAAAAATAGTTATTTTCGTAATTAGTGCGCTGTTTGCACATTTCTTTGTGCGACGCCGTTCTTTTTTACCCCAGGCGTAGCTGAGCGATAAAATATAAGATCGAGTACTAAAAATGTGACAGCGCACGTGTTTTTTTTGTAATCGTTTGACAAATGTCAAATTAAATACATAAGCAAAAAAGTTTATATATTTAGTTTTTGTTTATGTATTAAAAGTAACGATTACAAAAAAATTGATTATAGTTGCTTTCTCATATACGTACATGTAAAGAGAAAGCTATATAATCGGTTTAAATTTTCAAATACTTTTTGTGGCCTAAACAATACGAAAAACACATTTTTGGAAAAGAAAATCTCGTGTCTGTGTGTGTGACTGCGCGCGATATCTTTTGAAACATTAAAGCTATCGCTAAAAAATAAGTTTTTAGAAAAAAAAATTTGTGTGTGTGTGTGTGGGATATCTTTTCAACCATTAAATCTATCCATATGAAATTAGTTACAAAAATTCTTTGCCATAAAATCTAGGTCAAGTTCGTTAATGAGCAAAATCCAATCAGTGGCGGGGCATTTTTAGGGGATTAGAAAATTAAAAAAATTCACTACTTCAAATTTTAAAAAGTTACATAAGTGGCTTTTAGGTGGTTTTTAGGGTACAAAATTATGCATTTTTTAATTTATCAACCGATTTTCTTAAAAGTCGGGTATTGGGAGTTTTTAAGATCGCTAAGTATAAATCCTTTGTCAAAATAAAGAATTCAAAATGGCGGATCAAAAATGGGGGATTATCGTGTTTAAAATCCGATATGACTAAAATTCAGGGATTGTGGGCTAATGATCAATTTGGCAACTTTGTTAATTTGTAAAACATTATCTAAATAAAAACATTTTAAAAACTGCCAGTGACGCACCGTTTTTAGGGTGCAAAATTTTCTTTGAAAGTCGGGTATTGGAGGTTTTTAAGATCGCCAATTTGTCAAAATTAAACAATTCAAAATGGCGGATCAAAAATGGGGAATTATCGTATTTAAAAACCGATATGACTCAAATTCAGGTATTATGGGCTTTGAAGTTATTTATTTACATGTATGAGAAAGCATCATGGCAGATAATTTGGCAGCGGTTTTAAGTCATATTTTGCAAAATTATACAATATGTTTTCATTTTTTATAAAATAACTCAATGGGATACAACTACATTATTATCTGATGGACGTCTTTGATACTCGAATAACTTGAATTATGAACCTAACTTAATAAGAAACTGTTAATCAGTACAAGTGTATTGATCAGTTTTAATCGATGAAATGATTCAATTTATACTGTAAACATAAATATGTGTGTTCATCGTGCTGTAACAGAATGAATAAAGGAATATAACATTATCTAACATTCTTAAGTTTTGAGATTAAACCTATAATGACATTATTATATGACATTTGAATATTACCAACCCAAACATCTAAAAAATTCTATACAATGAATTAGTCAGTTTTGATACAAATTTTGTTAATATTTTTAAATTATTTTCCTCAATAGAAAAAATAGCGTAAAACATACATTTCATAAGACTTGGATGCGTGCGCCAATAGAGTCACTTATGATACTTGTGTTCTAATAGACTATATTGTAATTTGCCTCCATTTTGATACTCTAATAGACATATTAAGAAACGCGACGTCATCATCTCCAATGTCATTATAACCCTTAATTCACGGAACATTTAATGAAAATTTTTAGGTTGGTAAACCTTGGTCTGGAATTATGTCGTGTTTGTCACTCTTACAAAATGTGTCAAAAACAGGACGCGTCCTGTGGAAAACTTTGTTGTGAACAAATTCGCAACCCTATTTTTGGCAATTGCACGTATTTCAGGGAGCGTACATGCAAGAGTACCCTGATTATCTTCCATTTTCGTGTTTTCTGACAGAACTTGGATAAAACAAAAAGCGACTTGATCAAATGTTCAGTTTTAAAATTAAGACGTTACCAACAGGAAATAAAATCCCTAAATCAACTAAAGTGAAAAAGTTTGTTTAAAAACAGCGTGAAAAGGGCAAATTACAAAAAAAGTAGCATAAGAACTTGTTTCATAAGACCATGAAGCACTCATTCTTTAAAAAATTCGTTTTTTTAATCTCGTACTTCAAGACTAGTCTTACGAAACTTGTTTTATTGGTATAGGAACCAATAGCAGCGATTTTATGTTTCAAATTTTTTTATTGTTAATACTTTCTATGGCACAAATTTATTCCAATATCAGTAATTAATTAAACACTTGCAGATAGTGTAATTAGAGTCAAAATGAAGCTTTGATTAAAATAACATAAAATTGACTATAAGAATGCTTTGTTTTTATATTGGTTGAGTTTATTTATTAGTAAATTTTATGTATGTCTTGTTACAGGTAGGGAGTTATTGGACATAGAATACAACTGAACACTCTCCCAAAAGTAAGTTTTTATAAACTATACCAGATTATTACTTTTTCCCAAAGGTTTCATACATTTGAAATTAAGTTACATAAACATTTATGTTTATAACCGCCTGTAACGTATATTTATAAAATTTATCTTTTCTTTCACCAAGCCTTGTACGTAAAGAGATAAATCAATATTGTATATAGCAGTTATCTTGTTATGTACGCCAGACGTCTACTCCAACCACAATCTATTCTATCACCTCTGGGTTTTGTTAAAATTAATATAATACTCGTTTCTATACGTACATGAACGATTGCTTGCTATTCCTACGTTTGATTTCAAATTTTTTAAATTCTTTTATTTGTACCTAACAGAATATTTAAACTTATTTTATTTTTTATTTCACTTTATTTTGGTTATGCTCAATTATAAGAAGTTAAAACTCATATTCACGTCTAAATAGTAAAGTAATAGTGTATTACATACCGATTACTATCCAGAAATTGTGTAGTTCATCAAGATGCGCAACATACAGTCTATTGAATCGGACGTCACTATGAAACTTTCCACCAAGGTAAGTATACCCTTTATTCACAAACGATCACTTTTACGTAATAGCTAAGTAACAATTTTGTAAAATACAGGATGGGTAAAAATGGCGTGCGGTCTGAACATTACGCAGACCAACTAGTAGAACTTCTATCGCTAATCCAACGTCCAGGAAACCTTTCGTCCAAATGAAGGAAGTGAGCAGAAGCTCGATCATATTCGTAATACGTTTGCATCTCGATGATAAGTGTGACATATTCTAGTAGTTATTATAATTCATTTTGTAAAAAAATTCTGTGAGGCGATTCTTAAGAATAACAGGGCGAACTAAACAATTATCAACCATACCACTTCACACGTTTACCTTGTGCGTAAGGATTTTCTCCATACAGTACATGCGAATTGAGACTATTGTTAACACCGTCGCAAGTGAACGTAGAAAGAATGTGCGATATAACACTGCGATTGTTATTTATCAACAGATATTACCGGAACCTAGCATAATGTACCGATTAATGGAACTGTACACGCGATAGATGGTATCGATATAGGCCTTGATGATGACCTGTTTATTATTTTTGTTTGAGGAATGCCTGTTTGAGGGATCATCCGATCATTTTCAACCCAATCCAAATTATTTCCAAATTCTTCTAAACCTTGTCGAAAAGCTCGTTTAGATGCTTTGTTAGCACTGAGAAGTATTTTATTCTGACATAGTTTTCTTTAAAATTTAGGTATATATGTTTATCCGAAGCTCTCTGGCATGGAAATCGTCGGCCATAATCTTCAACAGCAGCTCTAACATTCCCATTACATAATCGTGAAGAAACATCTTGCAACACTTTGGTTGATTATCACTGATAGTATAAGAAGAAAAAATAAAGTAACGGAAAATTGGATAACCAAATATGAGATCTTTTTATTATTTTTACATGTACAATACACTCCTGGAGTTTGGTGCGATATTCCTGACTCAACCAGTATATCCGGTCGCCTATACATAAGTGCTAGTACTCCAGCAAATTACAATTAACATTCCCACCTAAAGGGAAAGTTATTGTGATTGGACAATAAATTTGAAATAGAACTGAGAACAGAAATATCAGAGCGTGCGTGGGCGTGTGCGCGCGCGCGCGGGTGTATGTGTGTGTGCGTGTGTGGGTGGGTGGGTGGTTGGGTGGGTGGGTGGGTTGGTGTGTGTGTGTGTGTGTGTGTGTGTGTGTGTGTGTGTGTGTGTGTGTGTGTGTGTGTGTGTGTGTGTGTGTGTGTGTGTGTGTGTGTGTGTGTGTGTGTGTGTGTGTGTGTGTGTGTGTGTGTTGTGTGTGTGTGTGTGTGTGTGTGTGTGTGTGTGTGTGTTCGCATGCGTGCGTGTGGGTGCATATATGCGTGAGTGTCTGCATGCATGTTTGCGCGCATGTGGATGTAGTAAAATAATATCCTAGTATTAGAATGCTTAGGTTCAAAAAAGTAACAACGGACAGAAACAACCTAATGAGACGTCCAATCACAGTACAAAAATTTTGCTATAAAGTTGCATTGATCATCAGCATTGTTAGGGAGGACCAGATGGCGTGAGCGTATTTTACGCGGAACTATTTATCTGATATTCGTGCATAAAATCGTTATAAGTCTAGGTATAGATATTTTGGTTTTACGTTGATGTTAGTTCTTGTCAACATATAAGTAAGTACTTACTAGTATAAAATCTTCATAATATCTATATTACGTCAAGCCACAATTTATTGTCTTATTTACCTTACCGAAATGCATGACTGTGTTATATAATATTTGTTTTCTTTTTGTTAGAAATAGTAGCAATATTTGGACCAGATTTGCAATACAAGTTGGGTTATTTCTGCAACAGGTAAAGTTAAAAGTGTTTAAATGCTGTAAATGCACTCAGTTCCAAGAAAAGTGACACACATGAGTTTTGACCTACCTTTAATGTCTTGCATTTTTAAAACCAGTGGTAGTGGGTCAATTTTTACATTTTTTTATTCGTTGATTTTGCCCTTCAAAAAAAAAGAGGCAAAATTTTTTCAAAGCATCCTGGATGGTAGTGAAACTCTAACTTCGTTTTTTTCTTAATTATTGACTCATACCGTGAGTAGAATTTGGAAAGCAGTCTTTATATGAAAGACGTTTCTTTCACAAGCATTTTGTTTTTTTATTCATTGATTTATCCTAAATAGGTCCGAATTACGGAATTTTTTCTGAAACTTTGCATATTACCAACTTTCTGAACTTATCGAGAAACAATTTTCTGGTGAAATAAACTGATACGAATTTTAAAAAAAGCATTTTTATTATGCAAGAAATTATAAACTGATATAACCGCTTAACACCGTGTATTGCCTCCCTTAGCGGCTCTAAGAGTTTCTATTCTACGCGGCGTAATAGAAATTATGTTTCATATCGTATCCATCAGTATACGGTCGCAATCTTGCACTAATGCATCTGCTACTTCTGCGAGACCCTCAGGAGGTCTCTCGCTAGAACGTACTATTCTCCCTAATTAATCCCACAAATGTTCTATAGGGTACATATCGGGGCTTCTCTCAGGTTAATGTAATGTTGTGTGTGATACCTGCAGCTTCTAAGCAGTTTCGCATTATTGCTGCGGAGTTGTATCAATATAAAATTGTTGCCCACTAACTTTACATGACGTAAGATATACTGCCGTAAAATGTCAATGTAGATTTGTGCTGCCATCGATCGCCTAACCGGAAAACATAAAGGAGTGTCTATCCATTCATTATATTCCACCCACCGCACCATAACTGAATCACCATTGACACTTTCGCATTTTGTTGTTCAATTCTGATACAGTCGCTCTCGAATCGTTAATTGGTGCCCTGTGAACGCAGATCCGGAGGGTAAGCTGCTTACCCCTCATGCTTTTAAAGTTAGAACGGCGGGGGTCAGGGCATAACCCCATTATGTTAAATAATGTTTCATATTTTGGAGAAAATTAAGTAAGATGTGTTTTAGTGTATAGTATTCCTATTTAAAACTCGAATAAAAATTGTTAAACATTTATAACTAGGTAGAAGAATGCAGCACAAAAATGAATTATCTAATAAAAATATCATCGATTCCAAATACATATTAGTTATTACAAATCAATGCACTATGAACATGTTGACACTATGTTACATTGTACGGTAGAAATATCCCGAGGGTAAACATACTTTTTGCATTTTTGTATGTTCGATCGATAGATCTAGGACACATGAAACCTCTTCTTCTCTCGGGCAGCAGATCGAGTTGCAACTCCTTCCGAACAACGCCTCCCGTTGTGGAAACATCATGTTGGCATTGGAAACCAAATATTTTCAGTGCGGCAACATACCTCTTTTTTAGTCCGGTATGTTTAGAACGGCTAACCATGTTGTTCAGACACAACTTTTTTCCTAAATTTTTTTAATATTTTGCGTCCCCATTTGCGTTTGGGATCTTCACGCGCCCAGTTTGCGTTAGCCTTTAGGAAAATGATGTATGAGTTATAGGCAACAAATTCAGAAATATAGCTATCAACCATCTTCTTGTACCACTATATGCCCTTATGCATTTGTCAAACGTGTCAACCCATGGTTTTGTAGAATTGTAATATAATATAATCCCTGGCTTTTCATTCTGTACTTGTATATCGTGATGTTGTGTAGATAAAACTTTATTTTTCTTTGAGACATAACTGACGAGTGTTGCGTATTCCCTAAAAGCAAAGCGAATACTGCCTGGTGGTGTACTTCTCAAGCCTTGTGGTCTCAATTCTACCGGAACATCTTTTCTGTAACTTACAACGGTTCCAACTAGTCTAAGTTATTTTGAACAAATTTGTCTGAGGTAGGAAGTGGTGTAAATTTTCTGTCCATAGTAAAGTTTCGACCATTATATTGAAGCTTTACTAACGTATGGCTCTGCAGCAAAACCATAATAGTTTTCTAAGCCGCTCAAAACTTTAGCTTCAATGCCATATTTTCTAGGTTTTATTGGGATATAAACGAAACTTGCATCTTCCATAAAATTGTAATTAGTTCCTAACTTTTTGTCAGTACATCTGGAGGGACCAAAAATTCTAGAAATTTGCTAGTAACGCGCTCCACACGCGCCACATCTTTTTTCGAATATCAAGAGTAGTAAAATCATTTAATCATATATATTTTTGTAGCAATATGAAACAAATTTTTACAATAGTAGCTCTATATATTTGGAAACATTCCTCTTCAAATGGTTCTTGTATCAGATCTCTATTTTGTAGAATGTTTCGAAAGCGGTTGTAGGGTTTATTCCTTATTTTAGACGATTAGATTTCCAGACAATCCCTAACGGCGCAATCATACCACAACCAGGTTGGTTTATTACAGTTTCGGGCCCAGGGCGACGTCTGGCGCTGGTATCTATTTGGAAATAAAGGTAATAAGTGCATTGCATATTCAACAAAATTTACCAATATTTTCATTACTGTCATCGGCAGTTTTGTCCTCGCTATCTAGTTCTGAAGAAATCATCTTGTTCTAATTGCTCTGGATCCGCTAGAACGTAATAATACACTAGATATCGCTTTAGAAATAGTATAACACTATAGATTCTATACGAGTTTGTAATTTTTTTACCATGCACTTACAAGTTTGCACCATTTTTTCCACTATGATATCACTTTCGTCGACAAAAGTATCTCGTTCAGCAGAATTGTCTTTAAATTCGTCATCAGAACTTTATAAATATAAATAATTTGTCATCTTCGTAAAGAGCTCTATCTACTCGTTCTAAATATCAGCAAAACGAAACTCTAAGTAATACGAGTAAACACAGACACACTATTTACGACATACGCCGAAATATGGCGGCTATAATATACTATCATGTCTATTAGCCAGGTGATAGTGCATCTTGAATTGCACTATTCGGCCTAAAACGTTGCCTAGCTATAGCTGTTCTAAATATTGAGTTAAATTATATATGTAGACGCATAGAACTTTATAGATAAAAGTCAAAAAGGTTTATTTAAAAATATTTTAAAATATAGAAATTCTAGATAAAATAAGTCGGTGGGTTCAACCGCTAACCCCCTGTTCTGAATGCAACAGTTAAACCTTTCACCAGTCCTTCTCCACATTGCGTTTCTTCCATTCTCCATGTTAAGGTAAAACATTGATTCATCCGTAACTAAGACATTCGGCCTTTCAGGAATATTCAATTCTCCACAATTTTCATCGCAATTTCTTCTAGTAGCACGATGTTCGGTCAATAATCTGGGATCTTTTGCAGGTGTCCCTAGCTTTTAAATTAACTTTTTTTAGGCGTCTACATACCGTCTGCTTACTTACACCAACACCACGAATTTGGCGAAGATCTTACTGAACATTTACCGCATTACTTGATTGATTCCGTAAAATCCTCAATCTCAAAAGTTTTTCGAGGACGACCAGAACTCACCTTCCGAGCAGTGCTTCCTGATTGTTCTTACTTGAGGATCGCACTATGAGCAGTTTTTTTATGGACTACCACTGCATGAGCGGCGTAACGATTACAAAGCCCATCGTTTACTAAAGCAAATAATCTTTCTACTTATTCAGGAGGCATTTTATATAACTTTAGTCACTAAAACTTTTGTTTTGTTAATTAATTAATGACACAACGACAAACGGTCAAATATGGAAACATACAACAAATGCATTGCTATAGCAACACCAATTGTTTTTCAAACGCAATGTGATCTTATAATGAAATAAATTTCAGGGATAAACGTAAGGTTTCGTCAAAAATGCTGTAATTCGAACAAATTTAAAGATAAATCAATGAATAAAAAACAAAATGCTCGTAAAAGAAGTTTCTTTCATATTAAGCACTTTCTATGCCATTACTGACTCACCCAGGGTGACTCAATAATTAATAAAAAACATGGTTCGAGATTTTACACTACTACCCAGGCGTTTGAAAAGAATTCCACCTCCTTAATTTTTTTTTTTTTTGAAAGGCAAAGTTCAACGAACAAAAGAATTAAAAAGGTTATTGTAGGGACTGGCATATCTACCAAAATCAAGAAAAATTAACAATTGAAGAAGATTTAATGAATAAGAAAGAATTCATGGTAATATCGTAAAATGCATATAAGGCGTTTTATATTTTACAAGTATCCGCTATAGTTTTCACTGATGCCATCTGTTGATATTATGATACACGACCGCTTACTCCGTTATATTGAAATAAAAATTGTATTAATGACATAAAGTGCTGAGGAAGCCTTTAAACGTAGTTTCAATCAAATAAGGGTGCGAAACATCTGATTCACATTTTAAAAAATGGCTCCGGGAAATTATTAAGAAAACCGTTCTTCTTACCTATTTTCAACAACTGTTAAGTTCACTAATATCTATTCAAATCATTAGTTTTTTTATTAAGTGTATTCTTTTTTGTCAACAAAGCATAGTCGTTCGTCTTTATGGGTACAATATCAACTCGACTCATTCCCCTGGGTATCTTTGGAGACTCAGGCCTGTTTCTGTTCACTTTCTTTCCGCTGCGTCTCTTTCGAGAGCCCAGATCGACCTGCTCTTATTTTATAACACCATGGTTACTACTGCCTTAGTCTGCTCTCACCTGCATGTAAGTTAAATATACAACACCACACAGCTGTAAACGACTTCACGTCGGGCAAAATACCCGATGTAGTCTTTTACTTACTCTATTTGATGGAAAGGTTCTCGCCTAAATTCCGCCAATCTCCGGGGTATCAATTAAACAGCGCAACGGGTATTTGCCCAGATTCTTGAATTGATACTTCATCTACACACCGCACACCGACTCACACAAACACGCCTACACTACGCAAAATAATTAAAAACCGAAATACAAGAAGCCGACAGATTGAAAGCAGCAAGCCTCTCGTCATTAGACCATATTTCGGTCACCCAGTTTCGTAAATGACGAACCCAATACGTAACAGTGGGTATTGCATGTCAATCTCGCTAAAGGTAATAAACCGCTTTTCTATCCGCTCACTTATCGTGAGATATCCAGAGGATAAGCAACATCCTGATTTAACATCTTTGTTAAATGCCGTCAGCCTGTTTATTTAACAGCGCTCAATACAGAAAGGTCCCGAATATTTAAAGGTCTTACGCCGTCCCCAGACTAAGAGAAAACTGATCTTCTTAACGGTCCTGAACCTGTATCCGATCCTGATCGCTTATCGCAATAATCCAGACTTGAAAGAGAAATCCTTAAAATACCTTATCATTGTCATTAGTAAAACCGACCCCGACCTAGAGCCACCGCAGGCAGCTACTTTTGACGCTGTCGAACCCAGATGCACACAGAGTTACAATACGAATACAATAAGAAAGTATTAATTTTTAATTTAGTCTTTCGTGAACACCACCAAATCCGTTTTACTGTTGTGAAAAACTACTATTTGAGATCCCAAAATGATACACATTTTTTTCTTGTTTTTTTTTGTGCAATAGGGAAAAATATTGAACTCTATGGGTAAGAATTCATACGATGTCTTCAGTTTAATTGAATTCCCTAGTTTCGACGTACTTGGAACTTTAAAGGTTGAATACACTAGTTACTCCCTCAGGGGCAATTCGTCCACTGTACTAGCAAACAGTACCCGAAATGTTACTGATTGAGAAGATTAGGCGGTTGGATAAGCTTTTCTGTTGCGGAGTATGTATAAGAATTTGTTGAACATAGAATTATCGTTGCAAAGAAAATTGTTGGATGTGAATTCTTTGTTAAAGATTGTATTACCTCAGCAGTCATAGAAGACCCTAAAACAGTTACAATAAAACTCCATGATTGCGACATAGACTTATTATAATTCAGCAAGCGTAGAAAACGTTACCCCTTGCACTAGAATTATTGCAAAGAAATTAGTGCTTGTCTGAAAAAATGGCACAAGTCACATGCTGAAGTTGTAAAGGGAAATCGATCAGCAGAAACACCTACTATGTCCTATCTTATCATAAGATGGTATTGATCGCTCTCATTGTACAGTTTAATTAATAAAATGAGTACCACTTATTAATTTGTAATTTGGGCTATAACTACTTTGGCAAAAAGCTTTGTAACTGACATCTACAGCTGTTATAATGGTTATTTGCATCGTAAGAAACTTACATTGCTCTCATGTCATTTTACCCTACCAATCTGTCATTTTAAACTACAATGCAGTTATGGTGTACGCAAAATGCCAGCTTTTCTGCTTGTTAAGGACCTTTTTACATCCTCAGATCGATAAATATGTTTAATTAAGTAATGTACAAAATGCCTATGTTAATATTTATTTAACACATTAGCAATCTAGATTGATTAAATTTCCTTTTTAGAAAAGATATCACGCAAGACCGTAAATTTCGCATTCTTAATTTACGAATGGTGTAAATTTTTTAGATTGGCAGTTTTGTAGCTATGTAAAATAGATAGATACGATGGTGGTACCGACCTACCTTTGATTTTATCAGCATAAAAATAGTATGCCACCGACGCCTTAACACGCAAACAGTTTGATTTATTAAAAGCACCGGAAATATACATTAAAATTACTACGACGCTTGTCAAATTTGAAAATGAACTTAAAATAGGAATTTTTAAATTTTAAATGAGGTAATAAAATGTCTGCATTCATGCAATCAGTTCAATACATAATAAAATGTTTTAAAAGTTTTCTTGATTGTCTATGGAATTAAATTTAATGCTTACTCTATTCTATTAAAGGATGGTTAATATTAATAGAATTATGAATCTAGTCTGATTATTATGAGATGTTTTCATTGTATCTAAACCCCTGAGTAAACTTTGGGTAATTGCCTTGCTAACGAAGGATTGCTATATTTACATAGGTGCGATTTTATTTATAAAAATAGACTCTCCTCAGTTATAAAATAGTAGTTTCCAAGACACTCCCTTGAAATAAAAAAATACATCGTAATTCACAAAGCTAAATTTAGATCCTTAAGATAATTAAATTTTTAACTTCAAAATGAAAATTACAACTTTATTTGCTCATAAATCTGGACATGTTCTATTTCTTTTGTTTGAGTTTATATTATTTCAATGATTAAAGTAATATTTAATTAACATTATTTAATACGTAAATACTATTATTGTATCTTTTTTAGAATAGGTATGGCTCGTTTTAGTTATGTAGGAGTAAGAGGTCCTTTTACACCAATGCAAGCAATAGCGATGAAAACGTCTTTTCTTTAAAAACGAAAATCTCAATAAATTACTGTACATTTTGGGAAATGAGTTGGAGTATCTCCTCTGACTAGTTCACGTTTTGGAATAAGACAAGGTTTCACCATCAGATCTATCATATTGCCCGCATATGGTAAAGGGTTAAGCTTGTTTGAAAGTTTGTGTGTGTGTGTGTGATTGTTGCATATAGTTTGTCTAAAAATGGATATTTTTAAATTGGCTACTATTTTTAAATTATATTGCAAGATGTCAACTATGATTTGTTTGTGTCGAATCTTTAAGGATTTTGTGTACCTGAACGTTTGTTGCCTAGTTTGAATGTTTGCTAAGGAGGTTACTGGATTACCATAGTTAGAAGGAGATAGTAATATTTATTTTAGTCGTCTCTTTGAAGACTAAATTGTCTGTTGTAATCCTTTGACAGTGGTATTCAAAAGATTATTTCGCGTATTTGTAACTAACAACTACTGAAATATGTTATATTCCTTCGATTTATAAAAAAAAATTAAAACGTAATTGAAAATATAATAATATAATTTATTTTTATAAACATAATTGGAATTTCATTATGTTATTTAAAAATAATTAAAAATACATGATAAATAATTTTCGTGATATTTTTCAACTACAAAATTACCTTATAATTAATTAATTTCTAAATAACTACACTCAAGAATGTAGGGTCATTAATAGTAGAACAGTAGAACCATTGGTAATTTGTATTAAGGGCGATACTTCAGATGACAGTGATAGTTAATGTTTCAATTTTAAGTTTACGTACACTTTTTTTTAATTCTCAATAAAATCTTGTTATTATTAAGAATACAGTGTTACAAATTAAGTTGTAAATTAGATGCTTTTTGTTAATTTCTCCTTTTCTAATTGTAGAAAAGCTTTTTTTATGTATATATTACATTCTTCTAATTAAAACTACATGCTTCTTTACAGTTATTAGTTGTAGTTTTTATTTATTACAAAAATACTGAAATTTAAAATAATAAATGGTTTGAACAAAATTAAATTATTTGCATACATATTTGTAGACTTTGTTACATTGTGTAAAATAATGATATATTAATGACCCACATTCTTTAATGTACTTATTTAGAAAGTAGTTCATTTAACGTAATTTTGTTTATAAGGATAAATTATATTATTATATTTTCAATTACGTTTTAATTTTTTTTTATAAATTGAAGGAATATAACATATTTGGTTGTTAGTTACTAACACGCAAAATAAACTTTTGAATACCACTGTCGAAGGATTACAACAGACAATTTAGTCTTTAAAGAGAAGCTTAAAACAAATACAAATCTCCTTCTGACACAAATACAGATGTTTTAAAAGTATAGTGTCCGTCTTAGTTCACCACCCGCAGCGACGATAATGTAGCATTCCATTCTCTCTATTTCCAAATATTATGTGTGAGAACGAAATAGATACAAACTACGAGTGTGCACGCCAAATAAAGCGCTAAGCCCAAGTTCGCAATCATTCATTTTACGGACTATAGTAGGAGGAGTAAATTGAAAAGTGTGATTTACAAGGGAAATATCTCGTAGCCATGGTGCACTGTGAGTATATTTTGCTATAGGTCTGACAGATGTCTAATATGGGTTACATTTTGTGTAAAAAAATCATAGAAAGATGCATTGATTAAACGGGATTACTTAGAAAATGGGTATTTGTGTTGTATAAAGGATGTGTATAATATATGCATAAAATTTGTTGTATTCAAACTAAACATTCACCTTGGAATTTATTTAGTATCCTTCCCTTGCTGTGTACTATATATATATATATATATATATATATATATATATATATATATATATATATATATATATATATATTGTAGTGGCTAATACGTGGAAAATTTATTAATTTTAATATAAAAGTATATATTTGGGGTAGAGTTCTATTGCTTGAAATTAACTTAAAAATGCTCCGGACTAACTCATTATCTCCTTGGGGATAGTGTTCTATATTTGAAATTAAATTGGCAAATAAAATAAATAAATTTTAACTTTTAATTATTGTTACTAAATTATAATGTAATCGTGGAATCATAAATTTTTTTTATTTTACACATGGAAATATTCATGTTAATAATTAAATTGTAATTTGTAATTAATAGTTTCAATGTGAAACAGACTTCGTTGCGTCCTTGCTAACTTAAATAAATGCAGCCTGTCAAAAATTTCACCAAAGGATTTCAAGTTAGAGAGTACAATTTTGATTTTCATCAAAGTAAAATTATTATTTTTATAATTACACCCGTTCATTGACTTTTCAGATATTGATACATGTGATACACAAACATTTGTACACAATCAACCAAAAAACATAAATACAGGACTTCAAAATAATAATGAATGCAATAATTGAGTTATGATAGAAAAATTTAAGTCACATGTGCTGTTGCAATTTCCAAAAAATGGTCACATTAGTCTTGTTCCATGTTAACATTGGACGTAGACTACTTTCGATGTATCGATGATACTGCCTTGCTGTTGAAAATGGTGCTGCTTAAATTCCATAACTTCATCCAAATCCATTAACTTGTGATAAATCTTCCTCGTGGTAAATACGATGTACTTATGTAATATGCTCATTTATTTTCAGACAAGCACTTTTATTTTATTTGTATATTTAAATGTTGATTTAAATATTTAATAATTTTTCGGATTTAACTTGTATTTTATTCTTATATAAAATTATATATTTACTTGCACTTTTATTTTAGATACCGATACAAAGTTAAATTTCATCCGATGTTTAAACACGATTTCGAAATGAAACAAATACAATATTATGGACAATTATAATCAGTAACTTTAGTTTTAAATTTTGTTATTGGTTAAAACAATTGTTTCTGAAATCTCAACTCTACGTTGATCGCGTTCCAAATCCGATAATGTTAACGAAAATTTTAACTTACATGTTAACAAAAGCACTACTAGCACTATGACTTGTTAGTCACAAAAAATTGCAAAAGCAAGAAAGAGTAAGAAAGCGAGAAATCAGGAGCAATTCCTGTTATACTTTTCTCATGGATACCAAATTTTCAATTTTTTTTCTACATTACATACAAAAGATGCTAGCATCTGATTGGTCTAAACAAAAATGTTAAATTAACTAAAACATAAATTATACCATAACTTTTTCAAATCAATATACTTCGCTTCAAGAATTTACATTTTGACAAACTAATACCTAAATTTACTAATATCTAACAAATTTTATATTTTACAACTAAACTAATTACATATTCAACTTCTGTATAAAAAACTGTATACTAATACACATATTTCAACCCATTTTACCTAGTTTTAACTAAATTTCCACTATCATACCTTAATTTTAGGTAGTTAACCCAACTTTTCTAATTTTATGTTTCAATTACATATTTACTGTTAATTTCTTTGTGAAAATGAGGGAAACCTACTATTATATGCTTTTATAATTTATTCTAAACTTATCTTATCCTAAAAAAACTATAAATTTGTAAAATTCTTAAATATAGTACTTAGCCTAACTTTATATAATTTACCTTTAACTTGCGTTTTAAACGTCTACATCACTTGAAATGTTTATCTAATATGTTCTTATATATGTCTCTAACACAATAATTGTTTAATTGTACTTCTTAGTTCATAATTTTGTCTTTTCACATTTCCATATTGTTAACACATTTTGTAACTTATTGTATACAAAAAGTAATTATATATTAAATATCACATTACACATATGTTATTCATGTTCTTAGCTATGTTTTTAAGTCACTACCACTTCTTATGCACTTTTTCAACACTTTGCATGTGATTTACCAATATACTGTGTTCGTACCATAACCCTTTTTTATAGTTCGCAGAGTTTATGCATTGTACCTATTACTATGCATGTTCTACACATTAGAATTTTCGTACTTCATGTAATCAGTATCTGTCACGTGTTTAAAATGCTTAAATAAATTGATTTAAATGTGAAATTACTTATATATGTTAAACGAAACTAAACGTACACACTAGTATGAATCGTGTTGATCATTCTAACATGCTACTGGTATAGCTCATTGCTTGTACATACCCCACAAAGCCTGTTTTGTTGCATCAAAACCATATTTTTATACTCGTATACTATTTTTTTCTCATAGCGAACTGTATACTTCTTCAATTTTATTTAAACTTGCATACTATATAGAATTTAAGCTCGATAAACTCTATCCCTTTATTATGTCTATTTCTAACCATCGAAATATATATATATATATATATATATATATATATATATATATATATTATATATATATATATATATATATATATATATATATATATATATATATATATAATATACAGGGTGATCAAGTGAGGAGGGTGGAAGATTGTACAACGACGAAAAAGTTATCCCATTTGCGGTCGCCGCCACTGATTTGTTAGGCTATTTTTGTTTATTTTAAAACGACAAAACATATTTGGTGGTCCTGTAGTATTTTGCAATATCTTAATTTCAGATTTTTTTAATAATGTACAGGGCATGCCACGGTTTGTAAAAACTATTTTTTTTAGTTTTTTTATCTATTGATATTACTAAACTGTGCACTGTTTTCAGTAAATTAGGCTGGTGAAAATAACTGTAAATATGTATTATTTTTATATGTGTAATAAAATTAACAAATACAAATTATAACAAAACAAGAACAATAAAATGAAAAAGAAAAAAAATCAAAAATCAATTCCTCACGAATGCTCGAACGTTCTTCCTTAAACTTCAATATTTATTAACACGTCGCACAAAATTGTTTTCCACTACTCTAATGTCGGCCATGTGATATTTTGAAAAGCATTTCTTATTCTTTCCTTCATATTTTCTGATGTGATTGGAATTTCTTTATACACATATTTATTTATAAAAAATAGGGACCTATAACATGGCACCCAATAATTCCCCGCTCCCCCCACACATACTTAGTGATATAATAATGTATGTTATGTCTGTTCACTAAACCATTACTTTTGAAGGTAGCTTCATCACTAAATAATATAGAATTGAGAAAATTAGGACCTTCTGCAATTTTTTGCAAAAACCATTTGCAAAAATTAATCCTTCGTTAAATAGTTGTTGATGAAGTTCTATATGATATCCACTGTATTTATGGGCATTTAATAATTTTTCACGCTAGATTTTTTTACATCAGTCATATGTGATATTTGTGAAGTACTTACAGGAGGATTTTCTTGGATTGCAAGGAAAACTGTAAGTTGGTTTTCATCATTTGTCACTGCTTTAGCAGCACTTTCCGTTTTTTTTTAATTTAACACTGCATGTTTCTTCAAATCTTTGTAAAGGATCTTGAATCACCTTAGGTCGCGGCTTTTTTTCAGCATCAGGATATCTTGCTGCATACATTCTACTTGCCAGTAAAGCAATTTTCATTTTCCAAGAATAAAAATCATTAAAACCAATCATTTTCAACACAAACTAGGTTTACACTGAATAGAATCAATTGTTACTAACAACTTTTCTTTTTTCAACGCAATATTGTCATGGCAATCTTGTTTTTCAATTGTTTAAACATTAATTCCAAATAATCTTTGTTATTTGATCATGATCAGTAACAATTTAAATTTACAACAAAACGTAGAAAATGGAAAAGTTGATTTGAACATAATCAAATTGAGAAATTTTACTGGCTGATTTAAATTTAGAAATTTCATTAAGGGTTGATTTAATTTTAGCTTGAACGAAAGAGTGGCTTGTGTAAGAGCAGATATGCACCAATTTTGTTCAAAAAATTAGAATAATTTAATTCAGTCAATTTGTAGTTGTTATATTAACTGTTCTTTTAACTTTAGCATGCAAAGGGACGCCAAAGTTTCTTTTATAAATTGAAACTACAATTCCATGACCATCTTTATACGTTTACACTTACAAAAAACGTAAAAAATGAAATCGTACTTCAGCAATTTTACTAACCACTAATTTAAATTGGCCTAGAAGCGAGAGTGTTTTATGCATCAATTTTGTTCAAAACTCAAAAACTCGTGTTTTTACTTTAAATATTTTTTTAGCAAGAAACTACAATCCCATGGCCAATTTAATACCTCTATTTTCAGTCTTTATATATTACAATCGCAATTTCACAAATAAACTGAAAATATTTTGAATATTATTAATTTTGGATATAAGACATGCTTGATCAAAAAGAAAGAATATCAGAGGAGGCATCGAAAGACATGAATAGCATGGGGAGGGACATTTAAAAACAATGAAAAAAGTTGTACTTACAGTGACACGCCCTGTATATTATTTAATAAAATTCAAAATATTACAGGACCACAAACAATTTTCTCCCATTTTAAAAAATACAAAAGTGGCTTAACAAATTAGTGGCGACGGCCGCAGTGGGATATTTTTTTGAAAGATAATTGAGTATCTCTTAAACCAACGGAAATACAATTTGATATTAAATGAAAGCGTATTTTATGGGCTTTCCAAAAATGTAATAATATAACGGGTGTTTCATTTAAAAAAGTTTGCTCCAATAACATAAAACACCCTGTACGGTCATAAATATTTTTAAGATGTAGTGCCCATTGATATCAACACCTAGTCCAAAAGTCACTTGTGTAACTTATTTCGTCTTTATACAATATTCCACCCCCTCCTCGTTTGAGATGTTATTGGTAAAAGCTTATGACAGTACTGCCGTCCTAACAGAAAACGCAGTAAATCGATTTTTATTAATTTTGCGATTTTAGCTGATGTGTATTCTGGAATGTCTTTCCCATATTTCTGCTATCCCAGTTTTTTGAAAAAAATTTCTTTTTTCTCCAAATTTGAAAAAAAAAATTTGCAGTAACTCTGCCACGTCATAAAAGAAGGCATCAAACATGAATCTTAACGAGAAATGCAGTATTTTGAAATGTACTGTTTAAATACTTTGTAATGCCATTAAACTACGTCACATAATTCTAACCTGAAATGCAATAGTTGTCTTGTTATATTATACAACAGTGCAGCAAATCGTAGCTTGCGGCAATCCATGCTTGTACAGATTTCTTAGTAAGAAAAAACGCAGTAAAATCGTAATGCAGTGTTTTTGTTTATATGGTGAACAGTCATGACATACAAGCAAAAATAATATGGGTCAAATGTTTTGAACCTGGTCATACATATATGAGCGCGGACACTTTCAAAGATTTTTGTGATGCTGTACGAGGTTGCAACTCAGGAAAGGTTACGGTGGTAGAAATAGTATTGCTAAGTTCCCTTTAGAATTTCATTTTATTGCAGATCGTCTTCATTGGAATCTTCGTTAGAGCTGCTATTGTTATTGGGACTAAGTGAAATGATAAAAGATTCTACCATACTGAGAATTATCCTGTCCAATTTGAACATTTTCTGTTCTTCTTTAATAACGTAGCAAACAGTTTTTCCAATTAACTACTGTAACATGTTCAACTGCATCGACAAAAAGTTGCTTAACATCTTTTACCTTAAACGTCTTATTTCTTAGCTGCTACTTCGTTTTTATTTTGACCGATATAAGTTCAATTGGATTGAGTTCAAAGTGGTAAGGTGGCAACCTCAAAACAATCTTGTTATTATTTTTTGCCATTTCATCAACTGTTTTTGCATCATATTTGTCTTTATTTAAATGAATTAAATGTAAAACCTCTGATCGAACCATAGCAGTGTAAAAATTGATTTGTTTCGATAATAGCCATTCTTGCATTTCGCTTTCTCGAGGCGATGACGTTGGAATTTGTTCTAGTTTACGACTATGGTATCAGGCATTACTCATAACGATTACTGCATTATCGGGAGTTTTATTCAATAACTTGGTAAACCATTTTTCAAATATTACAGCATTAATTTCTTCATGACAATCGGACGTTTTTCTGCCTTCAAAAAGGAATAACCCGTCACTTAGAAAACCCATCTCTGAGCCAACATGTAAAATAATAAGGTGTTTTCTTTTCCTTAAGGATTTTTTAAACCCATGGATAGTCCTTCCACAAATGCTTGCCTACGATTAGGAATGTTCCTGTCAGTCCACACTTTTTGTTTCGTGTGACCTTCGTTTATCCATGTATCGTCAAGAGAGTAAATAACTCGACTTTTTTTTCTATACTGTTGTATTTCTCTCAGATATTTTCGTCTCCATCTTACTACGTCATCACGTTCAATTCATACACCTTTTCGGCTACTTTTCAAATATCTAAAGAATTCGTGAGGTTGTTAACAATACCTACATAAAGAAATAAAAACGATTTACTTAAAATTAATCTGTTTCATTATCTTATACAATGATGAACGACACATTTGTGGTAAATCTTGGCGACTCCCCATTTCCTTTGTTGTACGTCATACTGATGATGTGAATGAGCGAACTGAGTATTACGAGCAAAGGTAGCCCGAGATGGTATCAAAGAATGTAATTCAGCAGTGTAATAGCCCTTGTAATACCGATAATACAAAGAAAGTACTGAAACAATTCTTCTATGCTCAAGGGACTGTATGAAGAAGTTAAGAACAGGTGATTTATAAGCTTAATCGATCTCTTCTGAATACGATCAACGATATCAAGAGCGTATTGGGTAGCCAGAGGTGAGAATTATACTCTAGATGAGGTCGACTTTGGGAATTATACGGCAAAAAGAGGTAAAGTATTTTGGATCTGTACGAAAAGGCTATTTTACGAGCAGCTGTATTTGTACCTGACAGAATATGGTCAAGCCATGATAGATTTTAAGATACAGTCATTCCCAACAGAGTAATAGAGTCTAAAAACTTAAGATCTGAGCCATTCATACTTACAACAGGAAATGATGATTTGTCGGACACAGGCCATTAAATTTAACTGGATTATTCCTTCCCCATTCGAGAATACATTTAATGTCTTTGTTGATTGAATTTGCCACTTCAGTATTAATGTCTTGAGACATAGAAGGAACATTACCATTATGAGTCTGAAACTGAGATGAACTACAATGAAGGGTACTGTCATCAGCAAAGCAATGGTTCGGATTAGTTGCTGAAGAAATAAAGTCATTTATGTATAGCAGGAAAAGTGTAGGCGCTATAACTGATCCCTCTGGCACGCCCGCGTTAATGCTAACTTCTTTTGAAAAACAGCCATCAACTACGACACGTATTCGTTTTTTATCAAGGAAACTAGAAACCCAGTTGATGATCGTATCATTTAACCCAAACGAGGTGAGTTTGGCAAGTAAACACTTTTGCTAAACTTGGTCAAATGTCTTTGAGATATCTGAAGCGACTACAACTGTTTCACCGGATTGTTCTAATGTATTATTCCAAACTTGGGTTACCTATGAAAGAAGATCACCTGTTGAATAACTCTGCCTAAACCCACATTGGTGGTCACTAAGGAGTTTCAAGGAACGAGAGCAGTCGCTAATTGTTGGCTTTTTCCATGATTTTAGACAAAATGGAAGTGATGGCAATCAGTCGGTAGTGCGAGGGATGGGTCTTACCACCTGGGAATAGGTTGAACTTTCATAATGAAGGAAATTCCCGAGAAGACATAATGATGGAATAGCGCTTAGATAGGGCTGATACTAGTTCGAGGCAACATTTTTTTAAGACAATAGCTGTGATACCGCCTAGGCCAGTCGCCTTATTGAAATCGATCCTACTGATAATTGATTCTACGAACTTGTACCAATAATGTATCATAGGGTATGAAGAATACATACTTTCCAGAATCATTGAGGCACGAGTTTGATGCAAATAAGTCCACAAAAACATTGGCTTTGTCTACGGAATCAGCAACTACAGATCCGTCAAAAGATGTCAGTGTCTTTAGTAATGGCTTTAGCTGAAGACCAAAGTTTACGACTGCCAATAGGACATGTGGCTAGTTTATTGCATTTTCGTTGTTCAAACAATGTTTTAGCTTTAGTGATTGCACTTTTGCAGATATATCCAGCACTAACGTATTCTGCATGACTCTCGACCGTTTTATTAGATTTCGATTTAATATAAGATTTATTTTTCAAAGATATTGTACCAGTACAAGCCTTATTGAACCACCAGGGTTGGGAACGTGAATGACCTATACGATTCTGTTTTGTGTAATGTATAACTGCATGTCCATGAGGGTAACTTCAGGTACCCAAAGAGCAATGTCCGAAGAAGAGGACGGACTTAAAACAATATTCACGCCATGGAAAGGTTGCAAAGAAGTCTCGTAAATCACTCCACACCACAAGGTTCTATTAGTGTTGCGAACAACAGTGGAATTAGGGCCAGTAGAAATTATTTCTATTAGTCCATGGGCAGATAGACCTAGAGGGGAAAGAACGGAAGTTTTATAAACAAATGGGTTTGATGTAAGAAAGAGATCTAGAAGATGTCGAGTATGACTATGGTTATCAGGGATTCTTGTGGGTTCAGAAATCATTTGTATGAGATCACAAGCAATAGCAAATGTTTCCGGACTATGGCCAGCTGAATTAGTAGCAGATGAAAATTGAAGCCAATTAGAGTAATGAACATTGAAATCTCCTACACTTTAGATATCGCAAGATGGAAACCTATAAATGCAACAGTCAAATTTCACAAATTTAGGACCAGAATGTTTAAACCAAATCACGTCAAAATTTTTATTTTCTAAGGAATAAATCCTTTTGCAAGCAATGCTGTCCTTGAAATAGGCACATACGCCTCCTTTACATCGAAAGTTAGAGTGAAGGTTGTATTGGGGAGATTGCAAGTCGGGTGTATCGGAGATTTCAGAGGAGACTTGTGTTTCAGATTGAAACAAAATGTCAGGTTGTAATTTTTCAAGATGTTGGTGAACAGCATTAAGATTAGGCCTGATACCGTGTATGTTGCAATAGTGGATCAGAAAGTTAGAACTTTCGATGACCGAGGCCACGTGGGCCCTACCCTACCGGACATCCGAATTGGGAAGGATATTACGTCCGGTATTTATTACCCTAGAAACCACAGCCACATTTTTGTAACTTTTAATTTTGGACTTTCAATCCGATTGGAAGACAGAGAGGGCGAGAAGGAAGAATAAGGATGAGAATAAATTAAGGATGAAGAAAAGGTGACCAGCAGCCCTTACCGAGCTTAGAAAATCGGGAGACCCAATATTAAGGAGCCCATGATAAGAGTGGTGGATAATTGAACTTGCACCCTATCCGCCAGACTTGGCTCCGTCGGTTTTCTTCTTGTTCCCAAATCTCAATAAATGGTTGGCCGGAAAAAAATTTTCATCGAATACTGAAATCATCGACGCTGTAAATGGATATCTTGAAGGTTTGGACAGTTCTTATTTTAGTGAAGGGTTGAAGGGCCTTGAAAAGTGTTGGACTACATGTGTACAGCTAAAAGGAAAAATAAATACGATTTTCCCCAAATTTCAAATATGTGTCTCATTGCTTTCAACTTATGACTAATCGTCACAAAACGAGGTCAAGCGATGAGAGGTCAAAATTGACGTTCAGCAGACGACGTGACGCTTTCGCATAACATATTTGAAAAGATTTATTAATGTACTATTTTTAATACACATTTGCGATACATTGGCTTTAGGTATCCACTTACTAATTAATTAATCTGGAACAAGATCCTAAAATTACAATAACAACTATTATTCTATATCAAATAAAAAAATTGATGATTGTCAAGTCTTAACGATGAGTTACGATGTATGTGATTCAATTATTGGTTTAATTAATTAGACGTTTTCGTTTTTATTATAAAAATATTTTAAATTTGTGAATATTGTAATTGAGATCATTTTTAAACGTTCTAGCACCAAATACTTATTGTTATTCCGTAAACGTAAAAAAATGTTTTTTTTTACGTAACCTGCACACTATTAAGAAATAAATCTTAACATAATTTACTAGCGCAGTTTTAACGAAATTATCTGTGTGTTCTAAACAGATAGATACTACAAAAACAAACAATTTTCTGGTAATTGATAGGCAATTTAGTAGCTAAACAAATAAAAATATTTATACAAATACGTCAACACAGAAAAAGTGTAAGCAAAAGAAAAATAGCTGTTACATAACAGTTACGTTAGAGATTTAACAGCAAGTATTTGTATCTCGTTTAACGAGTTTAGTTTCCAGAATCCAGTTAAACGTAAATTTTAAATCTTCTTCCACTAGCTCAGAAAATCGAAATTCGCAAACGTTTATTGCTCGTGAAAATGTCAACTTCGTATATTTCTTGTTAAGTAGTTTTCGCTTGACAATTGTTCTAAGTTCAAAAATATTTAGAAAAAAACAATGTTTAATCGTAAAAGTATTACATTTTCTAAATCGAACTCTGGTATACAGGCTTGTTTTATTGCAGTTATATTACAACAAACGGTATAAACGTTAAAGGACTTATTTAAGTTCGAAATAAGTCTAGGTAACAAGGTACTATTAAACGGAACATCGTCAGATATTTAACTTTACAACCTGTGCATAAAGCATATAAGTTGGTTTACTCCCTGTGAAGGTTCCACATTTTTTATATGTAGAAAAAAATCTATGTTGACTTTGTAACAATTTAGTGTTAGTTTTATAAGTTTATTTAACAAACACTGGATAATCATACGTTACATTTTCTGGCAAACTGCTGTTGATGTAATTGCTTTGTTAGCCATTAAGTGTCGCTTAAATTTATTTCAGGTTCATTGTTTTGCGATAAATAATCGCGTTATTAAAGATTACAGTATAATAGCTTTCCGTAACTTTAATAGCACAAAATCTAACCCGTTTTAATAGCAAGCAACCATCATCAGTGGTCGATGAAGACCAACTAAAGAAGTTTCTAGTATATACCGGGTGCAAAATTAGTGCGTAATTCTTATGGTGCTCCGTAATTATTTCAGTTAGAGAAAATATTTAAATATGAAAGTATTAGCTTCTTCCCCGCAACCTAAAATAATCTACAATTATACAGGGTGTTAGATTTTCGGATACCAGCATCCAACTTAAATATTTTAAATTGGACACCCTGTATATTTTGAATATTATTATTCTGCCATCAATTGCCTATCTGGTAATATTTTGTTTTTTTAATGAGGATCAGCTGGTACAGAGTTATTCAACTTTTTAGGAAAAATATGACGTATGCACACAACGAATAAAATCTGCAGTGGCCACATTGTGACAGATTAATCAAAAATATTTTGTCAAATGTTTGTCAAGATCATCTACTGACATCCGAAAAATTAAAAGTGAAATTCCGTTGTACAGGGTGATTGCTACGGTCATACATTAACTTAATATTTCGATTGGCCATAACAAAAATTTTTTAAATGGAACATCGTGTATTTTGTAAGTGATTCAGATAGAGAAATAAATTATCTTTCGACTTCATATTGGGTTTCCTATACCTAAAGTTGACACCTTTTAAATTATTGTAGTTGTAAGAATAATAAGACCGTGTCCTGCGAATTGTAATTTTTTAGAGGGATGTTGCAAAAAACAATCTCTCATATTACTTCGCTGTAAATTAGCATTTGAATGTTGTGCATCAGAATAAATTTTGGTAGGGAAGAGTGTGGTGATATGATCTATGTGTTAGGAGAATGTGATCGAAACTATCTTCTTGCATACCGAAGTTATGCTCAGAAGTACTCTGACAGAAGACACCCACCTGAAGTTAGCTTCGAAAGACTCAAAGGGAGGTCTGAAACAGCAGGCAGTGTTAATTATACAAAACGTATGCGTGCTGATATGTAACCAATGAGGAAAATGCATTAATGGTTGTTGCTACAGTGGTTGAAAATCCTCACCAGTCAATTTCTCAATGAATTGTTGATGCAAGTCGTATATCTGTACACCGTTTTTTGAAAAATAATAAATTCCATCCCTACCATATCCAAAAACACCCGAAACTTTTTCCACAAGATTTAGAAAGCCGTAGTCAATTTTGTGAGTGGATTAATAATAAATAGAAATCTGAACTAGATTTCCTGAACTGCACCCTTTTTACCGATGAGGCGACTTCTAGTAACAGTGAAATTTCCATCATTACGCTACCGATAGGTCCGAATTCCTAAGAGCAGTTAATCATCAACATCAATGGTCAATAAACGTGTAGGGTAAAATTGTAAGAACACAAGTGGTTGGTTCACATTTTTGTGAGAACCTTCTTAATGGTCAAATGTATCTCCACTTTCTTGAAAATAAATTGAACGATTTACTGCAACATGACCCTGAAAATGTTGGCCCTAGATTGTGGTTCCACCGTGATGGCGCTCCTCCACATTCGACGCTGAATATTCGGAATTATTTAGATATTACATTCTGTGATCGCTGGATTGGACGAGGTGGTCCACTAAACTGGTCTGCTAGGTCTCCAGACCTATCTGTACTAGATTTTTCCTTCGGAACTGTATAAAAGACATTGTGTACCAAACTCCTCCAACTACTAGCGAATATGTGAAAGTGAGAATTCGTGATGCTTTTCGCCAAGTGACCCATGAAATACTGATTTATGTTCAATGTTCATCTAAGGAACGAATTCAACTGTGCCTGCAACAGAATGTCGGTGTGTTTGAACAGTTATTGTAAATTGGTCTGGTATTTCTTCTATGAATTTCGTTATGTAGGTATTAACATTTTGTAATAAAAGTAAGTCGTTAATTTGTGTTGATGATTTGATCAATTTATTTTTTTAATCTTGCAATATGCAAAAATGACGCTCTCGGAATATTTAACGTAGCCTTCGAAAATTACGATTCGCATAACACGGTTCTGTTATTCTTAAAACTGCAATAATTTAAAAAGTGTCAACTTAGTATAAAGTCGAAAGAGAATTGATTTCTATATCTGAATCACTTGCAAAATACAGGGCGTTCCATTTAAAAAAATTCAGTTATGGCCAATCGAAACATTAAGTTATTGTACCACTGTAGCAAACACCTTGAACAATGGAATTTAACTTTTAATATTTAAAAATATACAGAGTGTTCAATTTAAAATAGTTAATAATAATAACCTTTATTGCCCAACAGCAAAAGCCAATTACAGAGCAAACTATATAATATTACACATATACAAAGATTTATATAAATATATACTCAACCCATCAACGTGAGTAGTAACTAATTATGTGTACTACCAATGATAATAATAATAATATATAATAATTATAATGATAACAATAATAACAATAATGCCCACAGAGTTAAGTGACTGTAAACACTAAAAACAAAAATGATTTACAAGAAGGACACATAGTTGACAATAGGACAGTTCCTTGAACACCTTTAAGCCCTATTACTGTAGTTAACATAACAGTCAATTATAGAAGTTAATGGAGAGCAATATATGTCACAATTAGAACATATCTCATTGTACAATTGACACATTTTAACCACTGGTGACTTTAAAAGTAAATTAGATTTGGCAAAGGGACATGAAATGTACATCTTTGTCTTGTTTCTAACCTAGGAATATGAAAACAAATGTTGGCAAGAATAGAAGCACAATCAATATAATTATGTATCATTTTGTATAAAAATGACAAAGTTATGATATTCCTTCTAGTCTCTAAAGACTGCATATCAAAGGTGTTAAGCAACATTGTATTTGAACAACCTTTCTCAGGATAAGCATTAAACATCTTAAAGCACAAATACTTCAGGAATTTGCGTTGAATATTCTCAATTAAAGCTTTGTAGCAGCCATAACGAGGTGACCACACTAATGCACAATATTCAAGCCTAGACCTCACAAAGGCATAAAACAATATCTTAATCGTACGGATACTCGTAAATTGTTTAGATTGGCGTATTACGAACCCTAATAATTTGTTGGCTGATGAAACGATGTCCATCATGTGCTGATTAAAAGATAATTCGATATCAAAATGTACACCCAGGTCTTTCATACCTGCACAACGGTCGACTGTCATAGAATTAATTTCATATACAAAATGTATAGGATTGCGCTTTCTAGAAAACGATACAACTTTACATTTACTAATATTAAGTTTAAGCCTATTATAACTGCACCAATTAGAAAGAGCTGAAAGATTACGCTGCAACGCAACGCAGTCCTTCAGATTAGTGACAGATGCAAAAATTTTGACGTCATCGGCAAACATTAAAGTTTTACAATCAAGTTTTTCAGCAAGGTCATTTATAAATAATACGAAAAGCAAAGGACCTAAATGTGAACCTTGCGGTACGCCGGACTTTGCTACATATGGAGGTGATGAATAACCATTGTATACTACTATTTGATTCCGATTACCTAGGTAAGATTTAAAAACCAACCAATAATCTACTGAAACCGTAACTTTCTAACTTAGCCAATAATAGATCGTGATCAATACAATCGAAAGCTTTAGATAAGTCAGTATAAATCACATCTACCTGCTTTTGAATGTCTAGATTTGCTGCGATAAATTGAGAGATAGAACAAAGGTTTGTGCAGGTGGAACGTTTTCTAACAAAACCATGCTGATATGGTGATATGTATGGTTCTACAGATCTGTAAATGTGACTATACAGAATCAGTTCAAATAATTTAGAAAAATTGGAAAGAATTGCAACCGGTCGATAATTGCGTATATCAGCGGGATCCTTAGATTTTAGTACAGGACAGATTTTCGTGATTTTCCAATTATCAGGAAACGTTGCCGTTTTTAAGCATAGATTAAAGATTGCTAATAGTGGTTGCATAAGTATGTCTGAGCAATCCTTGATAAGATAACTCGGAACTTGATCAAAACCAGCTGTTGGTTTATTTTTTAGTTTAGAGATAGCCAACCTAATATCATTCTCTGATATATTTGAAATATTAATATTTAAAAAAGTCAAGATTTGAGGATGCATGACGTTAACGTCCTGCATCGTCAAATCCTGATACACCGCTTGGAATTCATGGGCAAAAGCATTTACTATATTTTGTGGGTTATCCAATACAT
This sequence comes from Vesta saturnalis, assembly GCA_036346205.1. Classification (NCBI taxonomy): domain Eukaryota; kingdom Metazoa; phylum Arthropoda; class Insecta; order Coleoptera; family Lampyridae; genus Vesta; species Vesta saturnalis. Next base: position 1,022,017 of record JARFJB010002439.1, on the reverse strand, counting down.
TGTTGTCTTTATATAACTTCCTGGTATTCTAGAAGAACCTTTTCGAGCTCTAACAAACGACCAAAAGGTCTTACTATTGCAAGTGATAGAAACTTCGACTGTTCTAACATACTCATTGTAGGCAGTGTTGATTTGTTGTTTAATTAACGATCGCAATTCCTTAAATTTGATGAAACTATACCCGCATCCGAGATTCTTGTATTTATGGTAGAATCTGCTTTTCGTTCTAATGTTCGATATAATTTTTTTATCAAACCATGCAGGATACTTTTGGTTAGTTCTAAAATTCCCGTAACAGGGTACATGTGCATTAAACGTTTCATATAAAATGTAATAAAACTTATCACACGCATCGTTTACATTAATACATTCAGTTACCTTGGACCAGTTAATTGTTGCTAAAGCGTTATAAAGATCTGGAAAATTTGCTTTATTAAAGTTATATCTTTTGCTACTAAAATGAGATGGAGAAAAATTGACTGACGAACTTACAGATAAATTAAAGGAAAACACTAACGCTGGATGATACTTGTCTAAGTTGGATACTAGTATCAAAAATGCAACACTCTGTAGTATTGTAAATATTTTTAGGTTACGGAGAAGAAGCTAATACACAAATTTCATATTTAAATATTTTTTTTACCTAAAATAGTTACGGAGCAACATAAAAATTACACACTAATTTTACACCCTGTACATACCATCAGAGGGTAACACTTCATTGATTATCTGGTGAAAGCGAAAGTTTAATGAGTGCTAGGTAGCATAAAGGTCCTAGGTCGTCATTATTCATTAGAATAATGATCTCTAAGTTTTCATTGCAATCAAATTCGTATTATTATTAATAGATATGATTAAAGATAACTTATTTACTACCTCATTTTTATCAAACATAAGTAGGGTACGGTAGACTGGTCCCAACGTTTGTGTTTGGTATGAGCTAAATATTCTTTAAAGAAAATTTTGATAGGTCGTAGAGTTTGACCTACATATATTTGTTCTCGATATGTACAATTAGTTTTATAAATTCCCTGCTTAACCTGCTTATTCACTTGATTCTCTGGATTGCCTAAAAGTGTTTCAAATCAACTTTGGAAAGGATTTTGCATAGATCTTTTTGTATAAACTGGATAGCTTCGTAATTTTACATACTTTATTTGTATGTGTTCTACCTAATGTAGTTACATTCTTAACCCTCATCCTATGTGTCTGTTTCCTCACTATATATTCATAATATCTTCATCTGAATACCCACTGTATGCGGCAATTTGTTTAATAGTTTAATTCTTTATTATAATTTTAAATTGAATAAGGAATATTAAGAAATTTATGAAACAAAAAATTAAGTCGCGAATTTATGTTGCGTTCAATGGTTAGAAATCTAAGTGCAAGTTTCCTTACGATACATGTCTATATCTAGTTTACTGTAATTTCTTCTTACCACAGTATCAAGAAACGGAAGGCTGCCTCTATCTCATGGGTAAATTTGTACAGAGTTCTCAATATTACAAATTTTAGAATCAAAGAAGGTCAACACATCATCTACGTGTCTAATCCAAACTAGGAAATTAAGGCAAATCACGTTTCAAATGGAGATAACCTGTTACCCATGGTCGTACCATGTTCTTTACAATATTTATGATTAATTTTGAAAAAGGTTTGTTTCCTACGTAACTCCGTTTATTTGCGTCGTCCAAATGGTTTTGTTTTAAAACATCTTCTAAATAACCTAAAGTTTGATCTATTGTAACGCTCGGAAGTGATGAATAAACGAATCAGATTAAAATGTCATATTCTATAAGTGTAATGTTTTTAATTGTATCAATAAATCCAAACAAATTTGAACCTCTAAAGTTGGGCTATTGGTCATAGAGATTATTTAATTTACCAGACAATCAATTGAGCAGTATGTAAATAGATGCATTCATAACGTATTGTACGAAATAAACTGTACTGAAACTAAATCGGCGGTGTCTATGCGCGCGCCGGCATATCCACAGTAGCTAGTATAGAGGCCCTAATTGTGAAGAATGGTGTTAAGTACAGAGGTGAAAATTTTTCTAATGGAGCATTATTTTCGCTCATACGGAATCGGCCAACTCAATGGTGGAAGTTCACGATTGAGTGACTTCGCTTATCTTTCACATTCGCCATACGCATACATTTGGGACACGGCCAAAAATGCCGTCTTCAAAAGCTCACCAAAAACGATGTCTTAAAGGATGCCATTAGAGCCCTCTTTCGCAGAACTGAAATAACACTTATTCGATCAACACGACCAACTTCGTTATGACGTCTGTCTTGAACGAGGAGGTGCACATTTTGAATGTGCAATAAAGCCTAAATAATATGTATTTCTTAAATAAATCAAAGATTTACAAGCTCAGCACTGTTTATTTTGGGCCATACAGTAGCAGAGGCAATGGGTCGCAAAGTATTACCTGGTTCATGAATCTTACGAAAGCAATACATTTGTTCCATCTCCTACCATCTCCTGCATCACAACGTTTCGCTGAATTGCACCAGTAATCTTAAGGTGATCCGTGCTCGACTGCTATCTTCTCCGGTGGTATTTGCGGTTGAGGTATCACTTTCTTTGGTATTGGGTAACCTTTGTGCATCATCCCGTGTGTTGATGTTGGACGGTCTTTTCGGTATTCCAATGGCTTCCCGCATCTTGACGTTATCCAAGTCTATTTTGTGTGCTGTCTCTCCTGTACATAACGGGCCAGTGAATAGGTTGGTGCGTCGGTTGGTCTGTCCTATGTAGCTTTTCGCACACCATCGATATGGAACTTCGTACACTCCTTACTACTCGAGTGGAGTTTTCGTCTTCGGACTCGGCATGTTGCCTATCTTCTTGTTGGTGGTACAGATGATCTAAATGGTTTGTTTTTTTAGGAGTTTTCCTATATTGTGTGTTCACCTCTCACATATGGCAAACATATCTTGGCTATAAGCTGCTACTTGTCTTCTTTTGCCTTCGATGGTACTTCGCTCCCCCTTCCTGGAGAACCCATTTTGTGTAAACGCGGTCTTAATCATATTTTTTTCTTACCGAATATTGTTTCCGTCTTCCATGCGCTTCGTTATTGTTACTTTACCACTTATTGTAGTCGCGCTGGATGGTGATGAGGCTTGCAATTTAAATAAAGATTGGTGTGTGGACTTTTGCGGTACACGGTGTGCTCCAAAGTGCCACCTTGTGTCTTGTAGACCAGAACATCTAGGAAGGACAGTTTGTTTTATAGTTCCACTTCCAATGTAAATTTGATCCTCTCGTGCCTTGCGTTGCTATTATCCAGGAATTCTCCGTCCTTGCTCAACTTCTTGTGATTTCAGTCAAACTGATGTCTTAGTTGTTCTTCGGTGGTATTTGCAGTTGAGGTGTCACTTTCTCTGTAGTTTTCCCTTTCATTTCAGATACGGTCCCTTTCTCTTCTTTCTCTTTTGATTTTCTCTTACTAGTTGTTTGGATGTTGTTCTGTGTGGTAGCTGATCCGTACTTTTTTCCGGATATTGGGTAACCTTTGTGCATCATTCTGTGTGTTCATTCTGGACGGTCTTTTGGTTACTTCAATGGCTACCCGAAATATTCGGTGAGTTTATTTTGGATGTTGGTCAGCAACTTGACATTATTTAAGTCTATTTGTGCTGTCTCCTGCACATATTGAGCCAGTGAAGAGGTTGCCAGATTCTTCAATACCACGTCACGGTGTTCTCTGCGTAAGTTGATGCGTCGGTTGCTATGTCTTATGCAAGGAGTATACGATTTGTCATGTGGAGCGTGTACAAGCTGCCCGACGGTCGTGAACTGTATAAGGTTAAAAAATACGTCAGGGATCTCATCGTAATTACTTATCAAATAGTAAAACAAGCTACATGTAGTTGACGTCTACGGTTCATGTAAGCTCTGTTGTATACATGGGAGAGAGCAGTAGACCAATCAGAATGAGAACTCAGGGACACAAGAACAACATCCGCAAAGGCAAAACAGAAAGTTCAAGAATCGCCGCACCACCGCATCCAATTGGGATAACATACAGATAGTGGCAAAGGATTAGAAAAAAATGTCGGAAACTCAAAGAAGCCACATGCATCGCACTAGCAGAAAATCCAATAAGCCAAGTTAATGTAGAAATGAAACCCATTTGAATCGCAGTAATGCGCAAAGAGCTTAAGCACAATATACCTGCGCAACAGGTTACGGCACAACTTGCACAATAAACCACTGCTCAACTACGAAATTATATATATATATATATATATATATATATATATATATATATGTGTGTGTGTGTGTGTGTGTGTGTGTGTGTGTGTGTCCTAAAAAATATATAGTGGATTATTCAGTAGTCAGGGGTTAAGGTGTCAGACTTACAAGTGAAAGGTTCCAAGTTCGAATCTGAGAGTAGTCAAGTGCTTGGAAAAAAATCATAATATATGAATTAGACTCAAGTGCGAAAACAGTGCTTCTCAGGGCTGTACCTGATGACGGAAGCATAGTCCGCTTCCGAAACGTCGCGCTATAAAAGCAAAAACTGTGGAAATAGGCCGATCAAATCAACTAATATGAAATCACACGTACAAAATACTTATAATACAGAACAGTAGTATCTGTCTATGAATATTTAAACTTGTGTTACCTTCTATTTTAAAATTTTACAGAGACGTATACAACTTTCATATCGCAAATATTTTTTAACCCTTTGGATTATTTTGTTCTAATTAAAATCTTGAACATCATTTAGAACGATTCTTTTATTCCGTATTAACAGTACAAGATTAAGAAATCTAGAAAATTTAAGACGATATTTATCTCAAAAAATATGTAAAACATATTCCTTTGTTCAGTTGTTTACAGTTTTGGAAACCCGTACACTCTGATTAGAATGATCTTGAAATACATTTGGCTAAATTTCCAGTTAAGAGTAATTTTAGATAGCGTATTGCCGAGACACTTTTGCAATTTGTGTGTATGTGTGTGTGTGTGTGTGTATCTGTGTGTGTGTGTGTGTGTGTGTGTGTGTGTGTGTGTGTGTGTGGGTGTGTGTGGTGTGTGTGTGTGTTTTGTTGTGTTGTGTTGTGTTGTGTTGTGTTGTGTTGTGTTGTGTTGTGTTGTGTTGTGTTGTGCTGTGCTGTGTGTTGTGTTGTGTTGTGTTGTGTTGTGTTGTGTTGTGTTGTGTTGTGTTGTGTTGTGTTGTGTTGTGTTGTGTTGTGTTGTGTTGTGTTGTGTTGTGTTGTGTTGTGTTGTGTTGTGTTGTGTTGTGTTGTGTTGTGTTGTGTTGTGTTGTGTTGTGTTTTTTTTTTGTGTTGTGTTGTGTTGTGTTGTGTTGTGTTGTGTTGTGTTGTGTTTGTTGTTTGTGTTGTGTTGTGTTGTGTTTGTTGTGTTGTGTTGTGTTGTGTTGTGTTGTGTTGTGTTGTGTTGTTGTTGTGTTGTGTTGTGTTGTGTTGTGTTTGTGTTTGTGTTGTGTTGTGTTGTGTTTGTGTTGTGTTGTGTTGTGTTGTGTTGTGTTGTGTTGTTTGTTGTAGTTGTGTTTGTGTTGTGTTGTTGTTGTTGTTGTGTTGTGTTGTGTTGTGTTTGTTGTGTTATTTGTTGTGTTGTGTTGTGTTGTTGTTGTGTTGTGTTGTGTTGTGTTGTGTTGTGTTGTGTTGTTTGTGTTGTGTTGTGTTTGTTGTGTTGTGTTGTGTTGTGTTGTGTTGTGTTGTGTTGTGTTGTGTTGTGTTGTGTTGTGTTGTGTTGTGTTGTGTTGTGTGTTGTGTTGTGTTTGTGTTGTGTTGTGTTGTGTTGTGTTGTGTTGTGTTGTGTTGTGTTTGTTGTGTTGTGTTGTGTTGTGTTGTGTTGTGTTGTGTTGTGTTTGTGTGTTGTGTTGTTGTTGTGTTGTTTGTGTTGTGTTGTGTTGTGTTGTGTTGTTGTGTTGTGTTGTGTTGTGTTGTGTTGTGTTGTGTTTGTGTTGTGTTATGTTTGTTGTGTGTTTGTTGTATGTTGTGTTTGTTGTTTGTGTTGTGTTGTGTTGTGTTGTGTTGTGTTGTGTTGTGTTGTGTTGTGTTGTGTTGTGTTGTGTTGTGTTGTGTTGTGTTGTTTGTGTGTGTTGTGTTGTGTTGTGTTGTGTTGTGTTGTGTTGTGTTTGTTGGTTGTGTTGTGTTGTGTTGTGTTGTGTTGTGTTGTGTTGTGTTGTGTTGTTGTCTGTGTTGTGTTGTGTTGTGTTGTGTTGTGTTGTGTGTGTGTGTGTGTTGGTGTTGCATGTTGCTGCGCTGGATTGTTGTGCTGTGCTGTGCTGTTCTGTGCTGTCTGTGCTGTGCTGGCTGTGCTGTGCTGTGCTGTGCTGTGCTGTGCTGTGTCTGTGCTGTGCTGTCTGTGCTGTGTGCTGTGCTGTGCTGTGCTGTGCTGTGCTGTGCTGTGCTGTGCTGTGCTGTGCTGTGCTGTGCTGTGCTGTGCTGTGCTGTGCTGTGCTGTGCTGTGCTGTGCTGTGCTGTGCTGTGCTGTGCTGTGCTGTGTGCTGTGCTGTGCTGTGCTGTGCTGTGCTGTGCTGTGCTGTGTGTGCTGTGCTGCTGTGCTGTGCTGTGCTGTGCTGTGCTGTGCTGTGCTGTGCTGTGCTGTGCTGTGCTGTGCTGTGCTGTGCTGTGCTGTGCTGTGCTGTGCTGTGCTGTGCTGTGCTGTGCTGTGCTGTGCTGTGCTGTGCTGTGCTGTGCTGTGCTGTGCTGTGCTGTGCTGTGCTGTGCTGTGCTGTGCCGGGCCGTGCTCTGCCGTGCCGTTCCGTGCCGTGTAAGTCAAAGTAAGTCTAAAATTTTATTTAATAGGGTTGAAAATTATTAAACTGTATGATTCTTATATAATAGGCGACTTTGGACTTTTTAATTTCAGATTAGTATGTAGATGTCTATTAACCTCTATCTGACATGAAGTTTTAAACTCCATCTGACATAGATCATTGTCGTTGTTTTTACTATGTTGCCTATTTTCATGATGAACGAATTAAAAAAGGGGATGCGTACTTATCCTGAAAATATTATTATTCAAATTATTTCATTTGAATTTCCACTTTATAGGTTAGAAGGTCGTTTGTTATACCATAAATATTTATGTAATGCACAAATCTTTATTTCTATAAAATCTTCAATTTCAATATTTACATGTCTTAATGTTAGTTATTAGAGAAGTCTTAACAAGTATTTCAAACCAAAGTAAAACCAAAAACAGAACATTGAGTTACGAGGTAGGCATATTTGTTCACAATTTATTCAAATGGTTTGTAGATAACAAAGTTTCCGGCCTTAAAGTCAGCATCATATATAAATTGGGTTTACTAAAGCACATGTTTCTAGAAGTGTATACAGACGCAGATTTATGTAATTTAAGTGTTTGAATTTAACTTTATTTGTTTATTCGTTAAACTGCAGGGCATATTTGATCTGCACTCCTAACAAATTTGAATCCAATTACATGATTTTATTTATGTTACGTAAGCTTGTATCTGTATTACCTACGATTTACAAACATGTTCCTATTTATCAAATAGTCTGGTAAATCGTTTTAGTTAAATATTCTTAAGGAAAGTTGTTTCGACAGAAATAATTTGAATTAATCAGGACTTCGTTATATATAAATATATTTGAGAGAAATCGGTCTGGAATACTGTATAAAGATATACGTATTTAATCAACAGTCAAACGGTTAGGAATAACCAATCTATAAATTACTTAAGGTTGGTATTTCCATATCCTAATAAATTTATTCGTAAGATAAGTTCCAAGGTTACAATTGTCTTAACAATGGTTTCAAAGAATATTATTCGGGAAATAAATTTATTAGGACATGGAAATATCGGCCCTTAAGGGGCAAACATGATACCAAACGTTTATCTTAAGGGTGTATTTAGGTATACGGTACAAATATAAATTGTGATTTTTGTATTAAATTTATGATTGAAGACGATTCTTAAATGTTTTTCATAGAAGTTCAATCGCTTGAAAGCTAAATCTATAAATTTACGTTACATGGAATAGAGTGATTTTAAAAAAGAAGGATTTTCTCAAATATTTGAGACTGCAACATTGAATTTAAAGTGAAGGTAAATATAAGCTTTACAGACAATTTGGAAACATACGAGTATTTTATAAAACGAATAAATCTGCTTTATCGTACTGTTTCGTTGGTTGTTTTCACTAAAAAGTTTGTTTAATCAATACTCAACGTAAAGAAGAAAATGCAAATCTTGTAACGGCTTTTATTATTTGATGCGCAAAACCGTTTTATTCAATTTTCTATTTCCTTTTATTTTTGAATTCCTTTATAACTTAGCTTCTCGTAATAACACTTTAGAGAACTGTATACGTCATCGTATGTGTTTTAAGTTAACTAATTAAAACCTAAATGTTGTTAAATAGAATAGATATGGAACTATAAGGTAAGTAGTATTGGGGCACCTTCCGTTTCGTTTTTTGTGACATCATAAGTCCCGCCCACTACCCCTTCCGCGTGGCCGGCAACGTCAAAGGGCAGACCTCGCCCTCTGGTTTCTGATTGGTCCATAAACTCTGCCCTGGCTGTGTTCTGTTTGGAGGCCTAAGGCGCTGCGTTTTGATTGGAGCCTAGACGACGCCCCTTTTACGTGATTGGTCGCGCATGCATCCGTTCCTCTAGTTTCTGTTTGATCCTTAGTCACATCCACACTTTGAGCTCTGATTGGAGGTCTAAAGCTCTGTATTCTGATTGGTCACGGCGGGAAATTTGAAAATGGTATTCTAATAACGGGAACCTCATACTATCACATAAGACAGGTATAGGAACTTTAGTTAGGGTCTTCGCCTTCTTTACGAGGACCCCTTTGACGGTAAATAGTATTATAATAAAGGGGCCCTCATACTATCTCATAAGATAGGTATAGGAACATGTGTTAGCGGCTTCGCTCCCTTGTCGTGGTCCTCTTATCGGGAAATTTAAATTTGTTTGTGATGCCATCTGGTGGTGTATTTCTAGGACTAATGAATGCTTTCTGTAATAGACGTGGCTCCACTTGGTGGTATATTTTTGCGCGAAATTTGAGTTTGTTGTAGTGGTGTATTTTTAAACTAGCGAATGTTTTCTGTAATAGAAATTGATCGCGCTCGTCTGTCTCGTTTCTCCCGTCTCTCTCTCTCCCTCTCTCCCGCTTCTCTAGCTTCTCTCACGTCTCTCTCATCTCTTTCGTTTCTCTCGCTTCTCCGGCCTCTCTCGCTTCTCTCATCTCACACAAGCACAATCACAAGTACAAACACAGGTACAGACACAGTCACAGGTTTAAACGGAGACACAGACACAGTCACAGGCACAGACACAGTCACAGACACAGACACGAATACACACACAAACGCGAAAACATGCAAATACAAAAACACGCAAACGCGAAAACACCCAAACACACGAACGAATCAATATCAGGAGTTGGAGCTCGTCTTCAAGGAGTTGGTATTTGTAACGTGTTAAGTTAATTTGGGGGTTTTTAGAGCAAGTTTGAAATTATTATGGGGGTTGTGTAGGCAACACACGTTGCGTCCCTTAGAGGAAGTTGGGTATTATGGTGCGTGAGAATTGAATAGTAAATAAATTTTAAAATGAAATAATTTCGGAAATTCCAATTGATCAAATGGGACCAGGTGACTTTTCTTTTTGGTTCTTCGTCTGAAAAATAACGCCATTTTGTGAAAAATTGCGTTGTTAGAAACTAAGTATGTGGGAGATTCTTCCTGTAATCTTTTATAAAATTTTATGTAATAAAAGTTACATGCAGCATTAGTGCTTGTTTTTTAAAGTCTCTACAGTAAAAAAAATTATACTAAGTAGTGTAGTTTTCATTTCTACGGATATACTTAACAAACTGTTTTCGTCAGATCAAGAGGTGAGTTAAACCGCTATCTTTCCTTTTACACTGATCACCTCTGTTTGATCATTTAAATCAATATAAATGCATGTTTTACAATTTAACATAAATTGTAACGCACAGTAACAATTTAGTATTCAACCCGTATCTAAAACAAAAGGGTTTCTCTAGGTTCTTTCTTTGATTGCGGTTTTGGTCCTTGCGTCGCTTTTTGAGTTCAAGGTTGTAACGGATGGTTTCACCTCTACATGAACTGCTCCTTTACAACTGGGGTTATGAACGCAGTTCCTCGTCACTACCGAATTCTAAACAGGGGTCTAGGCCAGCGCGCTGGAAGATAACTCGAGGGGTCACTTCAATCTCGTCTGGTTTTCTCTAAAGGAACATTAAGCTTAAGTCACGTAAGAGTCTTTTAAATGTTTAATTATTTCATATCGGAATCCTGGATCGATAGACAACCGTTTTAAGTGAGACTTCGAATTACTTTAGAAGTGGTTCGTTATTAAACGAATTACAGCGGTAAACATAACACGGTTTCCTAGTGGTATGTTATACATACATTTAACTGTGACATTGGTTTGAGTTAAACCCAATGAGGTTATTTACCTGAAATCGTAACTTTAATTAAGACTTAATCATAATTAGCTCCATTCATACTTACTGAGGTATTCACTTTTACTTTTACTAATTTAGCTTCCTAAGTACTTTATTTTGAGATACCTTACTGCTTAAGATTTGGAATTTTAAGTGCATTATGAACGGCTGTGATAATTTGCATTTTGAAGTTTGCTGCTTCTGTATTTAAATAGTATTTTATATGGGGAGATCCATACTATAATCTAACAGTGATGCTCTCACACTCTCACACTCTCACCCTCTCACACTCTCACACTCTCACACTCTCACACTCTCACACTCTCACACTCTCACACTCTCACACTCTCACACTCTCACACTCTCCCACTCTCCCACTCTCACACTCACACTCACACACTCTCATACTCTCATACTCTCATACTCTCACGCTCTCACACACTCTCACACTCTCACTCTCTCACACTCTCACACTCTCACACTCTCACACTCTCACACTCACACACTCTCACACTCTCACACTCTCACACTCTCACACTCTCCACTCACACCTCACACTCTCACTACTCTCATCCTCTCACACTCTCACACTCTCACACTCTCACACTCTCACTACTCTCCCACTCTCACACTCTCACACTCTCACCTCCACTCTCACACTCTCACACTCTCACACTCTCACACTCTCACACTCTCACACTCACTCACATCTCACACTCCACACCTCTCACACTCTCACACTCTCACCCACACTCACCACTCCACCTCTCACACTCTCACCTCTCACACTCTCACACTCACTCTCACACTCTCCACTCCTCTCACACTCTCACACTCTCACCTCCACTCTACACTCCACTCTCACTCTCCCCTACCACTCTCACACTCTCACACTCCACTCTCCACTCTCACCACTCTCACACTCTCCACTCTCACACTCTACACTCTCACACTCTCACACTCCACTCCACACTCTCACACTCCACACTCTCACTCTCACCTCTCACCTCACATCTCAACCTCACTCCTCACACTCTCACTCTCACTCCACTCACCTCTCCACTCTCACACTCTACACTCACACTCTACACTCTCACCTCACTCTCACACTCTCACACTCTCACACTCTCACAGCTCTCACTCTCACACTCTCACTCTCACACTCTCACACCTCACACTCTCACCTTACTCTTCACACTCTCACACTCTCCCCACCTCTCACACTCACTCTCACACTCTCACACTCCACTCCCTCCCACACTCTCACACTCTCCACTCCAACTCTCACTCTCACACTCACTCTCACACTCTCACACTCATCTACACCTCACACTCTCACACCTCTCACACTCTCACACCCTCACACTCTCACACTCTCACATCTCACACTCTCACAACTCTCACACTCTCACCCTCACACTCTCACATCTTCACACTCTCACACTCTCGACACTCTCACACTCACTCTCACCTCTCACATCTCCACTCTCATCTACATTCCACTCTACTTACACTAACTCACTTCCACTGTACTACCCTACTCCATCTAACTCCACATCTCTATCTCACACTCCAACTCTCATTACTCTAACTCTACACTTACTTACACTTATCTAACTCCACTCTCACTTACACTTCACTTCACTTCCTAACTTACACCTCAACTCCATTATCTCTACCTACCATATTAACTCTACTTACCTCTACATACTCATTACTCTCACCCAATAATTCTTACCTCATCTACTCACACACTCTCACTACTCTCATCCTCTCACTCTACTCTCCCTCCACTCTCACACTTCACATCTTCACTCTCACACTCTCACACTCTCACATCTCACACTCTTCACACTCCACTCCACTCTCACACCTCACTCTCACTCCACTCTCTCACACTCCACACTCTCTACTCTACTCTCACACTCCACCTCCACCACTCTCACACTCTCACACTCTCACTCTCACACTCCTCTCCACTCTCACACTCACACACTCCACACCTCAACTCTCAGCTCTCACACTCTCACACTCTCACACTCTCACATTCTCCCACCTCCACTCTCACACCTCTCACACTCACACTCTCACACTCTCACCTCTCACCTCTCACCTCCACCTCTCACACTTCCATCACACTCTCACATTCAACTCTCACACCACACTCACACTCTATCACTCCACAAACAAAGGTTCTCACTCTCCTTATCGTTTGCCTCCCTTCTATCACGTCTCACGACGTCTCACCTCTCACTCTCTTACACTGGTCACATCCTCCACTCTCAATCTCACACGGGTCTAGCCACCTCGACACTCTCAGGCACTCTCAACTCTCTCCTCACAGACTCTCACCTCTACACCTCACTCACATCCTCACTCTCACACTCTCACCCATCTCACCTCTCAACTCACCACTCTCACTCTCACCTCTCACTCTCAACTCTCCACTCTCCACTCTCAAGCTCTCAACTCTAACGATCACACGTAACTCACACCGTCACTCCACTCTCACTACTCACCTCATTACTCATGCTCTCCACTCACACACCCATAGTATCTCACTAACTACTACACTCACACTCTCACTCAATCTCCTCACACTACTCTCACTCACTCACTTTACTTCCATACTCCTCTCACACACTACTCTCACTACTCTCAACTCTCACACTCTCACGCTTCACACTCACTTCACATCTCTACTCTCACACTCTCACAGTCTACACACTCTCACACTCTCACACTCTCATCTCTCCACTCTCACACTCACCTCTCACACTCTCACACTCTCACACTCTCACATCTCACACCTCACTCACTCTCACTCTCACCTCACACTCCACACTCTCACACTCACACTCTCACTCACTCACCTCCCACTCTCACACTCTCACTCTCACACTCCACCTCACACTCTCACCACTCTACACTCACACTCTCACACTCTCACACTCTCCACTCCTATCACCTCACACTCTCACACTCACTCCACTCTCACACCTCCACTCACCACTCCCACACTCTCACACTCTCCACACCTCACACCTCACACCTCCCACCTCACCACTCTCACACCTCACACTCCCACACTCTCACATCTCACACTCACACTCTCATCTCTCACACTCTCACACTCTCCACACTCACACCTCACACTCTCACACTCACATCACACTCTCACACTCACACTCTCACACTCTCACACTCTCACACTCACACTCACTCACACTCTCACACTCCACACTCTCACCTCACCTCACCTCTCCTCACACTCTCCACTCTCACACTCTCACCCTCACACTCTACACTCTCACACACTCACACTCACTACTCCCACTCCACTCTCACCCTCACTCTCACCTCACACCTCACACCTCCATCTCTCACCTCACACCTCTCATCTCTCACACTCCACCTCACTCTCACACTCTCACCTCACACTCTACCTCAACTCTCACCTCTCACACTCTCACACCTCTACATCACTCTCACACTTCACACTCTCACACTCCACACTCTACACTCTCACATCTCCCTCTCACCTCACTCTCACTCACACCTACCTCACTCACCTCCCCACCTCCACTCCACACCCACCCTCCACCCACCTCACACTCTCACACTCACACTCACTCTCCCACTCTCCACTCCCTCTCACCTCCACCTCCTCTACTACTCACACCTCACACTCTCACACTCCTCTACACTCTCACACTCTCACACTCACACTCCTCACACTCACCACACTCTACACTCTCACCACTCCCACCTCACACTCTCCACTACTCTCACACTCTCACACCTCACACCTCACACTCTCACCTCACTACTCTCACTACTACATCACACTCTCACTCTCACTCACCTCAACTACTCACTCACCCCCATCACACTCTCACACTCTCTCACACTCTCACACCTCACACTCTCACACTCTCACACTCCACTCACCTCCACCTCAACTCTCACTCTACCTCACTCTCACACTCACATCTCTACACTCCACCTCTCACTCACTCTCACCTCTACACTCACATCTCACTCTCACACTTCCACACCCACTCTCATACTCACTCACCTCTCATCTCTCACTCACACTCTACCTCTCACACTCTCACACTCATCTACACTCTCCACCCACACCTCCACCACTCTCACACTCTCACACTCTCACCTCTCTCACACCTCACACTCTCACCTCTCACACCTCACTCTCACTCTCACACTCCACCTCACACTCTCACCTCACACTCCACACTCTCCACTCACCTCTCACCTCCTCACCTCCACTCACACACCTCCACTCTCCACCTCACACCTCTCACACTCTCACACTCTCACACTCTCCACCCACTCTACACTCTCACACTCACTCACACTCTCACACTCTCACACTCCACACTCTCCCTCCACTCACACCTCACACTCTCACACCTCACACTCCTCCACACCTCCCCACTCCCACCTCACACCTCACACTCTCACACTCCACACTCCCCACACTCCACACTCACACTCTCACCCACCTCACACTCTCACACTCTCACCACCTCTCACACCTCCACCTCACACTCTCACACTCTCACCATCTCACACCTCACACTCACACTCTCACACCACCCTCACACTCTCACACTCACACCTCACACTCTCACACCTCACACTCTCACACTCTCACCCACTCTCACACTCACACTCTACACTCTCACACTCTCCCACTCTCCACTCACACTCCCACCTCACACTCACCTCACCTCACCTCACACTCACACTCACTCATCACCTCACTCCACCCTCACACTCACTCTCACACTCACACACCTCATCCTCCTCACACCACTCCTACTCTCCACCTCCCACCTCCTCCACCTCACCTCACACCCCTCACACTCACACCTCAACTCCCACCTCTCACACCTCACATCTCACATCTCACACTCACACCTCACACCTCACCACTCTCACACTCTCACACTCTCACACTCTCACACTCTCACACTCTCACACCTCACTCACCTCACACTCACACTCTCACACTCCACCTCTCACCTCCCCACTCCACCTCACACTCTCACACTCCACCACACTCACACTCACACTCTCACACCTCACACTCACACTCACACTCTCACACTCACACCTCTCTCACTCTCACACTCCACACTCTCACTCACCTCACCCTCACACTCTCACCCTCACTCACACTCACCCCTCACACTCTCACCTCACACCTCACACCTCAACCTCACCTCCCACCTCACACCTACCACACTCACACCTCCACTCTCCCCCCACCTCTCACACCTCCCTCACACCACTCCTCACCTCACTCTCACACTCACACTCACACTCACACTCACACCTCACACTCCACACTCCACCTCCCACTCACTCTCCACTCTCACACTCACACACTCTCACACTCCACTCACACTCCACCTCTCACACTCTCACACTCTCACACTCTCACGCTCTCACACACTCACTCACACTCTCACACTCTCTCACCTCACCTCACACTCTCCACCTCTCACCTCTCACACCTCACACTCTCACACTCTCACACCCCACCTCCACTCTCACACTCTCCACCTCACACTCACACCTCACACTCTCACACCTCTCACACTCTCACACTCTCACACTCTCACCTCTCACACTCCTCCACCTCCTCACTCTCCCACTCCCACCTCTCACACCTCCACTCACCTCACACTCACACTCTCACCCTCACCTCACCTCACACTCTCACTCCACCTCCACACTCTCACACTCTCACACTCCCTCCCCTCCACTCTCACACTCTCACACTCTCACACTCTCACACTCTCACACTCTCACACTCACTCACCTCCTCCACTCTCACTCCACCTCACCTCTCACACTCTCACACTCCACCTCACACCTCCACTCTCACTCTCACACTCTCACACCTCTCCACTCTCACACTCCACTCTCACCTCCTCCACTCCCATCTCACCTCACACTCACACCTCACACCTCCACCTCCACCTCACTCTCACACTCACACTCTCACACCTCCCTCACACTCACACTCTCACACTCTACCTCTCACACTCCTCACACTCTCACACCTCACTCCACACCTCACACACCTCACCTCTCACACTCTCACACTCACACTCCACACTCTCACACTCCACTCTCACCCTCACACTCTCACACTCTCACACTCTCACACTCTCACACTCTCACACTCTCACACTCTCCCTCCACACTCTCACACTCTCACACCTCCACCTCACCTCCACCTCACTCTCACCACCTCACACTCTCACCTCACACTCTCACACTCCACTCTCACCCACACTCAACCTCACACTCTCACACTCTCACCTCACACTCTCACACTCCCTCCCCTCACACCCTCTCACACTCTCACTCTCACCTCACACTCTCACACTCTCACACTCCACACTCTCACTCCACCTCACACACCTCACACTCTCACACTCACACTCCACACTCTCCACTCTCACACTCCACCTCCACCTCCTCACCTCACTCTCACACTCTCACACTCTCCACCTCACACTCCACTCACACTCTCACACTCACACTCTCCTCCACCTCTCACACCCACTCCACACTCCCACCTCACACTCTCACACTCTCACACTCCCCTCACACTCCCACCTCACTCACACCTCACACTCTCACACTCCACTTACACACTCTCACACTCCCTCACACTCTCACACCTCACACCTCTCACCTCACACTCTCACACCTCACACCTCTCACACTCACACTCTCCTCACACTCTCACACTCTCCACTCTCACTCTCCCTCCACACTCCACCTCACACTCTCCACCTCTCACCTCACACCTCACTCTCACACCTCACACTCTCACTCTCACACTCTCACACCTCACACCTCAACTCCTCACTCTCACCCACTCTCACACTCACCTCACCTCTCACACTCTCACACCTCACACTCACACCTCACCCACTCTCACACTCCACCTCCACCTCCACCCCACTCTCACACTCTCACATCTCCCCACCCCTCATCACTCTCACCCACTCTCACACACTCTCACCACCTCACACTCTCACCTCTCCTCTCACACTCTCACACTCCCTCACCACTCTCACACTCTCACACTCACTCCACACTCTCCACCTCACACTCCTCCACACCCTCCCTCCACACTCCACCCCTCCACTCCACCCTCTCCCCCCTCCACCTCCACTCTCCCCTCACACTCCCCACCTCACCCACCTCCCACCCTCACCACCTCCTCCACCTCACCCCCCCCTCCACCTCCCACCTCCACCTCACCTCACCCCTCACACTCCTCACACTCTCACACCTCACCTCTCCACCCTCACCTCTCACACTCTCCACTCCCACACTCTCAACTCACACTCCCACTCACCCCACTCCACCCCCTCACCCCACCCCTCACTCTCACCTCCCCCTCACCCTCACTCCCCTCCACACTCCACCTCTCACCCTCCCCCTCCCACACCTCCTCTCCACCCCCTCCCTCTCCTCACCCTCACCTCTCACCTCTCACCTCCCTCCCCCCTCACCTCCACTCTCACACTCTCCACCCACCCCACCTCACCTCCCTCACACTCTCCTCTCCTCCTCTCACCTCACTCCTCCCACCCCTCCACCTCCCCTCCACCCCCCACCCTCCCTCCACACTCCCCCCCTCACACTCTCAACCTCCCTCTCACCTCTCACACCTCTCACCTCCACCTCCCTCTCACACTCACCTCTCACCCTCTCACACCTCACACTCTCACCCACTCTCACACTCCTCCCTCCCCTCCCTCACTCCACCTCACACCTCTCACCTCTCACCTCTCACTCTCTCCCCTCTCACACCTCACACTCTCACACTCACACTCTCACACTCTCCTCACACTTCACACTCCCTCACCACTCTCACACTCCTCACACTCTCACCTCCTCACACCTCACTCCACACCTCCATCACATCTCACCTCCACTCACACTCTCACACTCTCACCTCACCTCACACTCTCACACTCTCACACACTCCACCTCCACACTCTCCACACTCACCTCACACTCTCACACTCTCCACTCTCACACCTCACACCTCTCACCTCACACTCACACCTCACCTCACATCCACCTCACACTCACCTCACACTCTCACACTCACACTACACTCAACCTCACTGCTCTCACACTCCACACTCTCACTCTCACACTCACACTCTCCCACTCTCACACTCTCACCTCTCACACTCTCACACTCTCACACCTCACACTCACACTCCTCCCTCCTCAACTCTCACCTCTCACACTCTCACACCTCACACTCTCACTCTCTCACACTCTCACCTCATCACCTCCCACTCTCACACCTCCTCTCACTCTCACCTCCACTCCTCACACCTCACACTCTCCTCACACTCCACACCTCACCCTCTCTCACCTCACACCTCACTCACTCTCACACTCTCACCTCACTCTCACTACCTCACACTCCTTCACACCTCTCACTCACATCCACTCTCACACTCTCACACTCACTCCACACCTCACATCTCACTCCACTCACCCCACTCCACCACACCTCCACTACCTCATCCACTCTCACACACTCTCACACTCTCACACTCTCACACTCGCACACTCTCACACTCTCACACTCTCACACTCTCACACTCTCACACTCTCACACTCTCACACTCCCACACTCTCACACTCTCTCACTCTCACACTCTCACACTTTTACACTCTCACACTCTCACACTCTCACACTCTCACACTCTCACACCACACACGCACGCAGGCACATACGCACACACTCAGACACGCACATACGAACACACGCGCACACGAATACACTCATACATGTACATTCTCACTCACACATGCACGCAGGCCCGCGCGCAATATGCTGTATTTAGAATTTCTAGTAACAATTTACAATAATCAACAATTACGATTCGGTTTAAGGCGGTCACCAAGTAAGATTTTGAGCTGCTGGTATTTAATAATTCGATATTCTGCAGCATTGGTTTTAAAGTCTAAGTTTTATTTCTTCTAAAGGTGCAGAATAAATATACGATTTTAAATCTTCCCAAACAAAAAGTCTTTAAACGAAAGATCGATTTCTCAGGTCAATTAAAATTATCCTGTACAAATTCTGGCTATTTACGACACCTATGTGAGGCAGTTTGGAACCAAACCAAGGTCGTCGCTAGCACCTTCACTATCAAAAAATTTGTTCTAAATTACTAGTATATGTAAAAAAATGCAATAATGTGATATTGTAGTAACCCCGCGTTTTTCTTTCTCTGGGATACGGGATCCTCTCTGAATGAACTTACGTGGGTTGTTAGTTTCTCATGTCGTTGAATTTTATTTGATTCGTTATGAAAAATAAACGTTCACTCATTTGTATACAAGATATTTTGCTTCGACCTTGTTGACATTTTCGCATCACTTCAAAACAGAAAATGCCGAAAACTTGAATTTGAATCGTTAGTTATTGAAGCCAAATCGTTGAAGGGGTTCTCATTTTCATCATTATTCGAAACGACGTCGCTACCCTTACAATTGTTAAGTACTGCGCTTGTAGTTTCAAATTTTTATATTGAACGCGGAATTGTAAATTGGTGTACAATTGGCGGTTTTAGATATTTTACGCTAAAGAAAGTGTAAAATTTGGCGACCATTATGCTCCGCGTAAAGCAATTTTGCCGTTTCTATTTTAAGCAAATTTTAAATGTACTAAATGCGAATATTTCATGGCATTACCTATTTGTAAGAGTTTTAATTTCCAATTTTCCAACTTTGTAATGAAGGAAAGAAAAGTTTTGTATTTGTACACCCCGGGTACAAATTGTGATAGTATAAGTAAGCTTAATACTATTTCTTAATATATTACACATTTCTCTATACAGTTTTCAATAATCAAACAGGAGGGTAGTGATGGTTTGATGTGTATGTGATACATTTATTAACCATATACAGTGTGTTTAAGAATGAATGCGACAAATTTTAGGAGATGATTTCTTGTCGAAAATTAAGGATGATTGAAAATATTTCCCTGACCATTCTCCATCAAACAAACAAAAATATAAGGGTTTCATTTATACTCTCAGAATTAAAGACTCATAGAGAAATAATGTCTGCTGGGCGTTTTACTTATTAACTTATTAAAGATGTTGCACTTTCCCACAATTTATTTAGTAAATTTTTCGACTCTTATGTAACACTTGTAACGCAATTTTATTTTCAATAAACCAAAGAATATCTAGTAGATTGTTGTCCTTCATTATAAATATTTTGTTGCCAGTACAAAAATGTTAAAATTCGGAGTTCAATTTACTGATATTGTATCTTATACTGGTATAATATGAGTAACTACAGTAGTATTGAAATAGCAGACACACACGTCGTATATGTTATGGCAGCCATACCTCTTGACGAAAAAATGTATCTTGAACGGGCAATACTTCACTGCACAACCAATTAACGTCTCAATCAACGTCTACGTGAGATATGCAGTTTTAAGAAGCATACAATTCTGGTCGCTCTCATGAAGTGAAAACTGTTAAAGGAACTAATAAATTTAGTCGAACAGCCCAAAACAAGCACTAGGAAGATTGCCCAATTTTGTATGCAAACTATTCTGCGATCTGGAAATTTTAAGAACTCAACAACTATATTCATACCATACTTAACGAGCGCAAGCACTGCTGCCCAACGATTTTAAGATATTGGAGATTTTTTCTCATTGGATTCAACAAATGCTAATACAAAATGTCCAATTCTTAGAAAATATTTTGTTCATTGATAAAGTAAAGTTTTCATGGAAAAAAATCTTCATAATAATCATTTGTGCGTAGAAGATAACCCACGCGCTTTGGTAGAGCAAATTACCAACATACACTTTGTTTAAACGTGTGGATTAGAACGATAACAGAGCATTTAATTCGACCATACTTTCTACCGCTGCAGTTAGCTGGAGGTTTCTGTTGTCGTTTACTTGAAAATGACCTTCCTACCTTACTTGATGATGTAGCGGTTCCAATTAGAGCTTGCTTATGATTAATTCATGCTCCTGTACATTTTGCCCTACCCGCCCGTCAACATTTGAATAACATTTATTAAGTTTGTTGGATTGGTCGAGATGGATCCCAAACTTGGCCTCCACAGTTCCCAGATATTAATTCTTTGGATTTCTCCATCTGGAGATAGCTTAAATCCTTGTTTATGCAAACCTGATAGAGAATGAACTCAGTAACCGCATTGTGGCATCACGCGAAAGGTGGTGATTTTCAACGTTTATTGTAATTCTGTCATTTTTGTGTCGTGATTTTACTGTGTTGTTTGTTTTAGATTATTTTTAGTTTATTGAAATTTCGTTACATGTCTTGGTGTATTTTATTTCATTTCTCGAAAACTATCAGTTTTATGGAAAAATCTGAAGAGACGAAAACTTTATAAATGAATTATTCCAGCCAACGCACATTTTTTCTGCCGTTAAAAACCTATGTTAAGGAATATCAGAGGGGTTGCTTATATCATACCATTTTAATAATAGAGGAAAAGACCAACATCACTCACAGTTACCTTTTCTTAACACTAAACACCAAATATTATGTCTCTGTTTCTTTAATTTTGAGAAAATAAACGAAAAACTTACTATTTCATTCCTCTCTGAAGGCACTTAACTCATTGGGGAGGGTTCAGAAGAATAATGTTTATATGAAAGACCCGCCTTAACTTTCGATAAGGAATCACCTCCCAAAACTGTTCGCCGTCATTTTTAAACGCTCTGAATAATACGGTAGTAATTAATAATACTGCGAAATATGTACTCGCAATTTTTTAATTAATAATATAGTTGAAAATGTGCTTTTAACAATCTCGCCATTAGAGATAAACCTCGTTTACTATATTTGTACTTGAATTTCTTTTGAAATATTTAGAGAGGCAAAGTTCGAAAAACCAATTATTTTGTTAAAGTAGAACAATTTTAAAGCAGTTTAATATTAGTTGACCGAAATGAACATGTAGCTTCAACGTTGCGACGTATTCCAATAACGTTTTCCCATTTATTTACTGAAAGTGTAAATTACTCCTTCAGATTTAATTTCATCCGAAATTTAATTAGCTGCGCTTACTTAATAAACAATTTCATTATTAGCAATCCTTCTTAGTTTAATATTAACGTCGAGACTACATATTACATTCCCTACAAAGTGTAGTTCTACGTGCCCTAGTAAATATTTCACACTTATATCAACAAGTTAGTTAATACAAGCCCGTGGGGTCCAGCACAATATCCATGAAACAATAGTATTGTTCACAGAGGTTTGGCAAATCGTTACTAATGACTGCACATTTACTACTTTAGCTGACCCCCACAGTGAAAATTACTCCCATATTTTAATATGACGTAACACATATTTTTAATGTCTTACTTTTATTAACTTTAACCCGAAGCCTTATTGCTTTTAACAATTGTTTGATGTATACTTCTGCGTTGACTTGGTTATTAGACGGCGTATTTTATTAAAGCATTTTCCCAGAAAAAATCGAAAACAATGGTTGTCATATACATGTTTTCGTTATTTTATATTTTTCTTGACAAGTATTTCAGTTTTAAAACAATTTTCTTTTATACAAGCTTAATTTATAATTAATTTTTAATTACATATTTACCTTTGAACTTATTCGTTCATAACAAAAACTTATAATTAAGCTTAATTTATGTCTTAATATCATTACTTTGTATATTTTATAACTTTCTTCTTACAATCGGAATCAGTTACAATTCATAATTTGCTCCGAAACATTCAGCTTTCATCGATTTACTTTGAACTTAAAATCATTGATGTGGTCTCGTTACATTTAAGCGCACTTGAAAATTTAGAAACGTTGCATGAAGTGTTTATGGAAATAGAATATTATTTATTACTAGTCAGTCATGTCCGACATTTTTTTATGAATAACGTATTGGAATATAAATCTAATACAGCCATAGTTTATACAAAGATAATTTAAATTAACTAAATAGATCTGATAGCATCTGATTTAGCAATTTCCAAATTATGTAAATGTAAAGATATCCAATCCATTTAAAACCACCACGTCTAGTTCATAAATAATAAATTAATTACATAGTATATAAATATTGAACTTTGGTATAATACTGACAGGTAATTTATTACAATCAAGTGCACTTTGTGAAACCAGCACCTGTATGCAAGCTAATTTAAATTAAAAAAGCTTTCATTGCGTTTAAATCTAATTAGTAATAATTAAATCGATTAAAATTTAATTAATTACTCCGGAGCCCTTAATTAGAAATGCAATATAATGAAAGTTCCATGGCAGTATTACCGTTAGAATTTATTGCTTTAATGAAACTTTAGAAACATAAAACGTCAGACAGGCTGCCAATTTGTAAAACAAATTGTTACTAAATTGCTTTTATTAAGAAGAAATTGAATAATTTATGAAATTTTGGGCTTTTATTTTTCTATCAATTTAGTTTCAGAATTAGATTAAAGCAAGCGTAATATCTTAACGTACAATGTCATAATTTTAATATTTGCTGAGATACTTTTAAACAAAAACAATAATTTAGTCAACTGACCCGGAAAGTGGTGTTAGTTGTTATAGGGCAGGGGTTATTTGTTACATACTTTAATTTTAACATATTACTTTATGCATCATCATCAGAATCGCAGTTCCGGCATATGAAAAATGTATCGTTGTCATTGCACTGTTCATGGGCCCATTGCGCGCACTTTGTACACTTGATCCATGTTTAGTCTGGAAGTGATTTTGAATAAGGTTCACAGCATATTAAGCACAGAACGTCTGCTTCATCAGAGCTTGATTGGGATTTCCGTTCCATTTTTTTGGCTTGTTTTTTATTATTAAGTTTCATCTTATTGGCATTACCAAATGAGTTTTTCTTAACCTTTGGATCTCATTGGCGTAGCTTTGCTGCACGTTTTTCTTCTTTAACTGTAAGTTCGTCTTTCTTTGGGGTATCTGTTAAAATACACGCTTTCCTGCGTTTACGGCTTCATGCTTTGGGAAGAGGTCATATCCGAAGCACTAAAATGTTTGGTTACACCTGATGTACTAGGTAATTCATCCGTAGAAACACACCGCATTTTAGAAGGAAGTGGTGTTACTTTCCAATCAAACCATGGCTCCTGAATTAATTTCTCTTGTAAATTATTATCAGCTTCTTGTAAACTGTTATCATTCTGTATCTTAGTATGTTGTATATTGTCAATGACAGGTGGTGAATATGGTCGATCCGTGACCGCTGAAGTTAAAAAGTTCATCATCGGCAAAAATCTCCCGATTAAAGGGGAGAGTTCCACTCACCCTAAAACCTGACTGAATATTGGTTGGGGTTGTAGCCAAAGTGAAAGCATCCCTAACTATCCCCGAAATATCGTAAATTGACATTGTTTTTCCCAGATTACTGCGCATACACCAGTCACATTTTCTGCTGACATATTTCGTTGTAACTTGTGTGAACAG
The DNA here is from genome assembly GCA_036346205.1 of Vesta saturnalis. Classification (NCBI taxonomy): domain Eukaryota; kingdom Metazoa; phylum Arthropoda; class Insecta; order Coleoptera; family Lampyridae; genus Vesta; species Vesta saturnalis. The sequence continues at coordinate 997,025 of JARFJB010002439.1, read as the reverse complement.
TGAGGGGGCAATGATAGAACAACCACTCCATTATCTTTAAAAAATCAACTCTCTTAATTGACAAATGGGAATCGTGGTTATTCAAGACAAGAAGAACTGGCCTTTCCTTGGAAGGTCGTCCATGTTTCACAAAATGCTCCACAAAAATACAGAAGTCACCTCTGTTGATCCAACCTGACTTGTTCGCTGAGACAATACACCCTGGTAGTCCATTTGCCACGAAATGATTTTTAAAATGTTTGCGAGGAAAGATAAACATGGGTAGGATTGCGTTTTCATGTGCACCTATAACAACGGTGACTAATCGTCCTCGTTCTGCAGATCTTATAGAGCCAACCTGTTTAACTCCTTTTCTGGCTATAATTCGGTCTGGTCTCTGAACCGCGGTGGTCCCCTAGCCATCCACGTTATATATATCTGGACATTCGAACCTTTATCGCTTCATAAAAGCTTAAAAAACTTATTTACGTTTTCTCTATTAAAACTGGTGGCACTTCTGAGCCTCTGGAGTTCGCACTGATAGAGTTGGATCATCCAACGTGGGAAATCTTGGTAGCGAGTCAGTTGAAGCCACTTTGTTTTCTTGCCAGTACAGACGCATTTTAGTATTATTTTTAACAGTAATTTGATAGAATAGCATTCTCATTTCTTTAGCTGAAAGCCCAAAATACATCTTCGAAGACCCTTCTAAGTAGTGAGCAAGGCAAAGTTTGTCAGCTAAAGACTAAACCAACATTAGGCAGTGGATCTGTAGTACTGTGACAACAAAAATAACCACTTTAAATACCTTTTTTACATTGTCTACCTTACTTCTGTTTTTCGTTTTTTTGGAAAACCTTTGTAGAGTCATGAAGTTCATGCTATATTGAGAAGCCACAGTTCGCAGAGGTCTGCTATTTTCCTGAACTTCTGCCGCAGCTCTAACAAATATGTCTTGCGGTATGTTTCCGCGGTCATTTTTCTTTTAATGGTTCTCATGGCTATTCTATAAATGCATAAGTGCAAACAATTAGCAAACCATTGTTTATTAAAAAAAAACCTATACTCAATTTGAATTTTAATCCATTTGGGGTTAGTTGTTACAGTAACAATTAACCCCAAACGTCCATTTTACATTCAAACTATTGCAACAAAATAATCTCAGTTTTTACGATAACTAGATACATCAGAAAATACACTGTATCAAACTTACCTTCCATAAAAGATACACTAACGTTGCGGTTAACAAACGGCCGTAATAAAATAAAATTGGTAAGTCTGTGAAAAACCACAAAAGCATATTTACGCACGCACGTGTCAACCGATTTTACGATTTGGAACTTAAATAAGCAATATTGACGTGATATGAACTTAACAAATTTTTACAGTGCGGCCGCTAATTTTTAAAGCTATCTATTATACTAACTTTTTAAAATTGAAATGTTTGAATCAATTTATTACAACAACCTCTTCCTCAAATAAATAATTGAATTGCTCATAATATACGGATACTAAAACCAACACATGGTTATGTAATTCATAAGAATTATTACATTTAATTTTATGGCAATTGGTGCTTTGGGCAACGTTCACCCTGACGACCAATATGTAATGTCTTAAAGTTTGCACTGTCATTCCTCGCATCCGAAAAACACATCTTTCTCCACGCTTCATTTTCCATTTATGCTTATAATCATGTCATTACTTCCCAATCCGGTAAATTCACATATGAAAGAAGATCACCTGTTGAACAACTTTGCCTAAACCCATATTGGTGGTCACTAAGGAGTTTGTTAGTTTCAAGGAACGTGAGCAGTTGCTGATTGATGGGTCTTTCCATGATTGTAGACAAAATGGAAGTGATGGCAATTGGTCGGTAGTTTGAGGGATCTCCTTTTTTGGGAATAGGTTGAACATTTGCTAACTTCCAGAAGACATAGAGATCGTATAGGGCTTAGACAGGACTGGTACTAGTTCGAGGGAACATTTCCTTAAGACAATAGCTGGGATACCGTCTGGGCCAGTCGCCTTATTGAGATCAAGCCTACTGATGATCGATTCCAAGAGCTTGTACCGAAAATGAATTAGTTTCATAGCGTAGGAAGAAGAGTTGACTAGGGGCACATCTTTTCCAGAATCATTGAGACACGAGTTTGATGCAAACAAATCCACAAAACGTTGGCTTGGTCTACAGAATCAGCAACTACCGATCCGTTAATAGATGTCAGGGGGGGAAATGAAGATGTTTCAAAGTTTTTACTAATGGCTTTAGCTAAAGACTAAAATTTACGACTGCCTAACGGAGATGTAGCTAGTTAATTGCATTTTCGTTGTTCGAACAACTTTTTAGTTTTAGTGATGACACTTTTGCAGATATTTCTAGCACCAACGTATTCTACATGACTGTCGACCGATTTATTAGATTTCCACTTAATGTAATATTTATTTTTTAAAGATATTGCATCAGCACAAGCCTTATTGAACCAGGGTTGGGAACGTGAATGACCTATGTGTATAACTCCATTCCCATGAGGATGACATCAGATACTGAAATAGCGATGTCCGAAGAAGAGGACGACTTAAAACAATATTCACGCCATTGAAAGGTTGCAAAGAAATCCCGTAAATTACTCCATCGAGATGATTTAAAACACCACAATGTTCTATCGGTTTTGCGAACAACAGTGAAATTAGATACAGTAGAAATGACTTCTATTACATAATGGTCGGAAAGGCCTAAAGGCGAAAGAACGGAAGTTTTATAAACAAGAGATTTTGATGTAAGAAAGAGATCTAGAAGGTGTGGAGTATGGTTAGGGTTATCAGTGATTCTTGTGGGTTCAGAAATCATTTGTGTGAGATCACATGAAATAGCAAATGTTTCTGCACTATGACCAGCAGGATTTGTATTAGATGAAAACTGAAGCCAATTAGAGTTATGAACATTGAAATCGCCTACAATTGAGATATCGCAAGATGGAAAGTGAGACAGGAGATAGTCAACTTCCATACTAAGGTAATCGAAGAAGTCTTGAAAGTTGCTGTCATTAGGAGACCTATAAATGCAACAGTAGAATTTCACAAAATTAGGACCAGAATGTTTAAACCAAATCACGTCAAAATTTTTATTTTCTAAGGATGAAACCCTCTTGTAAGCAATTCTGTCCTTGATGTAGGCACATACGCCTCCTTTATATCGAAAGTTAGAGTGAAGGTGGTATTGAGGAAATTGCAAGTCGGGTGACTCGGAGCTTTCAGAGGACACTTGTGTTTCAGATAGAAACAAAATATCAGGTTCTAATTGTTCAAGATGTTGGTGAATAGCATTAAGATTAGACCTGACACCGCGGATGTTGCAGTAGTGAATCCAGAAAGTTGATACTTTCGATGACCGTGGTCGCTTGGGCTCTGCCCTCCCGGACATCCGAATGGGGCAGGATTTTACGTCCGGAATTTATTACCCTAGAAACCACAGCCATCTTATTTTTTTAATTTGGGACTTTTAATCCGATAGGTAGACAGTGAGGGCGAGAAGGAAGAATAAGGGTGAGAATATATTAAGGAAGAAGGAAAAGGTAACCGGCAGCCCTTACCGAGCTCAGAAAATTGGAGACCCAATATTAAGGAGCCCATGGTAAGGCCTCCCCGACTGGCATGAAGTATACATGCCTACCACCTATTAATTAATTTGTATTAATCGAAGTCCCTATTACACTTAAATTTTACATGTTTAATTATTTGAACATCTGTCAACCCTGGATATAGTCAGTTGATAAATCATTAAAGGTTAAGACCTTAAGTGGTTTTCCACAAATGTCAACTGTCTTGGAATTGCGGTCCTCCAAACACCCAAAACGACGATTTTCACACGCCACTTTCTCTAAAAAAGTTAAATACTAACACAGGGTATACTACACTAAAAATTACCCAGAATTTTACGTATATTCCATTGCTAAGTTTCTTTTTTAAAAAAGTATGTAGATGATAAAATCTGTGCCATCCCTAGTAACTCAAAACAAGAAATTCTAAGCATCTTCAATAATTACAACCAACACTTTACAATAGAAAATGAACACTCACAAGAACATAGTGTCCCCATCCTAGGTACTAAATTAATCAGAACCAACGATAACAAAATTATTTTTGACTGGTATATTAAACCAACGAGTAGCCAGCAGTTCATGAATTTCTATTCAACACATACAAAAAGAATGAAAATTAACTTAGTACTAACTCAAAAAATTAGAGTTCAAAGAATTAGCCACCCTACATTATTAAATAAAAAGTTCAAGAAATTATATAATATATTTATTAAAAATTCATATCCGCCATCTTTTTTAAAAAAACAAATTTTGAATACTAATTCAATACATAATAATGCTGCCACTCATACAAATAATATAATTGAAAGAAATAATTCTAACAACAGTAACATCGAACAAATAAAAGTTACATCACAAAAAAATTTTTCATATTCCTTATATTAAAAATACATCAACAAAATTAATGAATGTTTTTTAGGACCAACAACATCTTAGGTTGACATCTAAATACACCAAAGTAATTAATAATATTTATTCTAACATAAAAGAAAAAGATATTCCACAGAAAAAATCAGGAGTGGTATATAGTGTTCCTTGTCATAATTGCAATCAAACATATATAGGTCAAACATCACGGGTTCTAAAAGATAGACTGACGTCACATAAAAGTGACATAAAGTTAAATAAAAAAATATGTGCATTAGCAGAACATACTATAGACACAGGGCAAAAGGCCAATTTTAATGGAACTAAAGTCAGCTTTAGCGAAACCAACAATTCAGAACGATTAATTCTCTTTTGAAACAGTTTTTAACCCTAATGCAATTAATAAAAAAAGAGACACCCAACGTCTAATACATTCATATTCATACTTACTGTCATTAGTTAATAGAGTATCGAGCAATTTATACAAGATGTTACATTGAGAAACGCGCATATGTTAGGGGTAGATAGGGTACATCGAGGTGTTTCTAAATAACCTATATTAATTGGATTTTAACTTCTTTATAACCAAGATACAGGGTGATTTATCAATTTTGTTATTCTTGATAACTTACAAACCACGCCGTATTTTTTTTTCATATTTACTATATGCATTCTTCGTGTAATATGACACTAAATAGTGAATAAATAAAAATTGAAAAAATTAACAAATGTGGTTTTACTTGAAACCAACACCCTGTATGTCAGAATTATTACAAATCTTTCTTAATAGGTTTGAAATCGTGAATAACTTCTGTAAACGTCATACGTTCCAATAGCAATTACAGCTATAGTTGTCAGTAAATAATGAGACGCTTGATACCAATTATGTCATAAGTTACAGTACCTTTTCCAGAAAATCTACTGATTATTACGAGATATTGTTGCTCGGTAATTTCCGATTAATAATAAAATTTTGCTAAGGAATAGACATGACTAGGTAATGCACAAATCAAGAATTAAAAATGCAATGGTAACATCGTTTTGAAAAAGATAAGTCAAAACTGATTGACAAAACTTGCTGGCGTGGTTGACAAGATGGTAATAGGTGTGATTTGTCATTGGTAAATTAGAGCTAAAGTATTGCTGTGATTGGTTAAAAATGGTGGCGGAGTTTTCTCCCGGTAACACTGCTATCATTCATAACGATTTCTAGTTTATTATGACGATGTTAATATGAGTGGATTTCATATTTAAAATCTTCAATGTATCTTATTTTGGGTATTTTATTATTTCATGATATTGGACATTGTAGAATATATTAAAATAATACATACGCGAAAATTAAACTTACTTAAAAACATCATTTTTGTGATTATATGACATTTTACACAATTAATTTTATAATTGTATGGTAATGAAACTATTATTAATATCTTAATTCTTTATAGGAAACCGCGTAATTATACCACTTTTGATAGAAATAATGTTACTGTACTGATATTCACCATTATTCTCAATATTCTGAACAAACATGATTATAATATTATAATGACAAGAAAAACACAGCCTTAATCGTGTAGGAAGAATATTTGAAAATGCAAATAATGGTGTATGCTACTCATAAATGATAGGAAAAGGCAATAGTATATTATGTTACAATGGTCGAAACTATAAAGAACGACAATGTGATACAAATGTTCACAACTTTCAAAGGTATTCAGATATAGAATCAACTTTATTAGTAATAATTATCTTGTTCAGGGAGCATTCATATAAGTTAAAATCTTGCTTCTGGAATGTACGGCGACTGTAAGACTCAATTAGTTCATTTGAAAACCATAGAGAGCATCAGGAAAGTCAAAAGGAAAACCTTCTCACATGAGAGAGCTTATCTGTTAATTTTTAAATGGTCGATTTGTAGTCTTCTGTTAAAAGCAGTTTAGTGTGTTTTTTGACAGACTGTGTTTTATGCAACCTATTCAGTAATAAAGTTTTCACCTTTCACATTTAAAAAATTGTGAGTTAATTTTACTCTGGCCTTCCTTTAAAACAAATCTAAAAGTTTCTATAATGCTTTCTTGGAATAATATTGATAACGCTTGATTTGAAAACTAAAATTTGTAATAACCCTGAAAGACATCGATCTACGTAGCTTAAAATGAAAGGACGTAAAGAAAGATTCATTACTGCAAAGTAAACGACGCAAAATGGATTATCTTGAAAAAAAAATTAACTTTTTTCCATAAAAATCGAAGACACTTCATTATACATATTTACAAAATTCGTTCGTGACTTGGATGCAAATGAAAATAAATTCTTGTCAAGTACCTACGATCTAAAACTAATGGTTGTTTATAGAATTCTTCCGTTTCAGTAAATGATGCCTCGTTTAACAATGGATCAAACCCATACATCCTTTTGACCCATCCTTATGCAATATTGTAAAACAATTGTTTTTAAGCACTTTTATATGTAATTGATAGTAATCTATTTGTTTTTAAATTAGGAAGTAAATTAAAGTAAAAAAGTGATTCGTTATAAAATTTTTCAGTAGCGAGTTTAAAATCTTTTTATCATTAACTTTTAGCAATTTGTAAAGCTCTAGTATCAAATCGAAAGGTAGTAAGGAAACGCCTTTTGTTTGTTTTTCCTGTAATGGCAATCATTTAACGTTTCCAGCGTTCCGACTGTCTTACCAAATTGAATAGCAATTAAGATGTCTTCTTCTTTAAAGTAAACGAGTTTAGCTTCACAAGTTGTTAGCAAAATGGTGTCGAACCTACATTAACGTAAAAGTGTAATCCTTCTTTTTATTATGACGAATTTTAAAGTGGGTATTTTTACACTCCGTGTAACATTTTCAGGACCGGATCAAAGGAGGATTACACTGCACTACCTCCCGGGGCGACATCATTTAGAAAGCGGTTCTTAAATTGAGATGAGAAAGAAATAACATATCTCTATTTTTATTACAAAAATGTATAACTAATCTAAATAACCACCAGCTAGGAATAAAGGACGACAACTGCAACTGATGTCGAAACGTGTACATCTTGTAATCTCTATATGTTGTAGTGTTTTTACCACCGCATTGTTTAAGTTTTAGCTGTTGCAAACGAAAATAGAATAGAGAAAAAATTAGAATCACTTAGAATAAGCATTTTTAAGCAACGCAGGGCAAAATTTTATCAAAGCAATGAAAACTTAAGGAAATAAAGGCCTTACTAAATAAAATGTCATATTCATTTAAGAGTGTATTAATTGATATTCAAATTTTAATTAGATTCGTATCTTTATTCTTTTTACATTACAAAAGGTATAATTTTAAATAATAAAAAAAATTCCTTCGTTCTACTGTTGTATAAATAGTTTTTTTGAGATAAAAACCTTAAAGCAGTTTTAAGAAAATTGGGCAATATTTTACATAATGTTAGTATATAGACACAGATTTTATGTAAAACTGTGCCGCAAAATGTGATACAACCTGAACTGTAATTGTGCAGGTGTAGTAGAAAGCAACACCGATAGCAGTTAAGATGATGTCATGAAGAATACGCAGGCAGTAGCAGAAGTGCAAAAAAAACATGAACGGTACCCATGATCTAAACGTCGTTGCCATACCACTGTATGTAGATCTCACCTTGGGGTGTTAAGTACTCGTACAAAAATGTTAAATTTAACAACTAAAGCGTTGCACGTTATACTAATTACAGTATACATTAGAATCGTGGAAAGTGGAAAGAAAGAAAAACTCCTGGAGCAATAAAATTTCCATCATCTGCAGAAAAAACTGCCTACGCTAAGCAGCGTTAATATGCAATCATCTAAAGCCGCTAGTTAAAATTCAAAGATTGGATTAGTGCTTTCGTGCGTATGTGCGTGAGTACGTTCGTGTGTTGGTGTGTGCTTAGCTGCAAAATAAATCCAATTTGAGTGAAACTTTCAATGTAAGATTTTTTTTGGTGGTAAACAACCGTTTACCACTACAAAAAATTCCGTTGGACATTTTTCTCAGATCGTTTTCGTCATATTTCAAGTCTTCCACTTTGAGAAAATCTAAATATATGTGAACCTTCTTATGGTTAGCGCTGTACATGTTTGGTTTCAGATATCTGGTGATTTCCATTCATTGATACGTCAACGTCACATTAACAAAAGCAGGCCTACTGACCAATCATTCCACTTAAAATTATGCAACTCTAGCAAACCTATAGGCACAAAACTATGACCACTCAAAATCATTCAGTATTGATAACTGAGTATAGTCCGAAAGCTGTTCAGTGGCCTTACGATATTGGCCTAATTAAAAAAAAAGGTACTATTGGTTGCGCTTTGTGCGAACGTTTAACTGACTGAACCAATACTGTATCTCTTAGCTACTCTTCAGGGAACTGTCTTACGAGTATAAACTTTTTTGAAATACATAACTCATACCTTGAATGTACCATGCACCCTTCACATTGTATCACATTTGCTATTTTTATACTATGCTACTATGCAACTTTACAAATAATTATACATGATAAGATATTGATTTTTTTCCGTCCTAATGACGGTGTCTGTGTGTCCGTGTGTGTACGAGTGTGTCCGAGTGTCTGTGTGAGTCCGAGTGCGTATGTGTGTGTGTCTGTGTTCCGAGTGTGTGTGTGTGTGTGTGTGTGTGTGCCCGAGTGAGTCGAATGTGTCCGAGTGTGTCCGAGAATGTGTGTCCCTGTCCCTGTCCGTGTGTGTGTATGTGGGTGGGTGCGGATATGGGTGTGGGTGTGGGAGTGGGTGTGGGTGCGGCTGCGGGTGTGGGTAGGGGTGTGGGTGTTGTGCGTGTGTGCGTGTGTGCGTGTGTGCGTGTGTGCGTGTGTGCGTGTGTGCGTGTGTGCGTGTGTGCGTGTGTGCTGTGTGTGGTGTGTGCGTGTGTGCTGTGTGTGCGTGTGTGTGTGGTGTGCGTGTGCGCGTGTGTGCGTGTGTGTGTGTGCGTGTGTGCGTGTGTCGTGTGTGCGTGTGTCGTGTGCGTGCTTGTGCGTGTGGTGTGCGTGTGTCGTGTGTGCGTGTCGTGTGCGTTGTGTGCGTGTGTGTGTGTGGTTGTGCGTGTGCGTGTGCTGTGCGCTGTGTGCGTGTGTGTGTGTGCGTGTGTGCGTGTGCGTGTGGCTGTGTGTGTGCGTGTGTCGTGTGTGCGTGTGTGTGTGTGCTGTGTGCGTGTGTGCGTGTGTGCGTGTGTGCGTGTGTGTGTGTGTGCTGTGCGTGTGCGTGTGTCGTGTGTGCGTGTCGTGGTGCGTGCGTGTGTGCGTGGTGCGTGTGTGCGTGTGCGTGTGCTGCGTGTGTGCGTGTGGTGTGGTGTGTGTGTCGTGTGTGCGTGTGGTGTCGTGTGGTGTCGTGCTGTCGCGTGTGTGGTGTGTGTGTGCGTGTGTGGTGTGTGTGTGTGCGTGTGCGTGTCGTGTGTTGTGGCGTGTGTGCGGTGCGTGTGTGGGTGTGCGTGCGTGCGTGTGTCGTGGTGTGTGTCGTGTGGTGTGTGCGTGTGTGTGTGTGCGTGGTGCGTGTGGCGTGTGTGTCGTGTGTGCGTGTGTGCGTGTTCGTGTGTGCGTGTTGCGTGTGGTGTGTGCGTGTGTGCGTGTGTCGTGTGTGCGTGGGTGTGCGATGTGCGTGTGTGCGTGTGGCGTGTAGCGTCGTGTGCGGTGTGTGCTGTGTGTGTGTGCGTGTAGCGTGTGTGCGTGCTGTGCGTGTGTGCGTGTGTGCGTGTGTGCAGTGTGTGGTGTGCGTGTGCGCGTGTGGCGTGTGGCGTGTGTGCGTGATGTGTGCGTGTGGTGTCGTGTGTGCGTTGTGCGTGTGGGTGTGCGTGTGGTGCTGTGTGTGTGCGTGTGTGCGTGTGCGCGTGTGCGCGTGTGTGCGTGTGTGCGTGTGTGCGTGTGTGTGCGTGTGTGCGTGTGTGCGTGTGTGTGTGCGTGTGTGCGTGTGCGTGTGTGTGTGTGTCGTGTGTCGTGTGTCGTGTGTGCGTGTGTGCGTGTGTGCGTGTGTGCGTGTGTGGTGGTGTGCGTGTGTGAGTGTGTGCGTGTGTGCGTGTGTGCGTGTGTGCGTGTGTGCCTGTGTGCGTGTTTACGTGTGTGCGTGTGTGCGTGGGTGCGTGTGTGCGTGTGCGCGTGTGCGCGTGTGTGCGTGTGTGCGTGTGTGAGTGTGTACGTGTGTGCGTGTGTGAGTGTGTGCGTGTGTGCGTATGCGCGTGTGCGCGTGTGTGCGTGTGTGCGTGTGTGAGTGTGTACGTGTGTGCGTGTGTGCGTGTGTTTGTGCGCGCGCGCGTGCACGCGTGCGTGGGTAGATGGGTGGTTGCGTGCGTGCGTGTGGTCGTGCGTGTGTTCGTGCGTGTGTGCATGCGTGTGTGTTTGTGTGTGTGTGTGTGTGTGTGTGTGTGTGTGTTTGTGTGTGTGTGCCTTCGTGCCTTCGTTATGTGCCTGTCCACTGCTTCCAAATAGTTCCTAATCTTTGTTCCAATCCCTTCCTGTTTTGACTTTTATTCTCCTATCTTGGTCAGATTCATCAGATTTTGATCGCGGCTCTGTTTTAAGTCAGCATACTTCTGCTGGAAAAAAGTGATCAGCTACATTACTTGTTTTTTATCTAAGGCTCAAAATTAATTAACAACTTTTTCAACTTTCTACTTCTACAATTTCTCTTTCTTTTGCTGACTTATGGTATTTCAGACTGAAGAACCAGGTACGGTCTTCTGAAAAGTTTTCTTCCTGGTTTTTGAAAGATCAATTACTATGCAAGCGTTCTAAAACTTGTCTGATAGTGTTCAGGATGACTGGAAAAGGTAATTAGTAAAGAACAACGTTCTTCAAGGAAAACTCTGATGCCACTACTCCAGGGGTATGTGTGAATGTGTACATATAAGCGTGTGTGTGTCCGTCTCTGTCTCGGCCTCCGCCTCGGTCCTGTCTCGGCCTCGGTCCCGGTCTCGGCCTCGGTCCCGGTCCCGGCCTCGGTTTCTGGCTCGGTCTCGGTATCAGCCTTGGTCTCGGTAGCAGATAATTAAATTTTAGATATATTTTCGTGAAGAAGGTTTTTTATAGGGTAATGAAATCGACCCCTAAAATAACTTTTGTCTATATCGGAGAAACTTTCAACTTTATGACGAGGCTATACTTAAAGTTAATTAAATTTTAGATAAATATTTTATACGCCTTAAAAATTAATATAAAGGTCTTGTGTAAGTAATCACATCAAAACAGAATAAAAATTCACTTTTACTGTAGTCTTGACTTTTATATTAGACAAATAAAGATGTATCGTCAGCATTTGATTAATAAAAATCTAAATTCAAGTTGAGAATTTTCTATTGTAGTTTTATAAATTTTATACATAGATCACATGCAGTTTGTACAGTTTGATATAAGAGAAAATATGAATATGGTAAAAATATCCGTGTCGCGACCTTGTCCCTATTTGCTAATGTACCGCGTTCTATGCTAACTACATCAGATTTTTTTTATTTTAGTACTATTATTACGTCTACTAAATATTTAAAATTTGAACATTACACTTGGATAACGAAAATGAGTTTGAAGAGATGAATTTACCAGTTTTACCTTTTAATATATACTATCTTTGAATGTTTCTGTACATATTCTGATAAATTCTGACAATAGATATGTAATATTACGAGAATCATTATGTGTTTCTGACAGGAAGTGCCCAAGTTAGATTCGGTGCACAAATTGTATGCCATTCAAAATCGTGTAACTGAAATACAAATGTTAAGAGCAAACACACCGTGCGCAAGCATATAGAAAAAGGCAACAAAGAAACTTTTTGTGCGAAATAAGTACATTTTCAGTTTGAAGATGTATATTTCTGTTCAAATTAGAATGAAATACGGCGGAATTATATAACCTGTAATAACAAGGATATAATTGGGCTGGTAACATGTCTCAGAAGATTATAGACAGCTAACCGTAGAATTATTAGGTAGTTGTAACTCAATATACCTAGTATGTAATAATGTAACGTGTTTATGTCGATTCTAGTCTTGGTTGTTGCAAAGGTATCAGTGTTTAACCTTGAGTGAAGGATGTTTTAATTGTTAATAAGTTGCGAGGAACTAGGAACATTTCTCGAATGAAAAGTGTATTTATATTATCTTTCGTTGCCGTTTAAATTTTTATTAATAAATTGATAAATATTATGTTATTAGCAAGGTAAAGTGTTTGTTACTGGTGAAAGGAGTTTATGGGTGAGCCGTCAGGCGAGCATGCAATCTCCTAGAGCCAGTAAAAACCGTTACTTTGCGTATGATTTATTGCTTATCTTTAGTTTGATTAGTGAATGTTAACCAACGCGGAGCACGTAAACTATTGTAAAGAAATCAATACAACCATTAGATGTAATTACTTATTATTCTAAGTAGGTAATAATTACATTTCTAGCCTTTTTTATTGCAATACTTATATTATGTAAAACATTATACCTCTCCAGAATGAACTCTTTCATCTCGTTTTCACATTACTTATGCGATTTTATACAGAAGTAGGGAATGTAAATGTGTTAAATAGGGTGCACTCAAGTATGTATTAAACAATTATACAATGCGATAGTATTGGCAACTCTGTCTATGCCACATCCAGAATAACATAATACTACACCTTAAGTAGGTCGATTTACTCATAAATTTACATTATTTCATTAAATGTGGAATAATTAAACGCCCTTACTTGTACTTTACCAGATTTCAATTAAAGCAGGATGTTTTGAAATAAAATTATGTGAGATGAGAAGAAAGTAATTAAATATTTTAATAAAGAAAATTCTTTTTCATAACACTGGTCGAGATGAAATTTCAGTTAAGCCAAACAATGTTATCTCAAATAAAATACACAGAGGTTGAATTGGTGTATATAAGAAAGGAACTAGTTCATTAATAAGAGATTCATATACGTTTTTTAATTCATAATGTGTGTAGGATAAGTAACTAAGATAAATTATAGAAAATTTATACGTTTAGATAACAATTACAATTTTGGTGATCAGTGTTAATGATTTAAAAATTAATTAAACTTATAAAAAAAATTTTAAATTGAAAATGCAATGAGTAAGCGTACTATGACAGTTTGTGACGATATATAGTACATTTCCTAGAGAGGGTGGTAAGTAGCCTGTTACGCACGAATGCATTATTACGATCACGAACGAGCAAAACGAGCGAGTCTGGTAATATAAACGAATACATAATAGGCAGTACCACCCGAGATGTGTACTAAGCTTTTTCTACTCCTATAGAGTATAAGAGGAGTCAATATGACTAATACGGAAGTTCCACTTAATAAGTTTTTTTATTACCTTTTGAACGTTTTATACACGTACCTAATTTTGTATTGTACGATCCTAAAAAAAATAAATTACTGTATAAATGTATTGCAGGATTTGATGGTTCATTTCAATTCCGACATTAAAGGGTTAAGTAAAAATTCGAACTGAAAAGTTAAAACTCGTGAAATTAAATAAATTAACCGGATTTTAATTATGGTTAAAGATGATATGAAACTTTATTTTGTTAACAGAAGTTACTGTTCTAAAGTAACGTTAAACATAAATAAAGTGCTAAGTAAGTAGTATCTGTTAGTTAAAGGAGGTACTGATATATTTTTGTGTATAGTGAAATTTATTAACAATTTTTGCAGTTGACGGTAATGGAGTGTGATTTTTAACACTGAAATAAATGGCATACATACATACGTGAGTTTTCATCTCTTTGACAAACCTTTGCCAATCATAAGTGGTACTTTCAAATTTGCCATCTTCAATAAATTCTATACTAAATTGTAGTGGCAGTTGAACTTTTACTAAACACAGAATTGTCTAGTACTGTCTGCTACATTTTGTAACCCACAGGTGCTTTAAAAGTTCACTAAATGCACCGATTAGAATGGTGGTAGAAATCATACCGCAAATTAAAACAAACCTAAATGTATGAATATCTTGTTACATTACAATTAAAAAATGTTAAATATGCCTTATTTAATAAATACTGTGACTCAGCTTTGAAATTATTATAAAGTTAGATTTATTTTAATTAATAAAAAAATGCTGCAGAAACAATATATATATATATATATATATATATATATATATATATATATATATTGAATAGCATAAATGATTAATTAATCTAAATATGTAGAATTTGCTTATTTTCATCTTTTCAAAATAATTAAAGTCATAAGCTGAACGAACATATTTATAAATTAGATCGTATCCAAGGTTATCTAATAACTTATTTTTTATAAACTACATAACCTACTACATCAACTGCAATAAAAAGCATATAATGCATTATAAAGCATAATTTTTCCTGCAAAATTTACAGTCTTAAAACAACCCCTATTTAATACTTCATAAGTTTCCGTTTTCTATTTTAAAACGTCATTTGCAAAAGGAACAAGCAGTTACTAGTTCACCAACACTATTAATGTGTGACAGTGCACGTCAGCGTGTGCGTGTGCGCCTGCTTGTGCGTGTCTGCGTGTGCATGTGCTCGCGCGTGCGCGAGCGCGTATACGTGCGCGTGTTCGTGTGCATGAGTATGTGTGCGTGCGCGGGTGGTGTATGTTACCATATTTTGCAGAGAATCGCTTTCTTTAATTTTCCTGTTTTCCAAAGTGAAACTTTTATATCGACCAGACTGCCATCTCGTAATGGAAGTACAGAAAGCCTGAATTGTTTTTTTTCCGACAATTCCCGTCACTTCATTTTCAATTCACTCATTGTTAGATGTTTTATACAAATCAACGGAGCACTTTCTATAAACTCGATTTAAAATTGTTTACTAATATATCCTAATAATGCATGGTTTAGGGTTGCTTCATAATTCCGATTAATAAACGATTTTTTATTGAGTGCACTCAAATAATTGAAGATGGGAAAAAGTCTTCCAAGTGGGCTGTCTCATTATGTTTGATATATTTTAAATTAAACGGCAATAACAAAGTATTTGGATCAGTCGCGCTCTAAGAATGTTATTTTTCTTCCAGTGTATTAAAGTGTATGCTGCTGGATACACAACGTAGAAAGATTAGTACAATAATAGCAGATATAACTGTATTATTATAATAATGTTAGTACCTAATTACGACCCGGCGGCGCCACTGTAGTTACTTGCCAGATATATTCGGGTTGTGTGTTAATGATATAGTTGGTAAATTTTTAAATGTTTTCTATTTCTTCCTTAGCCTGATTAGTTATCTCTTTGTGCATTTATCCAAGATTTATAGCTTTGCAAATGACTTTACCTTTAAAAAGTCGAAAAATATCTGCGACAAGAGTTATTGTTTTTCCAATCGGAACCCTCCACGTATGAGGGTGGATATTTTTTAAATAAATACTGTTACTTTGAAGTTCTGAGTTGTATCCTTACATGGTAACTATTATACTGATTATTGTAAAGCTAACTAACAAATATTTAGTTCGACGGCTGAAACTTTAACACCAAAAGAAATTTTACAGATGAAAAGTGCTTAAATGATATTGATTATTTAGAAAAATCAATCCTAGTAAAAATTCTCGAAGGTAAAACAAAACAATTTATTCTTTTACCATTATTATAGGCTTTATCTATTATCCATGTTTGAAAAAAATTATTTTCTGAGCGATAGAAATTATTGAATTCGAAAAGCAAGATTTTTGGCAATGAATGAGAATGATGCGGTATCCTTTTCGGAAGTAAAAAATGAAAGCCACATCTCTCTACCGGTATCCGTCTTCGAAATATTGAAAGTTTTCGGAGGCACTGCAAACGTCATTTTTTCTACAAAAGGTTAAATAACTCAGAAGCAATGCGACGTCGACCCATAGTATGGTTATTAAAGTGACCTTTAAATTCAACAAGGAATTCAAAAATGTAATAATATATAGATTGTTCTATTTAAAATAACTAAGTTGGCATGAGATTCCGGTATAACCGGAAGTCCGCCATTTCTGAAAATAATTTTAAAGCGTGTAGTGTATGACTGTGGACAACTTATATATAAAACATTTTTTCGTATTTGTAATAGTAAGGGAGTTATAGAGAATTCCCGCTTAAGTGGGTCACCCTGTATTTATGTAGACAATATATTAAGCTCATTGCGAATATAGCAAGAATTTTTTAATGCCTTAAATAGTGGTAATGGTAACTGTCACACATCTTGGTAGTTGGTGGAGTACACGTTATATTCTTAAATACGAGTACATGGAAGGGGTATAAATCCATGTTGACTAGTGATACATGAAAAGTAGGCGTCCTGATTAATAGTTATTTAGTTTGTAGAATTCCATGGTTACATACAGTAAATTAAAAATTGTCTTTAGTAAAAATTGTACAATATTAAAAATAATGTGTCCTGATTTGTAGTATTGGCTGCTGGCGCTTGAAGAAAAAATGGCCACTCGGACTAGGTTGCTATCTAGATTCAACACAAAATGAACGGGATCTACTCCTAGTAACATACATATTTTTTTCATTCTAAATTGCTGGTTATTAATCAACGTTAAATTAATCTTAGTGCAGCTACGTATGACGTCTTTTAAATAGATGTTCGCTATGCTGTAAATTTTCACTGCTAAAGTATGACAACACATGTCTTTACATAACACTAAACTTTTTAAGTTGAAGAAATATTTTGAGGGACTGATTCAGTGGCGAAACTAGGGGGGGTGCAAGGTGTGCCAGGCACACCCCAGGCAAGCCGTGACACACCCCAGAAAAACGGAGCACTTCCCCATTTTTCATTCTTGTCTTAAATTCCATCTAACAACTTAATTGGTTAAATCTTAAACCATTGCGATAAACAAACGAGTAGTAATAGTGACATAGTGATAAGTACAATTATTAATTATTATTTATTATGTAAGGACATTAGAATATTCGTCATTCGAGCATAAGTTGTATCGGTGAAATAATATTTGTTTAGCTAAGCGGCGCGGCGGCGGTAGACTGCTGACTGTGACTGTGTGCTCTTGGAATTGTTTTGGTTCATGATACTGATATGCGTTGAGTGTTGATGCATAAACAATAGCATGTATAGTTCCTCTTTCACGATGTAGTAAACCCAGCAAGCATAAAGACGCCGCAAAGATTAGTAGATTAGATTAGTTTACATACAGTTTACATTAACATTCTAAAAGATAACTTTTTATAAAGGAAGCGAGACTTGAAACTTAAAAATAGTGTAACATACCGGAAATGGTGACTCATTATTCCGAACAATCTAGATGTATGAATCATAATTACGATGTTTCGGCAGACGCATACAGCAGCTTACGTAAATTATTAGTCATCGAACTTCTAGAAGATTCGAGAAAGGTTGCTTGCGTCATCGGTACCTATATAAGCAACGCTGCAACGCACGATGAATTCATGGGGTTAGTGCTTGTTATAGTTATGTTTAATGTTTTATGTAATATTATTATTATTATGAGCCAAGTGCCAATATAACCTGTGTTCGGTGTTCCATGTTCTGAGTCTTCTGTGCTGACAGCACAGTGCTGTGTGAAATAAAACATCAAAGCAAACAAATAGCCACTGACAAGGCCAACTGCCATAAACAACTAAGGACTAAGGTAATTTTACTTATTTGTATGTTTGTTTTAGAGTATTATAAGATGTTAAAATTTTGGTGAAAAAAAAAGGAAAGATTACATCACAAGTTTCAGCTAATAATAATAATAATAGTTTAAAGTTAAAACTGCAAAGGGATTTTGATTTGTACTTTCTTTCACGCCTTTTACTGGTTTCCCCATCAGTGTCCGAGCAGTTAGTTTCGGTGTTTATAAATTTGTTTTTATTTGCGTTGCAGATTGCAGATTGTGGGCGGTTTGAACATGAAGAAATTCAAAGACATACGATCGTTTTTGAAATCTGCCACAAATCAACCCGACAAAGATGAGACTGAGACAAAGCAAACGTCTACTCCAGTATGTGACTCAACAACAAATATTGAGATAGCTTGTGATTTAACACAATCTTCAACTTCAAATATAGAAAATGTGGGTGGAGGCATACGAGAAGATGTAAATAAAGCCGCTGAAGAAGGGCAAGGTAGCAAAACAGAAGATCAAGATGTGGGAACTCTTGATTCTGCAAATATTCGAGATCAAAATGAAAAGTTTTCGATTAATGGGTTCAGTAATTGGAGGAAACTAAGTGAGTCGCTGAAAAAACATGACACCTCTTTGGCTCACAGTGACTGTATGCAAAGGTTTGTAGGCTACAAGCATTCCTTGAAGGCCGGAGATGTTCATAAGAAGCTAACCATACAACATGAAGAAATGATAATACAGAACCGAGGTTATATGATAAAATTAATCGACATGATTTTATACTTGACACGTCAAAGGCTGCCACTCAGAGGACACCGAGAAGACGCAACATCTACTAACCGAGGAAATTTTCTGGAGTTGGGTGAACTTATGGCAAAACATGACACGAATTTTTTGATGCATCTAGACAGACATATCAGTTATTGCAGTTCCAAAATACAAAATGAAATAATAAGCATCGCATCTCAACTTGTTATTGAACAGATTGTAGAATAAGTGCGGCAATGTGGTTTTTTTTTTATAGTGGTTGCTGAAGCTAGGTGCTACAAACAAGAACAATTGTCCGTGGCAATCAGATATACCGTAGGCTTGGAAGTTGAGGAACGTTTTCTTGGTTTCGTAGATTGTTCTTCTTCTAGAGATGCCGAGAGTTTAAAAATACTTATTAAAAACTATCTAAGTAAATGCAGTTTGTTGAATAACGCCATATTAATTGGCCAATCTTATGATGAAGCCAGTATTATGTCTGGGAAACACCAAGGACTGCAAGCCAAAATAAGGGAGGATCATCCACAAGCCATTTACTTTCATTGCTTGGCACACAGGATGAACTTGGTAATTGTCGACAGTTGTGCTAAGGTGTCTACTGCAGCTGCATTTTTCAACACCCTGGAGGCAATATACATCCACTTTTCTCAACCCGGTCATCACTCTCATCTTATAAACGCCCGTGATGCTCTAGGTATAAAGTCGGGGGGCGAAATGGGAAGTCTTAGCAGTACCAGGTGGAGTTGTCGATATGAAAATTGCAAATCCCTTTTGAAAAATTTCCAAGCAATTCGAAATGCTCTGGATGAGGAAATTGAACAAGGGCGAGACAAAAATTCTGTAGAAGCACTTGGAATACAGGCATCAATGATAAAACCACAATTTATCGTTTGTTTGTTCGTCTTCCATTCAGTGTTAATGGTCGCAAATGTACTGAGTAAATATTTTCAGAGAAAAGATGCCACACTAGGTTAGGCTAGTGATATCATAGATAGCACTATAAGTAGCTTTGAAGAGAAGAGGAACAAATTTGAGGACCTGTGGAGTGAAATAGAAAAATTCTCGGGAGAACAAGACATTTGTTTGGAGCCTTTAAGGATTTCAAAAAAAGGAAGCAACCACAAAGGCTTAATGAATATCTATCTGACTCAACCCTGGGTAAATCATCTCTGATCGACATACCTGCAGGAACTACAGCTCCCGAATACTGGAAAGTCAACATTTACTACCAAGTCATGGACAACGTGATTGGCAATATGAAAAGACGATTTGAAAATCTTCCCCTTGCAAGATCGATTGATTCCTTTATGAAGCTAGATTTGGATCAAGCATTTGAGTTCGTCGCCAATTATCAGAGGGCCTTCAATATCGAAATCTCAACACTTCAAGCTGAAGTTTTAGTGATACGAAATTTATACAAACAATAAAAATCTTGAAATCACGTTGGAAAATCTAAAAGTTCAAGTGAAGGGGGATCTGACTCCAAATCTTTACAAATTACTACAAATTGCTGTAGGCCTTCCAACCAGTTCAGCTGGTTGCGAAAGAAGTTTCTCCGCTATGAGGCGGATAAAAACATGGCTGAGAACCACAATGGTACAAGATAGATTTTCAAATTTATCACTTCTCTGTATCGAAAATGCTTTAGTTAAGCAGAAATTGTCGGCTGAACAAGTTCTCTCTGTTTTATAAAAACAGATAGAAAACTAAAATTAGTTTGAAGTTTTTTTTATTCATACTTATATGTTATATTTCCTAAATAAAATGTGAAAACAAGAAAGTCTTTTACTTAAAGTAGATATATGACAAACCATGATGAAGAAAACCAAAACTGTTTAAAATTGATAGTGAAAACAAGATTGACGTAGTTTTCATGCGCATGCATCTATAAAAAAGTGGTGTGTACGCCCCAACAAAATTGTTATACGCACTCCTCCCCAAAAAGAGCCCGTGGGGCCTGCCCCCCCCCCCCCAGAAAAATTTTGTAGTTTCGCCACTGGACTGATTGTTATACCAGAGTTGTTTGCAAATAAGCTAAGGAGAGCGATGTTCGGATTAATTTTTCTGAAAGCGATTCCTATTGTCGTAATACTCTATGTCAATCTACATTAGAATGCTTAATTACATGTCTAGGACTTCTACACAATTTTGTCAAATGGAACCTTTAAATATTTTTAGTAGGTCCACTACCTACAAGAAAATTCATTTTATAAGCACAGTCCACTTTCCGCGCTTGTTAGGAAATATACTATTTCAGTAAATTAAAAGTTAAATGGTTATTAAAGATTTTATTGGAAGGTCTACTTAAATAGAAACCATATAAAATTATTCTTTAAAAGTTTTGTCAACAGGTACTAAATGCATGTAGTTAAATACAATTTTCTTTTACTCTAATTATTTGTCACTTAATTTTATTTAACATGCACAAACTTGCATATACTTGTTTAATAATTGACATCAATTTTATAGCTGATAATGTATAAGGAATTGTAGAGTTACTCTTTCGTATAAATGAGAATGCCAAAAGCTTAACGATCAATTTTAAATCATGCTGCACATATTTGTATTATAAATTCATAATAGAAAGTTTAACAAGGGTTGCAGTTTTTGTGCAGTTACAAAGTAAAGGTATTTATAAGCTTCAAAATCGAAAAAAAACATTAAAACATTAAATTTTGTAGTAACTCCGCCATATCAACTTGAGCTTGTGACATACCGGAAATTGTTTCGCTTTGTAACTATTTTCAGGAATAATCAAAAACCTTTTACGTGCAAGTTATACCGTTAAAATGTCAAGGTTTTATTATGCTACGTAAATTTGCATTAAATTTAATTTCAGAAGTACACAATACTACATTATCTAAGCAGTACTATGCTGAAGAAGACTTTTTAATACAATTAAAGAAACTTTATGCTAAAGAAGCGTCCTAACAGCATGAACGGCCTGAGCTTAGTAATTTTGCACTGTTACTGCTTGACTTAATGTTTTAAAATCCGCAAACACGTATAATTTACTTATTATATTTTTGGATTGGAAATAATTGAAGTGGACTTTCGAAAAGTAGTAGTTTTTTTATTAGCTAGGTAACACGCTGGTTTCCACATTTTTTTAATGCGAAGGATATATTTAAAATAATGTACTTAAAAGAACGCCAGTTCACAAAAAATGTGACAATGCAAGAGTTACAAACACGTTGTTTATAATCGTTTATATAAAAAAAGAAGAAATAAAGTAGAACTGTAAACGTTCACAAACATCAACTGAGGTATACCGGGTCCTGCAACATCATCGCCGTTTTCCATATTTTCCTTTTGTTAAAGCTAGAAAAATGAAATTGAATCTATGTTAGAAATTTTTTTTAATTATTTAGGTATACAGGGGGGTGTTAGTTTTAAGAGCGACATAACTAAGTTGTGTATTTTTTAAAGGAAACTTCTGTTTAATAATTATAAATTGAAAGTAAAAGAATTTGAATATTTTTCTACCTTTGTTCCTTAAAAACGTCAAAAACAAAATCCTGAATTGCAAATGTAGATTCATTAGTAATGAATTTTACTACAGTTACGTGTTTTCCATATGTAACAGGTGTGAAAGACACGATAGGAAACCTGCTGAAAAAACGACATTGAGTCCATCTTTACCACCAACAAGAAGATCGGCAATATGAACCTGAAGACGAAAATACCACTCCAGGAGTACCATGTGGAGAGTGCGACAAAAGGTACATAGAACAAAGTAAGAAATGCATCAAAGTACGCCGCAGAAAAGAGCATCGTAACTCGGTACTAAAGAATCTGGCTACCTCTTCACTGGCACTGTGTAGAAGACAGCACACAAAATAGACTTCGACGACGTCAAGATTCTAGCAAACATCCAAAATAAGACAGCGAGTATTTAGGGAAGCCATTGGAATAAAGAAAAGACCGTCCAGCATGAATACACAGTATGATGAACAAAGGTTATTTAATATATGGAAGCCGCTTCTAAAGAAGCGTGCACCAGCTACCATACTAAACAACGCTCAAACAACTAGAAAGGGAATACCGAAGGAGAAAGGAGATAAAGTAGTGCAAGGGGCCGTAGCAATACCGACTCTATAACAGAGTCGGTATTGGCCGTAGTCGAAGTGAAAGGTAAAACGACAGAGAAAGTGACACCTCAACTATAAATGTGCTGCTGATTTTATCTAATATTTTCCAATTTGACAGTGCATTACGTTGCTCGACTTCAAAAGAAACGTAATAGTTTTTATATTACTGATAATTATGATTTGGTTGAGGTTATGTTACCCCAGACTCAATTCTTAGAGCCGGTTTGAAAAATTTAGCAACGCTATTATTTTTAGCAACACAAGTTAGTATATCCTAACAATTTCAAAGGTCACCGATAGTGCAAACGTGATAAGAACCAAAAGTTCACATAAGTACATTACTACGTAAGTGCACCAATCTCTTCATAGTGAAGGCTCTGTAACTAAAAACAGCGTCTTTATACTGTCCCGTTCTACCTCTCGTTGTACGTACTAAAGTGATTAATGCTACATTACCACACCATTAGGTATTTCACTTTCCCCTATTTCTCTTTCCTACTACCATTTTTGGATGTGCTGGTATATAAATGGGAGAAGAATTAGGGACACGGTATACTGAAAAGCAACACATATCAGCAGATACTTAAATGCCAAATAACATCAGCACATAGCATAGCCACAATCCGTAGTTGAAACGTTAGTTACGCGATCAAAGCGA
Organism: Vesta saturnalis; assembly: GCA_036346205.1. Taxonomy (NCBI): domain Eukaryota; kingdom Metazoa; phylum Arthropoda; class Insecta; order Coleoptera; family Lampyridae; genus Vesta; species Vesta saturnalis. The sequence goes on along the minus strand of JARFJB010002439.1, from coordinate 973,503 downwards.
TTACCTGGCGATCGTAACGTGACAAAGGAAATGTAAGTATTAACCGCTTGACTACAAAAGCGATTACGAACAAAGTGTTATTACCAGGTATAAAAGGAACAACGCATAGAATAAGCATGATATTAAAGAACGCAACATAAAAGCCAAATTCAACACTAACCAAATTCTGCCGAATCCGAAACCCCAGATAAACTTAGAAGATCAAGGAGTGTACTAGATTCCATCAGGAGATTATACCACTCCATGCAACAATACAACGGAAATCTGGTGTTCGAATTAAACCTTGCCCCACCAAAACATTCAAGTGAGATTGAATACATTTTTTACCACAGCACAAAGATTTTAGATATCAGTTTTTCATAATACTGGAAAATATCCTTCTAGCAACCACTCGTTAATTATGTTAACTAAACATTAATACCATCCATACCCTCAGCAATAAATTGAATTTAAAAATTGTGAAATTTCATTGGCGCGAATTAAAGTGAAAGAAAAAGTAGTATTAGTTACGTTATGAGTATATTGTAGAAAACTAGATCTTGATTGGCACGACTAGAGTTTAAATTATTACTGAGAATTCATTGGTTAATTTCGATTAGTATCACTTAAAACTTTTAACACAGTCCACAATTCCTTATTGTTACGTACAAAACTGTGAAATTATGCTTTTTTTCTCGAATTACAGCCTGAGAAGTTAAGCTTCTAAATTTGTGTATAAAATGCTGTGATGATTCTTTTACTTTACTGTATCGACAAAGCACTTTGTTTCTTTCATGTATCATAATTATGACCGTAACTGTAAGCCATGGAGCAGGTTTTCTAGTGACACGTCTGGTTACGAAACATACTTGGGTAATAGTTAATGAGAGCATACAAGCTGAAAAATAGTTAACTTCATTAAATTTGTGTTCTTTAACCTTACTTAGTGCTTAGTTAACATCTAAAGGTAACTGTGAGAAATCTAATTTGAATTATTAATTTGATTAATTTGTTTATATAATCTATATATAGAATATTTCATGTAACAGTTTCTGGTTAATGTAAGCTGGCAAAAATTAATTTCATGATCCACAATATTAAATACACTTAAGACCTCAACATTATCACCTATAGCGGCCTTCGTGATGAATAGGTAAGTTAGTAATGTAACAGTATTGTTTGTTATCCTTGTATTCTGAGTAAACATTTGTTTTATTTCAAATGTAATATCATGTCAAGTGGGAATCGCTCGGCTGCGCTATTTAGATTCAGTAAATTGATGTTAAGATCACCCAATAGAATAAAATGGACTATATTGATAAGTGTATTAAGAGCATTTCAATGTCTACGTTAATATCGTGCACTTCAAACTTAACAGACTTATTTGTATAATGAACTATGACACCATCGCTACCACCAATCCTTCTGAGAAAACCGACTGTGAAAACTGAAATTAATTTAGTTCGTTAACGTTTTCACAGAAAATACAAACAATATATTTATATATGTCTTACATCACCAGAAATGTATAGTATCTGCGTTCGTGCGTGCGTGTCTACGTGCGTGCGTGAGTGCGCGTACGTGCGTGCATACTCGCGCGTGTGTGTTGATTATATCTTTACTACGACGGTAATTTCATTTTGGAAGTAAGGGGAATTTGTCAGAACGTTTAACAATTTTAAGGCATATTACGGTGTTTTTAGCAATTTTTAATATGGGAACCTTTACTTTAAACTCCTTAGCAATTGCATATAATATTTTCCAAATAATAAAAACTGAGCTTTTACGCCACACGACTAGAATAAATAAGGCGCATTAAATTATACCAAAAATGCCTTTCATTATCAAAAATAGATTTGCCTAATTTTGTTCAAACTGAATACAATATTCTGGAATTATGTTAAAAAATGTGATAAACTTTGCGTCATGTGCGAATGAATGGATGTTAATACACATAACTTTTGCAATAGGTGTAGTAATATTCTCTGGTACTCATGCTTCCATTATATCCATTACTACTTTTTGAGTTATAAATATTACTTTTGTGTAAGATAATACGTGTATACCATATCTTGTAATGGAGACATTAGAAATTCGAATTTCGCGCCGTTATATGACATTAAGTGGTTATTGGTATTTATATTTGAAGATAATTAATATTAAGATAAAAAGCTTGAGCTTGTTTCGATGAGTATTTACATATTAAATTGGAAAGCTTTTAAATATACGCGGCAATTTGCGGATATGACTGTTTGATAAAAGGGAGCAAGTAGAGATACTGGCATAATGAGGTGTATTTGTTAGTCAGTCGCCTCTAGTAAGCGATTAGAGTTGGTTGAAAAAGCGATTTCTGCAGCATGATTTATGTTGCAGTTTATATTGAGTAATTATAACGAAAAGTCAGTTAGTATTGTGTAAAGAGAATATAAATGATATTTTCCGTATTAATGCTAGGAAAAGCTAAAATAATAAAAAGTGCAATTCTTATCGAGTTGGTGGAAATAAAAAGGATTGCACCATAATTTAAAATACGCATTAAAAGTTTCGTAATAAGTGAAGATAACGCGTTTTATATGTATCAGAACCGTAATCAATTGTGTTTAAATAGTGAACAATAAATATAATAGACAACAATCGATCCAAATTGAAAAATAAAAGTATAAAGGACAATAACTCGAATTTATTGATGTATAAAAAGGGAGCATCCGCGGTTTGTAAATAGCTTGCATTATGTTCCGCAAGCTATGTGTTGTTCAACTGAACAATTAAGTAAAAACTGGACAGTGTAAATATATCAAGCAGTTATTTAGAAAAAAATCATTAAATTGTGGAAAGAAAGTTAGGAGCGTCCTTTATAACAAAGAGATAAAGAGAACAAAGCAAGCGGTTCCAAGTTGGCGGGAAGGTGACATCATCGGAGGAGCAGTCGTACAACCTAATTCAGGCCTCTTCACCGGTCAAAGGAACGGAAGCATTACATCGTCAGTTTTTCAACGAAAAACAAGTAAGAACCCTTTTTGTTTGTGTGTTTGTGTTATATATGTATATATATATATATATATATATATATATATATATATATATATATATATATATATATATATATATATAATATTGTAAACAAAACAGTCTTCATTTAAAATTTGGCTTAATTAAATTATTACTCTTGATTCATTCTATTGTTGACTGTTGCCAATCTTAAAAGCTTATACAAACACTGAATGTGTAAATACTGAAGAAAGCAGGTTCAATTAATTGCAAAGTACAAGTAATTAATAACCTCAGATTGAGGATAATTTTGATGAATGATGACGATAACCATTTAACCCATTGTTAAGCTAGCTGGAGCGTCCCGATAAAAGGAAAAGGGAATTTGTTGAGTAATTGTTAAAGTTCATTTACACAAACAGAAACGTGATAACAATAAAAGTAAAGTTTAGTTAATGAACGTTATCTTTACGCATTAAGATCACTTAGTTGACGTTGAATCGTTTCACATTTTCATAAAAACAATATAAAATTTTTACTCATTGATTTTGGAAATTGTAAAAGATTGAAATGGGACCCAAGTATTATGCTTTGTAGCCAGGTGTATAGAAGCAAGGTAATAATCGCAGGTAATACGCCCGTCACAAAACAATCCCCAACGTGTGAAATAGAACTATTACAATCTAAGGGTGGATTTAATGCATCAATAATTGAATTGTTACTAAGAACAACGTTTAGGATTCGGACCCTATTTAGAATGAGAAAGATTGATAAATTAAAAGAGAATCTGAAACACGTTTCTGAATTAAGAGATATAAAATTCGTATATTTGTAAATTAATATAATAAGCCAATAAATTAACCGCACATTCACCAAAAGGCAAACGCGTGAAAAAGATATATTCTATGAGAGAGACGAGGCGAATACATAAGCTTTCACGGAGCAGCTTTTCTGATTTTCTTGAAAAGTAATTGTATTTCTAAATAGGTTCGTTAGTTACAAATAAGTATTCCTACTCGTGTTCATTATGGAAATGTTGCTTGTGCGTGTTAAGATTTTCTTTCATATAACCATAAACGTTTTCTCTTATTAACGTATAGTTACTTAGCATCTACAGAAAATTTTAACAAAAGACTCTGTTTTTCTTGAATTTAATTATAAAATTATCTTAGGCTTAAAAATAGAAAATATCAAAGGAAAGTAATGAAACCATTTTAGGAACTGTAACTTTAAATTAAAAACTGTAAAACGTTTCATAAAATTTCGTTATTTATTACATAGTTCGGCAAAGTAAATGGAAAATTATTTATTAAAAGTTTAGAGCAGAGTGCCAGACTTAAAAGTTTAATCATAATTATGGCAGTTAAAGGAAATATTAAATACAATCACTGTGCCATTCTCTTATTGCTTATAAATTATTAGTTAACAGACTAATCATTTACGCTAAAATGTTGGTTCTCTCAAATGCCACAAATATTTTACGATTGAGTAAAGTGAATTTTTGATGTGTTGTGAACTAACACTTAAATTCTATCTTAGGAATTTTGTTGCAGCTAAATTACACGTCATATCAACAAATCGCATAGAAAATAATTAATCAATATTTTTAAGATCTGTATCTAAGTATCTTTAAATCTTTGAAATGCTGCTGTATCAGAAATATTTGATAAAAATCAATAACAACTGCTGAATTTCTTCCAAAATCTAATCAGCTCCAGGAGAAATGAAAAAAAGCTTAAATAAAATTTTTTTAAGTACCTACGTGTTTTCGTTCTGGAGTTATCGTGTATGTTAACATAATCCACACATCCATACACTCAGACATCTTAGCCGATCTTAGCGAAACTTGGCCAAACGTTGTAAAATTGGTAAAACTTTACCAACATCCGCCTTACCAGATAAAATCAGTTTATGAAACAAAGATATACCTCATAACATGAATCACAAATTTTCGTATGAGCTTTCGATTTTATGTCCCTAACGTTTTGACAATAAATAACCAAATCCTTTTTCTAAATTAAACAAGTAAATTTCAAAATAATACATCGATACAAATTCACAATAAAGGAATTATGTCCATATACAAGTATGCAAGTAATATAATAAAAATTATCGAATATTAAGATTCAAAGAATCAAATTTCAATTGCAACTGAATATATTAAAATAAAAAAAAAAACACCTGATATCATAATCCTTACAAAAAAGGTTAGGTTTAGCAAACAGTTTACGAAGTCTTGTGTAAGAGATTCACTAATGATAAAGGATTCACAACAGGATCTTTTTTAAACATATCACCAAGATCAGCCACTGTAAGACTTCGTTTTGCCCGCTAATGACACATTAGGATATCCTTGTCATACCAATTAAAACAACGGTCCTTGGTTGCTGAGGCGTGAATAGTCTTGTAAGTTTCCGATTTTCGTTTATAGAGAAAATTGTTTATGAGAAGAGAAACTCAGAAAAAGGCTCAAGAAATTTTGTAATGTTAGTAGCAAAGGGGAATTGGTACTTCTTGGAACCAAACTTAAACCTTTCATAAATTCCTCTTATGCCAAATACAGAACAAATTGTGAGGCTGAAATATAAACGGATCCCAAATGTATTTGGTCTTAAGTCCAAAAAGCAAGCTTTTAGTGGCCAGGTAAAAGCATTGACGGTAAGCGATAGATAATATACCACTTTTCCTGGCAACATAGTGGATTAAGTTGCACATTTTTTAAATCAACTTGTGCGGAAGATCAAGAAGACATAAATTATTCCGAGGTGATCAGTTTATTACTAAATCACTGACTAAGTTGGATGCAAGATACAGCAGTCAAAGTGCAAAGCGGCAGAGAAGCAACTGGTGATGATCAAATACCGGTATACATTTTAAATGGTTATATAGATTTTTGTCTTGAATCAACGATCAACCAGTTCAAACTTACTTAATTATTCCCAGTTTGGTAATAACTCGTTTGCATAAGGGGATCAGCTAGATGTAGCGTACGTCGATTTTAGGAAAGCATTTAACTTAGGTGACCACTGTGTATTATTCATGTTTAAACAATCACTGTTACTGTATTATATACCACAATAAAATCACCGAAACGTACGCTGCCTTTTGTTTGAAGTTCCACATGGCTCAAATTTTGGCCCCGTTTTGTATTTATTGTTTATAACTAACCTGTCGGCTTGCCTTCAATATTTTCATTGATTGATGTATGCCGATTATTAAAAAATGTTTGTCAGCTAAAATTATTAATGGGTGCTACCGATAACTTGCTACTTGGTTAGCATTTTGGGATTGACTAGACTGAATCGGTTTGGAATTTAATACTCCGAAATGTTGTTGTATGACGTAATCTCGCAATTACTTAGATATTTGCGATATTTGTAAAATAAATGATATTAACCTAGAAAGGAGAATATTAACTACCTCTCTTGATGTTACATTTCACAGCAAATAAACTTTTAATGCTCTCGTTTCCACTGTTTTTAATAAAGCTTATTATAAGTGCACAGGAATTTTAATTAGAAGTAGGGACGATTTTAAAAATGCTGAGGGATTATAAAATTTTACACAACGTACATGTTACCGATTTTGGAATATTCATTTCTGGTCTGCGGTCCTTATTATGTGCATACAGTAAAATAATCAAAATGGTTCAGAAAAAGCATTCCAATATTTTTACTTTAGAATATTTGTATATGACTTACTTAGATTTCTTAAATAATTTTTACTTTCAGAGATCGTCGGTTTCTGTTATTTCTAACCTATTAACTCGTTTGCTGACAATATCAATATTTGTTCACCCACTTGAAGTTTTATTCGTACAATTATAAGCACGCGTATCAACGTTATATTTTATATACCATACCCTAGAATTAATTATCTAAACATCTCTTCTGCCAATAAACTAAGTCAAAATTTTAATAAATTTCATAGTAATTTTGATCCATTTCATACCTCTTTGACTTTAAGTCGTACCACCGAACCCTCTTAAATCAACAAATTGTAACAAATGACTTACCTTCCCACCTACCTGTATATGTGTAGATATAGAAGATTATGCAATAGAGTTTTTTTCACTAACGCTAAATCGATTAATTGGCTCATATTACGTTTGACAAATTTTCGGCAAGTACAGCAGGTGTAAGCGCGTGCGCGAGTGCGCGCGTGCGCTTGTGTTGGGTGTGTGTGTACGTGTGTGCGTGTGTGTCTGTGTGAATGTGTTGTGTGTGTGTGTGTGTGTGTGTGTGTGTGTGTGTGTGTGTGTGTGTGTTTGTGTTTGTGTTTGTGTGTGTGTGCGTGTTTTATGTTTGTGTGTGTGTGTCTGTTTTGTGTGCACGCACGCACCACTCACCACACCACCTCACCATCCAACACACCAAACTCACCACTACACCCACCACCTCACACACTCACCACTCACACACACACACACCCACACACACACATCACCACACACCACACACACACCTCACACCACAACACACCACAACTCACACTCACACCAACACACACTCACACTCACACCTCACACATCACACACTCACCACACACTCCACACTCACACACACACTCACACTCACACACCACACACATACCTCACACACCACACACACACTACCCACACACACACCACCACACCACACCACACACCACACACACACCACACCAAACTCACACACCACACACACCACACACACAACACACATACACTCACACACACCAACACTAACACAACCACAACACTACAACCAAACACAACTACAAACACAAACACACACAAACACAAACACACACACAACACAAACACAACACACAAACACAAACACAAACACAAACACAAACACAACACAACACACAACACAAACACAACACAACTACACAACACAACACAACACAACACACACACAACACAACACAACACAACTACAACACAACACAACACACACAACACAACACACACACACACCAACACACAAAACACCACACACACACCACACACACACACCACACACACACACCACACACACACTCACACACTCACACACCACACCACACACTCACACTCACACCTCACACACCACACCCACACCACACACCACACACTCACACACTCACACACCTCACACTCACACACTCACACACTCACACACCCACACTCACACATCACACACTCACATCCACTCACACCACACTCCACACTCACACCTCACACACCACACCACACCCACACTCACACACTCACACACCACACCACACTCACACCACACTACACACACACACACTCACACTCACACACACACACTCACACTCACACACTCACACACTCCCACACTCACACACTCACACTCACACACTCCACACACTCCACACCACACCTCACACACTCACACACTCACACCTCACACACCTCACACACACACTCACACCTCACACACTCACACACCACACTCACACCCACACACCTCACACACACACCTCACACACTCACACTCACACACCCACACACTCACACACCACACACTCACACTCACACACTCACACACTCACACCTCACACACTCACACACACCACACACTCACACACTCACACACACACCACACACCACACACTCACACCATCACACCTCACACACCTCACACTCCACACTCACACCTCACACACTCACACACTCACCACTCACACTCACACCACACTCACACTTCAACCTCACACTACACACACACTCTACCCACACACCACACCACACACACACACACACACACACACCCACACACACAAACTCACACCCACACAAACCACATACACAACACACATACACTCACACAAACACAAACACAAACACAAACACACAAACACAACACAAACACAACACAAACACACCAAACACAACACAACACAACACAAACACAAACACAACACAACACAACACAACACAAACACAAACACAAACACAAAACACACGACACAGACACAACACGACACAACACAGCACAACACAGACACACACACACAACACAGACACGACACAGACACAGACACACACAACAACACAAACACAACACACGCACACACACACACAGACACAACGCACACACACACACACACACACACACGCACACACGCACCACGCACACGCACACACGCACACCACACACGCACACACGCACCACCACGCACACACGCACACACACACACGCACACACGCACACCACAGCACACACGCCACACGCACACAGCACACAGCACACGCACACAGCACACACGCACGACACACACAACGCACACACGCACAGACGCACACACGCTCACACGCACACACGCACACACGCACACACGCACACTCGCACACTACCCACACACGCACACACGCACACACGCACGCACGCACGCACACACACACACACACACACACACACACACACACACACACGACAATGCGCACGTACTTAAAATTTCGAATTGATTTTGTTTTCATACTGTTGGCGCCGATCAGATTTTGGGAGAATCTCAACGGCGTTGGAGGGGAGGTTTCTTAGGAGCAGTTTTTGTTTTTTGTCAAATATTTCTGAAACAGTTGTATACTTCAAGGATGTAAACTCGTTTATGTTACGACACTACAGCCGTTTTTGCTATTTGTCATTTGTATATAGTTTTCCATGCCTAAAGACAAGGAAAACAGCCCATGTGTTATGTAAGGTAGGCAAACACACATACACACTAACAAACTGTCATGCCTAACACTTGTTTAATTCACAATATCGAGCTCGTAACGTGTCGGTTAGTTTGTTTCTATCTCCTCTAGAAATTGTTGTTTCCTATCAAAAGTGTCCTATTTCACCTGGTACTTAAGAGTTTAATTATTTAAATGGGAATACTTCCTTAAGTGAATTAATGAGAACGCTAGGTTGAGCAGGAATACATCTTTTGAACAAGCTAAATAGAGAACTCTCAGGTGGGAATACTCCTAGAACCAATTCACGAGAATTTTAACCTGTACTTATTAAAATACCTATCTTTTTTGTTTTTTATGGTGTATTTGTATACTTAAGTTATACAATCTCAACGTTTCGATAACACTTACAGTTATCTTCGTCAGTAGTAATACTATCTTTCAACATTGTTAAAGATGTTACAAAATTTGGAAAATTGTTTCAATATCTTTAACAATTTGGTAAGTGTTATCGAAACGTTTAGATTGTATAACTTAAATATCCAAACACACCATAAAAAAAAAACAGAATATATAAGCATTTTACATTTTCATATTAATCTGTACTTTTTTGGTACTAATTAATTTCTTCCATATTAGTTAATTTTTCTCTGGGAATACTCCTCAGTATGGTGTACAGTGTAAATGTTTTAGTGTTGTTCAGGCAGGGTGGACCTATTCGCGAATCGCCTAGTTGTTAATCTAAATGGTTGTTTGAAACGAAAGAAAAGAATAAACGCAAAAACAATTTTTGAAACAAAAAGGTGCCTTATGATAAATAAGTTCAGGATTTATGTCAGGAATCTGGAATTTTTACAATTCCGTGACAGGAGGACTCCTGCCAAGGATTACTGAAATACAGATATTACATTTTTAAATTTATCCGTTTATGCGGTCTAACTAAACGTAAAATCTAAAGACTAACTTAGGAGAAGGTAAAAAAAAGGGAGACCTTGATGGCTAATTGTAGCCAAGGGAACATTCTCTAACAGTATTGGTAGGTAAGCCTTTTCAAAAGAAAAGTACCTCCTGTTACGTGCTCTGGTAAAACAAAAGACCCAATCAATCTATTGTCAATAATTCCATACCATACGTTGACGGTGAATCTTTGCTGGTGATTTGTCTCCACACATCTCAAGAGCTATAACAAAACACGTTATCAGCATATTGGCTGCAAGTTAATGTATACGTTTTCAACAAATTGATAAAAAGCGTGTCAAATGTCAATTATGGGTCAATAACAAATACTTTTTTCGCTTGTTCTGCAATCGTGAACATTCATTAAGTGAACTAAATGTAAACAATCAAAAGTCATTCTTACAAGTTTATAACTTGTAAACGTGACAACTGTTAAATTTTTACAAGTCAGTAGCCTTGATGACATTTGAAAGTCATGTAGTAACTCGTTGTCGTGGTAATACTGTAAGTCACGGCTGACGAGATATTTAAAAATGCTGCTTATAATTATTTTAACAACCAACGCGCTGTTTACACATTTTTTTCTTTTTTAACCCGAGGCGTAGCCGAAACATAAAATATAAGACCGAGCACCAAAAATGTGACAGCACACGTTTTGCGAAAAAAACTAAATTTTGAAATATCTGTTGACAAGTATCAAATTAGATACATAAACAAAAAAGCTTATATATTTAGTTAGATACCACTTTTTTGTTTATATATTTAAAGTAACGATTACAAAAGATGGATTTATATAATAAATTCACGTTCTTAATGTAATATATGAATTATAAACAAGTTAAATATAATACATTACATGCAAGGTAACGGTTTTTACTGGCTATAGGAGATTCGCCAATAAAGTTCTCCTGACGCCAGTAAAAACCTATTTAGTATGCTAATAATGCAAATTGCTGTAGCTTACACCGACGGCTTAATATTTAGAATTACTGAACAACTAACCCGCTTCTATTTCAGTAGCCCTTGACAATTCGACAGGTGTTTGTATTAACTTTTTTGCTTAAAATAGTCATATCAATGTGTGCACCATTCCTCATGAAACACCCTGTATCTAGATATCTAAATATACGTTTTAAGCAACCTTGTTAAACTTAATTAGAAATTTTGCAAATTTGAAAATGTGCAAATAACCACTTTGAAATTTACATTAAAAAAACTCCTTTGATATATTTGATAGATACATTTCTAATTTAAAATTCAATATAAATTTAAATTACTTTAAGCGTAGGTGAATATAATATAACTGTGTACATCACGTCTTCTGAAGCACAAGTATTGATGGAAAGAATTTGCAGAGTTCTTTTATAATGCTTATTCTTATTCAACCCTTAAACTAATAAAAAATAATTACTATTTAGTTAACAGTAAACAGCGCATTGGGTCTAAAGCAGCGATTCTCATACCTTTAGTTTTATTATAGAGATTTTAGAAGAAATTCAACCTTTTGTAATGTAAAAACTTAATGTACTACTTTCCTCTTTATATACTAGCAGCAAAATCGTTCAGGAACTTCTATAATACAATTTAATGAAGCGTGAACTAAAAAATAATATCACTGTGTTATCAGTGTTAATATCCTTTAGTTTCCCAAATCAATTGTACCGTATCTCGACTTCGAAAATTCACTATCTTAAATTTTCATTCTTTAGACATTTTGATACAAATAATTAAAACTTTTCAAAAGGGAAATGAATGTTGATCTAATCTAAAATTGCTGACTACCATACCCGCCTCTTTTGATTTAATGTTCATTAATGTTTGGAAGATAATTATTATCATTATTCAATTTAATATTAAGCCAACTAAATTATTCCATCTTTTATGACAATCAGATATTAACAACTTCGCATTTATGGTTTCTTTTTCTAAATTTGTTTGACAACGCTAACCGATAGATTCTGCTAGATTTTTTCTGTTTGGTGCTTCACGTATTCGTCTGGTGCTACCGGCATTCATTGTAGTTCGAAGTGGAGTGGATTTCCTTAAATGCAGCACTTATTTCCAAATCTGTCAAGAAATCATTAAACTTGTCAAAACTAGATTCAAAAGAATACACCTTTTACAATTATTAACCAGTGCATACATATCATCGACATTTTATTTGAATTATGAGTGATGATCTGAAAGTTTTTTTCATGTTTCAGTCCTTTATGGGGAGAATACTTATCGTTCTATCAGACAATTTGAAAAATTTAGAAAACGTAAAGTCCAGCTACTATCATATCTTGTAGCATCTTGCCATCTTAATTAATTTTCAAAAACTATTGTGCTTTACGGAAGAAGATAACTGTAATTATTATCGAAAAGTTTAAATTTGTAAGAAATTAATAAAAAATACACGATTTCATACTTAAACGGTAAGTAATTATGTGTAATAATCGTGAAAGTTTGCATTTTCATATTTTCCTTAGTGATCATTGTTATCTTATTTTGACAATTGTAACTAAGTAAAATGCCTATCGCGTGTACGCATCGTTACAAAAATTCACGTATACCATTACTGTAATTGTAATTAAATCAGTTCACTACGAAATACAGTTGTTTCAAGTAAGTAAGTAATGTAAGTCATGAATTTGATGACGTAATTATTGTGCTGGGTTGTCAAACGTAACATATCAATACAAAATTAGTTAAGTTGCAACCAATTTTAATTATTTAGGTTATCGACGTTTCTTGACAAGAAAATAAAATATCTGTGCGGAACACCACACGACCTTGCAACCTACAAAATGGAAATTAAAAGAAATGAAATAATTTTAATAACAATTTTTTTAAGATAATTATGTATTAATAGACTTAAACTAGTTTTAGGATATACCGCTTCCATACTATAGTATTACAATGTAAGTTCTTTATCAATACCTGCTAATCCTTTAACAATGGGACATACCTGTTGTTGAGTTCTAAGGTAAAGATCATAGGCGTGTACATTGTTTTTGCAGACAAACAAAACTATATTACAAATAAATAATATCCTCGTTCCCACCCAACTTTTAACTAGTATTAATTAATTTCATTACGGCATATCTAATAAATATTACTTCTGTTTTATATTTCTTATCATAAAACAACCCAACATCACTGGAATCTGCCAAACATGTTGATTTATTCCTTCGCTTCGTATGGTACTGTCATCAGCTTTCTTATGTTATTTATGTGAATAGCAGTAAGCGTGGCGACTTTGATCGCGACCGAACTGCCTGTCAGGCCGATGACAACCGGCGGTTGCTACGTTAACTTATAGATAAGCAATGCGAAAGTAAAAGGCACACGTGTTTTTTACTTTCGTATTGGATATAATGAGAAAGTAAAACGCACCAGTGTGCGAAAGTATTAGTTTCTGTAGGGTTAATTGTGCGATATGATTAACTTATATCTGACATGCAGTTTTTAACGTCTGTTTGACATAGATTATTGTTTTTGTTTTTACAATGTTGCCTATTTTCGTAATGAACTTATTATAAAATAGGGTACTTAATACAAAATCGTGTACCGCTTATATGTAAAATAAATGAACTAGTTTAATTTATTCCTTCGCTTCGTTTCTGGACAAACGATAGTGGTTTCAAATTACTTGACTTTTATGATTTGAAAAGTTTAGATATTCAAGCAATCGTCTTTAAATTCACAATAATTACGAAGTACATTATGTGTTCGGGCATGATTATGATTTCTTAATTAAAAACTTGAAATATTGAATATTGAAATTGTTTAATTTGTGATCAATAAAGCATTAAAGAGACTTTTTCATGGTCGTACGAAAAATAGTGTGCATTAAGCTCGCACGAAAGTGTCTATCTTGCACTCGCGAGATTCCCGCTTGTGCGATATCTACCACTTTCGTAGCTCGTTAAGTAATATACTATAATTATAACTTTTCAGGATCGTTTCAGGATAACTAAGCAACCTCCTTTTATACGTTCATAACGAAAACAGGCAACATTGTAGAAAAAGACCAATAATCTAAGTCAGAATGACGCTTAAAACTTAATGTCAGATAGAGATTAATAGACATAAATACACGTTAACTTAAAAAAAAATTCCGAAGCCTCCCGCTTCTATAACATATCAATAATACAGTTTAATCATTTTCATTCTATTTAAATAATTTTTAGACTTACATTAAGAAACGTTATAAAGAAAAGTTATGTAAAATTAAATTTTCTCTAAAAAATGTCTACACTTTTTCTTATAAAATTAATCGTTATTCAGATACTGAAAAATTTGAACTACCACTTCTATGTATTCTTATATCTTTGAAATATGCAGCTGTTTTAGAAATATTTGATAAATACAAAACACTGCGCTAATAACCCCCCCCCCCCCACGCCGCTGCTGGATTTCCACCAAAATCTAATCAGCTCCAAGCGAAATTAAAGGAAGCTTAAATACAAAATTTTAAGTACCGGGTGGCCAACTAAGAACGGGCGTCGGCCATATCTCAGGAATGGATCATAGCACAGGTTCGGTAAAAAAAATTTTATAACAAAAGTGGCCTCGAGAAACGCATGGAAATTATTTTCAGAATTGTAGGTCCACCGCTAGAGGGCGTATTTGACAGTTAAAATTTTAAAAAGCAAAATTTTTCAAAATTTACTCAATTAAGGGGCATATTAAATATTATAATGAGAATCCTCGACAAATTCTGCATATTTTTTATTTGACAAGTTTTAGTCTATCTCTTGAAATAAGGGGGGGGGGAGTGTGAACCTTGCTACGAAAAAACGCCTTTAATTCAGTTTCTGCTTAACCAATTTTAATAAACTTGATGTTGTTTGAAAGAGCTTTTGTTAAACAATAGAAAATTTGTAAATTTGAAGCAATCTGATTAATAACATAAATGGTAGAGGGCGCTGTTTAATATTTTCTTAATATTGTGTTTTCTCTTTACAATTTTAAATGGAAGCATAAAAACTTAAGTAGGTCTTTAAAAAGTAGACTAAATTAGTAATAAAACAGTGAAAACCGCAAGTCGATATCTTTTTCCTATTCTGAGATATTGTAAGAAACAGGTAAATGGCGGGAATTGTTTTTCCAACGTCTAGTAGGCTAGTTCGCGTTAACGGAAATTATTAAATTTAGCCTGGATGAAAAGATCTTACATTGGTCTGCTGTAATTTAAACTGTTATCATACTGTTATGGTTGCCGCTAGATTACCTAAAAGTAATGCTGTCGCTACTAACAATGAGAACAAATTATAAAATAATAATGTGATAAATCTAACAATTAAAACCTTAAATAAATAACTACGTAATTAGTGTCGCCCTAGATGTTCGAAATGTAGTCCATGATTTTCAATGCATGAAATCAATCGCTGACGGGTGGAGAGAACAGCAGTTTCGATTTCTGCCCTTGAAATACTTCGTATTGTCTGTCGTATTCTTTCAATCATGTCAGATCTTGTTGTGGGTCTATCGGCATAAACGAGATCTTTTATTCGCCCCCACAAATAAAAATCTAAAAAAGTTACAGTCCGCGCGGCCAAAGAATGCCTCGTGTCGCGCATGGATGTTCGTGCATTCGGCCGCACTCGTTAACGCAATAGCGACTGAAAGCATTACCAGTGGCGTCGGTGTCGCGTTTTCAATTATTCGTCACCAAACCACAAGAAATTTTAAAATATTTTATTTATTTGAATTGCGAATGAACAGTAATAGTTTAAACATTTATAAAATAAAAAAATAACCATGTTGATAAGTAATAAATTTTATATTTGAATTACAAATGAACATAACAGTGTAATCGTTTACGAAAATCAAAAAAGTATAAGTTCGATTTTTAATTATAGAAACAGAATAGGCTGTATTTTAAGAGTATTATTCAGGTTTTAAAAAAATTACATTTCTTAGGTAATCAATTTTTATATTTCCATACACGTTGGGGAAAAGTTACTCAAACGGCGATAATTACTTACTATAATAATATTAAATACTACTAACAAATAAGTCACACAATCATTCATCGTTAGACCAGCCACTTTCAGTTTCTGAATCGTCCTCCAAATTTATCACCAGTTTTTCGACTTGTATGTCAATCAGTATTTCGTTCTCTACATATTTTTTTTCCTGGTCGATTACCTTCTTACAGCACTTTTGCCAGTTTTCTTGAGTAACAGCCGCTAATTCTTCTTCCAACAATCCTCTAACGTGGTTGAAGTTAAAGGTGGTATTTCTCTTTGCAACATTATTTTTCACTTGAGCCCAAATTAACTCAATCGGGTTTAAGTCCGGGTGATAGGAAGGTAGTCGCAGCACCGTATGTCCTTCATTACTTAATATACAATCAAACTTGTACGTTATATGTTCCTTTTTGTGTAGCTTAATTATTTCATAAAGTTGTGGTCTGTACATCAAAGGAGTGAACGGTATCTTTTTCTCTATTAACCACTTCACCATGTCTGCCTTTTTCGAATTACTTGTTGGAGCACGATCCACCTGAACATTGTGGTACGGCGCATTATCAATAACCAAAACCGATTGTGGAGGCAAGTTTGGTAAAAGTTTCTCACGTAACCATTTTTCGTAGTTGCTACCATTCATCTCGTCGTGATAGTCTCCGCTGCTAGTTCCTGATTTAAATATCAGACTACAAGCTGGTAAAAAACCCATTTCACCTCCTGTATGTACCACAATCATTCTTGGTCCTTTGGAAATTGCAGACAGCAGTCCGTTAGTTGTGCCATCACTCCACGACGTTGATTGTGTGTGTGTCCACTATGAACATATGTTTCGTCCATGTAGATAATTGGACGATTTAATTCTCGGTAGAATTGAATTTTTTGTAAGTAAGTAATTCTTAGTGCCCTTATATCGTTCTTCTCTATTAAAAGTTTTCTATTATTCTCAGTTCGATTCCATTGAAATCCCAGGTCTTTTAATATAACACGTAAAGATGTAGCACCACCGTGCCAACCTAAGTCATTGTGGAGTTTCTCGCGTAGAGCAGGAATTGTCACCCGTGCACCCTCGGTCTTGTAAAAATTATATACTATATTGCGAAAAAGGCTCTTTTCGAAATCTTCCAAGTCGGTCACAGGAGACGGACGTGTGGCGTTTCTTGCCTGGAGTTGAAAATCTTGGTTTTCCCTCTTCCGTTGGACCTTCACCCTCTTTAATAATATTTGCCACTGATCTAACAGACACTTTTGTTGCTTCAGACACGGTTTCTTTTAATTGTTTCAAAGTATATGTGGGGTGTAAGTTTTTCAAATAACTGTACACATTATATATCACCTCACGCGTTTGACCACTTATTACTTGGCCACTTTTTCCCAATGTAAAACTCATATTTCTACACTCGCCTTTAAATTACAGTTGAAAACGAACTAATTAATGAAAACATTTTTGAATATTGGTAATCTGTTGTTAATGATACTAAGGAATGTCAACTATTAGGATTTCTTTAATGAGAAGTTAAGCAAATGCCATTAGCATTACATGCGCCGCAAAACTACTTATTTATTTTACTATGTATTGTGAAAGTATTTGTTGTTTATACATATTTGTCTAATAAATTTGAGTATTATGAGCTTTAAAATTCACATATGACACAAAATGGTTCACTGTCGTTTTGTTGCAATAATTGTAATAAAGTTAAATTAACAAGTACGTATGTAAATTAATAACAGAAATAAATTATTAATTAGTGTAATACGTGATAATAAACGGAACGCGCTTTTGGTGGCGACGCCACTGACATGCCGCGCTTAAGAGACTTGCAGTTGGACGAATGCGCATCCAACGTTCAGGCATTCTTTGGACGTGAGGACTGTAGGTCTGGAGACCTTGGTGGCCGAATAAATAAACTTCCACGTCCTATCCACCTTTCAGGGTATAATTGATCTAAGAAATTCCGAACATCTCTAGAATAATGTGCCGAGCACCCATCATGTTGCAAGAACATGTCACGACGAATGGTCAAGGGTACGTCTTCTAAAAGAAGTGGCAATTCGTTGCTTAAAAAATCTAAATATCTTTCTCCATTAACAGTCTCATTAAAAAAAAGGCCCAATTATTTTTCCACCTAGAATTCCGCACCACACATTTACAGACCAACGACCCTGATGTTGGACCTCCTGCATCCAGTGGGGATTCGTTTCAGACCAGTAGTGCATATTATGTCGATTTACACTACCATCAATATGAAAAGTAGCCTCATCTGTCCACATAATTCGTGAAAGTATTTCAGGATCGTCGTGTATCATATTTGAGAGCCAGTTGCAAAAATCCAACCTGGTATCGAAATCTTGAGCATTCAAACTATGGTGTAGGACCATGTGATATCGGTGCAATCTAAAATATTATATATTATAAAGTAATCAGATCAATAAGACACATTGAAGTCCTTCGTTGTTAGTAAACGAAAAAGGACTTTAAATGCATTAACTCTCGTAATGTTATTACAAATTTTTTTCGCCCGGCCTCTAATTATTTTTTATTATTGGTACCTTTTTACTTTACTTTGCCTCATTTAATTATCATGTTGTTAGTTAATATATAATTTCATTAAATAATTTGGTGTTTTATTGAAACTGGATATAAAATGACGGCAAATACATTAGTCATGTTGTCACAAGTTAACTTTGATGTAATGACATTTTCGGTATGATAAAAATGAGAAACATATAACGACAAATGAAAAAAATTCAAACATTTTTATCATTATAATACCGAATAAAACATGCATTAATAAATAAGTAGTCACCTGTGTTCTCTTAAAATATTTTGGACGGTGGTTCGACATATACCCAAGTCTTTAGCTATAGCTCTGGTGCTTGAAATCGTAATTCATATTTTAAACTGTATTTGTTGGTGCTGGGCAAATATCGGTTTTAATTGATATATTATGCTTTTGATTTACTAACACATCGCTTGAAAACAAATATAACATTCTTATATAATTAAAAAAATTATTTATTTATCACATTATTATTTTATAATTTGTTCTCATTGTTAGTAGCGACAGCATTACATTTAGGTAATCTAGCGGCAACCATAACATTAGTATTAAATTACTGCAGACCAATGTAAGATCTTTTCATCCAGGCTAAATTTAATAATTTCCGTTAACGCGAACTAGCCTACTAGGCGTTGGAAGAACAATTCCCGCCATTTACCTATTTCTTACGATATCTCAGGATAGGAAAAAGATATCGACTTGCAGTTTTCACTGTTTTATTATTAATTTAGTCTACTTTTTAAAGACCTACTTAAATTTTTATGCTTCCATTTAAAATTGTAAAGAGAAAACACAATATTAAAAAAATATTATACAGCACCCTCTAGCATTTATGTTATTTATTAATCAGATTGCTTCAAATTTAAAAATTTTCTATTGTTTAACAAAAGCTCTTTCGAACAACATCAAGTTTATTAAAATCGGTCAAGCAGAACCTGAATTAAAAGCGTTTTTTCCTAAAAAGGTTCCCACTCTCCCCCCCCCCCTTATTTGAAGAGATAGACTAAAACTTGTCAAATAAAAAATATGCAGAATTTGTCGAGGAATCTGATTATAATATTTAATGTGCCCCTTAATTGAGTAAATTTTGAAAAATTTTGCTTTTTAGAATTTTAACTGTCAAATACGCCCTCTAGCGGTGGACCTACAATTCTGAAAATAATTTCCAGGCGTTTCTCGAGGCCACTTTGTTATAAATTTTTTTTTCCCGTACCTGTGCTATAATCCATTCCTGAGATATGGCCGACGGCCGTTCTTAGTTGGCCACCTGGTACATAGGTGTTTTCGTTCTGGAGTTATCGTGGATACTAACATACATCTACATACACGCACGCACGCACCCACCCACACACATACACACACCCACACACCCGCACATCCACACCCACATCCACACCCATACCCACACCCACACACCCACACATGCATGCATGGGTGCGTATGTATCCAGGCATCATGGCGGAAAGTTATAAAATCAGCTAATAAGTCGATTTAGCGATAGTGGAGAAAAGTTGATTGCATAACATTTTACATATACCTACATATGTATATATAGGTGGAAGGTAAAAAACAATGCAAATTCTTGTAATTACAAATAAATTTCAGACGTTATATCCATTGTAAAAGATAGTAGAAGAGGTAGAATTTTCGACAAGTAGTTGTTATATTTGCTTATCTAATTATGTCAAGTACTTGTATTTGATGAAATTCTGTAACATAAAATGTACTGATTTAAACTAATAAGACATTATTAAAATATTCCAGTCATTGAATGGATTTACACGAGCTTTTCAAACTACTCTTATAAGATTTGGCTTTATCAATCCTGCTTGTGAAGTTCGAACACTAAGATCCTGTAGGTAACAATAATTGAAAAACACAAACTTCGCTACACAACTTTACTTTGTAGTTTGATAGGTTATATTTTTTCAACTTGTAGTTTGTATAGTTTTTTAATACATTTTAATACCTTCTTAATTTAATTGTGGTATGTTTGAATTAACTATGAGCATTTTTGTAACGATATAGCAATTATACATTTATGCCAACCAACAGTTAGGTACGTTTTTCATAAACACAATATTAGTAATTGTGTAATCGTTTTACACAGATACTATTGTTGTTTTTAATACAGACAACATCCAGCACTGCGCTATTACATATAGCACCGCTTTTACATTCTTATAAAGGTAAAGGGATGTGGATGAAGCAAAGAAGTAGTGATTGGGGGGATACAGTCGTTAAACATTTCACGGGTGATGATTGTGTCGAAAATTTTTGAATGACTACATACACTCTGCTAAAACATAAATTGGAACCCTGTGAAAATTATGTTAAAGCTAGAGAACAGTTATCGAGAGGAAACAGGTTGCGATAACTATATACTTTCTGGGAAGCTGGAGTACCGAATTGATGGATTCCTGATTGAATATTCCCAATACTATTTAATCTGGTGATATCTCAGTGCAATATGAAAAGATAAGATACATTCCATAATTGATTGGGACCATAGACGGTACTCACATTTCCATTTTATCTCCAACTGATGACTGTCGAGATTTCATTAACAGAAAGGGACGACCGTCGACAATACTACAAGCAGTGGTTGATTAACTGCACCGCTTGCTACACTATGACTAGAACTAGACTGACTCTTATGTATGTTTTCATTTGTAGATTGCGCGATATTAATTGCAGAGTACCTGGTGCTTGACATGATGCAGCAGTTGTTAAACAGACTGTTTTCTTTAAAGAGCATGAACCACTAACTCCAATGGTCAGGTCAGCTTTACTTTTTTGATCATAATCTCTGCCATTTTAACAGTTTGTCTGTAGTGTCTTCTTGTCATTGCAAGTTAACTTCCTGTACCTCTAACAAAATTTTTTTTAATATTATTGCACAGTTTTCCATATGTTGTTGGCAATAACCTCGACCTCCTTTCTCTGAATAACATCTCTTTGGCGTTGATTCCACAGGGCCTTCATACGTATCATCTTTCTCAGTAGCCTTATCTTGCTTTAAGGTTGTAATTCTTCTGGCTTGTCGGGTAATGTCATATCAGCCTTTGTACTATCATGATACTGTTACTCTGATCCTGATGAAAATTCCGCCGAATCTCCAATTGTGATATTGGCCTATTGTCTAGCGGTACATTAATTTCTGTGTGGGAAGCTTAGCCGAAAATTTTGCCCTCCACTTCGGTTTAATTGTCTTTTGCACTTATTATATTTAAATAACGGATAAACCATGTTACAACATTCTATTAAATGAAAACATAGGAAGATGCAGCATTTAAACAGTGCTTACATCTGCTAGGCGTTTTTGAGGTAACCCCTCTGGTGCATGGATTTATTCGAAAACGTTGAATAATGTCCACCGAATGAAATCTCTTCACATCAAACGATTTAAATAATTTTTTCTCAAATTAATTGCAAAAGGAACCGGGTTTCATCTACTTCTCACGCATTGCGTTTTGCAGCACTTCTACGCATTGTGGATTGAAGGTAGGCCTTATACACAATTTTTGCTTAGCTTAGTTGAACATTCTAAACCATTTCATTTGTTTACATGCTTTCTAAAACCCGTTTTATAAAGTCGCGCCAACGATAAAGCGGAGCCAGATACTATTGCGTTTCGACATCGCTTGTAATAACGTCAGTAGTTATTAAATAGGTGTTAAGTGTCCGTGTAAACTCAATTAATAAAAAATAAATAAGATTTGCTCTATGAATATTTTCAGTCAAAATCACTCTCAAAGCTCTTGTGTTCACATATATTGGTAACACGGAACGCTTTAATTGCTTCTTCCTACATATTTAAAGAGGCATTTATTGCTTTTTCATCCCAGGGGTTAAGATTACAATGGTAAGGCGAAGTCGCAGAACTTTATGAACAAATTATTCTACCAACCAATCTATGACACAAACCTTTGGAGGTTTAGTCCAAAACAAAATTAAAATTGAAATATCCATTTGTAAAACGGTTTTTAAAATTCACTTACTGCATAAGTTTTAATAAGAGTTCAGTTTTAAAAATATTTTCATTTATACCGATATTGTAACCATTCTTGAATTTCTGACTTTTTCCATGAAGTATTTGGAATTCTTGTTAATTGTATATATAATATAGGGCACAATATCGAGCACTACTCCCAGGCATTTATTGTTTTTTCACCCCGGGGGTTAAAAAGTACAATGGTAAGGTGGAAGTCCAGAACTTTATGACAATATTGTTCTGCCAACTGATCTATGACGCAGACCTTTGAATTTATGCCTTTTTCCTTGAAGTACTTGGAATGCTTGTTATTTGTATATTATGATAGGGCGCATTATTACGCACTATACATTTTCTATTTGCAAGAATGTATTAATTGAAAACCAACAGTTACAAAGTTGATCGATTATCACTCATACATAATTAAACCTGTGTATGTGTGACAGCAATTTGACAATTAGTAACCCGTTGACATACTAAGTAATACTTTAAGCCATGACTGACGAAATATATGGAAATGTTATGATAAATAAATATATAGCACAAATTCACATTTTTAATGTAATTTACGATGAATAACAAATAAAATATGTTCCATTATACGTAAGGTAACTTTTTTTTACCATGCTCATAATCTAAAATACTATTGTTTAACGGTATTTTTGATTCCCTTTACTATCAAACAGGATAAAATGCAGCCTATTAGTTAATATTAAAATTATTAAAAATTAAAGTTCCGTGTTAGTTTGCAACTATAAACAATATCGAATGCAGTAATAAGTCAATTATGCATGTAAATAAGGAAATTGCATACTATAACAGTTACAGTACTGATCATGCAAGTTTAATATAAAAGACACAGTTGAATTGTATGATTAGTAAATATTATAATCGTTTTATAATAGCTCGTAATTTGTGTCACAAATACATCAACTTTAGAATCTGCCTAAATCCATGTTTTGAGTTGAACATATACCACGAAATTGTTTATGGTCCTTTGAGCAATAAAAGTAACCAGCGATCAATCAATCCAGTGCTGAAGAATTTACGCCTCTCTCGCACAAGAAGACCAAAATCTAACAAAAGCCAGCGTCCACAGCGAACCACCAATGCGAAGATGCAGTCCAAGATGGAGAAAAATAAACGCACTAGCTCAGCAACAAAATGAAATTAGCCAACAAATGAAGAAGTTGTTGGAGAATATGAAGAAAGATGCAGCCTCAAGAAAACAAAAAGGTATGTTATGGACCCCCAACAGAAATGGGATGTCAATGACGATGTAATGCAGAATCATGATGAAATAGTCAGGTTATGTCAACAGGACCACGATTATTACAAGTCACGGTATATTAATCAATTAATTACAAGCTGTAAGGACACTAAAGAATACCGGAATGAACTCCAAAGCAAGCTCGAAGCAAATGAAACCTAAGAAATGGAAGAAAAACAATCCACGTGAATTACAAGGCAAGAAAGTCGGCTTCGCCAATACAACGCGTTGCTGCTAACTAAAGCAACAAATACAGGAGCACAAGATCAGGGGTTGCAACATTCTGCAGGATAAATCAGAAACGATGTAGGATGAAATATCCAAATGTGAAATAGATATGAGATAAGAATCTCTCATTAATGCTTTACGAGAGGTCAGAAGACCAAAATGTGACCATCCAAGAGCAATTGCAGAGGATGATGGAAAACCATCCTGTCCAAACAGCAGCAACAATATCACTACCAAACATCAAGTTTTCAATATTCCGAGGAGGGTTTGAAAACTGGGCACTATTTCGTGCCCTATTCGAAAAGACAGTTCATGGTAATAAGACACTACCAAATATCCGAGGAAAATTAAAAGATCTCATGGGAAATATTAGACAATAGTAATGTAAGGCCTATGGTGTCCAAACTACTGGGAAAGATTTTTGACTTCCGTCAGCTTGGATTAAAGGAAGCGGAACAATTAAAACAACTGCATGGCACCGTGCATGACTATCTCCAAGCTATAACGCACCTGGCAAGGAATACCACATCATGAGGGCCAATGGTATCAAGAATAATCTTGAGAAAATTGGATGAAGAAACAAACAATTTGTTGGTGTAGTCCTAAAAACGACCCACCGAAATCCTAGAGTTACAAGATGTGATGGAATTCCTAAAAATGAGATTCGAATTGCTAGAAGTATTAATATCGAGAAACAAATACACATGACAACAGCACAGTTGGCATAGCAGCAATCAAGGAAACTGCCAAAACTGCAAGCAGCAGCATCTGGTACAGAACTACCTTAAGTTTAACGAATTAACAAGTGAAGTGAGAAATAAAGTGATTGAAGGAAGAAAAAATGTTTGAAGTGCATGCAGCATAACTACAATACAAAGTTTTATTCAACAGTGAAAAGTGGAATTTTCAACTATCCATATCATACTCTGCGGCACCAATCGATGAAGCAATCATGCCAATCTTCAAGACCAATGAAACCAGCATCTCATGCAGCTGTAGCATCAAAGAAGATGGAAAAAAGAAGTTAAAGATCACGTTAAAGTGATTGAAGGAAGAAAAAATGGTTCAAGTTCATGAAGCACAACTACAATAAAAAGTTTTATTCAACAGTGAAGTGTGAAATTTTCAAGTATCCATATCATACTCTGCGGCACCAATCGATGAAGCGATCTTGTCAATCTTCAAGACCAATGAAGTCAGCATCTCACACAGCTGCAGCATCAAAGAAGTTGGGAAAAAAGAAGCTAAAGATCACGCAATATTAATTGATCTACATAAAGAACAAAAATGGAATAATCGCACTACTGACAGCTAAGCCTAAAGCCGCACCAATAGAAACAAAACTATTTATGCCAAAGCTACAGTTATGACCTGCAAAACTACTAGCGAAATTACTCAAAAGATTTAAGGAGGCATTACAATCAAAATCCGCGCTTGGTCTTACCCTATGATCACACTGGCTTGGATTAAAGGTGATCCAAACAGGTGGAAAATATTTGTAGCAAATCAAGTAACAGAAATAAACAATGTAATATTAACAGAACAATGGGGCCACGTCCGAACGGAAGATAACCCAGCTGAAGTAATTTGTGGAGGTCCAAAAAC
Organism: Vesta saturnalis; assembly: GCA_036346205.1. Classification (NCBI taxonomy): domain Eukaryota; kingdom Metazoa; phylum Arthropoda; class Insecta; order Coleoptera; family Lampyridae; genus Vesta; species Vesta saturnalis. The sequence continues at coordinate 947,297 of JARFJB010002439.1, read as the reverse complement.
AATTCACTTTGAGTCGTCGGCAGAACGTTTAATATCAATATTAGGCAGGAGGCCTATTAGTTGAAATTAAAAATTATTAAAAAATTCAAGTTCCGTGTTCATTCGGAACTATAAACAATAGCAAATGCGGCAGTATGTAAATTATGTGCGCAAACAAGGAAATTGCATTAATACTACAATAGTTAAAGTACTGATTATGCAAGGACTCAGGAAATCAACAAAGTGGCATTGTTCAAATAAGGAAATGTGTAATAGTAGATGTTGTATGCTCGTAATTTGTATCATGAATTTACTCTCGAATTAAACGTTCATCAACCTTAGAATCTGCCTAAATGCATTTTCTGATTTGAACAAAATAGTCTCAAATACCACGAGATTGTTCACAAGTCATAGATCGACAGAATATTCCCTGTATCATTATTTCCTGATACACCATAGTAATTATAAACAATGTGCAACGACGATTTTTCAATATATCTAATTTTAATTTAAATTTCATCTTGGTTACCACAAGAACGTTTTTTTTATTCCATCAATTTGACAACTCAAACTATTATCCGTTCATCGTGTTTCATTTATCTGGAATTAGTTGGTTTCGTGCGCACTTGCAGATTCAATCAAATACACTAAAAGCTCAAACACCATTTTAGAGGTAAATGGACTTTCGGCTCATACCTTTATTCTCAAATAAGATTTATTCTAGCATTATTTTGCTTTGAAAGACATTTTATTTGTAATCAGTACATCTTTGGTACAACTAAGGTCAGATTATTAAATTTATGACTACAACATATTTGGAAGCAAACTTAAAAGATCTACTGTTTACCTTCAATTTATCAGTTCATATATTTTACTTTTTTATGCGCGAAGCATCTACAAGTAAAATATTATCGTGAAAAAAATCGATGCCGCGTTTTCAATGAATTTATACGTATTAAGCTTTCTCAAACCATGTAGACCATTTTTAACTTCTAGTATGGGTGGATAGTGTGTATTTCGTGCGTGCGTGTGTGCGCATGTATGTGCACATATGTGCATGTGTATGCGTGCGAGTGTTTGGATGTTTGGGCGTGTGTGTGTGTGTGTGTGTGTGTGTGTGTGTGTGTGTGCGTGGGCGTGGGCATGGGCTTGCGCGTATGCGTGCGGGTATGGTTCTAGCCACGATAACTTAAAAAATACGTAACTGATTCAAATAAAACTCTATATTGAAAATAAATAAAACTTTTTTTTAATTTAAACATATAGTTATATCAAAGTAGAACAATAAATTAATTTCAATATACCCTTGATTTTTATGTTTCACAAACGAAGATTAATTTCTGACAACGAAATGTGTTGCCATCAGCAGGAAGTTAGTTAGGAAGTTTCCTTTATTCTAAATTACTTAGTTGCATTTGCTTTTATGTGGATAAAACTTCTTTGTACTTTGTAGAATACAGGGTGTGGCGCGAAGAGTTTTGATTAAAAGTAATGGCGGATACAGTTATGTTAAAAATCTGAAATTACGAAGCTGTAGGTTCAAATATAACATTGTCCTGAATGTGGCACTTCCGGTTATACCGAAAGTAGACGTCAACTTTGTTATCTTAAATGGAACCTAATATTTTCGAATTCTACATGAAATTCTAGTTAACATTTTTTTTTTAATTTTGAAAAAATCCTAGTCCACATTGAATAACGATTTCTCCATTAATAACGAAGCTAGTGACGTGAAATTGTAACCAATGAACAACAAGCGCTTGCCCGTTAACTCCGTATATCCATCTCATTCATATTTCATGCAGGGTGTTTTAAACTTAGCCGCCAACATGCACAATTTAAATCATTTAAAAGTTGCTTACTTTAAATAGAACACCCTGTATTTTATTATATTTTCCGCTGTATTTTTTAAGCCAATTCGTTTGGTATCAGTATTCCCTATAATTAAATCCAACCACTTTTGAGTATTTCATTATCTTACTTAAAACATAACAACACTTAATTATTTCAACATTAGTAAAGGGTAGGCCATGATTTCAATTATTTAAGGTGGTATTTTTGTTATTTTTTCATAAGTTATTAATTCTGAAAAGTAACCAATAGCCTGAAAGGATTATTAATTGTGGATATCATTAAAAACGTTGACTAGATATTTTGTATTAATTTAATTAGATAACTTACAAACAAAAATAACTAAATGTAATATTAAACAAATAAAGTTTTATAATAAGTGTTCAAAATTAACACCATCTACTTCTAAACATTTATGAATCCTTTTCATTAAGTTATGTCTTGTAATTATGGAAATATGGTCGGGTGTTAGAGAATTACAAGCAAGTAAGACTCTCTGCATCATATCTTCCTTTGTCGTAACAGGTTTGAAAAATACCTGATTTTTAATGTAACCCCAAATACCAAAATCTACAGGAGCCAAATCAGGAGATCAAGCTGGCCAACGAAACGGACCCTGATTGGCAATCCATCTATCATCAAACATGCCGTAAAGATGCAGAGCAACAGGCCCAAAGTTATGAGAAGGTGCTCCATCTTGCTGATACCAAGCTGAAGACTCCTCTCCATTTCTTAAAATATGTAACGCCGGTCGCATGGCTTCTTCCAGAATGTGGCAATATCTTGTACCATTTAAATTTTCATCATAACATTTTAATGCTAAAATTTTATCGTCTTTTATTGCACAAAAAAACATTAAAACTCCAACTATCTTGGAAATAACGTTCTCTACTAACATGTGGATTTTCATTAGACCAAAAATGGGAATTATGTCGATTAAATAATCCATTTTTGCTAAACTTTGCTTCATCACACCATATAACTTTTTTTATGAAGTTTTCATCTTCTTGGGTCTTCATTAAAAACCATTCACAGAATTCTACCCTTCGAGGAAGATCACCTAATTGTAAGTGTTGCACCAAATGATATGAAAATGGTTTCCATTTGTGTTTTTTTAAAATGCGATGAATTGTTCTCGTCGACAAAGTAAGATCTCTCTCACAATCTGTAATGGAGGTATGTGGACAGGCCGTAAAATAACCCAAAACATTAATTTCGTTTATGTCTCTGTCCACTAGTGGTTTCTTTTTATTAATTTTTGTCTTAAATTGAAATGATTAAGTGTTGTTATGTTTTAACTAAGATAATGAAATATCTCAAAAGTGGTTGGATTTAGGTATAGGGAATACCGATACCAAAAGAAATGACTTAAAAAAATACAGCGGAAAATGTTACGAGAAAGGAAAATATGATGCAGAGAGTCTTACTTGCTTTTAATTCTCTAACACCCGACCATATTTCCAGAATTACAAGACATAACTTAATGAAAAGGATTTATAAATGTTTAGAAGTAGATGGTGTTAATTTTGAACATTTATTATAAAACTTTATTTGTTTAATATTACATTTAGTTATTTTTGTTTGTAAGTTATCTAATTAAATTAATACAAAATACCTAGTCAACGTTTTTAATGATATCCACAATTAATAATTCTTTCAGGCTATTGGTTACTTTTCAGAATTAATAACTTATGAAAAAATAACAAAATATCACCTTAAATAATGGAAGTCATGGCCTACCCTTTACTAATGTTGAAATAATTAAGTGTTGTTATGTTTTAACTAAGATAATCAAATATCTCAAAAGTGGTTGGATTTAGGTATAGGGAATACTGATACCAAACGAATTGGCTTAAAAAAATACAGCGGAAAATGCAATAAAATACAGGGTGTTCTATTTAAAGTAAGCAACTTATAGATGATTTAAATTGTGCATGTTGGCGGCTAAGTTTAAAACACCCTGTATGAAATATCAATGAGATAGATATATGGAGTTAACAGGCAAGCGCTTGTTGTTTATTGGTTACAATTTCACGTCACTAGCTTCGTTATTAATGGAGATATCGTTATTCAATGTGGACTAGGATTTTTTCAAATTTAAAAAAAAAACCGTAATATCTCGAAAATACTTCATTTTTGGTATAGGACATTGTGCACAAGTTTTATCTAGAATTTCATGTAGAATTCGAAAATAAAACAAAAAATATTAGATTCTATTTAAAATAACAAAGTTGATGTCTACTTCCGGTATAACCGGAAGTGCCACATTCAGAACAATGTTATATTTGAATTCAGCGTCATCCAAAACCTACAGCTTCGTAATTTCAGATTTTTAACATAACTGTATCCGCCATTACTTTCAATCAAAACTCTTCGCGCCACACCCTGTATAATAGGTGTTCTTTTTCTAATCTCATTTGTTTTATTCTCTTTTTGTATTTAAGTTTTTGGAATTCTTTTTTTTCCTCTTGCTCTCAATTTCTTTGTAGTTATGTCTAGTAAGATAATCACTCCTCCATTAGATAAGGAGGGGCTAGGATATGAATTATCATATATTGATACCCTGTACTGGCGAAGAGATGAATCGTAGTTTCTCATCTGTCTTATAATTAGAGAAAGTTTGGAATATCTGACATACCCATTTACCTCTAAACAAGAATATGCTATTATTTCTAATAAATTAGTAATCATTACAAAAGTAATTGACCGATTCACTAACGTGCCCTCTGCAAAAATACGGTACTAAACTTACACATTTATCGAATAAAATAATTCATATTGATCCAGAGACGATGAAGTTAATAGTGGATTTCAGTTGTTAGCAAAAACCTTGAGTCTGGTAAGTACACCATCGACAATAGTCATCTGAGGAAGTACCTTCTAGTACTACTATTCTTGAAAAAGGAGATAACATTGCTAACCTCAATACAAGTCACATTCATGGAACTGTTCGAATTGATGACCAACTTAATTCAATCTTTTCATGTATTCGACCTTTTATCTAATGCATGGAATTTAAAATTCTATGGAGAGACAAAGGGCATCTCTTCAACTGCATTCTTAGAACGGGTCGAAGTTCTTTGTGATGCCAGAAAAATTTCCAATAAGATATAATCTGGGTCTAGAATTGACCTTTTCACAAGAAGAGCATATACACTAGTTGAGATGATCTAGTAGCGTTGTTTAGGGAAGAATTTGAAAGCTTTTTGAGAAATTAAAAAGAGCGCACCCAAATTCCCGATTAATCGGTGGGAATATACATCGCGGTTATGTCCCCTATTTTAAGTGGTGAATATGTTCTATTTCAGAATCTGTTAACTTAAAAATTCGTTTGTGAAACTTGTCAACTTTTTATCAAAACCAATTGTGCTTATTAAAATAATTGTGCAAAAACGACGTGCAGATGTAGAAAACTGTACCACTTCCTCTCGTAAAACAAGTACACTTGAATCCTATCTAGCATATGTGAATCTAGAACCATATATTGAGGCAGTCTATTTCTGTTCATCAAAAAATAGTGATAGGGGCATATCTATTACTTCTGGTATTTTGGAAGAGTTGGAGGCAACGGATTGATTTCCAAATGCAAATAATCTAAGGCCCGAGGAATCCCAAAGTACTTTCGCAATTAAGTGCTAGAATCGGCAATGTAAGACAATAAATGCTATCGTTGTAGAACACCTAAAAACGGTTCCCGATGATTGGGAAACGTAATGGGGAGGAGTCCGCAGCCCCTTTCATAAACTAATTTTGCGGCAACAATCTATAATCCACAAACAGTCTTATTTGGTTACAGTATTTCTCACGCACAAGTTGATCTACGGCCTTATCTTAAAGTAACAAATTTTAAACACCATTTTCTTGGCTGGCTGGAACTCTGGTGCAGATCGCACTATTGTTAGGTTACCCGGTTGAAAAATTTTAACGCGTAGGTATATCTATGACACCAAAAGGTATCAATGTTAAGGTGTTTAATGGTGAGGCATGTAAGGTTACTGGGAGTAATCCGTTCCCATTAAACTAATGGAGAAAATCAAATTTGCTGATGTGTTAATTATCTCTGAATTACCTGATTCGATTATTCTTGAAACAGAGTTCTGGCAAATGATAATCCCGGATCTGCATAAGGATGTTTGATATTTTAGTGACACATCAGATAAATTACTCTCTTTCAGTTTGAGTACAGCAGATCAGTTACTCATGAATCAAACGGCACAATTATATCGTTTAATAAAAGATACATTATCTAAAGGTCCTACTAAATTAGGTCTTTGACAACTGGCAGAACAAGTGATTCAGATCTAATCAGTTGTAGAGGCAATAAAGTCTAATATCTGCGCAAAAAAATCATCCACCAACAGTTACAAGAAATGCTTGAGTTAGGGCTTATTGAAAAGTTATCCAGTCCATGGCTGAGTCCTATTTATTTAGTACCAAAAAACGACATCTATCGCTTCGATATTTGATCAATTACGAGATATATTAGCAGTGAAGCCATCAAATCTGCCGTGCATTATCCCTCCGTCATCCACTTTGCAATAATGTACAGTTTTACCATACCTAGAACGGAATTATTTCAATTCGCACGAATGCCCTTTGGGCTTACTAACACACAGTCACTTGACAACAAGTTATCGATGGGGTCCTTGGAGCAGACCTACAACTCTGTATGGTAGTTTATCTTGACGCTGGGTAATAAATTCTCGGGAATTCAATGAATATGGCAAGCAATATGGCGGATGATATTGACGTGCGTGAAAATTGCTCTAACACTTTGTGTGCTGTTTGTAACAAAAATACGGCGAACGAAAGCGTTAAATGTGTAAAGTGCTCAAGTTTCTATCACGAAAGTTGTGCTAAGACAAAATTAAAGCTAATTACTATTGTTAATTGTGAACATATCATATGTTGTGGAATTCAACATGACGTAAGTGATAAAACCGGTTTATCTCAGTTAAGTTACATTACCAGTGAGACAGACTACCTCAAAGCAATTATAAGTGACAAAAATCATTTGATTACACTCTTAGATTATAAAGTTATGCTTTTGGAAGGTAAAATTAAGTTATTAGAACCCTATACCACAAATGGAAGGTCGGGTGTTACAGATAAGGAAAATAAATTTAATAATTCTAAAAGTTTATGACACATAGATTCTAGTGATAAGTGAAATAAACAAATTGGAAAAGATTATTTACTCGCTACCGATAACATACCTTGCCAGAACAGACGTTAAGACGAATACTGTTACCGATAAAAAAACACCTAGTGTAACCAACAAAAAAGTAATTAAGGATGATGGATGGATTACCCCTAGACTTAAACGCCGACAAAGGAAATCTTTACTACATGGTACTAACAATGATGTAACTGAAATAAAAGGGGTAACAAAACTTGAACATTTATATATAAGTAGACTACAACCAGACCTAACAGAAAATGATATTAATAGTTTTTTTAAATAAAAATGGTATATCTGATGCCATATTGTTACAGGCTAAGTACTCACTACAGCATCCAGCCCGTAAAGGCAATATGTGCCACGGCATAGCTCGGTGGTGTGGGCTAAGTTCTTACTTAAAGATCGTAAAAGCCACTCGTAGCAACTCCAAAAATTGTAAAAATCGGTAAAGTCAGAAAGGCGCCACCTGTTAAAATCATGTATAGCGGGAAAAGCTCATGAACTTTGTATTGGTCTAACATAAAACCAAAACGCATTTGTTACATAAATCAAATACTTTAAATAAATGAAATCTAGTTTACTCAAAAATTTTGAAACCAGTTGGTGTCAGTTAAAATTATTGTAAGTTTGAATTAAAATAACAAACATTATAACCAATAAGCGGCGTTCTCTTGTAATACATAACAACATGTAATTTTTACACAACTCGTCAAGATCATGATTTAAAAAAAACACTCAGATAAATTTAAAATTATAAAACGAATGAGTAAGTGCATTAACTGCAAACAGGCAGCGTATTCAAACGTTCACATATAACAGAAAAAAATACCAAAATTCATCAAAATTTGTCATACAGAGCAAAACAAAGTGGACAAAAGAATTTACCTTAAATTTGTTATGCAAACATCTTTGATACCTAGAGATGGTCTCGACGGCAACGGAAATTTGATCGTGATTGATACTACACTAGACTCTTCCAGCATAACTGAACGTGAATCTTCCTTTCCATACATTTAATTGATATTACAATTACAACTTCCATAAAACTTGGATTACGCTACTATGTACATGTACTATCACTTATTAATTTTAAAATAACGAAAAACGGAAAGCTTTTATTTACAGCTGTTTGTAATTTGTTTGATATCGGTAATATACCCAAAAGTTACCATGTTAAAGAGGAACGTGTTACTTTAATCCGCAAAAAAGCACAAATTGCGAAACAGCAGGTTCATAGAACAAGGCTAAGCACTTCATAAAGAAACGCGAAAACCACTTCTACGTCCAAATAGGTCACTACGACAAACGATCTATAACCAAAATAATAACTTAGGATGTGGTGGGCCAATATATTAACGTTTTATTGGAAACGGAGATCATTTTTTACACGATAACTGGATACAATCCCAAGTGTACGTAACTCCTTCCAACCTCTACTTAACTACCCCTTTTGCGGATATTGCGCTGACCGCAAACAAACAACACGTGAGTATAGTACTACACTCCTAACTAGACTGACTATAATTATTCATTATCCTCTACATTGGTTTTTCAACCACCGCTACTCTAATTTTCCCAAAAAACTGAAATATACCACTCCGCGCATACACGAAGCCTAAATTCGAAAAACGTCGGGAGAGATTGCTTTGTCAGCAAGCCTGTTTCTACTCGAAATTAAAAAAAAATTCAACAAAACCAACTTATCTACAGGGTGATCCCTTAAAATTTACCCACAGCATGGCAATATGTAAAAAATGGATTCAAAACATACTAACATTTATAGCAGATTCAAAGTATTAGTCAATGCAGATAAATTGGATATTGTTAGCAGTGTTACAGTAGGCAAGTTTTGTAATCACCTGGGACGAAAGAAAGAGCCATAAAATTTCCAATCGCCGCCTTCACAACAGTTGACACAAAATTGAACCCTAATGGAAAAAATAGCGTACATGTGTTAAATCCCCACGTTTTATTGCTAAATGTTTGTAATCTCCATGTCGATAGGGTAAGTTTAATAAATTTTGACATATCGCAGTATGTTAACTTAAATTAAATTTATTACATATTAACGGTTTTAAACTATGTTCTTTTTATTGTAGACATACATCTGAGCGTGGTGGAGTTGCAATATGGTTTAAAAACAATTTGGATTATAAATATATAAATCTTGATAAATTTTATATCGACAAACATATCGAGGTATGTGGAGTCTTATGGAAACAAGGAGAGAGCAGAAATGTTGCAATTCTAAATTATTACAGATAATCCTCTGGTGATTATAAAATATTTTTGAATCAATTGTATGAAGTACTTCAATTTATATTTAAACCGGGTATAGAAATAATTCTATGCGGGGATTTAATCTGAAACCAATACTTACAAGCCCTACTAGAGTTACAAGATACTCTACCTCAACTATTGACCATATCTTTACCAATTTTAGTACGTACAATGTGACGTTGCGCAAAATACCATATCAGATCATAGTATTATTAGAATTAAATAATTGTGATTATCTGAATAATAATTTAATTTTTTATAAAAGACGTTTCTCTGAGTGAAGACCTTAACGAGGCGTTTAATACCTTTTACACAATTTTTATGCATTTATTTGAAAAACACTTTCCATTACACAAGCTTTCTCAGTGTAGAGACATAAAAACGGAATGAGTTAATAATGAAATTAAGTTGTCCAGTATTAGATTATAAGATTTATTTAAATTGTCTGTAAGTTATCCTCAGCTCGGCGCTTTTTATAAATTCGCAAAGAAAGGACATATAAAACTAATACGTGACACGAAAAACAGTTTTATCAAAATAAAATATTCAGCAACAATAATAATCCAGTAAAAGCTACCTGGAAAGTAATTTCCAAATTTAATAATAAAGATAATGCACTTTCTAACATTAATTTAAATATTAATGGTAGAATGTGTCAAGATCCAATAGAAATTGCTAATACATTAAATTCATACTTTTTGACTGCTTCCTTACAGGTCAAAACTCAAATTTCTTTATTACAAAAACGTTCCTAATTATAAAAATACTAGGGAATATAAAAGTTCATTTTTTCTTTATCCTTTTGCAGAAGAAGAGTTATTGAATCTATTAACTCACAGCTTAAAAAACAAACACTCATCCGGTTACGACGATGTACCTGTCTTCATTATTAAAAGAACACTTTCAGTTTTAATAAAACCTATTAATTAGTAAATTTATCTTTCGTTACTGGCGAATTTCCAAGAATTCTAAAAATAGTTAAGGTAGTAGCGGTCCACAAGAAAAATAACGTCACAGATAAGGAAATTTATGGACCAGTCACAATTTCCTCAGGTTTTTTAAAAGTTTTTGAGTACTGCTTTTTAATCGCTCTACAAATTATTTGAATAAATGCAATATTATTAATCAAAACCAACATTGTTCCAAATCACAGAAATCAACCACTTCTGCAAATTGGAACCTCCAAGAAACAGTAATTACGTGCATGGAAAGATATGAACATCCCATTGCTATATTTTTTGACTTATCGAAAGCATTTGATTGTGTAAATATCAAAATACTTTGTGATAAATTATGTGCTATTGGGGTAAGAGGAGTGGTTTTAAAATGACTGTCCTCATTTTTATACAGTATGTATATTTAAAGTACACCAGAGAAGGTTTTAATAAAATTGCAAACTCGAAATTAGTCTTAATAAATATGGGCATTCCACAGCGGTCAGTAATAGGCCCTGACTTATTTTTATTGTACATAAACGACATTGAAAATATGTAATTAAAAATTATTATTAATTTTTCCTTTGAATTTATTTGTTCATAACAAAACTTATGATAATTTGACATTGAAAATGTTTGCCATCGTGGCCATTCTACAATGTACACAGATAATACATGTGTTGTTTTATCAAATAAAAAGGTACATGTACTCAAGTACTGCAAAACCTAACCGCCTGGTTTTCATAAAATGACATATTTCAATATCGCTAAAACACAATTTATCAGATTTCACAATGCACAAAAGAAATGTCAAATTTAAAATTAAATAATGAATCTTTATTACAAGTAGATAAAACAAAATTCTTAGGAGTATCGATCAAAATCTAAATTGGAAATCTCACTGCTCAGCACTAATATCTAAACTTCATTCTTCAGTTTTTCTTTTTAAAAATGTCCTCAATCCTGTCCAATTAATAAGATTATATCATGCAGAAGTTTCATCTCACTGCTCAGCATTGCTAAACTTCACTCTTTAGTTTTTCTTTTTAAAAATTTACAAGATGTCCTCAATCCTGTCCAATTAATAAGTTTATACCATGCAGAAGTTCCATCAAGATTACGATATGGTATTACTGGGCAATTCATCAAAGGCTACTGAAGTCGACAAATATTTAAAAAATTAAACATTCTTACATTATGCGGAATACTAATCTATGAACATTGCGTGTGTGTATGTGCACAATAACAAATCTAATTATAATTTAAATTCTGATGTACATAATTATACCAGATCTACCACTAATATTCACTAGCCTTACTGCAAATATAGGGTGACACAACATTCTCCCTGGTTTTTTAATCCAAATCTCTATAATAATTTACCAAAAAATTTAAGAAGCATTTCCATTATAAACCACTTTAAGCAGGAAATAAAACAATTTCTAGTACAAAACTGTTTCTACTCCATATATGAATTTTACAACGCAACTTTAAGATAATGTGATAGGTGGGGTTAATTGAGTAATCTTCTTCCCATAATATCCCAGACGTGCTCGATGGGTGAAAGATTGGGAAATCTCCGTGGCCAAGGCAATAAAGCCTTGGCCTCGAAATTAGCCAAAGAAGCCCTAGCAACATGAGGTCGTGCGTTGTCTTGTTGGAATGTGTTGTTGGGGATGGTCTCAACATAAGGCACATCGTTCTACGATCTCCTGGATGTAGCGCGCAGCGGTCATGTTACCTCTAATGAAGACCAAAGGTGACCTACTTCCAAAATCAGTAGCCCCCCATGCCATAACTCCAACTGTGTGGTACACATGCCTTTCCACAGAAAATTGGGGATCTTGTTTTTTACTACGCCGTCTTCTCGCCCTTGCACGACTATCATGCATGCCCAAACAAAATCTGGACTCATCACTGAAAACAATTGAATTATATTCTTGGTCCCAATTTTCACTCTCTACATCACGCTAGACGATCACGTCGGTACCCAGGACTCAGTGGTAGCACAAAATGGGGACGGTATGAAGAGTCCAAAGGTTATTATACAGCGATAAACGGTTCGCATCCCAATAGCCCTTCCATGTTCTGCAAAACCACTGGTCCGCAATCGTTCGTGTAGACGAGAAGCGGTTCCGTAGAGCCAATACTCTAAGAGCCAATACACTAAGACGGCGATATTCGACTTCTGTGGTTTTCGAGGATGTCCTGTACCTCTCGCTCTCCGTATACGGTCCTCTTGGTTCCATGCCCGAACACAGACTACCACAGTGCAGACATAGACAAACTAGCCTCTCGTAAACCCACAATTCGACCCTTATCAAACTCGCTTAACTGCCGAAAATTTTGGCGTCTTCGCCCTCGAGGCACCGTGATTCAATTAAAGAAACTTTTTGCAATGTGTTTTATACGTCTTAAATGACAACTGTAGTTACAGATGATTTTAAGGCAAAGTGATCGTAAACGTTTTTGAAAGAGGTTAACGCAAACACCGCTACAGTAATATGGCTAAAAATTGATCGCATTTTTTCTTAACATAAACAAACATATTCCTAAAATTTTTTTACAAAATATTCATTATTACTGGGTGTTCTTCTTTCTATGTCACCTAGTATATATATATATATATATATATATATATATATATATATATATATATATAGAAGTTTTAATTTTGTGACTGTATATATTAAACAAAACACGAAAAAAAAATTTTTTTATAGGAAGCAAATATAAATTTACTCCTAAGTGGGGTTGCAGTCAATTTGGCCTTATACAAATAAAACGCAAACTCTTTGTTTATGGTCAAGCTTTCGATATATTTTTATATTTTCAGAAGTAAACTAGAATTTCATATTACAGATGATGGCAAGAGTAATTTTAAGAGTTAATACTTACACGTGAGGTTAATCGTTATGTAGCATAACATACATAACGATTAACCTCACGGAAATAATGTGGAAATAAAATTCGTGCACATGCAAGGTGTTAATGAAAAGACGATGAACGACCTAGTGAATATATTGAATGAATGTGGTGAGCATAGATGATTTCCTCGAGGAGATTTTATAAATATTCACGTAAAATGGCGGGTGTCGTACAAGGTAGCATGGTTGAGCCCATGTTGGACATTATGAGGCGATGTAGAGACGCAGTCAATACGCGATGATCATAAGTAGATTTTGAATCTAACGCGAGTTGCATTTGGAAAGGAGGGGTAAAGGCATATAAGGGAGTATCCGTCGTGAGATAAGGAATGAGAAGCTTAAGCGTTGACTAGAGTTATGATTAACGCTTACAATGCATGAGTGCGGGAGTTTGTTTATGAAAATGGTAATGTGTGCAGCGTATAAGTTGAACGACTGTATTAACTCCTAGTGTGATTGATAATAAGTAGACATTCATAAATAAACCAAGTAGTAAATTGAGGGTTGAAGAAAAAACTATTGTATATTACTTTTCTTCAATAAATTAAAAGTTCTTATGCAGATCTGAAAATTAAATAAGTATTTTGTTAAAAGTGTTTAGTACAGCGCGTGACACTACAAAAGTTTTATAAGCTTAAGTAACCACTTAAGTTAACGGACTGAAAATTGTAAAAGTAGCTTAAAGAAGTGGTGTCTTTTAAACGTTAGAAGTATATTCGTACAATCGACACCAAATACAATTCGATTGTATAAAAAGCAAATAAGAGATTCGATATCCAAAGGGGAAGCAAACGTACCCTTTGTGTTAAACGTGTATGTAATGAATAGCTAACATCTATACATAAATACGATGTTACGCTAAATTAAAGAAAAACAAAAGGGACCATGATCACATGGAATGAAGAACTGTTCATGGGTGCGTTTAAGGAATATGGTTGTTGTGTGTGTACCCAAAGTGCTGGCTAATTTAAAGGCCGTTAGTAGATAAAGGATTACATCTCACCGATTAAATGGACTACATATCATACCGACAGAAAACGGATTAAATGACCTTTATTGTAAGAATTAGCTATAAGACTGATTGACGAATACGAGCACAATCACCTTTTTAAGATAATTTTCTATCTTTGCTCTGACGATTGTTTATTTACGTTAAAATAAAAAAAAAAGGTAGTCGAGCTGTATCGATATTTTTTTTGTATATGTTTACTTCTAAGATTTGAGAATTTTTTAATTAGGGCTATTTGGTAGTTTCGACCCCGGTTGTGTAAATATTTATCCACAATATATGCACAGAGTGTTTAAATTATTTCGTTGTTTATTTGTGATATTGACTTGACTGGTTACATATTTTTAATAATTGAAAATAATGTTTACCTTATTTTATTTTCGAGATTAAGGATCGATTTGACATCTTGTATTGGCCAGATCGTTCACAAAATTTCAGTAAAACTTTGGAACGTAAAGCAGAACATTAGTAACAAAATACTCAATTTTGATTTAGTATTTCCATAAAGCAGAACGTTTATATTTGAAGTGATAAAGCATAAATATGTTTACGAATGTCTAACTACGATAACTAAAGTTGGTATTTTAATAAAATATAAAGAGATCATTAATGAGGAAAGCACTAATATTTCTAACGTTGAGTTATTTAGCAATTAACGAGTAGTTTTCATTGGGATGACGAATATCATTAAATCGTTTCGTTTATTCATTTTGTGTTAGAGGTTTTTCTAAATTGGGCATTGATTATTTAAATTTTAAAGTTCATGAACCGTTGTAGATTTAAATTGAGATATACGAGGGACATTTTAAAAACTACATAAGTTAACGTTTTATTTTTTTATGAATTGTAGTTTCCATTTATGTTGTCGTGATGATCCGACAGCAGGACACACAGGAATTTATAAGACCTACTAGAAAATTTCTCGAAGATATTACTGGCCTAGAATGAGGACTGCATCACTAAGTACGTTCGTAATTGTCATACTTGCATTGAGTACAAACCCAAACAAATGAGTGCTCCTGGCTTAATGAAACGCCCTGACATAAACCTTCCTTGGCTAACCAGTTTAGGTTTTATAGTGGTTTTGCCTGCATCATCAAGAAATTATGTTTACGTATTAGTTGTATTAGATTATTTCAGCAAATATGTCGTTGCTTTTCTATTACGTACAGCTAGCCAGATGTGTAAAGGAAGGAATCTTTCACGCTTATGGAAAACATCAATTAATTATTTGCAATAATGGATCTCAGACGAAATCTGCGGAGTTTCAGTTATTAGCCATAAAAAATCAAACTTAAATATGTTATACCGCTTCATACTATCCTCGTGCTAACTGTGCTGGAAGAGTAAATTGCGTGATCAAAACTATGTTGTCTAGTTAAATTAAACCCGTTCATAACAAATGGTGCAGGAACTATTCCCTAAAAGGGTAGGTTTTAAGTTTTAATAAGTTACTAACAAGGAACAAAAATATCGAGTATATGTATACAAAAGCAATCGCTTATGTCCATACTTATAACGCAATTTGCAGAATCTGAAAAAACTTCGTCGAGTAATGAACAATTCAAAAGGTAGTCTAAGCCTTCATTATTAAAGTCTGCATCTTCTTTATATAAAGCGTAGCATTCAATAAAATGCAACAATCCATATGAGAATGTGCTCTTCTAATTTGATTTTTCAACAACGTGAAGTGAAAGAAAAATTGAAATGGCGCCTGTATTTCCATATTTCTATACCAGCAACTGGATGGCGTTACGTAAGTAAATAGTTGGTGAATGAAAATGTTCACATGAAAACTAGATATTTATTTGCTCCTATTTCAAAGTAAAAGGTACAATTTTACTAAACATAAACGATTTATAGTAAAAAACATATTCAGTCTTTACCCTGAATCCATACTTACGACCACTAACTGTCCGTCGTTTAACGACTTTAAATGTCAACTCGAGCAAAAGATTGAAAACTTCAAAAACTAAAACTACAGATTATACGCACTATGCGGTAACGACTGTCTCTTATTTCCATATAACAGAACAAAATGCTAGAAAATCTTACACTTGAGGAATTATTTTGTCGGATTTACCCCACAAAAACTGAGGAACGTATCTCTAGACATCTAGTCCAAATGTGTCTTTATCCTCGATGTCTCGATATCCTCGATGTCTCCATATCTTCGTAAAACTTCACACAGGCTTCCAAAGTGCTTAACCATCATAACTTCTCCCTCGTAGTGTTGACATAAAAAACTCATTCGATAAGGTTTGGCTTGCAATACATTCACAAAATACTAAAAATAAATATCCTGGCCGCGTTAGACCTACTCCTTCTTTTATACCTGACAGAAAAATCTCCGAGTAGGTGTTCCTGCTCCTCCAAAAGATTCTGCATACGTGTGTGTACCGTAAGATTTTACTTTACTTCCAGTTTTAATACAATTTCCGTCTATGACAGTCCCCAAAGGATTCATCTGAATCTATCGATAACTCAATTGTCCGACGACCACGGACAATTCATCACACAACAACTTTACGAATTTTTCAATTGGGTCAACCGATGAAGACTAACAATTAATACTTACAAAACTCAATATACAATTTCCCGACATCATAAACTATCAAACCACACATGAATTTTATTCTCCACAGACAAAGGCATCAAATTCTCCCGAACCGACACTTGTAACTTGACGTTAGCGCTCCCAATAAGATACGAAACTGTACATAACTGTTGAAAGCTTTGCGCGGAATCGCAGGTTTTTATCCCAAAACTCTTCAATACACTTGCAAAACACATCCGATCGATACTCGACTATCCTACACCACTATACAGGGTGCCCTATAAAGAATGGGCCGTAGTTTAGAGATAGTTTCCTTGGGTTAAAATAACCCCATTTTGGGGAACTTACCTTTGTCCAATTCTGCTTCCTTAAAGAGTTATGACCTTTCAAAGATAATTTTTTGTTTCACTTTTTTTCGATAGCTGCGCATTTTTTAAGATATCTTGTTTAAACTTGGTACGGGGCAGTTTTTCGAGTAGACAAACAGGAATATTTTTTACTTTCAACGTAAAAGATAGAGGGCGCCACCAACGCCTTACTCATTCTGCTTTCCCCTGTATTTTTTTGTGGATAAGGATTTTAAGAGACCTGTTGATATTTCTCAAACGTAATTTTATTTTCTTTAAAAAAATGGTACTCTTATTGTATTTCGCTAAATGGATCCGCTTTAGAGGAAAATGCGCTTAAAGTGAACTCTGCAGAATGTACATATTTCATTTGCATAAAATTTAATGCCAATTTAAACTAATAGGTATCCATCACAAAATCGTAATTCTGATTTGACTGCTCATAAAATATCTTGGGTGTGTTTTTTACGTTGTTTTGAGTATTTCATTGTTTAAGCATTATGTTTCTGTTTTAAGAATGCCGCGACATAATTTGTTTTCAAATAGTGAAATAAGTGATATGGTGGCAATTTACGCTCAATAAAATTTCAATGAACGTGCTGCGCCCAAAAGTTACGGAAATATTTTTCCAAGTCGTAGACAATCAGCCAGAAATTTATTTTCAAGATAGTTTTAAAGATTTTGAGAAACAAATAACTTTCGTCTTCGCCAGCATTATGGACGACCTATAGTGTGTACCGTCGAACAAGTTTAAAATTGATTCGTCCATTAGCATTCGGGGAATATCAGCAGGTACTAGGTTATATCGCCTGGTAATATCAACTGTTTTGCATGAACAGCACTACACCCGTACCATTACACACCAGCGCAAAATTTATTGCCAGATGATTTTTTGGCAAGAACCAATTGTTCTAACTGGATTTTAAGCCATCATCGACGTGATCAATCTTTCATAAAAATATTTTGTTTATGGATGACACAACCTTTACCAGAAGAGGGGTATTTAATAGCAGAAATTGGCGTATCTGGTCTGACGAAAACCGACAACGGAGTGCCATTTTCAACACGAATTTAAAATTAATATTTGGTTTGGGATACTGAACGATTCTCTTGTAAGTCCTTTTGAACTACCAGCTAAACTGAATGGTCGCGAGTATCTAGACTTCCTTCAGCATAACCTATTTAACCTGCTGGAGGAAGTTTCTCTAAACGTTCGTCGTGAGATGTGGTCTCTTCAAGACGGCGCCCCTGCTCATCATCCTCTTGCGGTGTAAAATCACTTAAATAATGTATTCCCGCGTCGTTTGATTGGAAGAGGAAGTGAACATCGTTGGCCTCCACGAAGTCCTGATCTAAATCCAATGGGGGTGCATAAAAATTTTAGTATATACTGCTGCTGTATACAAGAGCTGAAACTATATCAAAAAATTGTTGCATGCTATTAGAAATCTGCATCCACCACTCATTTTAGGAAGAAATTTTTTGAAAAGATGCCAAAGATGTATTGGCGAACATTTTTAGAATACCATTCATCATAATTAAATGCCTGTTTTATTGTTTTTTAGTTGTCTGTAAATGTGCAAGTGAAATATGCACATTCTGCAGAGTTCGCTTTAAGTCCATCTTCCTCGAAAGCGAAACCATTCAGCGATGTACAACAAGAGTACCTTTTTTAACGAAAATAAAATGACCTTTCAGAGATGTTAACAAGTCTTTCAAAATCTTTATCCACAAAAAAATACAGCGGAAACCAGAAACATGAGTAAGGTGTTGGTGGTGCCCTCTATCTTTTACGTTGAAAGTAAATAGCTATTGATGTTTGTCTACCCGAAAAACTTCCCTGTACCAAGTTTAAACAAGATATCTTAAAAAATGCGACAGCTATCGAAAAAGTGCATCTTTGAAAACTCGTAATTCTTTAAGGTAAGTTACCCAAAATGGTGTTATTTTAACCCAAGAAAACTATCTCTGAAAATGTTGAAATTCATGTTCACTATTATTTACTAGTTTTATTTTACCTAATTAAATTAAATATTTAAATTGAAGTATTAATAATTTACAATTTACCTACACAAAATGTTAAACTTCTCTTTAATTTTAAAGTTACACTGGGAACTTTTAACTTCATTAAAAGTTGAACTAAGCTAAATAAAAGCAATTATTTAATTTTTTATAATTTCGTTTCACCTGTCTTTTTTGTAATACTTTTTGACCAAATTCGTTGAACAATTGGAAAGTGTAGTAAATAATATATTAAAGTGAATACCTTTTCATATGCATAATCAGTTTTAACAAACTTTCAAATGTGAAGTAATATGGATTAACAATTTTAAATAATCCCGAAATTTATGGATTATTAGGGGTTCAAGTTATTGTGTCTGTTCAGAGAGATAAACATAATCAGAATTCCCTACAAGGCTAATCTAGTTAAGGAGGATGCTGTTTACAATTCATAACTTAGAAATTTTTAATTTAAGGAATGAGTTTCCTAAAATATTTTCCTGGTAAGGCAATAGAAAATTTCAATATTCTTGCATGTCAGATAAGGCTGACATTTTCCAAGCGTTAAAGTTTGTTTATACAAGTAAATTTCTAGCTTTCCATGTTTTAGTGTAAATAGTCTTCGTATTAACTTCATAGTGATTCCTTTTCATTTAATCTTTCACTGAATATTACATTTATTTAAATCTAATTCTTTAGATGTTAAGATTAAATTGGTCTTTTATTTAACACAGGAAAACAGATACAACTCTATCCATACTATTTTATTGTTGTTTTTACGCAAACAATAATTTTTCTAATTCTGTATTATAAATGTTACATCATCATTCTGTTTTGGGGTGAAAATAGAACGATAATAATGCATAACGCAAACTTTATTTTACAGTTTTTGCGCATTTAGATGTATGCCATTGGCCACCCT
This sequence comes from Vesta saturnalis, assembly GCA_036346205.1. Taxonomy (NCBI): domain Eukaryota; kingdom Metazoa; phylum Arthropoda; class Insecta; order Coleoptera; family Lampyridae; genus Vesta; species Vesta saturnalis. The sequence continues at coordinate 927,307 of JARFJB010002439.1, read as the reverse complement.
GGATTTGGAGGTCTTGCACACATCTGTTAGCCCTAACCTCTAAAGAAAAATTGTCAATTTCTAAATGTCAGTTTACTATCGTGTAGCCAACATACAAAAATTCAAACTGACAATAATGCAAATTAGCAAATTGCAATTTCTAAAATTGTTTTATAACAATCAGAATTAAAAAAAAAATTATATAAAACGCATGTTTCATAATGTGTATTGCCGTGCGTCTCGTATTACAAACTTGCATTCGCCCGATAATACTAACATTATGATACTTGTATCTTAATATACTATTAAAACTCTTTTTGATGTTTAGGATGCTATAAATAATCAATGTTTGACCAGTGTGGGTGGAGTTAGAGGGTGGGAGCGGGGAGAGAGAGGGAGAGAGTATGGGAGAAAGAAGGAGTGAGGGAAGACATGGAGATGGGAGAGAGAGGGTGGAGAGAGGGAGAGAGGGGGAGGGGTGATAGGAGGAGAGAGGGTGCCGGGGGGAGAGAAAGACGGTGAGAGAGGGCGAGAGTGAGAGAGAGAGATAGTGAGAGAGGGAGTGAGTGAGAGAGGGAGAGCAGGAGTGGGGAGGAAGAGATGGAGAAGGGCGAGAGGGAGGGACAGGGAGAGCGAAGGAGAGAGAGTGGGTGAGAGAAAGAGATGGAGGGAGAGATAGAAAGGGGGGAGAAGAGCGAAGATCGCGGAGGTGAGACAGAGAGGGGCAGAGATATTTAAATGTATACTTTTAAGCAAAGGTGTAATATAACAAAATATCTGCAAAATTTAGAATCCGTAAAGTACGAATTAGCAAGGAACCTATTTTTAAGTATTTGGAATAAATTGACTTCACAAAATGATTTTAAACTAGATGCAAATATGTAGAAATAGTCCTAGCTATGACATTGGGAAATAGACCAACTTTGAATTATGTTATTACACCTACTAGACATAACCATAAAGAAAACCAGTGCTCAATGTTGGTACACATTTTTTTCCTTTGATAACTACTGTTGCAGATTGAATCGAAAAAATCCTATTTAATCATGTCATTAGGACTCTTTTTAAAGAAAACTTAAAGGACATTTAAGGTCACCTAAAGATGTTTCAAACCGATTGTCATCTTCCGGGGTGTATAAGTTATCTTGTTCCTGTATATACATTGGAATCTCATAATGTAGCTTTGATAACGACGTAAAGAACATTTGAGATTTTGTAGATTAGATTAACCAGAGAAATCTGCGGTAGCTGAACATGCTTTAAATAATTCAAATCGTGACATTCAATTTGATACTATGGTAATATTGTCAAGACAAACTCATTATTATGTTCGTTGACAACGTGAAGCTCTTGAGTTATGTAAACTTCCTAATAACTTCAATAGGCAAGAAGAAAATTTCCGTTTAAATTGGTTTTAACATCTTATAATTTAAAAAAGGGTGTAATGTGTTACATGATCAAACCGTACTAGGCTTCGTGAAGGCTGACCAAGATAAGCGGTGCTAAGCTACTGCAGTGGAAACATGGTTGAAATTTAGGTTCATACACCTTACACTTACAAGAAAACAACAAATAACAACATTCAGTGCAAGAAAAATAGGTTCTAAGAACCACCACAATCTAAAATTTGTTTGAGATAAATAGTCCTAGGCGTACTATTAAGTTAATTCTACCTGACTGTGGAAGATATAATTGTAGTCTACTCGATAAAATCATACACAGTTTAAGTTCAAACGTTCAATTCGTACAACACTCTTTCACTTTAAGAGCATGTTAAATTTTGTCACAGTAATCTTAATGTCTTAACCCCAAAACAATAAACACATCCACGTTAATTTATTTTTGAAAATCTTTAAGTTAAATTAACATTAAAAATAAATCAATTAAGGCTCATGAAATTTTGAAACATATACGTTATCGTAGACTTATTGCTCACACCATGTGCAATAAGACGCTATCTGGATACTTTTAAATTGACCCTCGTATACGCATAAAATAATATTTGTAACTCTCATACAAATTCTGAAATAAATAAATATCACCCAATTTGGAAAAGTAATAATTCAGTCTATCAATTTTTAAGTACAGAAACATTATTATCCTAAAAAAGATGATCAAACTTTCATCTTTCAGGTATCTAAAATTATTCTTACATATACAAGTTCCGTAGCCCCTTATCAGGTGTATTGCCCTATCCACTTAATTGCATTAATTAATCCTGAGTGTGTATGTACACTCGTCACTAATAATAACCGGCCTTCAATGGGGTTTTAACACAGTCCCTAGCACTATACGTGTCCGTGTTCATTCACGCCTTTAAACGCGTGTAGAAACTGGGCAGTTTGATTTACTAACTGCCCTTCTAAAAAATATTTGTCACGGAATTTTTTAATTACACTTAATCACTAAATTCTTAAATGTCTATAAACGGTCAATTAAGTGCTAGTAATAAACGCATATATTTTTACTTGAGTAATATTAATGTCCAATACTGCCTAATTTAATTCATAAAGCTTAACACGTTTATTTAGTTACATATAGGGTTGCTTCAAGATTATGTGTGTGTGTATATATATATATATATATATATATATATATATATATATATATATATATATATATATATATATGAAATTATGATGGGGGTCTTCCCTATAACAAAATTTCCTCAGCCCACCCCCTTCCAAGATATCACCCCTAAAAGGTGGCGAGGTTTCTATTTTTTTTCTCAAATTTAAGGAAAGATGGAAACTTCAAATATTGTAATTTCCGTGTACTCGCAAAGGACTAACCGCCGGTATTTTTTCAAAATTCCTGTTACATTATAAGGCGATGAAATTAGCAACCCTTACTTTACTTAATATCAAATCTTTTTTTCGAGATTGAGTTTGTGAAATAAAAATAGTACTTAATATGCCTGTTTATTTAAAAACATTTCTTAATCTTAAAGTTTTTTCCTGGAACCCATAGATTTGGAGCAAAAAAAACAATACCATGATTTTTATTCTTTATTAAATAATAAACTACGTATTGTAGTGTAAAACAGCAAAGATGTAAAATGCAAAGAATAAAATACGATTCATAATAAATGTTGGAAAGATACCGGTGGTTAGTCCTTTGCGAGTGCACGGAAATTACAAAATCTTTACTTAAATTTGAGAAAAAAATAAAAACTCAATTTTACTCACCACCTTTTAGGGGAGATATCTCGGAAGGGGGTGGGCTGAGGAAATTTTGTTATTGGAAAAACCCATCATAATTTCATACGGAAATCACCTCCTGTATATATATATATATATATATATATATATATATATATATATATATATATATATAGTCCTAGTCACCTAAGAAGGTGAGCGAGGCAATGCGCAAACGACAAATTTACGCTGCTTGTAAAATTGGCGCGTATTTATAAGTCAGTGTCGTATCATGTTGTTTTTGTAGATATGTTTATTGCAATAAATGTAATTAAGTACCTACTTTATGACAAACAAAATATATTTCAAATTCTAAAATTGGTGCTATAAAATTAATAAAACACATAAATATCTAATATATAAAAAATGTCATCCACTATCGCTAAACTAGTATTCACTGTCACTGTCTTCATATACATTTATCACTAATTGATCAATTTCTATATCTAACATGTTATCACTTTCACGATATTTATTTTCAACGTCAATTACTTTATCACATCGACTTTTCCACTCTTCTCTTGTGGATTTAAATGGATCTTCTGCCAATTTTATTATCACTTATTTTCATTATATTAGTATCATATTCTGTCAAATCAGTAACTGTATGTTTTTTCTGCCGCTTCTTCTTGGGAGATTTCATCATCACAGTACCATTATTGTGTTCCGATAATTCACTGGTCTCCTTTATAATACGTTCTATTGTTCGCACTGATATTTTCGTTGCATCTTAAGTTGTTTTCTTGATGCTCGCCATGGACTCTGTTTCTCTTTTGTGACTTAAAAAGTATTGCAACACGCTGAAAACTACGTTTCGCGTTTGACTGCTTAACATTTTTCCTGAACTACACATTTTCGATAACCGCAATGCAAATTGTTAAAATTAATTTGTATATTCGCTGTGAAAACACTTTGCGAAAAACAATAGTTGCCAAAGAGTAAGGATATTTATATGCGTTTGGTAATGGATGTCGTTATGTTAATAGCTTTTCTCTTTCATTATTATTAAGTTAATCGTCTAATAATGTGCATTACATTTTCTAATATCATTCTACGTCACTAAATATGAACATTAATGTTATTTATTGAATTATAATTACAGGATAATTCCATATTTTAGTGATATATAATCAAATTTGAATTAAGTAATTGAAAAAAATTCTCTTGTGGGAATGCATTATTATGTAGAATAACAATAAGTAAATGAAGAAATGACACGCCACTGACTGACAGTACTCGGCTTTCGGAATCATGAATCGGGTTGCGCCGGTTTCTCGCCTTCTTAGCTGGCTAGGAATATATATATATATATATATATATATATATATAAATCTGTGTGTGTGTGCGTGTGCGTGTGCGTGTGCGTGTGCGTGTGCGTGTGCGTGTGCGTGTGCGTGTGGGTGTGGGTGTGGGTGTGTGTGTGTGTGTGTGAGTGTGAGTGCGAGTGAGAGTGCGAGTGCGAGTGGGTGTTTGAGTGTGTGAGTATGTGAATGTGTGGGTGTGTGTGTGTGTGTGTGTGTGTGTGTGTGCGTGGGTGCGTGCGTGCGTGGATGTGTGGGTGCGTGCGGGCGGGCGTGCGTTCGTGAGTGTGTGTGTGTGTGTTATTAATTATTTAGTGAATAAATAACAACATTAAAGTTATTTTTATATTTCGATATCGTTTAATATCTTCTTCAGAAATGACAGTTTGAAATCTATAATGACATATTTCATGTAATTAAATCAAAACATACTATATTTTTATAAATTTTCTAAAATAGAATCGTCACAATTTGGCAAATCTTCTATATCTTTTCCGCTATTACATACGTTTTTATTAATTTGATGGATAACATTTCCGAAATGATTCATTTATTATAATTATTTTCTAAATCTAAAATTTTAACCGCGTTAAAATCGAAAGAATGTTTTAAATCTATAGTGTTTTGCCAAAGCCGTACAATTTGGTTTTAAATTAATGCCGCTTTTGTTTTTTAATAATATATTATTTATAAAATTAATTGGATAATTATTATTTTTAAAAGCTAAGATTTTTTGGTCGAAATTCGGGATCTGATAACAGTTAACATTTTTGAATAGTATTTCCAATGGTGTTTATTTTCATACCTATTGGATGGTTTGAATCAAAATGTAAGTATTTCCAACTATGAGTCTCTTTTTGAAACCAATCTAATTTAATTTTATCAGTATGTCGAATTAAATTATCTAAAAAAGAAATTTGGTTAGGTTTTTCACTTTCCAGGGTGAAAATAACTTTTGGATGGAATCCATTAAAAATTTCCATTGCATTACATTTTATGAAAGTCCACAAGTGCACAAACCTTCTTTCCGCAAAATTGGGTAAATTTTAACACCATTTGTCCTTGAGCTTAGATAAAATTGTCTATTGTACAATATGTCATTTATACAAGCAATAATATACATACATATTCTTACTCTGCACTTTGATACAATATCTCAAATTCACATGCTGCACATTTACAGGAATTTAAATAACGCTAAATTCCTTAAAATACAGTAGCAGTTCAGTAAGATTCATTATCGTTTCAATAGGGGTGTTACTAAAACATTATTTCTCATTCAAATTTAATAATTTCAGCTCATAAATATTTACACAACATTTAAACATGCTATCAACTCTTTATTTAAAATTCTAGTAGCGTAGCATTTACACCAAATTACATTATGTACAAACTCATGTTCATATATTATCAAAAACACGTCCTACGTATACAACACAAGACTGCAGATACCCAGTACGTCAAAATAATCTTACAAATGTTGCGTCTCAATTTTAATCTCAGCTTTTGGTATGTCTAGAATTTTGCTGTTTTTTTCATAGACCTTGCAGTAAATGCTTTACCAATTATAGTTAAGTTAATAGCACTATAATAATTGAACATATGTTAAAAATAATATTAAACGTACTACATTGTGTTTTCTCTGTGAAATATCTATTACAATTATTAACAAAAAACTGTTTCTTTGTTAGATGTAACTAGATCTTTAATTGGTATGTACACTTTCTATTTGTGAATGCTTTTACCAATTTCAGATAAAGTTTTACACAACTTTACACTTACATTATAATTTGATTAAATTTTGTTAGATTTGCTTTTTTATTACATTTGTCACTGTTGGCCTTCGACTGTTAGAGGGTTCTGATTTTTTGTACGTTTTTCAAGCTATTATATTAATAGCAAACTTATGTTTGCGTTTTCATCTTTTTTCATAAATTTAGTCTAACATCTCAAGCAAATCTTACAGATATTAACTACAGATAATAAGCTAAGTATTTATACGTATTTACTAAAATAAAACAATCTGCAATACTGGACTTTCGAATATACATATCTAATCTAATTTAATTTCTTTACTGACGATAGTAGCTGCAAGTGCTATCGAAACGTTTAAAGTTTGTACAATTTCTATTAGAAGATATCGATGGCTACCCGCCAAAGTATCGCAAGGAACATAACCTAAATTTTACAGGAGAGTGTGATTATTTGTTTTTTTGTCATCCTTAAAATATAAGTTTGTCGAAGGGTTATTTTGAAGGTTTTTTGGTGATTTTGATTCAAAAATAGCAGTATTTTTCACCTAAAATAAAATTTTTACTTAATTCATTGCCTTGCGATCCTTTAGATGGTTTGAATTTTACATAAGTTACCTACTTACGATAATTGGTGGTATTATCCAGACACTTACGTTAGTCTGGCTAAGCTTATTGTTATTATAACCCTGAAAAAATAATAGTAGCCATAGGATTAATTATTTTTTGTCAATTATACTTAATTGAAAGAGTTTTTACAATGGTAAAAAGCAGAATAAACTACCAATACCTCTAATATCTATCTGAAAATGATATTTTACAGTTAGTTTGCTAAATAATATTTCTTGCCTCCTGCATTGTCTAATTCTGCCTCATTCTCGGATGAATCGTCTTCCTCATCAGTTTCTGCCAATGCAGCCCTGACAGAAGCTTTTGACTTAAGACTGAAATATTCTTCATGATATTTAATAGGTGTTACATTTGTCTTACATAGTTGGTCGAGATTCGCTTTCTTCAAGGATGATATTGGCAACTTATGGTCGTATAGAGGTGTTGATAACACGTCAAAACAATTTAATCGGCGGGCTAAAATTTCAAAAAGATAATAAAGCTTATAACGATTCGGAAACAGTGCGCAATCTTACGCTTTGTTTTGCTGGAATAACATGTATCCCCATATTATTGTCATAATTATAATTTACTCTGAATTTTGACTTGCCTTTTTCAAAATATTCTCCAGGAAGTAAAAATACTATTTTTATTTTTTTAATATTAATTGCTACTTCCTGTAAGAATTTTTGTAACATGTCTGACATCGCACGGTTTCGATTTTGGCCCGAACAGCGGTTACAATGTAAACATACCTGTTGTATACCTTTTTTATCTGTATCTGTTAAAAAATTATATAGCACTGTACAGGTCTCATTACAACCTCGGCTGCCATCAGCCTCTCCCCAAATATAGCAATAACCATTTTGTGTACCCGATTCGTAGCTTGTTTCATTGTAGAATGCGTATTTTCTTAAATAGTACAAAAGTAAATTATCTCCATGAGGTTTATTTAATACCTTCTCTAAATCAAAACTAGCACAAAGGTAATTGCTGTCAGTTAAGTATATTTTCTGGTCTTTTAAAAATAATTCTTTGCTCTGCTCTTTCATTTCTGTATGTTCTATAAAAAGCCTTAGAAACTTCTGTTTCTAGAAAAGAGCTATCCTTCCTACTTTCTCACAACTTAAATGATTTTTTTAGTTTCATGAAAACCCAAGTTAAAATCGCTTAAAAAGATGTTCCTAAATATTTTTAACGACGGTATGTAATTGGATTGTTTAAACTCTTGATGGCGTAAAAACACTCGATACAAAAATCCTACATTTCTCAACTCTGTTAACAGATACTTTCTATCACTATGATTACGGCAATAATTGGAAGGTACCGCAGGAAGACTTTTTATGAAATTATGAACTACTTCCTTTATTTCAGGTTTGGTCTTGCATACCTAAGAACCATTTGCGATATACCAAGAGTTATTAATAAAAATTGTTGACATATTTCCACTCTTCTATCATTCCAAGTAATAAAATATTTAAATGAATTTTGTCTTGAATTTTGTAATTGATGCAAGCTGTTCCCTTCTACGAATAGGAACATTTTCACAACAGTTGAAAGGCCAACTCCTCTGTCGTTCATAGGAACCCAATCCCCAATTAAACTCACGACATCGTGTCTTTGGGATTCAGTGAATAATTGTGAACATTTATTTTGACACCCCTTTTTGCACGGAATTTCTTGAGGTTGTCGCCCTTTCCCGAAATTACGTTTTTTTCGTAGCCCACCTTGTCCTACCAAATCGATTTCATGGTTTTCACTACTCTCGAATTCAGAATCCGAATCTTTACCACTTTCCTATCCTGGAAAAAGTATGAGACGTCGGAATTCAGACGTTTTTCTAATTAAAATTTTTTGGCGTCTTCCATCCTGTTATTTCCTTCTTGTACAGACCTCTCACTATCTGTGGAAGAATCACTGTCATAATCAACTAATTTGATCAGTGGTTTTTTATTAGATGCATCGTTCCTTGAATCAATAGTAGACGCAACATGAAAAAATACAGAAGCCGAATCATGCTGAAACGCATCGCCAGTCAAACCGAATTATTGTATTATCAGTAGTAGTTTACGGGCACTTGTCGCCACCATCTTGGATTTTGTCGTCACAAGACCACCCACGTGGGAGACCGTATTTTTCACCCTTATTTTTTATGATTTCTTTTCGAAGGCCTTTTTCAACCCCTTGATGGAATTTTCATTCCTAATTACTGCCTTTTTGGCAGCAACTTTTTTGTTGGTCTTATTTTATGGTTTCTTTTCGGAGGCCTTTTTCAACCCTAATTTTTTTACACACCCACGTGTGAGACCGTATTTTCAGCCCTTTTTGTCCCTAATTATATTTTACACACCCACGTGTAGGACGTGTTTTTTCACCCCTATTTTTTTACACACACCCACGTGTCAGACCGTATTTTCTACCCAATGGTTTCTTTTCGAGGGTCAACCCTAATTAGAGCCTTTTTTGCACTTGCTCACGTGAGGGGCTGGGGTTGGTCTTGGTGCTGGGACTGGACCTGGAGCTGGTCTTGGGGTCGGGGCTAGAGCTGGTCTTGGCTTGGGATAAGTCTTAGGGTATGGTCGTGGGGCTAAACCTGGAGCTGGTCTTGGGGGATTGGTCTTGGACCTGGGCCTGGTCTTGGTCTTGGAGTTGGTCTTAGGGTTATTTTTGATGGTCATCTAATTAAGGTCTTTTTGGTTGTATTAAGAGCAGTGCCCCTGGAGGTTAGGCAAACGCACACGCATACAATGTTGGAAATTGCATAATTACCCTAATAAGATATTATTATTAAAATTATCGATCCTATTGTTTTAAAATGGTCAAATGCTATTGGATGATCTTTTACCTATACGAGAAAACGTTGTATTTCTAATAAGGAGGTTCTTGTAAGACGGCAGTTGTGTTAAGGATTGATCTTGCGTGGGGGAATTTGAATGACAGTAAAATTTAATAATAGAACACTTATTTTTACTGTAAATGTCATAATTAAAAAAATCCTCAGTGAGTTATATAAAAAAATTACTGACATTCGGGTTATTCTCTAATGAAACAAATTTTTTTTTATTAAGTTAATTAATTACATAACAGTTATTACAATATTGTCTTCTAAAACGAATATTAAAAACTGATTGTTTTACCTGCATTGATTGCACTGAAATATGTTTAATATCTATCCGACCGTTTAAATTTTGTACGCCTTAATATGTTTTAAAGAAACTTGTTACGTATAGCTTAGATGTGTTTAAATATGTAATTAAAAATCTTTAAATACATAAAGGGTTAACAGCACACTTACTAGCTCTGTACTTAAAGAACGTTTTTGAGGTACTGCTTCACGAGTGATAGTCACTGCGTCGTGTTGCTTGTCTAATTAAACTTTCTACGTTTTTACTTATGCATAGTTGATGTAAAAACTAGCTATTGATTTCCCATAATTAATTTTTAGAGTGTAAATATATACAAACAACCTCATTATCTTTATCACACTTACTGCAACTCGTATTTACCTTTCTCTTAAAATAATTAATAACAAATCGGTTTGAACAGAATGCTACACATACGCATGCAAAATTGTTTTATTGAAACGCTCCCACTAACAGCTATAAAAAGCCACATTAAGAGTTTGGAATGTAATAATTACGTGTTTTAAATTCCACAACAATATGTTTACTTTTAGCTAATTACAGTGTAATTATATAACTTTGTCAAATTTAACAGTCTAAAAAATTGATTACCAATATCGAATGGTTAACATAATTTTTTTTAAAAAACACTAAATCATAAAACTTTATAACACGATTTTTAAAAACACACATGGTGAATTAAAAAAACAGTAGGTATCACGCAATTGTTAATTAAAAAGTAAGGTACTAAAAAATCTCTTTATTTATCAGAATAGAATGGTTGGGCAACAGGCGTTAAACAATAATTTGATTATCTCGTCATTTACAATTAAACATGTACTAAAATAGTTTTTTACAAAATCAAACATAGGTAAATTATGTAATCTAAAATATAGAAACATTAAGGTATAAAGTCCGCACACATCCGAATGCTAGTCTTGCAGTATTGTTTTATTGTATACGAAGCATCTGGAATTGTTCTCTAGGAAACGTAAATGGTATCCTTGCGGTGCTCGTCCAAAGGAATCAAAATACTCTCCGTTACCATTCTCATCAATGTAGATAGCGCTCCAATGCTGACCTGGCTTGTTTTCAGAATCCGTGTTTACGATAATTACACACGGTCTAGGTGCGTGTCTCGGTATTTGATTAGAAGCACATACAAGCCGAAACACATTCTTCTTGTGGCTGGGGATCGATTTCAAGCATCTCAACACTTGTACCGCATACATCTTTGGAATTGGTATGTGTCCAGTCTTGCAGTAGTAAGGCGTTTTCCACATAGGCTTAGTGATGTTATGGTTTAAACAGCTATACGCTTTTGTTTCCTTTTTCAACTGTTTAATCGACGAGCAACCAGTCTCCTCCAGGTTTACTATTGGTTTGTTAAGGAACCTTAAAAACTGTTGTTTTCCACGGCCTTAACGTGAATTTTGTTAAATGGACGCAACACTCTCATCAACTCCTCACGGAAATTGTTGTAATTGTACATGACCCGACCACCATTTCAACCCATGATAATTATCCTCCATAAATTTTATCTGTCGTGACATGGATCCTGATATAAAGTAACCTCGAGGTGGTTTTATCACCATCGACGATAAACGACCATGATCTGTAACCACGGTAATTTCTTTCGGTATGAATTCGTTGTTAACACCACTAAACCCTTGTACGTCCAAGTATGCGTCCATCTTCTATCGGCTGCTGCTGTACACTGAAGCTTGCAGGTTATAGCTACCACTTTTAACAGCTAAAATCCACAACGACATTCCGATGTTTATCGATCTCGATCACGTTATCGAATTCATACACCAAACAGTTAACGGTTGCTACAAGCGCTTCTTCAAACCCGACTTTCAGCCGAAGGAAGCCGTTTCTAACTAAATTCCAGTTCGTACTAGCGTTTGCAGACAAGTCAGGTGTTAGGTCAAAGGCCATTAAACAGTAGCCGTTGGGGTAATCACTTTTCGATATATCGTTTCCTTCACTCAAAAAATGAATACCCGTACCAGAGAATAAGATGTGGTACGCTCTTACATATAAATCATTAGTTGTAAAGTCTGGTTGTAAGGCCTTCGAAGGAATTTGTTGTCCGTCAATATATAACGACATGTAGTTAATATTGCAGTGATGAAAATTGAACGGATTTGAGGGGTAGTCACCGTTGATGGCTTTATTTGCTACAAAGCCTACGATGCATCGTTTAGGTAACTGACCTAGGAAAACATTATCCAGTGATTTTCGCTGTATGCCTGCAGGTATAGTTAACTCTTTTACGTCGGTCCTTGTAACAGGGTATTTTGCGGTAGTTGTTTCTAAAGCTTTAGCGTGCGCAATTAGAATAGTTGGATTGATTCGCATACGTCTCACAAGTAAACTAGCGTCTATAATCCGCGTCTTGTAATTTGAAGCGAGTGCCGCCGTTAAGCTAAAGGTATCTTTTGATCGTACAAATTTAGCCTTTAACTCAACACCACTTATGAGAAACTTTTCGTGATTAAACAAATCCGAGTGGACGTGACCAATCATCTCTATCTGTTTCCCGGTAGCCGCAAATGCTTGACGTTTTGAGAAACCGTTATTTGCGTTTCCCAGTGTATTCATCTGTCCAGCTGTATCATTGTGCCATAAGGTACATCCTAGATGCGAACTCTTGGCCTCCTTTCCATAATTTAGCAGCGTTTCGATATATGAACGGTAGGCGTAGGTGTTGTTTGGTTGTAACACCATCTTTTGATTTAAGTAAACCTCCACCTGTGAGAAAAGCGAATGCATCCAATTGTTTACCGGTGCTACAACAGCAGCGTCTGTAAGTGCTGTATCGTCTTGCTTTAGAACCTTAGCTGTAATGTACAACATGGTCTGACTTAAATCTATATAATCGTTTCCATTTCCGAGGACTGCAAATTCTATTGGGGCGTCATCACTCAGAGCTCATAAGGGCTTGTAAAATATCCATTCACCACTTTCGATACTTGTCTGCGTCGATGATAAAGCGAGCAAATCCAATTCGGACTTGACGCATTCACACGATTGGGCATGAAGAAAAGCCATTGTCTTGAAAATATATCGTCATAAACAGGCTTCTTCTTAGCAACAGCTCTCAATGGAGACTGATTATTATCGGAGATACGTACTCTTTTATAACCCGAACCCTCCATCATTTTATCGATTTTCTCGTCGGCTTTACGCTTAAGGTTTCTACCTGCCTCGTGAAATCTTTCTTGAAACGAATCCTTAATAGATCGATCCTCTATGATGTCACCAAGAATATTAGCACCCGTTCGAAGAGCTTCTTTTCCAATAGCCTTTGCGCCAGACTTAAATAACGGTATTATACTTCTAAATATACCACCTAATCAGCTCCCTATTCCATGACCACGTTGACATGGCGCGCCTCTGTAGATAGAGCCGATACCGTTACTGTCCTGATTCATGTAATATTGCTGAGAAGGGCAAACCATTATTGTACTTTCTTAAAGTGTAGCTTCAGACATGACGTTCCAAACTCAAATGGCATTGCTGCACCCGTATCTGTTTTTATATTAATCTCGATGTTTTCAAATTCCCGTGTCATCACCGGTATGTAGTGTGCAGGTGAAAAAACCACATCTTTATGACTCCCGTAAGCATAGTTTTCTGAAGTAATATTTAATATACGCATAAGCGGAGATAAAACATCACCCACAATTTGCGGTTCAACGATGTCGCAATAAACAAACATCTGAGTTGGTAATCCTATCCATGTACTAGCGGGGTGATGGGATATTGGTTCCATAGCTATGTTCTAATACGGACGATAACCCAATTGTAAGGCTAGACGTTGTGAGAATCCGAATAGCGAGAGCTGAGTTTTTAATTTCGTGGTTACGCGCTTAGTTAGATTATGCTATTCGATTGTTAGCAATTTACTTATTAGTACATGGTTATTTAGCTCGTTGGTAATTTCTTCCTTGTTGGCATAAATTCCCGAAGCGAAACGTATCACGTACCAGCCATCTTCAATATAAATGATCTTCTCGTTGTCGCGTTGAAAATATTCTGCGTTTCTAACACGTTCTCGCCAGGTGGCTATGTTCTATTATAAATTAAATTGTCTGTTACACTTACAGCTGCAAAAGAACATGGGTACTGAATTTCCGATATCCCTACAACCCACGAGTCGTTAATCTTATTCATTTTGGAGTTGCGTAATAAAACTTGACGTCATATTATCTGGAAAATACGTCATAGAGCTATTAGTCAATAAGGTAAGATAAAACTCCTATCTCTCAACTGCGAAGGCAACACCCAGCTATTAAATTTGTCACTGTATCCTCGCCACTTGACCAGGTATTGTTTATATCTCCCGCGGCCCTTCTCTGCTAGAATCTTATCGACTTTGAATAGAGTACCTTTATCAACCGTAACAATTTGCAATTCTTCTTCGTAAAAGGTACCCTCAATAGGATCGTTATTAAGATCGATTATTCGATAAACTGGTGGTCTTCTTTTTATCACCGCACTAATTGTAAAAACTTCCTCGCTCCAATTCGTTTCATATCCCTTCTCAAAGGTGTACTTAGTTCTGGCGATTCTGACATACTCACCGACTTTATATTTAGGATGGCGTACTGGACCTAACCCTTTCGCGTACAGGTTATCCCATACTTCCAAAATGTTTTTATCGTTTACAGCCGCTGGGGCCATCTTTATACTTGAATGAGTGCTATTATTGTAAGCAGTCACAATTCTTTTGAGTACATCAATATACCTGCAGGAATTTTTGTAAGTGAAATAACACCACATCTTTGTTTTCAATGTTTTATTAAATCTTTCAACTACAGATTCTTTTATATCAGGGTTATTTTTTTTTACATAGAAATTGATATTTTGTTTCTTGAAAAAGTTTTGTACACTGCTCGCCACAAACTCTTTGCCTTTATCCGTCTGTAGATTTGTCGGAGTATTGTCGCAATCCTTAAAAATATCCGCGAATGCTTTAATCACAGATGAGGCTGTCTTAGTTTTAAGTGCTCTCGCCCTTGCCCTCTTGCTAAATACATCAATTACCGTTAGTATGTAGTTGTATCCGCTATTGTGTTTACTTAAAGTTCGCATATCACAAAAATCCGCTTGCCACAACTCGTAAAGGTTACTCACAATATATTTATTACGTGGAAACTTTTTTCTTACTGGTTTATGTACCGTATAAGCTTCCTGTGCCTGTAGCCAGTTTTTCACTTCACCATATCTACCCTTTACAGCATTAGTTAAAGATGTTATACCAGAGAACCCTGCAGGGTGCGAGGGATCATAGTATACAGCATTCATGTTATGGCCGCCACGAATCCCAATCTAGTGAAAGTCCTCTTCTTCTTCCTTGAGAGATTCTTCTCGGTGTTTCCCGCGTTTCACTATCAGTATCGTAATTCTCACCTATAGTTGTGAGGGTCCGTTCAACGCTGGGTGATACAGAAACATCATACCTTTACGTATTTCCGATAAACTCTCGTGGTATATTTATCTCTTTAATGTACGTCGCAAACTGACGCCAACCGCGCGGGTTTGTGGTTTTTCGTTTTCTTAACGTCTCGTGAACCAGATCGATAATGTTGGAATGTGGTATGATCTCGCCTTTTATTATGACAGTACCGCTTTTATCCCAAAAAACATCGCTGCTCATATACAGTATACGTAACAAATCCGCGCCTTTTCTCTTATATGAAGGCGGAAGTGTTGATACTATTTCGTCATCTGTCAGACACTTGCGTTGCGGTGAATCTCTAATATCATCAGCAACAGCGTCACCGCTGATTGTTATACTGGTGGGCTGACGTAACTGATTGGAAAAGTGTAGATACCTTTGAAGAACTTGGTTGTACTGCTGCCATCTGTCATGGTCGGTCATTTTAATTTTTTAAACTTTAGCATATCGTTACCCAGCTGCGTTAAAATGTTGTTTTGTGTAACATCTGGTGCTTGTAAGCGCTGTATAAAGTCCATCGGTAGAATAATCATCTTCTTCAGAATGTGGTCCATGGTTATTGAAACAGATTACCCAGAATTCCGCCGAGTAATGGTCCTAACAGGAGTTGTAGAAATGCACCACTTTTCTGTACAAGAAACTGTTTCTTCTTTTTTATAGATTCGCCTCTCTGTGCCAAGCGTCTTAAAGTGTGTTTTATGTTAAGAGAGTCGCTGCTTCTGATCAGCTGACAGAGGTACACGACCTTTTAAAATGTTATGTGCACACTCGCAAATACACTACCTGCTTACTATCCAAACATTTCAATAAAGCGTCACGTTGACTTTTACTTAATCTGGCTAATGCACACAGGATATCAGTGTTCTCGCTTAAAACGTCAGCCATCATATATGATGTAATATTTATGATTGTGAGACTTAAACTATTTTTTCGCTATATATACCTGGCAGATACCTTGAGGCCCGAATATGTTTGTTCTATAACGTAGCACATCCGGTGTATTCTGTTTTAAATAGAACAATAAATACCCGTGCGGGCTTGAAGTAGCTTCTTGGTACGCTGCTTCTAAAAATTTTGGGTTGTCCGGCGAAATCTGTCTTGCTAAGTGCTGTATCTGAGCTCTGTCACGTGGGTTCTTAAACAAAATTATGTAATGTGCATTGAGAGAAATATCCCGCTGTCCACGTCCGTGATGAAATATGTTCTGCGTTAAGAAAAACACACTTAGATTTCGATGACAGCCCTTTTTGAAAATATCAACCACAGAGCCGTTACTTTCGCGCATTAGATCGTCAATGATTATTAAGACAGGTTTTTTCCCATCAAACTGTTCCATATCAGGTAAACCCTTTTGAAATTCCACAGAGAGATCTTGGAATAGAGGCTGCCAATCACTGTAAATCCAGATCATTTTTTCAAAAGCTGTATCGCAGGAGGTTTCGATATTTTTTATAAAATCAACGATAAAATACGATTTCCCACAACCCGACGGACCCGCAACTATCGCCGAGAAGGGGTGCTTAAACTGACCTTCTATCTTGAATCGCTAAACGATACTAACAGATATTCTACCAGCAACCTCGTTTAAATAGACTAAATAACATCCTTTTCAATTAGAATGCTAATCTCATGAGGTCCAAAACCAACTCCAGGTCCAGCCCTAGCCCAAGACCAAGACTAGGTCCAGGTCCAAGACCAATCCCCCAAGACCAGCCCAGCTCCAGGGCCAGCCTCAGTACCAAGACCAACCCCAGCCCCTCACGTGAGCAAGTACAAAAAAGGCTCTAATTAGGGTTGACCCTCGAAAAGAAACCATAGGGTAGAAAATACGGTCTCACACGTGGGTGTGTGTAAAAAAATAGGGGTGAAAAAACACCTCCTACACGTGGGTGTGTAAAAAATGATTAGGGATAAAAAGGGTTGAAAATACGGTCTCACACGTGGGTGTGTAAAAAAATTAGGGTTGAAAAAGGCCTCCGAAAAGAAACCATAAAATAAGACCAACAAAAAAGTTGCTGTCAAAAAGGCCCTAATTAGGAATGAAAATTCCATCAAGGGGTTGAAAAAGGCCTCCGAAAAGAAATCATAAAAAATAAGGGTGAAAAATACGGTCTCCCACGTGGGCGGCCTTGCGACGTCAAAATCCAAGATGGCGGCGACAAGTTCCCGTATACCACTATTATCCATGCGTTGTCATTATCAATTTTATTGTTAGGTTCATTAAAAACTAAAATATTATTTGCAGTAACAAATAATTGGTCAGAATCTACCAGTATCCGCATTATAGGGATCACTGCATTTAACTAACAGCATTTTCATCTACATCCTCCTTTTTATTTCGTGCAGCTGCTAAAATTTTTAACGTTCTAGTGCTTACTGACATTATTTAAAACCTAAAACATAATGAAATCCTGTTTGATTACATTTGTCTTACAATAATTAGGTATCAACGTTTTGATTCAATGGGCAAGTTAGTTTTGTAGGTTAGAATTATTCTTTTTTAGTGTAGTTCGGTAATTGTATGTAAAAGTATAAAATTATTTCTTCAGTGGGTTTGAAGCAATTAATCTCGATAATTTTTAATAGCTTGATGGTGAAAAGCAAACATTTTTAAATAATTTTATTAAAAAGAAACCAGTAACCACACAGCTAAAACATAACACATTAAAAGTAACGTGAGCAACAAACTTATTATCGCAAGCAACATCACGTGACTGAACATGCGATACTCTGCTGGGGCGCATTCTAAATTATCATGCGTCTCACGATACTATTGGCAGGACATTAAATAAAATGACTGGACTTGCAATAACAATAAAAACTCTTTTTCTCGATAATTACTTACGATACTTTGGCAAGGCACGTATGTATGTCTATAACTTAAGATAGCCAGAAAGCTCCATTTTCTCAACAAATCTCACTTACGATACTTTGGCGGGAACCCATCGATATGACAAAACACCGAAGATCATGGAAGTTCATATTTTCATATTAAGTACCAAACAATTAAATACATGCCTGTTAAACTGCTTTAATATTATTATAATGTTCATAACCTTTGTTTATACTAGAGATCTAATGTTAAAACAGTTCGTCTTCATTTTACGGGCTAAAAGCGGCATTAAGCTGCAGTGATGATACATAAATTACTTAGTATGTTAAATCTCAAGTTTTAGATGCGACAATAAAATTAGTTTTGCACAAATCTATTGTGAATTTTATTACTCTATATATTATTTTCAAACATTGAAAGCAAATTTTATTATGCTGTCAAAATCAATAGCTAATTGTATTTTCTGTATGCTCTTGGTGTGACGTATAACATTACGTTTTACTTTGAACCAGATTTACAATTTGATATTAGTAAAAAAGGGATCACATGACAAAAAATGTAATAACTATTTTAATTGCGCTTTGTCTGTTTGGTTTCATTTTATAGAAAAAATTCTGATGGTATCTTATGCCTGTGTCATGTTAACTAGCAAATACGGGAAAGAGTTAATTACTGGCGATACGAATATTTTTATTTACATTAAATCTACAAAACACATAAATACACGTGTGCAGTTTTTTTATATTGTAAAAAAAATGACAAATATCACACACGAAAGTTTACAAACGATTTCGTCCCTTCATATAAACTGTTATTAAATGATACCATACTATTTGATTTAACATTTAATTCAATAGAATACAGTCAATCTTTATTAATCAAATAATGGCGTTCCTTTTGTATTTGTCAAATATTAAAAGATATTTAAGGAACTTTTTCGATTTTTAGGGCGTAGCTAGTAATAGAACGCGGACAACTTGCCTTTCACTTTAATTGTTTTTTAATTTAAAATGACTTTTTTGGGGCTCCCCATAATGACGTAGTTTTGCAGAATCATTACGCAAGTGTTTTTTAGAATTTCTTCCTAATGACTGTATTGAACGTACTAGATTATTAGCCAAATCACTTGTTGGAACTTCCCATACTCGCTTATTGGTGTTTGCAGATTTTTAGTTGGTGACCTAGAGTGGAATTTAAAAATTAACACTAAAAATTACCCGATGTATATTGATCTGGGCCTCATATTCAGCATTGCATCCACATCTAGATCCTTTTGGTAGGTCAAAATCTTGGGGCTGCTTCCGAATCTAGGGCTCTTTGGGTTGGTCGCATTTAGAATCTGTTTCCATGTGGTTTTTGATTTTGAGTCATCTTCTTTACGTGTGCCTTTTTGGTTGTCTGCCATCTTATTTGCGCCATCTTGTTTCCGTATGTTTTTTTGGCTTCCTACCGTCTCGTTTGTGCCATGAAACTTATTTCTTCATGTAAGGTGTTAAAACCCTTTGTGGCTTGACGGGACTTCAACGTCCCACCTATTTTTGAACTCTTGTTAAACTGAAATACTAGAGATATCGTCTTGCGCTTTGACAGGACCTTAAAGTACACTATTTTAAACGTCTCATGCAACCCGCAATACTATAGCGTTTACAGTTTTTTCTAAACTAAAATTTTAGTTCATGTGCATTCTGGCAAATGTCACGTTGTGTTTCAGTCCATCAATTCAAGTGAATTTTAATTTATGTGTTGCGATTTATGTGTTAATGTTTGTGAAATAGTTAATTGTAATGTTTCTGTTATTAGTAGTTTCTGAATTAGTAGAAATTATATAATAATACACTTGCAGTACTTTTTTTCTGAAAGCGATTTTATGTGCCCTTCAGAACTATACAAGGCCAAATACAAGGTATAACCTACAAATTTTTATTACAAACGTCCATTTTTGACAAATATAGCATATTCTTTTAATTTTTGTGTGTCCATTGACGCGTTAATTTTGTGAAATAGTTAATTGTAATGTTTTAGTAATTGGTGGAAACTATTATGCAATAATAATGTTGCATTATATTGCTTTTATTGCTTTATTACAAACGTCTATTTTTGACGAATACAGCATATTATTTTAATTTTTGTGCGTCGTTTCGTGTTAATTTTGGGAAATAGTTAATTGTAATGTTTTAGTAATTAGTAGAAACTATTATGTAATAATAATGTTGCAGGGATTTTTTGCTGAATGTGATTTTATGCGCCCGGTGTAGAAGTCCCTTCAGAACTGTACAAGGCCATACAAGGTATAACCTGCAAATTTTTATTTTATATATTTTTATTACGTCTATTTTTGATGAATATAGCATAATCTTGGAATAAATTATGACTTCTTGGCGGAAAACGCATTTTTTGAATGATGAGGAACTTCTGAGTGCTGCGAAAAATGCTGTAGATGAGCTAGGTATAGAACTTGAAAATCTGCCAGTCGATAATAATATGATTACCGACGATGAATTTGATGATGATGAAAATCAAGGTAATCTGGATTTATCTGCAGTATCGATAGTTTTAGACAATGAAGATACTGAAAATATAGACATTGAACAAGTTGCCTCCAATTCTGATACCCAATCAGATAATGAGCCGCTTTCAAATATAGCTCAAGGGGATAAAAGGAAACATATTCAAACTCAGAAACAAGTGAAAAAAACTGTTAGAAAGAAAACTATTACAGAAAAAGTTGATGTAAAATCTAGAAAATGGAAGAAAAGGGACATTGATACAAAGATACCAAGCTATAATTAGACGAAAATCCAATTGAAGAACATTTTCGAGATGCTGTAATGTATACAGATTTTTTTCTGGTGGTTCTAGGTCCAAATATTGTGAAGGAAATCGTGTATCAATCTAATATGTATGCTACACAAAGAGACAAAGTCATGAACTTCAAGGAACACGAATTTTTGGCATTTGTAAGGATAAATTTTTTTATGAGTTATCACAAACTTCCCAGTTATAAACATTATTGGTCCAGCAATGAAGACATGAAAGTTGATGTAGTGAAAACTACAATGACAAAAAATCGATTTGAGCAGTTCTTATCATATTTCCATGTAAATGATAATACGAAAATTCCTCGAGAAAATGACAAAATTTTCAAAATTAGACCTCTAGTGAAAGAGCTAAATGATAGGTTTGATATGTTGGACAATGGAGTTGTCTGTGGATGAAAGCATGATTATTTTTAAGGGTAGATCAAGTATAAAACAATACACTCCAAAGAAACCCATAAAGTGGGGACACAAATTGTGGGTTATTGCGGATCAAAAGGGATATGCGAAGAAATTTACTGTATATCAGGGAAAGGATGAAGAAGCTGAAGCAAAATTCCGGTCATTTGGGTTAGGATAAAGGGTGGTCCTGCAGCTTACAGAAAATTATTGGGGACATAACCGAAAAATTTATTTTGACAATTACTTTACGTCAGTTTGCTACTCGAAAAATTAAAAACAGAAAAAACTCTGGCATGTGGTACAATTAGAAATGGCAGAGCAGGCCGACCAAATAACTTGAAACATGACAAAAGTATGAAGCGAGCTGAAATAGATTACTGAGTCTCAAAAATGAATTTGATGCATTTCAAATGGCTAGATAATAGGATGGTTTACTTTTTATCCAATTTTCATGGTACTGAAATGACAAAAGTATCCCGTTTGGAAAAGGATGGTAGTAGAAATGGAATAAAAGCTCCAAAGATAGTGCCTGATTATAACCAATTTATGGGAGGCGTAGATCACGCAGATCGTCTTCGGCAAGCCTACTGCGTAGATCGACGTTCAAAAAAATGGTGGCACCGCTTGTTCTTTGGACTAATGGACATAGCATTTGTAAATAGCTATGTGCTGTACAAGAAGTTGCGTCCAGAAGAACAACTCAATTTATTAGACTTCAAAAGGGGAGTCAGTCAAGGACTTATGGCTCAAAATTCGACACAGTTACAAAAAAAAACTTTCTTCTGGGACTTCCAGTTTTCGTAATAGTCCTCGTAGTAGTCCAAAACCTCAAGTAATGATTTCAAAGAAAAGGAAATATAATTACAGTGTTCCCAATGACATTAGATTATCCAATAGGGGAGTGCATTGGCCGGTATTCACCAACAAAAGAGGCCGTCGCGAACAATGTTCTTCAATGGCAATTGAATCAAGACCTCATTCGATGTGTAGTAATTGCAAAGTTTTCTTATGCGTAAATGAAAAAAAAATTGTTTTGTTGCATACCATGCATACCACGATGTAGCTTCTCAATAAATTATTTTATTGCAAATTTAGTTAGACTTTATAAACCAGTATTACTATACCCTTCGGTCGTGACGGGACTTCTAAGTCCCGACCCCCTATCCCCCTTAAAGGGGGCAGTAACAAATTTAATAAAAATTGCATGCCTGTATTTCATCTAGCTCAGTTAAGCTATAAAGTTTTTTCTCTTTAAAAACAGAAAATGGTATGCCAGGACACAAAGGGTTCAAAAAAATTGACTAGTGTAGATTTTTCAGATTGATCTGAGTCACGCGTCATGGTGATTTAGACAGATGCAGATTTCAATGAGGGCTACATCCGTATCTAGGCCCTTTTGACAGTTGCAGAGTTCGGTGGGGGTTGCATTCGTATCTAGATTTCAGCTTGAAATCTTCCTCTCCGGTGTGCACCTCCTGTCTGTACATAAGATCCGGTGGATGTATGTTGCACCTTGCTTCCGTATCTAATGTACTTTTGGCAGAAAGTGATCAATATCTTAGGTTTACATCTTGTTTCTGTATCTAAGATCCTCTGACTGAAACTAGTTTCAGGTATGCATCATGCATTACATTCAACCTGCCGTTATTAAAGCACTACGGTACTAGAAAATATTTTCTATTTATCACAGTAAAATTGAACAAAGACAAACATTATACAATACCTTGATTATTGCATCATTTATAATTAAGCATCTAGTAAAAACTTATATGTAAATAATGATCCAAAGTGAAATATAAGATTCTAGGCTTAAAATATTACGATCTGACGCAACTTGCTTTAATAAAGTATTGATAATAAAAAAGACACAGGGTGTCAAAAGTTAAACAAAATGTTGATTTTTGAAATATCTCCATAACGAAAAAAGGTATTTTTCTCATTCTGGGTACAATAAATAAAGATATAAACAACATTGATTTTAGCGTATTAATCCGTTTTTATTATGTACAGGGGCGTATAACGCAAGGGGTAGGGTAACCTTTTAATTAATTTTAATTAATCCCTAATTTATACGCCAATCGAGTAAATTGGATTTTTTTATTAAAATACGAAACTTTGGTGTTTTTCAGATAAAAAAGATATACTCTGTCTAAATCGATAACTTTAACAGTTTCTAAGATATTTACATTTTTAGGTATTTGTTACCAACTTTTTAGGCGGGTCGTTAACTTTGACACCCTCTCAAAAACGAAACACTATTGGATTTACGTTTATATGAAAGTTTTGTGTTAAAATGATTAAATCTATCATTTCCTAAAGTTACGTGTATTCTTCCCGAAACACTGATTTTCACGTTTTGATATTTCCCAAATACTACAGAATAATAATAGCCTGTCTAAGCAGTTGGTAATAAATACCTAATAATGCAAATATCTTAGAAACTGTTAAACTTATCGATTTAGCCCTTTTTTATTTGACAAACATCAAGGTTTCGTATTTTAATAAAAAAATCCAGTTTACTCCATTGGTATAGAAATTATGATTAAAAAGTTGCTCTACCCCTTGGGTTCTACACCGCTGCAGATAATAAAAACGTATTAATAAGCTAAATCTGCATACTTTATATCTCTGTTTATTATACCAAGAATGAGAAAAATATCTCTTTTTGTTTTGGAGATATTTCAAAAATGAACACTTTTTTTTGGAATTTGACACCCTGTGTCTTTTAATTATCAACATTTTGTTAGTTGCGTCATATCGTAATATTTTGAGGTCGAGAATCTTACATTTAACTTTGGACCATTCCTTACGGACTACCCCGTGTCATTGATAAATTACTTAATCTAAAATATAGAAACATTATCATATAAAATACAGACACATCTGTATGATAAACCTGTATTGTCGTTTCGTTGTAACGCAACCATCCATAATTCTTCTTCTGGAAGCACAAATGATACTAGTAGATGATTGTTTTAACACAGGATCTTAATCAGCGTTTGCATGCAGGCTATGTTACACAAAACAACGTTTTATCGCAGCTGTCTAGCGATATGGATACGGCTTTAATATCCAGTCACAATGAAAGATCAGATTATCCCGCATTCCAACACTGTCAATCTGGTTCATGGAAAAAAAGTCCTCGCGACAGACAGCAGTTTGCGGGTCACATTAAAGATATAAATATACCACGAGAGCTTGTTGGAAGAATTCGAACACGGAATACTGCATCACCCAAGACTGAACAAATCTGAAAATTTGGACGCTGATAGGGAATCGAGGGAAAGGAGCTTTCAGAAGAAGACATTCACTAGATTGGAATATTTGGCGACTGAAGCATGTATGGTATATTCTATGATCCCTCGCATGCGGCAGAATTTTTGGGTATATAACATCTTTATCGGATGCTGTAAAAACTAAAAGGTAAGTATCCCGAAACGAAAAATTTTTTGCAGGCACAGGAAGTTTATACTGTACATAAACTCGTTAGAAAAGCAGTTTCCGCGCAATAGGTATTTTGTGAGCAACCTTTACGAGTCATGGAGAGCGTACCTTTGCGATATGCGAACTTTAAGCAAACACAATAATGGATACATTTACATACTAATAGTTGTTATTTAGGAGACTCAGCTTGAAACATTGTGCATTGGCAAACTGTTTGTTATCAAAATTTTGATTGGTCTATTTAGGCAAGTAAACAGCATAACGCTTCCGTTTTGTAAGTACAACTTTGCTGAATTCTATAGTCAACTGTATATTGTTTTTCTCTATTCTCTGCAAGAAATCAAAGTTTCGAACTAAATGTTTAAAAAAACAATTTAGATCAGAAAGAACCGCGCATGGTACGGTAAAACGCAGATTATTGAATGCTAAGATATTAAATAACGTTACTCTTAGCAGCTACCGAATTTTAATATTTCAGAAAGTAAACTCACGTTAATAAATAACGAATTGTTTTGGTCACGCTTGTAGACTATTCATATTTATTGATTTTATTGATATTAAGTAATTTTAACAAATACAAAGGGGTGAATTGAAGAATATATAGAAAATATTTCACCAATTTGTTGACACGAATATGCCTGGTGTATTCAATATTTTTCTAGTAACAGATATAATATGGGTGTTGTTTTTTTGTTGTTAATATCTATGAACTTTGGTGGTTTCAAAATTTATTTGACGTTTATCTATTGATCAATTTGGACCAAAATAAATTTATTGAACTTGTGTAAACGAATAGCGACGTACCCTTTTCAAGTTAAAGGGCGCTATTTATTTCTTAATTTAGGATTCTTGTTATCATAAATATTAGCTCATATTATACGAGGGTGAAACAAATGGTTTAATCGGGATTGTTGATATTTTGGATTTTTGTTTTCAAAAAGTACTTAACGTACTTGTTTACGTGGTTTATAGTGAAAGTTCAGAGCTTTATCAGTAAGCAAATATCTTGCAGTCCACGATCCCGTAATACTAACATCTCAGCTTTAGATAATTATCAAGATAGGTTTAGATCTTGATGGCGCTGTGAGGACAATTATCGCTGATTTTGAGTTTTGTTGTACGTTGAGTTAAGGTGATTGAAGTCAAATTTGATCTATTTGACGTGTTACCACAACCTCGCCCATCTCCATTGTAGTTAGTTGACAACCTGCTTGCACGGCAGTAGCTCAGTTTGATCGTATAACATCACATCCATTCATACATTAATCCAATAATGGTTGATACAAGCAGTGATAGTTCTAGGAGATATACAAGAAGAGGTACTGATAGAGTATCTCGACGAAGTTATTCTAATTAATAAATATTTTTTGTAATATTTCACTATATATATATATATATATATATATATATATATATATATATATATATATATATACAGTGTGGTCACTTAAGTGTGCAACATATGAGAATTTTTTTTATTAATCACTCGTCCAAAATACAGGTATTGCCAAAAGTCTGTGCATGTTTGATAACCATTTTGGGTGCACGTAGAATGGTTCCAAGTCAAACGGTATACACGGTAGGTCAAAAAATATAAAAATTGCACAAGAGTAAAGTACCCTTATTTCAAAAAATTCGGCAAAATGTAATAAAGAAATGTTATTTAGAATTAAAAGTTATGCCCGAATACCAAAGCGTGGTCCTCTAAGTAATTATTTTTTTTTTTTTTTTTTTGAAAAAAGTTAGTAATTTTCATAGGTTAGTAATTTGGCTATTTTTCTGCATTTTACCAAAACATGTTGATAACTTAATCAAAATGAAATCAATCTGGCACAATTTTATTAAAACTCGAGCCTATACGAAAAATTAAATTAGATTTTTAATATTTTAGGCTATCACTAACTTCATGTTTGTTGCAACGATATTAAACATAAGTTTAAAATTTCGAAAAAAAAAAATCTTAACACGGTAAAAAATCCAAAGTGGAAAAGCTTTATTTTAAATGATTTACAAAATCAAAATAAACGAACAAAAATTATTAAGAAAAAAAATTAAATAATATGTACACAACACAACTATCGACGAGTCTCCGTATGCCCACCTTGTCGTTCAATACATCTAATTGTCCGATCATAAAATTCATTTAGGGTAGATCGCAATACTCTTTCCGGAATATTTTCGCAATGAAATCGGATAGAGCTTTCCAACTCCTCGAGATTATTAAATGGTCGATCTTTATAAACTTTTTGTTTTAAATTTCCCCATAAAAAAAAGTCTAGTGGGGTAAGATCTGGCGAACGAGGAGGGCAACGTGGATCGGTATTTCGCCCTAACCATTTGTCACCAGATTCTTCATTTAACCAATCAGAAACCATTCTAGCCGAATGCGCGGGACATCCATCATGCACAAACCAAAGTTTACGTCGTTCCTCTAAGTTCATGTTATCAAAAAAGTCCGTTAGTTCGTTTTGTAAAAATTGTAAGTAGGTATCCCCCGTAAGGTTTTGACGAAAAAAGAATGGTCCTATTAACTTTTCGTTGATAATACCGCACCACACGTTTGTTTTTTGATAATATTGGTTGTTACTGTCAATGACAAAATTTGGATTCTCATCCGACCACCACCTACAATTTTGGGACGAGACAACGCCATTTGTGATAAATGTGGATTCATCCCCAAAAAGAATGTGTTTGTGGAAGTTAGGTTCTTCTATTTTTCCTTGAATCCACATGGAGAAGTCAAAACGCAAGTCATAGTCCCGCTCTTGAGATGTGCAAATAAACATTGGCTTATAGGCATGGAACTTGTTATTTTTTTAAATATTCTTGACACTGGTTCTTTTTACGCCCGTATATTTATAAATTTCAATAGTGGATTTTCTAGGGTTCTCAACAACTGCCTGAAGAACTTGTAACTGATTTTCTTCATTACAAACTGTTTTGGTGCGTTGTTTCTTGTAATTATAATTTAAAGACCCTGTCTGTTTAAATTTCATTAAAATTCTGCTTACTGTGGAATAGTGGATAGGATTATTATCAGGATGCCTTTGGTTGAAAATATCTGCTGCTTCATGCACTGATTTGTAGTTATCTCCACATATTAAAACTAATTCTGCTTTTTCCGTTAACGTTAACTGTCTTGGCGGAGGCATATTTTGAAATCAAATAAACTTAATAATCAAATAATAATGAACACTTAATGTCATTAAAATGTCGAAATCTTTACTAAAATCATTTGTTTTAAAATAATCATGGATATCGTCGATCAATTTAGTAGAATCAAATCTCATCCATTAATTCGTATGGTGTTTATAATAAGCATTTAAAATAAAGCTTTTCCACTTTGGATTGGAGTTTTTGAATATGCGTATTATGATTACTGATTTTTTACCATGTTAAGATCTTTTTTTTAGAAATTGTAAACTTATGTTTAATATCGTTGCAACAAACATGAAGTTAGTGATTGCCTAAAATATTAAAAATCTAATTTAATTTTTTAAATAGGCTCGAGTTTTAATAAAATTGTGCCAGATTGATTTCATTTTGATTAAGTTATCAACATGTTTTGGTAAAATGCAAAAAAAATAGCCATATTACTAACCTTTTTTAAAAAAAAATAAAAAATTAATTAGAGGACCACGCTTTGGTATTCGGGCATAACTTTTAATTCTAAATAACATTTCTTTATTACATTTTGCCGAATTTTTTGAAATAAGGGTACTTTACTCTTGTGCAATTTTTATATTTTTTGACCTACCGTGTATACCGTTTGACTTGGAACCATTCTACGTGCACCTAAAATGGTTATCAAACATGCACCAACTTTTGGCAATACCTGTATTTTGGACGAGCGATTAATAAAAAAAATTCCCATATGTTGCACACATATATATTTATTGCCTTAGTACAAAAGTTGATAATAACGAGCTACAGAGTGTACAAAGTAGAAAAAATAAATCGCATTTTCTTTCATACCTTTCGACTGCTTTGAGCTAATTTTATAAAATTTCTTACATGGGGGTTTCTTGGGATGAGAAATTTAAATTTATCATCGATTTCGGTACATTTTCTAGAGGGCGCTACAAGCGACCACTAGGACTTGTTTAAACCGCTACAACCTACACTGTAGGCCCTTTTAGTATGGAATAATAGTTTTTCCTACATTTTCTGCTTAAAAAAGGTATACCTTCTTGATCTCGCTAAGAACACGAGTTTTCGAGAAAAACGCATCTAAAGCTCATGATGCTTGCAAATTATCCAAAAGTATCAAAATAACTTAATTGACTATCCTATTTTTTTCCGCAATAACAATTAGTTTTAATTAATTCCAATTAATTTTTAATCTTTTTTTTCTCGTGAAAAATTTGGATAAGGTGAACGGTTTAGCCAGGAAAAAATATTTTCTACACATTTGCGCATGCGCTTTTACTTAGGTAAAAGACTTTTCCGTTGATAAATACCCATAATTATGGCTCACAGTTTCACTAATTTTGAAATGGTGAATATCTTTTTAGTTTATGAAATTTGCCGGTCGAAGAAGTGTACGAATTTATAGGACGGTGGAAATAGAAGAGATTTTGGACGCTGTTGAAATAAATCCAAAGACCAGCACACGACGTTGTAACAACCTTTTTGAGTTGTATTAAAATATACCATAATTTAGGTCTTTCGTTCATTCAGTTGTAAATATAAGAAAAATTTTGTTATTAATGATTTATAATATTAGGTAGGCAACTCAATTTGCATTTTGGTGTAACTTAAGTGCATATCTTCTTAAGGGATATATTTCTTAAAGGTTTATATTCTCACTTCAAATTATTTTTCTGATCATTTTATTCGCGCATTACGTCATCGTGACTTAATTCTTTGCGAAAATCCTTTCGCGCACGACTAGCTCGTCTAATTTCAAAGCATCCATTTTTTTTCCTTCCTGGTGAAGGTTGTGAGAAGCAGAAAGCTTTTTTTGGGTTTTCCACCTAACTTTTAGTGTAGAGTGCCATTGATTTGATTTTAACGTATTATACTAAAAATTAAAACATTTACTCTTTTCAGGTACTTTTATTTCACTTTTATTTTACTTCTATTTTCCTTTCCTTTCTTTTATTTTTACTTTGATTGCATTTTAAATACGCATTTAATTTAACTTTCATTTTATTATTGCAATTTTTATTGGAAAATTTCAAGATAATGCATTAAACGGATTATTCCATTTCATGAACATAAATTAATACGAAATAAAATTCCAGTTTGTGTGTGGATTACTACGTAAAGCATTATTGCCAGATATTGCGCAATATTGTGGCAAGGATGACATCACTTCAGTTGAAATTTCCGTAATCGTTTTGATACCAGAGGTTATTAAAAAAAGTTTGTGTACAAGATTTTACGAACAGGTATTTGATGTTTAATGATTTTTTAGTAATTTAAGGCTATTTTTAAGATATATTTTATTAACCCTATCATTTTAACTGTTAATAAACATAATTGTATATTTTTTATTGTTTTACATTTTGATAAAATTTTTAGTGTAAAACTCGGTTTAGTTATTCCGAGCATTATTAAAAATAACTTGGCGTCCGAGATCATTTTATTAGTGTTACATTGCAATTTTTATATTTATATTTAAGTGGTAATCAAGCAAATCAAAAGACTGGCCCTATATTAATCTACCGATTTGAGTCAAACGCATTATTTGTGGTGAATGGTTTGTATCTCCTGTTAGTTTAACGATTTGTGTTTTTGGAGAACCTGTTTCTCTATTTCTTTATTACATTATTATTTTATACGATTACCAGTTCGACCACTTTATTATAACGTGTAGGATTGCAATTGGGAATTTCGAAATCATCAATTCATAGAGTTTTTCAAGAACAATTATTGCACCCCTTTCATATTCGAAAAGTTCACGACATATTGCCCATGGATCCTGATCAACGTTTAGTTGTCTGTCGATTTAATATTCATAGAAGAATCGAAAATCCAAATTTTAGTAAAAAAATTTTGTTCACGGACCAAGCTACTTTTACTAGATGCGGTATTTTCAATGTTCATAATAAACATGTTTATGCTGTTGAAAACCCTCATGAAACGATATTATCTCATCAATTTCAATATATATATATATATAATTTACTCTTTTCTATTCTGAAGAACAAAACATATTGTTACAAACAAACAAAATTCCTGAGACAGAAAATGTCAAACAATTTTGGTGCGATGCTTCCGATTATGATTACTGCTTTGAGAAGATATATAATTTAACTAAAGGCATTGAGTATCGAAATCACATTGCGATAGACAACCTGTGATACATCACAATTGTAGGGCTCACTTCAATTGGAAACAGAGGAAATCTGTTGTGGAGTCGTATCTGTTCCATATTAATTTAATGATATTGGATATTGAATACATACAGGGTAAAAATTTATGTATATCTACAAGAAATGAGGCTCAATAAGTCAAATGGTACAAAATAAATACTATTGAAGTTTTATATTTTTGCTGAACGTTTTGAATTTTTATTTTTTTTATACTATGTTATGTGTTAGTGAAAGTATATATAGTTATCTGATCCAACTTCCATTTCAAATGTTAATTTAAATTTTGAATGTCTCAGAAAAGCTGCCTAAAGTTCTTGCAAAAAGTACTTGATTGATGTCCATATAATTCATCCAAGGCAGTTACAAGCGAATATGTTTACGTTCCTAACATATCACGTCGCCTATGCATAAGCATGTGCGCCTATAACGCGGGGTGGTCATTAAGCACGTTCCGATGTTGGGAGTCATTCTATGGGAAACTATAAGAAAAAAAGTTTAAATGAACATAGGTTCGCAAAACGGTTCGTGTGCAAGATACAGAGTGTTCAAATTCGCAATGTATTTCTCATTCATGTATCAGAAACATCTGTACCCGATGCTCCATATTTCGCAGATATCAAAATTTTATCTGACTCAAAATTGGCGTAGATAAAAGAAGTCGGCCAAGGTTGTTTATGGAATTGATGGTACGCCACTGACTTTTTCAAATATCATCCACTTTTTTTATATCTTAACTCAAAATACACAAAAAAAAAAACTCTCTTAATTTTTTTTTTTTATACATTAAGTGGTTTTTGAAAAAATAAAATTCATACATAATTACGTTTTTTTTTTTACTTATTTGAAAGTGCGATTATTTAGGATGGCTATGGATACAAAACAAATCAAATTCAAAAAATTATTCCTGGTATATTGAAATAAGTCAGTCTATGGGCAATCGGCATTGCCATTGACACGGCCCTTTCTTAATTCCTCAACTAAGCGTGTATATACGTGAGAAATCTTTGGAACAAACATTTTTAAAAATGTTTGAATTAAAGTTTGTCATGTGTCAGACCTTAATATTAAGAACCAAGTAAAATAAATCCACCTTTTATTTCTTAAGGGAACCTTTGATTGAGCTCAAAGTATAACAGGTGCAAGTCTTTAGTTTGTATGCTACCAACTAGCGAAAACAGATTTGAAAAACGTTGAATTGCACCCTGTAATCGCGGGCATGGATGTAGTATGTAAAATTACCACAAAAATAATTACGAATAACACCTGCATTGCCATAGGTTATCGATTGTAAAATTTAATTACCTTGACCATTAATCTAGTATGTCACGGTATACTTTGAATAATTCTCCCCGGTAACCGCAAATCTCTTTCCGCATCAGTCAAGGAACTTGCAGCATACGCTTTGAAGTATCCCAAGAGTTCATTTTTTTGATTATCGACGACAGATTTAATCCTTTCGTGCAAATGTAGAGATGAATCATGGATCACGTCAAAGTGTCATGCGTGAGATTTGATCTAGCCAGGTATCTCGAACGGAAGGTTTGATAGGTTCTTTTCATTACCTTGTAACGTTCCCTGTATATGATAAACACATTCTAAACAAAGCACGATTAACACTTTTGCTACGCTAAGCGTCACATTCGTGTGGAGTTTTTGTTCGATGACACAATTTCTGTTTGCTGGCTCCTTCAAATCTAAGCTAACCGATAATTTAAAACGTTCTAATAACCACGAAAATGTCGGTTTTCAAGTTTCTGCAGAAGTCGTTCATTTTAGGTATAGGAATGGAATTTGCAAAGTGCGTTTACGTAGAATCCATCGGTAAAGACAAACGGAAGGGTTGCTATTTAAACAAATTAAGTTTTCGAATTTTCGAAATAGCAAGCTTCGGTGCCTATTTCTAAGTATTGTTACGATATAAACTGGCAGTAGAACGGAATAACAGGTAGAATTGGGATTTGATGGACTAGCTGGATGGTCGGAATGGGTTCAGTGTTACTAAATTTTGCGCACCTTAGGATAGCTTGCCATATATAAGACTCAATAGGGGTTGGGGTTGACATAAAAAGCGGAAAGTGTGCCAGAGTATTTGAAATGACACAATCGGCGTGGAAATGCCTAATTACGTCGGTTCACAGCTCGTTTAAATGCTCAAATAACTCGGTTACCTGAAGGTAATCACATTTGATCCTGGGACCAGTAGATATTCTCTATACCTGAAAGGCTAAAAATATTATAGCACGCGTATATAAAGTACTTTCGTGCCGCAAAATCAGTCACTAAACTGATCAAAACGATAGTTCTGCTGTTACGTTGCTTAATAAATCTGGATTTCAAAAAAATTATACGTCCAAGAAACGCAATCCCTTTAGTTCAATTTACAATCAATTGAGATTAGATCAACCAATCCGCTATAAAATATGCTCAAATTCATAAAAAATAATGCATTAACGCATCAATCTGTAAATGCTACGTTAAAATTGAATCATCAATTGTTACACTTTCGAACGTAACAAAAATTAACGTTACTTCAAAGGTCTTGTTGTCATAAAAAACAAACACTTAAAATGCGGGCAAATAAGGTGCTGTATAAGAAATGGGGTTCACATTAACCAAAAATACAGTAAGTGCATTAACCTACAGATATGCATATTATGAATTAACCACCATCGAGATATCAATACAATCATTACATTAATCTTCCCTGTACCAATTAAATCACTTTGTTTAATTAAAATGCAGTGATACTAGCTAGTTTCAACATCTGCTTTTACTAAAATGACTGTAAATATTACTCTTATGGCAAGATAACAAATGGTTATCACAAATAGTCTACGTTACCCCTTCAACGCAATCGTCACATAAAATTTAGATACAAAATAGTCAATACAACAAATCAAAAGAACCCATAAATTTGGATTGTAACACAGATGGATACTCTTGTACTATAAAATTTAAACCATAAAATAATGAGAAGTTAATCCCAAGGGTCAGCGTATTCAACCGTTAGAACATACAAGAAAAAATACATACAACACTTTATTAAAAATGTCAACCACACCAAAAATATGACCGTAAATGATTACCTTAAATATGAACCGCCTTTATATCGATTGGCTCTTGTAATTTACTCTCTTTTGTTATACAATCACCTGGTGGAAACCCAGAAGATCAACCCTGCGGCGGCTGCGCGAAGTGATCGATGTTGAAACTACGCTCTAATCTCCAAGTATAACTCGACTCGTGAATGCTTCTCCTTAACCAAAAGGTTAATTGGGGAAACTGCCCCTACTAACGGAAGTTCTTTCAACACGGATTAGGGGTAACGCCGTTCCGCGATAGTTCACCAACGGGGTAACGCCTCTGCGTCTAAACTAAGAGTCCCTTGGCGAATAATCCAATTACAGCACATTGAACTATTATTCCCCTTCATACTAATTAACCAATCTTAAAAAAGATTACTTTAATTTTTTACTTCGTGCGAAAACGACTAAACTCGAAAGCTGACGATAAAATTCCACCATCAAAAAAACAATTTGCAACCAGCGGGTGTTATCAATGTAATCAATATCCTGTAAATTGAATTTTCAAACGACTCTAGCCCTTAACGCCTTGTATATAAAAGCGAAACTCTTTATTTAAGTCCAAAAATTTTATCGAAAACTCCCGTCAATTTGTCGCCTAAAACACTATACAAACTTCGGTATAGGTTTTTCTACACTCTATTTGAATACGAAGTAACAATTTTCCAATGGTGCAATTTCATGTGAATGGCTATATTTAACGATATCTACAAAATTACGAACAACTTATTTACAAAGAAACTACTTAATTCTCAGCCAAATTGCTAAAAGGAATTACAGTGGCTATTGATACCAATATGTAAATCACATCTTAATTTCTCACATATAAACTTAATAAACAAACCAGAAAGTTTACTTCGTTTTCAAAAAAAGGATTCTAAATGTGTGCACCGTTTGTAAAAATTTTGAATACTTTCCAAATACATAAAAGACAAAATAAAAACGTTACAATCTAAAAGCTTCTCAAAAATGTATGCGTTATCAAGTTCAATTGCATGAACTTATCTCAGATGTACGGTACTAACGAATAATTTATAATTTAGAAACTAACGGCATATTTTTGATGAAATCACGACCACGTGACAGCATCCTGTATAAACTTTTTGAAAGGTTTTCCAATATTTGGCAAGCTCTAGGTCTTATTTGTGCAAACCCTAATTTAATATGACACACTATCTTATTTGTTTTGTGAAGGACTGCATGTGCCAAATATTTCGAAAAAGTTGAAATAACTCAAAAATCGTTCACTTAGATCCATTATATGAAATCGCATTTAAATTTAGCAGATTTCAAAAAATTCAATAAAAACTAGGAGATTATTCATTTAAACTAACGTTGTTTAGATCCGCTGTAACCGGAAGAATATAAAACTGAGAATATAATTCATTAATCACACGGGGTTGTTTTAGCGAATGAAACGACATACCTTGCGTAGTAACGTGTCTATTACAGCGATAAAATTTATTGTGTAGTAGACGCGAAAGTATGCAGATTTATTGGCTAAAAGTATTAGTCGTACAGTGTTTATTATTGTTAAAGCCGATTGTGTTGTTACCAATGGTAAACATAGCACTAGTTATATTAGCTTTGAAAATATTTTACCTGAAACGGACTCTTCGGATATGTCCTGTATACAAATTTTCAGAAATGTACTTGTAGTAGTTTCTCATATACAAATCGATTCAGCTGGTGATGCGAATTATGTACATATCGAAAATCAAATCATAACATGAGTTTCCCTCGATGGACACTAATTAATAGGTAATATAAGTTCTTCTCCCGACTTATCAACAATTTACTTTGAAAGTAAAACATTGAAATTAACAAATGGGGCAATTGTAAGCAAAAAACGTTGACATGATAATACAATTATAAGCGCGAAGAAAAAGACACAATTATGCGAGGTAAAAAAAAGGTAAAATACTAGAAAAAAATATTGGTGAATAGTAAATTTAACTAAAGGTTTCCCAAAATCGCTTAGTGTCAGGGACGTGTCTTAGTATTCCTAGAAAATTAAGTTTCTTGGTTTCTTTACAAATTTGGGAAACTTTACAACTCGCATGTGGATAAAAGTGTTGAGCAAAAGCAGATTTTTTATAATTATGATTCTTATTAAGATCACAGGTAACGTGTTCTGAGATCGGTATTTGAAAGGACGCAATCAATGGCCGATCAATATAATAATGCATTCTTGTTCAAACTTAAATCACGAATCAAAATTTGAGTGACTGAGTATGGACTACGATTGTGTTTGAGTTAGATTAAGGAATCAGATCTCATCTGATAATGTATTTTTTCTAAGAAAATCTAATTTGATTGTGTATCGTGATTCTCCTTTTTGTATTTTAAAATTGGATTAAAAGATAACAGAACGGGCCGAACTGGTCAACTACTTGTACTTACATTATTACTATTATAATTAATAAAGTTTCTTTTTCGTTTTGGCTTCATGTTACGTTCCACATATGCTTCCCATCTCGAACAACAAACAATAATTCAGAACACCAAACCTAAATTTGGACACATACGTTTAGACGCTATTCCGATGACTACGTATTATAAAAAAACACCGTGTAACTGTTAACTGATTTTTACTTACTATTTTGAAAGCAGTTAAGTCTGAAACGTGGACTCTCACCTGAAACAAAAAAAAATGGCCTTCAATAAATTGATTTTTAACCTAACTAATGAACTAATCCAGTGTTGTTATTCATAGATGATTCTTATTTCAAATTTAGTAAAAATAACAAATCATTGGGTTCAGCCTGATACTATTACATATCTTTTCTCTCACTGATTTTTATTGATTCAATCAATCATACATAATCATTCGATTCAAACGACGAAGTTCCATTTCAGAATAAGAAGCAAACGAAATAATTCCTTTCCAGCGACCCCTTAGGTGTTAAGACTACATGACGCCATTTGAGAGCGGACCGGGCGCGTGCCTGAGCGTGAGCGTTCTAAATTTTTGTACTCTAGGGTTATTCAAGATTCTATTCCACTGTAAACTATTTTCAAGGTTATACCACTTCCATTTATCCCGGAAGTACTCATTAACTTCCTTGTATTAAATGGAACACTCGACATATTTCATTTTTTTAAACCGGCGGAAATTCCATGAGTTCCGTCAGGTTTCCCTATACCTATTTTGAAATATATAGCCTTATTTTCAACACTTCGCCTTTTGACCATTTTCGACTGGTCGTAAGAGCATCTGAAGTAGACGGAATCACAGGAACGATACTTTTCAAATAAACATTGACAGTTGAATTATCTCATACAGGGTGTCTAAAATTTGATGACCGATTGCAACCATTTTTGAGTATAAAAAGTATTTCCTTTCAAATGTGATGTATATCATTACATGGTCGGATGCAGAATTTGATTCTGCATAGATTCGCTATAGCCTTCCCTACACCTATTTCGAACGGTTTTATTGTTCCTCCATATTTTCTATTTTAATGTGCTTTTTAGCAGAAACGGAAACGTTTGTTTATCGAAACAAAACGAACGGCAGAAATTCACTTTAATGAACGCGAAAACAAAACAGGAATATAACGAAATTTAGAACGTAATAACTAGAGTGAGGATTTTATGCAAAATGCATATCGCTTATTTTTTATAGTTGAAGAATATCGTTTTGTTTTTAGACGAATTGCACTAAATGCAATCATTTGACATTAATTAATTTTTGCATATTTTGCATATTTCGCCAAATACTGCATATATTGCAATTTTATGCATATTTTGCCTTTTTATTCATAATTAACATATATTTCGCATTTTTTCCATATCTTCCAAATTCGCTTTAAAATGCATTATTCTAACTTATTTTAAATTTTGTTATTGTGTCTAACTAAGAAATGTATTTTTATATGAATAAGACAGGTATAAAGAAAGATTATTACCTGCAGTTAAGTGCAACGTTAATACTTCCGGATTATGAAGTATCAATGCCGCTATTTCGTAGTATTTGAAAATTCCAATGGTACCTAAGTAGATAGTTAAAGCATTGATTGAGGGAATTCCCGCAATCAACGGTTAAAGTTATTTGGACTTTTTCAAGGTAAGTGTTTAGTTAGTTAATCCTTCTTGAAGATAATTTGAGAGTAACGGACAAAATGCAAAATTTTAAACATTCTTTGGGCGAAGACGTAACTGAATGGTACGGCTTTGTTAAGTGAACTTCAAGATGCCGAAAGTTAAAAACAGTTTAGTTCAAGTATGGATAAAAAATATATCCGAGCTACGTCTGGATGATGAAAAGGTGTTTTCCATAGCCTGTGGAAAAATAGTAAGTACCATTACATATTTTTAATTGATTTCGGAAATTAAACCCTTATTAATTGATGTAGGTTATTGAATTCACCGTTTTATCAGTTTTTAAACGCAATTAGATACTTATTTTTAAAATTAATTTTTCCTTAGATCATATGCGAAAGGAAATCTCAAGTTACACAGCACATTGAAACCTCTCTTCATAAAAGAAAATTAGAAACATTTAAGAAAACAAAAGTTTGTCAGACACCTTTGCGCCAGTCGTTGTTTCAAGAAACGGCCAAAAGAAATGCACAAGAGGAATTTAATTTCGAATTGTGTAGTGCACTTGTTAAAGCCAATATTCCATTAAATAAATTGCAAAATCCTAGTTTTAGGTCATTTTTAGAAAAAAATAGTAAAAAGCAAGTGCCAGATGAAAGCACGTTTCGAAAAAGATATATTAATGATTTATATCTTGAAACTATGGGGCATATAAAGAAAATTACAAAAAATAAATAACTTTATTTTATAGTAAATGAAACTACAGATTGTTGCGGGCGATATGTTGCAAATTTAATGATTGGTTATTTAAGTGAGGCGCAGTCTAGTATATCGTATTTAATCGCTTCCAAAGTTCTTGAGAAAACCAATCATGCAACAACAGTTCGCTTTATAAACGAAGCTTTCATGCAATTTTTTATTCCTGATATTGTTGCAACAGATAAAATAGTTTTAATGCTGTCTGATGCAGCACCGTATATGGTAAAAGCTGGACAGCAATTAAAATTATTTTATGAAAATTTAATACATGTAACATGTCTCGCACATGGTATTAATAGAGTAGCAGAAACAATTCGTAATCAATTTCCATTAGTAAATAGTTTGCTACATGTCTAACCTGCATGTAAACATTTTTTGGAAAGTGCACTCGACTAAACTCCTGCGTACGGTCGTTTGACCGCAGAGCACTTGGATGCGTGGGGTTTTGGAGGTTAGCTACGATGTTGTGGACGTGGTTAGATAGCCACTAAAGGATAGGCCTCACAGGTTTTAGTCAGGAAAGGGGAGAAAAGGAAAGAAAAAGGAAAAAGAGGAGTAGAGTAGGGGCAGGCCCTGTAAAACCTGAAACAGGTAGTGCTCCAAAAAAAAAAAGGAACAATTTAAAAGAGAGACAAACTTTTACCCGAACAACCACACAGTAATCGTTTATTTAATTTAATTTAAACTCAAATTAATACTTTTCGAATAAATATCGAACGTAAACAAATATGATACTATGCTAGTTTTCCCCCAAAGTATTCATAACAATCTTAACTTACAACATAATTATAATTCAGCCCTGACGATCGCAAGTGGTGAGCCGTCGCAGATGCCCACAAAGAATAAAAAAACTAAATGTATTTAGTTCGTTAATCGAACCCTAAATGTAAAAGAAAAGTTTCGTTAATTGTGCCGCTCCCGACGGTTGTAAGTACTTACAAATCGCAGCCGAAAGGGCGAAAGTAACCCATAAAGTGCGATCTAAACTAGATCCACAATGAAAATAGTAGTGCTTAATTTTTGAAACGGCTTGCCTACGTTTCACAAAATAGAATTTAAATCCCCAATGATTTTAATTTCGGTTTCTTGAATTTTATGAAAACCCTTAAGAAGTGGTATTAAATAGAAATATCTGGATAGTCTGTTCAGTGCAAGGCATAGAATGGCAGCAAGACATTCAATAGTACAGAAATTTTTATTACAGCAAAACCTGCTCTGAACAAAATTATCCGTAATGACAAATAATTAATATTAAGGAACGACAAAGTACAGAAAAGTTACAGAAATTCTAAATTTGAATATAAATATATATACAGTTTCAAACAATGACTGTAATTCATACGACCTCGATATCTGTTCCACTCTGTATATAATGTATTTTAAAAACAGGAGCTTCAACGCGCAACTACCGTGTGAAGGTAGTGAACTAAGTAGGTCAACGTCCCAGTGAATAATAGGTGTGGTTTTTTTCTTCTTTTTGTATGCAGAAAGAAATTACAAATTGAACAAATCAAACTCTAAATTATTCAACCACTTTAGCCTCCAGTAAAAGAACGTTATTATAAATGATAAATTTTTGTTACAAGTAAGTAAATAAGGTTAAACCCCAAATGTAACCTAACTCTGTTGTACTAATTTTAGCAATACACTGTTCATTACACAAATCCTGTGTATATTGAATAATAAAGAATTCTGACCTTTGATGAAGAATTACCAAACTGTAAATGCCCTTCGTGTTTCGAAGGTGGTAGTTACTTTGTGGAACCAAGACAGCTAATCAGTAGCTAAGAGCCAGCATTCCAGTAGGAATAGGTACGGAGGTGATCGGTAGTGGATTCCAATTTGCTAGTTATGTATATAAATAAAGAATAGCTGTTTATTTCGCCGGTATCAAGGCGCTGAAAGTGATACAAGTAAGTACGTTACTAATTACCTTATACAAGCATACCTCTTTTAGATGTTTAGAGCCGATAGCGATGATTTCGTTTCAACAGACCTATGTTATAAATTTAATTAATCGTGCGAAAGTGCCTAAATGAAAGAATCGATTTACTAAAAGTTGTCGAACATGTGTTAAACTTATCCGAGGATATGAAGATTGAAAATTTCAATAAGATCCGCTTGTAAAGCGTCAGTAAGGTTTTATACCAAAAACCATTACCTTATATGAAAAATTTTCCAAAGAAACGATGCTTAAACATCTTATAAACGGAAGGAAAAATTTTTCTTGAAGATCAATCTCCCCATCGGAAAAATGGCGTCTTAAGTAAAAGAAAGATCAGGAACAACGCCCTAACAAAAGCAATATTGCAAACCTGTCAAAACTATTCAAACTAGATAAGAATGTTAAAACCAAATTTTTGATAAATAAATTTTACAGATATCCCATTGTTGTCTTTTAAAAACAAGATTCCTTTTCAAAACTTTATTAAATGACCCTAAATCTTCGAGATGGCGCAACTTATATCTATAAAGGAATAAAAAAGATGTGTACGTTAAATAAATTAGTTTAACTGTAGAGATGCGAAAAATAATTTTTGAGGTACGCAATTAAAAACATTCCACCAACGAATACGGAAATATTTATTTAGATGTAACTAATTAGTTCATTCATTAAATAACGTAACGGAAGTTATCGAAAATACACGTTATTCGCGATAAACACGTAACGAGTTTAATAAGTAGTATAAAGAAAGTGTTTTTAAAAGCTCCGTTACGAATTCAATTGTACAAAAAAAATTACCTAATATTCCTCTACCACCAGAGCCTGTGATTACGCGTAGGGGTACTTGGTTAAATGCAGTTCTTTTTTATGCAGATCATTTGGAAAAAATAAAGGAGTTAGTTTTAGAAATTTCTGATAATTCAAGTACTTACGTTCAAAAAGCTCAATCCATTTTAAAGAAAACACAATTGCGCAATGAGCTCGCATTTATAAAAGCAAATTACTATTTTGTAAGTTCAACCATTGCTAAATTGGAAACGGAAGCATTGTCATTAAATGAATCTATGCAAATAATTAATAAATTTCAACAGCTGATTTCTGCTGTTTCAGGAAATATTGGTAAAACTATTTCTAATAAATTAAATGAAATTTTACAAAAAAAACAGTGGATATCAGTTGTTACTAAAAGTTAATAATAAAGTTCTGAAACCTGAGGAAAATTCCGATGATCTTGTTATAAATTTAGATTTGGCCATATTAGCCGCATTAAAATATGCACCCATAACTTCTGTGGATGTAGAAAGAAGTTTTCTTTGTACAAAACATACTATCGGACAGACGCCAAAATTTTCTGCCCGAAAACTTGGAAAAATATTTAGTTATAAATTGTTTTGCAAATAGTAATGAGAGGTGTAATCTTTATAAATCTATAGCGTATAAGTAAATATGTAATTTTAAATAACACATAATTTTGAATGTTAAAATAATAAGTTTGTATGCAATTTATCTTTTCCTATTAAAAATTACAAGCATATATACTTTTTATATATTAATGTTATAATTTGGAATTAACACAGGTAAATAGAAGATTCAATATTTATGCATATTATGCATATTTTGAATTAATAATGCATTTTTGATGCATATTTTAAGGTTTTTAAGTGCATATATATGCACATATTTCGGCATATTATGGTACATATGCCACTCTATTGTCCACAATTAAAAACACTAAAGTGGTCCTGGTTCCTTTATCATATGTGGATTATCATGTGTCCAGTAGTGAATATTTCGGCTATTTATAATTTC
This sequence comes from Vesta saturnalis, assembly GCA_036346205.1. NCBI lineage: Eukaryota > Metazoa > Arthropoda > Insecta > Coleoptera > Lampyridae > Vesta > Vesta saturnalis. The sequence continues at coordinate 884,420 of JARFJB010002439.1, read as the reverse complement.
TTGCCTGTTGGATATTAATTCAACAGAACACACATTTTATGCACATGTACTCTCAAATGTCGACTCGTTTTGTCTCAACACCAACACGTAATCCGTGCACAGTTCTCAGAAAAAGGATGCATTTTAGGTTTTCTTAATATTCTGTGCATTGATGCTCTTGAAATATACAAATCCAGCACTGCTGCTAGAGTTGAACTTCGGAGATAAGGTTGAAAATAAGCCAACACATTCACCACGTTATCTTCATCATGTATGAGGTGATTTCCAGTTGCCCTTTCACTCCCATTTTCCATAAACCGAGCTTCGATTTTTGCGAATTTTCCGGGAGTCATTGTTGATAGGTCCAAATATCGTTCGTTTAATAATCGACATGTTCGTCTAACAATTCGTCCACATTCACCATGCGTATAATTCAAATATAAGAAAACGTTATTGAAATATTCTTCCATATTTTCCACCATAAACTGTACTTGAGAAAAGTAACAAAATCACTAGAACTGTAAGTATATACCTAACAAATCTGTGAGCTGATACTGCTCTGACATAAAATCAACATTCTATTCCTGTTAAAATCAAGGCTTACTAGATAGGACTTTTTAAGTTTCATCGGCTTTTGATATAGAAATATGGAAAGAATAAAAAGTTTGAAAATGATGTGGATTGTAAAAGTATCATTCTTGTGCTTCCATCTACGTCTGAAGCGCTTACCACTAGTCGAAAATGGATAAAAAAGCGCAGTTGAACTCATCATGACATTTACAAAGGAATCCAAAAATTAAATGATGTACCGGGTCTTCCATTTAAAATAAGGAAGTCAACGGTGACTTACAGGATAACGGGAATTGATATGATCTTGAAAATATTTTAAAATGAAAGAGAATTTTGAAAAAATTCAGAATTTTACGTTTTTTCTAACCATGAAACTTCTAACGAACGGGTCTCCTGAGAAACCCGATATATATATATATATATATATATATATATATATATATATATATATATATATATATATATATATATATATATTGTTTCATTGTATACATGCGCCCTATGTATACTTTTAAAATGGACAAGTCAAAGCATGGAACCAATTGTTTCTCAAAATGATATCCAAGGTTGCCGCATTTTTTAAACGTCATGTCGCTGTCAGTCAATTTTGATAGTTAATTCTGACATTCCAAAAAGTACAAAACACAAGATTTGAAGAGGCGAACAATTTGAAAATTTCCGTGTATCACCTAATAAGTTGTCCATTCGTTTCGGTCGGTGTGAGCCTGTCGAATAAATTTATACCACAGTTTGTGGTATAAATTGTTGCCTTTATGTTGCTAATATTTCGTGTGTTGTTCGAAACGAATCCAAGGTAATCGATCATACTGATGCAAATTGTGTTACAATTAACTAAACGGTATAAATTGTAGGATACACTGCCAGCAAAGATTTCAAATGGCGTTGTTCACTTGCTTTTCAAGATAATGGATGAAGTCTGTGTTGAGCTCTTGAACAGAACACACGTGTTTTGGGAGAGAGTTTATCTCAGACTTTTCGATACGCCTATTGGCGAGATCATATAAAAAGAACATACGACGTATGAGAACCGAGTACTAATCTTTTTATTTTAGTTAGTCTAAAATCTTCGCACCGGAAGTATGTGGTTGAAACCGCACAGATCAGGTCTCGGAGAAAAGCCAGCCAAGGTGTCGTCGGACGAAGACAGCGAGTACGAAGAGTGGGTTAAGTTACGAGACTATTCCGCAGAATTGTTCTACCTACAAGAATGGAAAAATCACACGTCCAAGCAAGAGACAAGAAGATACAAAAACAAGAGAGAAATCGAAGAGCTGAAGGCAACTATAGAAACCCTTAAGGCATAACACGAAGAAGTCCTAGCAAGACTCGACGTGATTACTAAAGAAACCACAAAATCGACAAGTAACACCATAATCAAGACAACCGAAACCCGCGCAGAAGGTCAACGCGACAACGAAAATCCCCCGCTTCCTAAGAAGAAGAGGCACAGCGGGAAGAAGAGAGGGAACGATGGAACTCCCGAAACATCAACGAAAACGACAGGAAAAGCCGGAAAACTCCACGAGAAGATGGAAGTCTGCACACCAGCTTCCCAACAAGGAAAAGATGAAGACGCTCTCTCCGAAGAGGAAGAATTCAAGACCGTCACGACGAAAGGTGGTGTCAAGCGGCAACGGGTAGACGCCGAAGCACAAGACCAAGAAATGCTCGCCGGAAAAGAAAGGATCCCGCCACTAATCCTCCACCGACAGGAGGATTACTCTAGGACTATGAAGAAGCTAGCCTCGGTCGGGATTACCCCAAAGGCTACAAGAACATCCAACGACGGGATCAAAGTTATTTTAAGCACCCCTGGAGAATACAGGATGGCAACAACTGCATTGGATATCATCGGAGTGCAGTTCAACGTCTACCTTTTAGAAGAAGCAAAACCGCTAAAGGTAGTCATCAAGGACATCCCGCAAGACGACGAGATGCTAGAAACGGTACAGAACGATTTCAAATCCATGGGGTTTGACGCCTAGAAGGTTATCCCGATGTTCGCAGGACGAGAACACCTGAAGACCGCCATGGCACTGGTCCACCTTGAGAGAAGCGATAGGGCCAAAGAGATTTTCAGCATCACGACCATCGGATACTTGAGGGTGCGGGTGGAGTCGCCCCAAGAAGAACGGGTCAGGTCAGTTATACAACTGCCAACGATACGGGCATACTACCAACGGATGCCACGCACAGCACCGATGTGTGAAGTGTGCCAAAGTGCTGCAACTGAACCGGGTTGCACACAGCAAATTACGGAGGACTCCCCGCCCATCCAAGAAATATCAAGAAAGGGAACGACCCCAGAACAGCAGAAATAAGAAAACCGGCAAGGATGACCGAAGCAGGGATAAGCTACGCTCAGATGGCAGCGGGCAACAAGAAACAGGCACCTGAAGAATTAGAAGACGAGAACTTCGCGCTCATCATGAAGATCGTGAAGGGATTCAAGGCAACGAAACAGATCAAAGGATAAACTCTCAGATGAGAAGACACAAACCGTCGCATCATTTAAGCGGCGGACCCAACCACAGATAGGAACAACGTCACCGAGGTGACCGGAAGCATAAAAGGCGAAGTTCATCTAAGGGAACAAGAACAGAGGTATAGGTATATTTAATGTATTTATTTCCGGTGCAGAAAATATACAGGTACCATCAGAAAAGCCAATAAGACGGAGGTATAGAGGGCTAGAGCCCGTAATATCGAGAACAAATAACGACGACCGATGACCGAATATAATGGATCGATCGGATATGTATTGAGGATATTAATAGAATTAGAGCAAAATTATGTTCAAATTTAAAGAATTGTTTTCTATTGTATTTACCTGCATTAGATTTAACCACACATGTTATATGCAATATTAATGAGAAGAAATACTTATTTTTCAAATGTCAGCACCAACAGGAGACAAGTTACCAGTACAAATAATTAAAAAAATTGCATAACACTGTTGTAATATTTTCAATTCTACGATTTACAAGAGTGTACATAAAATTTAAAAATTATAGTAAGTGTTCGAAGTAACCACCTTCCAATTCCAAACAATATCCGAGGCGATCTCGGAAAGCACGCACAACATTGATAATAGACATACAATTTATTTTATGACATTCGGTGCGTATGCGCAATTTTAATTCTTCAGTATTTCATATAGGGACATTGGTATAAATTCTTGATTTTAAGTGTCCCCATACGAAAAAATCATTCGGAGACAAATCAGGTGAACGTGGTGGTCACTTTAATGGACCAAACCTTCCAATCCAACGGCTGGGAACAAATTGTTTAAAAGGTTTGTAATTTCATTTGTGGAATGTGCAGGAGCTCCATCCATTTGAAACCAGGGTTCAATAATATTTAAATTATGTATAGCTGGAATAATGCTATTTCTTAACAGATTTATAAATTTAGAGAAAGTCAGATTTACATCAATAAAAAAGTAACCTGAAGTTTTGTGAATTTACTTCTCCAATAATTATGAAAGTAACTTCATCGCTAAAAATGATCTTATTTAAAATTCCTTCATTTTCATTAATAAAATTGAACATTGTTTCACTAAAATCGGTACGTTTCTCTTTATCTTCTTCATACAATTGTTGATGATTGCCAAACTTATAGGATTTGTGCTTAAATTCTTTGAGTGTTTTGAACACAGATGATTTGCTCACATTAAATTGTATAGCAATTTTTCTCAGAGATACAATGCAACTTTCTTCCACGTAACATAAAATGTTTAATTTTATTTCCTCTGTTAACAAATAGCTCCTTCTAGTCTTTATTTTATGGGAAGTTATTACACAGCCTTCAGATTTAAAAGGGTTTATAATATTTTGAATTGTTCTGATAGAAGGAATGAGTTTCTGGATATTTTGCACAAAATAAATATCGTACACTTCACAAACTATTTCCGGATTGATACCACAGCACAATTTCAATTTTCTCGTCTTTACTGTACATTTTTCTGACTAATGGACAACTTATTAGGTGAATTTTCAAATTGTGCGCCTCTTCAAATCTTGTGTTTTGTACTTTTTCGAATGTTATAAATTAATTTATAATACCAGAATGAACTATCAAAATTGACTGACAGCGACATGATGTTTACAAAATGCGACAACCTCGGATATCATTTTGAGAAACAATTGGTCCCATGCTTTGACTTTAAACATTTAAAAAGTATACTATGAAAAAAAATTCACTGTATATTAGATATTGTTGTTGATCACAATTTTAAAACAGACATATCTAATCATAATTATAAGTATATTGCAATCTTTAGCTAAATATGAAATGAAACCAGCTTTTGAGGCACAAAAAAAAGCTCCAGGTTATTTCCAAAATTACAATCTGTTACACCGTGTAATCTAAAAAACCAATACTGTCTACGAAATTTCTTGTAAAAATTGTTAAAGAATATATATTGGAACTAACTACACTGCAACCTTTAAAATCCTCAAAAAAAGTGCAATACCTTGTAATAGTTTTCGACTCTAACAACTTACATTCATCATCAGCTTCAGATGGGTTTTTTCGGAAAGGGTGGATTCTAGCCACTTCAATAAAGTATACCTTTCTTAACTAGAAAAGATATATCAAGCCCAAAATGACATACCCCGTGGTACAAAAAAGTTATAGTGATTTTAAAGCCTCCTAATCGTCGCTTGCGGCACCCTCTAGGAGATACAACAAAATCATTCACAAATTTGAATTTCTCATCCCAAGAAACCCCTGTATACCAAATTTCATGAAATATTAGTCGATATTAAAGAAAATGTGATTTATTTGTTTACCTTTGACACCCTATAGTTCAAAAATTATTACTAATTTTATTAAATACATAAATAAAAAGTTTACCTCGAGTAGGATTTGAACCTAGGACCTGTACTTTGCTAGAATACCGCGCTAACCAACTGCGCCATCAAGGTTCAAGCCCCAATCGATGTAAATTTTGACTTTATGTATGTAGAACTGATGTAAATTCAAAATATAATGAGATTACAATCAAATTACTTATATTAATGGAATGTGAGCCTGCAATATCGCAAGGATTCACACATACCAAAGCAACTTTACTAATATTAAATTATTATAAGTTTTTGTTATGAAGTTCAAAGGTAAATATGTAATTAAAAATTATTATTAATTTTATTAAATACATAAATAAAAAATTTACCTCGAGTAGGTTTTGAACCTACTGGTATGTGTGAATCAATTGGGGCTTGAACCTTGATGGCGCAGTTGGTTAGAGCGGTACTCTAGCAAAGTACAGGTCGTAGGGGTTCAAATCCTACTCGAGGTAAACTTTTTATTTATGTATTTAATAAAATTAATAATAATTTTTAATTACATATTTACCTTTGAACTTATTCGTTCATAACAAAAACTTATAATACCCTATAGTTCGGTTATTACCAACTTTTGCACAAAGATAATTTCTGTTAAATCGACTTATTTTGAGATGTACTCTAGGTGGAAGAGCGTTACACAGACCTTTCCGGGACACTTGTATATTGTAACTTAAACAAATAAATTTATTAATAGTGAAAGGAAATGAATTGTCTGTATTAACGGCCGTACAAAGTAATTAAAAAAACGTGAAATTTAGAGAGCTCTCCACTTAGACCTTGCAAAATTATAAATATTTTTATTTCTTCACATTTCTTGTAAACGTAACAGTACTTATAATTATATTTTACGCCTTCCAGTGTAGTAACATTAATTATTCGTGTGATTACAAAGTAATTCATAATTATACGTTCTCCCGGAAAACCATAAAGTTAGATCTTCTCTGAAATCAGCATTCGCAGAATTGGATACCAAAATAGTCGCATCTTTATATAGCATCAATCAATACCTGTAATATTTTGTAAAGTATCTAATTTAAAAATTGTAATAACTAACAGTATATTCTCCCAAGTACGAAACTTTCCAGGAACGCTAGATGTAGGAATGCTAAAAAAAGTTTGTGTGAAATACGTGAGACAGAGAATATTCAGAAAGTTAAATTGTTTTATCAAATTTGGAATTAATGCGTGATCTTATTAAATTTTCAGAATAGAATTTATGAAATTTTACAAACTAAGCAGAAAGTACGTTAGAAATATAAAAATTAAAACTTACTTTCTAGTAATTTCCAACTTTTCGTCTATGTTAGGTACCCCTAGTAATTCAACAACACACATTTGCATATCACATATAATTTCCTTCTCTTGTTACGGAAGAAACAGAATATGTGAACCATAAAAATAGTGAACTATTCTGCAATCTAATGTTAAAGCATTTAATATCAGCCATATAGAACTGTTTGTATTAATATTTCGTTTAGTAAATGTTTTCATTAAGACAACAAAATTAAGCGATGGCAAGCTTTTCATTACACCAATAACATTGTTTTCAAAAGCATGTAGAAGCTAAAGCAATAATTTGTTAATAAAGCAGCGTACAAACAAACCTTATTGATTTGCATATATGAAGGGAATGGAATTTCTTACTGCCTAAATAATCAAATATTTTTATTTATTTTTAATTATGTACTATAACGATAACAATTACAGTGGCCGTTTTCCACTTACGACGGTACCTATAATTTTCATTCTGATCGTGCACTTAAAACTAAATTAAATGTAGCTAGCAAAACAATTGGTAAATGTTTGAAAATTTTAGACCCCATCTTTAGAAAAAAAACAAATACTAAATATTATAAGAGCTTTTAAGAAAGTAATATTAGATATTATCAAAAAAAGAGTTACTTGTTTTTATAATGATTTTAAAAAAGATACATCTAATCATAATTATAAGTATATTGCAATCCCTGACACAAACAAAAAAAACCTCTAATTTACAAATCTTTAGCTAAATATGAAATAAAAAAACTTTTGAGGTACAAACTAAAGACTCCAGGTTATTTTCAAAATTAAAATCTATTACTACGTGTAATCGTAAAAACCAATACTGTTTACCAAACTTCTTGTAATAATTTTTTTTTTCTATTTTCTTTATTAGCAATCAGAATATATACATTCTACGAGGTAATATTATGTACTTGAGCATTTGATCTTAGGACTTTATTGCATAGGGCTCCCTTCGGTGTCCTTCCATATTTAATTAGTCAGATCCTTCGGCCATCTCATCTGGAGTCGTCTGTTGAGCGGATCTGCTGTCAACGGTTCTATGATTCCATTTGGGTGGATTTCAAGTTTGTTTTGGTGTTTAGCAGCGTATTGCTGAATAATTTCTCTCACGAAAGGTATATTTAGGTCGGTGTGTATGGTGAGGTTTGACACATACCATGGTGCATTTAACATATTTCGTAGAGTATTTGATTGGACGTTGTATGATGTCAAGGTTGGAGTTTCTGGCGCATCCCCATAACTGGCATCCATATGTCCATATTGGGCGAATTACGACTTTATATAGTAGGACTTTATTCTCTAACTTTAAAGGAGATTTTCTTCCTGTAAGCCAGTATAGATTTTTGTACTTAATATCCATTTCTTTACGCTTTTTGTTTATATGCGTCTTCCAAGTTAAATACCTATCAAGATGGATACCCAGATACTTAACTTCTTGTGTTTGATGTATGGGTATGTTATTGAGAGTGACAGGTGGAGATGTTGAACGTTTTGTTGTAAAGGTAATGTGCGTTGACTTGTTTTGATTGACCTTTATCTTCCATTTATCCATCCATTTCTCAATTAGATTTAGATGAGTTTGAAGCATCGCAGATGCTGTGTGCGAATCTTCATTGCAAGCTATGATCGCGAAAGTACTTATCAAGGTACTGTTAGAGGTTGGCAGGTCTGAGGTGAAAAGTAGGTATAACATTGGACCCAAGACACTACCTTGTGGTACACCTGCGTTTATTTGTTTTATCCGAGATACATCGTTACCAATCTTAGTTTGAAAGCTTCGATTAGTCAGGTACGAATGAAAGATGCAGTAGTATTCGTGTGGCATAGTTTTCTTTATTTTAAATAGCAATCCTCTATGCCAGACGCGATCAAATGCCTGTCTTACATCTAACATTACTGCAGAACAGAATAGTTTATCTTGTAGTGAAGTTTGAATTGCATTCGTTATCCTATGGCATTGTTGGATCGTAGAATGACTACGTCTAAAACCGAATTGGTGGTTGGGTAGACAATCCTCTTGCGGTAAGTTTTCATTTATTCGTCTTAGGAGTATCTTTTCCAGCAGCTTTGAAATGACCGAAAGGAGTCTTATGGGTTGGTAAGAGTGAATATCATTGGGAGGTTTCCCTGGTTTAAGGATTAGGAGTATCTGGGCGAATTTTAACTGTAGTGGCCAGTATGTGAGCCTTAGAATAGCATTAAAGATAATCCTCAGGAATTAAGTGCCCTTCTTAGGTAGATGCTTTAGTATGATTGGTGTTATGAGGTCTTGTCCCGGAGATTTTTTATTGTTTAGCATTTTTATTTCAGTTTATATTTCTGAAATGGTAAACTTTCGTATAGGCAATGCCATCTGAAAAGGAGTTTGTAGCTCATCTTCTATTTCTTGATTTATTGCATTGCAGTTTGGTTTGAATACTTCAGCCAGATGATGTACGAATGCATCAGCTTTCACCTTATTTGACCTTAACCAGTTTCCTCTCTCATCTCTTAGTGGTGGTATATGGGATTTTGGTCGTTTGGTTCCTTTCGTGGCTTTCCAGATAGATTTGTCGTGAGTAGATAACGTTTCTATGTATTCTTTAAAAGTTACATTACGAGTTTGTTTTAACTTATTTCTAAGCTTATTATTGGGTTGGTTAAATTTGTGTTTATCTTCTATATTGTGAGTACGCTGCCATCTTGCTCTTGCCCTCCTTTTTTCCTTGACTATTTCCATTATCTCTTGTGGAATATTGGGGGTATTTATTTTAACGTTGGTGAGTTGCGGAGTAGCATTCCATCCTGCTATTTGTAGAGTAGATATAGAATGATTCGTAGCTAGTTCGATTTCATCAGTAGTTTTTAAACTTATATTTAGGTCTAGATGCTGCTCAATATGATGTTTAAGTAAATCCCAGTTAGTCTTTTGTTACTGAGTGTGACTGCAGGCTCCTAGAGAGTGACTGTTGTGCTTATGGTTGCTATTATTGGTTAGTGATCAGACATTACGTCGTAATTGGATGTGATATTAATGTAGTTAGTTCCAAGTCCTTTTGTAATAAATAGGTCCAGGAGATCCGGGCTTTTGTTCTGGTTAGTTGGCCAATAAGTTGGATTTCCCGTGGATAGGAAGTTATAGTTGTTATCTATTAATAAACTATACAGCACCCTACCTTTTGGTGTTGTGAGTCGTGAACCCCAGTGTGCATGTTTGGCGTTAAAATCTCCGCCGATTATGAATTTCTGCGCTAGGGAGTCGGAAAATAGCTGCAACATCTGCTTTGTAAAATTGTGCCTAAGGGGGCAGTACATAGCTGCCACATTTATTGGAGTTGGAAGCTTTTATACGTGAATTATCGTAGCTTGCAAAAGTCAGATTGGTATGATGGTAGTTCATAGTGTACAATTGAATTTCGAATAATAATTGCGGATCCACCGCGTGCAGTAACATCAGGGTGTTGAGTATGATATATATTGTAGTATGGAATTTTAATGTATGATCTGTCAGTGTAATGTGATTCTGACACAAGTAGGATTTCTATGTTATGAAGCTTTAGGAAGATTTTGATTTCTAGTTTCCTATGTATTAAACCGTTGGCGCTCCATTCATCTATCCGTAGGAAGTTGGCCATTATTGGATTAGTTTGTTAATAACTGTGGTCAGCATGTTTAGGATCATGCTGTTTTGCTGCAGTAATTAGTTGAATAAGTTTTTGAACTCATCTCAAAATTGTTGAAGGCTTAGATCTTGATCTTGAACGGGGTGTTGTTTTAGGTTGTGCGCATTGGATGGTCTTGGGGAGGGAGACGGTTGGTTGTTGGGCAAGTGTTGATTAGTTGGTTGATTTGGTAACATTGGAAAATTGTGTTCTGCTATTTGAAAAGGTTTATTGGTTGGTGGTTGGCTGTTTGGATTGTATTTTTTCTGTAATACATTGCAACCTTTATAATTTGCCGGGTGAGATTTTCCACACATAATACATGTAGGGGGAGTACTACTTTGTTTGGTGCAAGTTTTTGTGTCGTGAGGTCCGGCACATTTAACGCAAGCGTACGGTCGATTACAGTATGCTCTTGTATGTCCGTAATTTTGGCACCTTGTGCACTGTACTATATCAGATTTTTTTCGTGGAGGTTCAATGAGTACGTGTTTGTTGCCTTTGGCTCTGACGTCATAAATATCTCTATTGTTTTCTGATGGTTCAAGGTCAATAAAGAATATTGGTAACGGTTCATTATTATATTTGCTTTTAATGTTTAGTATATTTCTTATGTTGTGACCTTTTTCTTTAAGAGCGTTTTTAATTTCTACAATAGGTGTTGTGTGATGTATATGTTTCATGACTACCTTGTAGGGACGGTCTTGTTTCATTTGAAATGTATGATGAATAATGTCATTTTCTTGCATATATTTTATTAATTTTCTGTATACATCAGGATTTATTGTGTTTATTTTAACTACATTGTCTGCTAAACATTTAGTTGTATTTTGCCCTGCTTCCGCTACTTCTAATAACTTTTTTGTCATCATGTCGTAATTTATTACACCGTGCACAAATATAGGCGGCGGTTTAGGTATAACTGGAGTTTTTGTTTCCTCACCTATTTTTTTCGAATTATCTACTGTATTACTAAGTATTGCGTATTTATTTGCTAATGTGTATGTTGTTTGGTTGTTATTATTTGACTGCAGGTCATTGGATTTATTTCTTCGTTTTCGTTTACCACCTTTGACTTTTTGCCATTTATTGACAGAGTTCTCATCATCTTCATCTGATTGATCCATGTCGCTCTCAATACTTTTTTCGGACTGAATCGACGACGTTGTTGCGTTATGATCTACATTTGTTCGGAAATTTAATGTTGAATTTGATAACGCATGATACTGACCACTAGGGATTTGTGACGTGATATTATTAGGTTGGGACCATAATTGTGTTTGGATGCCATTATTTTGTTGTGAAAAATTTTGTATGATATTTAAAGGTTGGAATTGATTGGGAATCTGCACTACTGGAATTCCATTTGGAAATTGCTACTGGTTGTACGTGTAGTACAATCCATTTTGGCCGATGACGGCCGGCAGCATTTTAGCTGCTTAAATTTATTATTTAGTTTGTTAATTTACTCACTTAAATATATTAAAATTAAATTTAAAAATAAATTTATATTTACGGTTTACTTCAATTTAATATTATCAGCTCAACACTCGAACTTATCGCACAGAGGAGGTCACTCACATCCTTGCACTTTGAAAGTCAAGCATAAACTTGTAATAATTGTCAAAAAATATATACTGGAACTACACTGCAGCTTTCAAAAAATCGTAATTGCACAACAAAAATCTGATGTGAGAATTAAACCAAAAAGTACAACTTTGGCAAAAAATTCTTTAGAAAACAGTCACCTATTTGACTGTGAAAACGTTAAAGCTACAGATATAGAGAAAAATTTAACTAAACGATACTTTTGGAAATGTATATAAACATTAGCAGTGATACGTAATAGTAAAACCGATTTAGAAAGGTTACCTCAAGATTATAATTATATATTAGAAAATTTGTAGTAGGTGTACGTATAGTAATGTGTAACGTTTTTGAGTAAAAAGTTTGTGATTTTTTTTGTTGCAATTTGCACTAATGAAGATCAAACATATGATCGAAATATATGCAAATTATTATAAGTTTTTGTTATGAACGAATAAGTTCAAAGGTAAACATGTAATTAAATTAAATTAAATGAAATATATGTAAGTTTAAATGAAAAATAGTGTTCTAATGTTTGATGGAAGTACCATAAATTACATATCAAATAATTTTCTATTCGATATGTATATATATATATATATATATATATATATATATATATATATATATATATATATATATATATATATATATATATATATATATATATATATATATATATATATATATATTTATCTTGAAGTAATATTAACGTCTTCGGTAAACAAAGCATGCAGAGTAATTAATTTAGTTAAGTAAAGGACAACTTAGGTAACCTAATATCACTTTACCAGGTTGCCTAAGTATGTCAGTTTGATCACCACTCTAATGTAAATGTTTCTTCAAGCAGTAAGATTAAATTAATTAAAGAATTGAGATTTTTCTTTGTCTTTACCTTCCTTTACAAACAAGTACGGCCTTTATTAATGGTAAGTGACCCACAGCATTAGGAGGAGCCGGCTTAACCATCAGGTGTAATCTCGTAACATACTGTCCGTTACATATATAAAAGTAGTTATTTTACTGGTAGAGATAAAAATCCTAAAAAGCGGTATAAATATTTAGTCCATATATCGATTAATACACGTTTGAGGTAGATTTATTTACTTACAACATTGCAAAAGAATTTTTCCAAAGTTAAATTTGAAATTAATTTGTTCTATTTATTTTAGCAAAACGTTTTTTTTTATACATACGTAAAGAAAATATTATTCTCCTAAAATTTTCCAACTCATTTCTTGACGTTTTCTTAACTTTTACTTCTTCACGTTAAAACATAAGCCGTTAGATGACATTATTTTACATTATATACATTACAATAAGTTATGGATACAATACCATTAACAAATAAAGTAAAAGAAAGTAATGGTTCACTATTATATTTACGCTAGGTTTCACGATTTCCGTCCATGACTAAAAGTACGTATGTTTTTGGTTTTAAAATGTCTATTTATATTTTTTACAATCTTATACGTTTCGATACAATTATAGTTACCGTCGTGAGTGGAAAACGACCACTGTACTTATTATCGAAAAAAATATATAAATAAAAATGACTGTATTATAGTATATTGAGTATTAATAACAGTAAGGGACGTTTACCGGCCGACCGAGACCGGTACAACCCTTAATGGTCGTGATGCTCATACTGTTTTTTACACGATTGTATTAAATGTACCACAATTGAAATTGTTTAATTTCTACTAAATAAACGAAAAGTCAAAAGTGACATTTTAAATAGAAATGTCCAAAGTCTTTGTTATTATTGTTGTGAAATATAGTATATACAGGGTGTCTCAACAATTTGGGGGTGGAGATTACGTCTATACAGTTGATTTAATAAAAAATCAGACAGATTATTGTAGTCAACGACGAGGAGTATCTTGTAAAAATGTTTTTGTGCATTTTGGAGTACTTGTATTTTTTTTAATGGAACACCCTATATATATATATATATATATATATATATATATATATGTTTATATATTTCATTCTCTGTTAAATACTGAGCAAAGTCATATAAGGTACTATGGGTCTACGACTAACGGTTCCTAAGTTATTGACATTTCTATGTAAAAAATTAGTCAATTTTAGGATTTGTTTTTCCAATCTGTCTAGTTTTAACTTCTACATTCAGATTGCAGTTCTTTGCATATACAGGGTGCTCCATTTTGCTTAATGTTATTTCCATCATTTTTTTTTAATGGTACACCCTGTGTTTTATTACAGATTTGAATAGCATTTTTTACGTGCTTTCAATAGATACCCACTGTTTACTACCTATTCCTAAGTGTTTCTGAATTATTTAGCGATAAACTTGAAAATTGCAAACATTTTTTATTTTTGTTGAATTTGTCACAATATAAAATAAATAGACAATATCATAGTTCACAGAAAAACAAAAATGAAACAATGCTAATTGCTATAAAACCGTGAAGCTATAGGTGTATGACACAAATCAACACTTTGCACTATAAAAGAGCAACGCTTAATAATTATTTACTCGCAGAACTATAAACTTTAAAATGGAATTAAATAACAGTAGCTTGGTTTTCGATTGTCTTTTTCTGTTTCTTAACAACTTAACAAGTGAAAGCCGCTTATTATAAATAATTCGTAAAGAATTGTTAGATAATTATCTGATAGTGACTTCGTTATTTACTTAGTGTGCGTTGACAAGCTGAAAGGAACTGTTTGTTGGTATCCAGGATTTATAAACAAAAGCACCCTTTAGCTAGATGTGCAAGACCTTCAACTTCTTCGAGAACGATTTGAAGAGACAGAAATCTTATATACAAAAAAGGAGATGTAGAAAATCGTACAGTTGCAAACGAAGAAAACGAGTTGACAGTTTAATTAAATTTAGAAGAAAATCCTCACGTAACTGTTTGTCAGATTGCGGTAAAAGTAGATCTGAGCAAGAGTTCAATACAAAGAATTATAATCAAACATAAATATCACCCATACCATTTATGTTTGCATCAAAGCCTACGACCGCAAGATTTCGCAACTCGTGTCGCATTTTGCAATATTATTCTCGACAAAATGAACCAACAAGCCAATTTTGTTGACTTTGTGCTATTTAGCGATCAAGCAAGTTTTAATAGCATAGGAGTCAGTAATAAACATAATAGTTACTATTACTCCACACTGGGTACAAGTAGATTACCAGCATCAGTGGACTGTAAATGTGCGGGGTGGTATTATCAATACTGATGTAATAGGACCTTTCATTCTCGATGGTTCCTTGACAGGCGAAAGATATCTGCAATTTCTTCAAGAAGATTTGCCACAGTTACTTGAAAATGTGAATCTACATACTAGAAAAGTTATGTGTTACCAACATGATAGATCCCTGCCGCGCTACCATAATCGAGTACGTCGGTTTTTACAAAATTGGCGCGGAGATCGCTGCATTGGTCGCGGTGGTCCCACTGTTTGGCTAGCGAGATCACCCGATCTCACTCCCCTAGACTTTTTTCTGTGGGAATATGTGAAACAGGAGGTGTATAGGGATTTGCCTACTACACAAACCAATATGAAACTTCGAATTACTTAGGCTTTTCGTGTTCGAAGAAGCACCCTTCAAAATGTCAAAACAACCTTTAATAGGCGGTTGACAATGTGCATTGCTGCAAATGAAAACATTTGTGAACATTTAATATAAAATTTGTAATTCATTGTGTTCTTTACTTACATTTTAAACTTTAAATTAAGTTTTAAGTTAAAGTTTATAGTTATACAGTTCTACGAGTAAATAATTATTAATCGTTGCTCTTTTATAGTGCAAAATTTTGAATTGTGTCATAAACCTATAGCTTCACGGTTTTATAGCAATTAGCATTATTCCATTTTTGTTTTTCTTTGAATTATGATATTGTCCTTATTTATTTTATATTGTGATAAATTCAACAAAAACAAAAAATGTTCACAATTTTTAACTTTATCACTAAATAATTCAAAAACACTTAGAAATAGGTAGTAAAAAGTGAGTATCTATTGAAAGCGCGCAAAAAATGCTATTCAAATCTGTAATAAAATGTGGGGTGTGCCATTTTAAAAAATGAGAAAAATAACATTGGGCAAAATGGACCACCCTGTATATGCAAAGAAAAGAGTCTGCAATCTGAATGTAGAAGTTAAAACTAGACAGATTGGAAACAAAATCCCAAAATTTCACTCCGATATCTTTCAAGATGGTGGAACAGGAGCCTACTTAATTGACTAATTTTTTACATGGAAATGTCAATAACTTAGAAACCGTTAGTCGAAGACCCATAGTACCTTATATAATTTTGCTCAGCATTTAGTAAAGAATTCAAATATATAAAAATATATTGGGTGTTCCATTGAAAAAACACAAGTTCAGTGTAATACTCGATAATGGGACACCCTATATATACAAAAATATTTTTACAAGATGCTTCTCGTTGTTGACTACAATAATCTTGGTAAGTAAAAGACGTCAGTACGTAAATTACTTACCGACGAGTTGGCCCTCGCAACCAGTCTCCTACTGTCTTGGAAACAGATGGCAAATAGACGAGAAAGCTCAATCGTGCAAAAAATATTTATACTAGCAATATAAATATCGATTGTGTGTATTATTGTGTTATTTGTTATTCAAGCATGGATTGTTACAGTATATAATTAAAAATAAATAAAAATATTTGATTATTTAGGCAATAACAAATTCCATTCTCTTCATATATGCAAATCAATAAGGTTTGTTTGTACGCTGCTTTATTAACAAATTTTTGCTTTAGCTTCTACATGTTTTTGAAAACAATGTTATTGATGTAATGAAAAGCTTGCCATCGCTTAATTTTGTTGTCTTAATGAAAACATTAACTAAACGAAATATAAATACAAACAATTCTATGTGGCTGATATTAAATGCTTTAACATTAGATTGCAGAATAGTTTACTATTTTTAGCTCATATGTTCCGTTTCTTCTGTAAGAGGAAGGAAATTATATGTGATATGCAAATGTGTGTTGTTAAATTACTAGGGGTACCTAACATAAACTAAAAGTTGGAAATTACTAGGAAGTAAGTTTTATTTTTTATTTTTCTAACGTGTGTGTGTATGTACTTTTTGCTTAATTTGTAAAATTTCAGAAATTCCATTCTAATAATTTAGTAAGATCACGCATTAATTCCTAATTTGTTAAAACAATTTAACTTTCTGAATATTCTCTGGCTCACGTATTTCACACAAACTTTTTTTTGCATTCCTACATCTAGCGTTCCTGGAAAGTTTCGTACTTGGGAGAATATACTCTTAGTTATTACAATTATACGTTACAAAATATATAGTAAGTGAAAGGTTTACATTTTTGGTGCTCCAAAGGTATTGATTGATACTATATATTCATTTCCTTTCACTATTAATAAATTTATTTGTTTAAATTACAATATACAAGGTGTTCCGGGAAGGTCTTCGCAACGCTCTTCCACATAGAGTACACCTCAAAATAAGTCGATTTAACTAAACTTAACTTTGTCCAAAAGTTGATAATAACCGAACTACAGGGTGCTAAAGGTAAACAAATAAATCACATTTTCTTTAATATCTTTCGACTAATTCGAGCTAATTTCACGAAATTTGGTATACAGGGGTTTCTTGGGATGAGAAATTCAAATTTGTGTATTGTTGTATCTCCTAGAGGTTGTCACACGCGACGATTATGAGGCTTTAAAATCACTATAACTTTCTTGTGCCACGGCTATGTCGTTTTGGTCTTGATAAATATTTTTCCCTCTTTTCCAGTTAAGAAAAGTATACTTTATTGAAATCGCTAGAAGCCACCCTTTCCGAAAAAATGCATCTGAAACTGATGATGCATGTAAATTGTCAAAGTGAGTCGAAAGCTATTACAAGGTATTACACTTTTCTTTAAGGTTTTGGCAAACGTAAAAGATGTTTCCTCGTTTTTATGGTTTTACTTCCTTGTTTTTAAGGATAAAAAATAAGATAAAAGCAATTTTAACACAAAAATTAAACTGAAAACTTAAATACAAAAATATGTCATAAAAATTGTTCAAAATCCCCACCGTTTTCACGCACGCAAAGATTTACAGGGCGCAGAAAATTATAATTAACCCTTTGCATAATTTCTTTATTATCTCAAAGATTATTTGCTGCATCCTGAATACGCAATATACCAATGTAGAATATACCGATATGTTATTGGTTTTTGGATATTGTCAAGGAAATGACGAGAGTGTGTTAGAGATCACAATGTGTCAAACAAGGAAATGGTATATTAAGTATCAAGTTAATTTGGCCGGAGACCGGTACAACCCTTAATGTTCGTGATTCTCATACTGTTTTTTGCACGATTGTATTAAATATACCATAATTGAAATTGTTTAATTCCTACTAAATAAACGAAAAGGTAAAAGTGACGTTTTAAATAGAAATGTCCAAATTTGTTGTTCTTATTGTTGTGAAATATAGTATACCTATATAATTTTACGTTGGTAAGTAAAATACTTACCGACGAGTTGGGACTCGCATCCAGTAAACATATCCTACTGTCTTGGAAACAGATATGATAAATAAACAAAAAAGCTCAATCGTGCAAAATAGTATATAACATTACTAGCAAAGTAAAAATGGTTTTACAGGCGGACAGAAGGATACCTTCTGGAGCCAGTACAACCCGTTACCTTGCGTGTATTGTTATATATTTTATTTGTTACTCACTAGTAAACAAAATGCAAACATAGTAATTAATTAGATGCAAATATTTTTTTTACTTAAAAAATTCTCAATTTGTTGTAAGCTTTGGAAACATTACCGTGACTACTTATGTTGTTTATTTCACTGTTTTTACTTTCTTGTGTGTGTGTGTGTGTGTGTGTGCCTGTGTGTGTAGGCGTGTGCGCGCGCGCGTGTATGTGTGTGTATGCGTATCTGTGTGGGGTGTGTGTGCGTGTGTGTGTGTGTGTGTGTGTATGTGTGTGTGTGTGTGTGTGTGTGTGTGTTTGTATTGCTATTAATTGCGGCACCTTGGGTGAGCAAGCAGATATACTACGGTGATTCTATGCCACTTCGTCTATAGCAAAGCAATTTCTTTTCAGAGGTCGTCATCACATTGCATATGTCCAAGTACATGGTTTTTTCAAAGTCAAGGTTATCATACACATTGCCTGCATCGAAGTATGTTCCTCATGGTCATTGAAGTAACTAGATTTGAAAAAGGCACTAGAAAAGTTACTAGATTGGTTTACAAGGTCATGCTCAAGGTCATTGGCCCCGTACAGATTGTCCGCTTCAGGGTCACGTGGTAGGAAATGGTTAAGGTCGCTCTCATTGCCAAGGTTCTTAACGTACATTCACCCCGCTCCAAGATCAAAGTTTATTCTTGGGATTTCAAGGTTATGCGATCAACCTTCTCGTTTGTCAATGTCACACGTTCAGGGTTCCATTGGGGGTATATAGGAGGATTCTCTTCCACCAAGAAATCAAGGTCGATTCTAAATCAAATTTTGATGGTAAATTTCAAGGCCAACGTTTATTAACCGTTTCAAGGTCACGTTCCCCATCAATTCTAGTAATTTAATTGACCTCGGTCCCAAGTCCTGTTATTTAAGTTATTACAATTCTCATGTTTCAAGGTCATCAAGCAATTCTTGGAAGTTGACTTTCCAAGTTCACGTCCCCCAGCAAATGCCATTGACCTCTGTGTTTCAGGTCAAAAATAAGCTCCTGGCTTTGCGCAGAATATTTCACACCTCAAGATCAAGGGTGATTCAAAGTTCTTGTATTGACTAAATTGTAATAAAAGGATTATGCTTACGTGGACTCATACTACTGTCCTAAACCACCAAGGCAGTTTTCCTAAGAACCGGATCCGGTTCCCAAAGACAGATAGCCGTTTCCCAAAACAGGGGAGCCGTCACCCAACACAGGTAACCGTTTCCCCCCCCCATTTCAAGGTCACACCTCTGAGAAAAGAACAAAGGCGATCCATTGTTCTGCACGAGTTAGGGTGATAATTCCTAAAAATAGATTGTTATCTAGATACCCCCACCATTTCAGGCTCAATTCTGAGAAATCAATTTTCCAAAACAAAGGCGATCAATTGTTCAACCAACGCTTCAAGGTCAAAGTTGTTGTGCTCAAGTCCATCATACACATTGCCTACGTATATTCCTCAAGGTCACACAGCAATTCTTGGCTAAGCTAAGGTGTTAATTCTTATAATTCAATTATCAAGGGTATTAAATACACTTTTCAAGGCGTGGGGGATTCTACCTTTCAGGGCCACCCAAGCAATTCTTGGCTGAGTCAAGACATTAATTCTCAAGGTCGGGGGGTATCATACAGGTTGTCGTTGTCTATGCTCAAATGTGAGCCAAATTCTTGTATTGGCTAAATTGTAATCTAAGGATTATGCTTACAGCACGTGGATTCATAATACTACTGTCCTAAACCATCAGGATAAGGTAGTTTTCCTAAGAACCGGATCCGGTTCCCAAAGACATATAACCGTTTCCCAAAACAGGGGAGCCGTTTCCCAAAACAGGGATCTGTTACCCAACACAGGTACCCGTTTCCCCCACCATTTCACGGTCACATCTCTGACAAAAGCGGCCCATTGTTCAAGTAATTCTTGGCTGAGTGAGGGTTATAATTCCTAGAAATCACCTGTAGGACTTTCAAATAGATTGTCAATGGCTAAAATGTATTGGTATCAATTTTCAAGGTCATAAGTCCTAGAAATCAACCTGAAGTGGTATCACAATACATGGTCGGTGAAGGTATATAGGAGGATGCTCATCAAGGTCTCGTATACTGTAGGATCCACTTTCTAGCTTTCAAGGCCATTTACTACACACATTGCCTGCACATACTCTTCAAGGCCACGTATAGTGATCTACTTATTAATTTATTAAGGAAAATCCTCAGTACATTAGGTCACGTACACTTTCCCTGCGAGGTCAATCAATTTCCAAGAACAAAGGCGATGTTCAAGCAATTCTGGTCGGGTCAGGCTCATAATTCATAAAAATCACCTGCACGGGGTATTCAAATAGAGTTTTCAAGGTGCGGGAGATTCTACTTTTCAGGGTTGAGACATGTCAAGAAGTCAGATTTAGAAGCATTTCTAATCAATGACGTCACGTGGCTTTCAAGCAGGCAATTCTTGACTGAGTCAAGGTCATATGTTAACCTGCAGGGGTATTCCGATCGAAAGTTTTATTCTGGCCGAGTCGGGGTCATAATTTCTAGAATCCTAAAAATAGATTGTTATCTAGGTCAACAGCCAAAACGTATTGGTATCAATTTTTGCACATTACCTACGTATATTCCTCAAGGTCATACTACAGATTGTTCACGTCCAAGTACATGGTTTTTCGAAGTTAAGATCATTGTACACATCACCTATATCAAAGTATATCGTTTTTCAAGGTCATCTCTTTGCCTGCGTCTAAGTACTTCGTTTTCAAAGTCCTCTCATATACCGTGTAAAGTATATTGTTCAAGGTCACCAAGAAATTCCTGATCAAGTCGAGGTACTAATTCTTGGAATTCTCAAGGTCAGAGGTATTAAATAGACTGCCAAGTTGTAGGTGTGGGGATTCTATTTTCAGGTAGTGGTCATGTGTCGGGAAATGTTCAAAGGTGCAGGGGGCAGCAAAGTCACATGGCTTTCAAGTAGGCTATTCTTAGGTGAGTCGAGGAGTTAATTCAATTATTAAAATTCTCAAAGTAGTCTGCAGGGTATTCCTAGAAATCAATTCCTAATCAATTACCAATCAGTGACTTTTGTATAAGTCTTAGAAGTTATTGCAATTCCTAGAAATCTATTCTCTAGGCCAAAGGTGTTATTTACAGGTACCCCCACCATTTCAAGCTCAATCCTGAGAAATCAATTTTCAAGTTCAGCGATATTACAATCAGTTCGCGGGCAGATGTTGTTTATGCTAATAAGTGTAGGTCTAGGTTAAATGATTCTTTTATTGGCTCTGTACGTATCTATGTTTTGACGTCCCCCTCACGTTTTTTGACGTTTGCTTGATGGTTTTTTGACATTTCCATAACGTTTTTTGACGTCTTATTGGCGTTTTTGACGTTTCTTTGAGGTTTTTTTACCTTTTTAACGTTTCCTTGACGTTTTTGACGTTTTCCTGGCGTTTCCTAATGTTTTTTGACGTTTCTTTGGCGCTGTGTGTGTGTGTGTGTGTGTGTGTGTGTGTGTGTGTGTGTGCGCGCGAGAATTTGTCAAGGTCAAGGTCACATCCCATTCAAGGCGAGCGAGACATCAAATCGAAATTTCGTGGTCAGCATTTTGCAATTCCACCCGCAAGCATATGAAGGAGGACATGTTGTTTATGCTAATAAGTAGGTCAAGGTTAAATGGTTGTGTGGTTGGAAATTTTCATGGTCTCCAAGTAATTTGATTGTCAAAACCATGTGTGTTAACCTTCAGGCTATCCCGATCTTATCCGATCAAAATTTTTCCCGGATTTTCATTATTAGTAAGCTTTATATGAGGTTTTCTTTGTTTTAAAGGGGATACAATAAGCTGGCATTCATATAGATAATGTAATTTTAAATAAATGGTTTTCATTATTATTAGGCGTTAGAATGGGTTTTCATCGTTTTAAATGAATCTCACATAACGGTGATGTAGTTTTAAAAAAAATGTATCTTAACAATTAAGCAAGCCATTTATTGATATTAAAACAAGCAAATTTCTTTGTCTAGCGTTCTGCATACATTAAAACCAATAAATCTATAACTAAATCGATTTTTTATTAATTTAGGAGTCATTAAAACATTTTATATAAAAGTTATTTAAGGAACATTACAATTCTTATGTCTATTTCAAATCTATACATTGTTAACTTTCTTTTCTAACCAATAATTACACATGTGCAACGAGTCTATATTTTCTAATATAACACAATTTTATTTCTATAGCTAATCTGTTTAATACCTAAATCTGTTCCATCAGATAACTATATTGACATTCTCCATTCGCATTTTGACAACGTGCTAGTTATCATATACAATGTATAGATTTAAAATAGACATAAAGAAAGCAAACCTTTTATATTACTTTAAACAATGAAATAATAAAAGAAATTTTAGTTAACATATGCATAAATGCCATTTTTTGATATAAAACCAATCACGTTTCTTTGTCTAGCGATCTGCATTCATTAAAACCAATAAATCTATAAATAAATCGATTATTTTATTAACTTAGGGATCATTTAGATTTACAACACTTTATATAAATGATATTTCATTGATAGAAGCATTAGGCGTAGTATATCACATTTAAATCTATACATTGTTAACTCCCTTTCTATACTGAAATTTATATAGCTGTCATTGCTTGTTCTTTTATACTTTGTATATAGTCCAAAGCTAGTCAATTTAGGAACAAAAAGGGCTGAAATTTTCGTTATAGTCCTAATCAACTTTATATTTTTCGGGACGCTGAACATGGATCTGAGGTTTGAAACGTCCAAATTTGGTCAATTTTTAGGATTTGTGCTAAATCTCGATAATTATGCATTTTTTCAAAAAGTCCATGCTTTGCGAAAAATCAGTTTAAATGTCCTACAATTCCCCTTATACAAAGCAAATTCATTGTATTTTTTCATTATAACGCTTCAATAATAATAGAATTTTTAGAGAGTTAGCATAAATGCCATTTATTGATACAAAATCAATCACGTTTCTTTCATTTACAGGTACATTACATCCTTTCAGGGTCTAGCGATCTGCATTAAAACCGACAAATCTGTAACTAAATCGCATTTTTTGCTAATTTAGGGGTCATTTAGATTTACAGCACTTTTACGCAAACAAATAGCTAACTACATTTTTTTTATAAACGTTATTTAACTAACGGAAACACACACAAATACACACACAATTCTTTCTTTATATTTTAATACATCTAATTTAAATCTGCACATTGTTCCTCCCTTCTAGCCAAAGACGGGTCAATATTCACTAATATATATAACGCAATTTATTAAACTCTGTCACTGTTTGTTCTTTTCCAATAAATCTGTATACTCTTCTTTTATACGTTGTATATTGTCTAATTTCGCCTCTTAAAGCCGGTTCTAACGTACGTCAGCTTGGGAAGGGGTTCTATTTCCTTATGGGAGATTACATTAGTTGTTTTAACGAGACCATGCATTGGTTCCCTGAAAATCCTTACATAAGATTTCCTAGAACTAATTCCTATCAAACCATATTTCCTAGCTCAGTGTTTCGATAGTTTAAAGTACATAATATGTATCACTTTCCCATCCGGAGGAAGAAGGTTGATATCGGATAAAATCCTAGGACGGTAGTATTCTGTACTAATGACTAGACGTTAGTCAAAAAGTTCCCGCACCCAAAAATAGATATGCAGAGCCAATAAGGAACCGTTTAGCCTTGATGGGTTGACTGCACGAGGATAGAATACTACCGAAAAACTAGTACTACAGAAGCTTTTTGACATTTGTCAGCAATAAACACACTCTTTGTGAAATGATTCTAGTTAAAGCATGTTTACATATGGTTGGGGGCACCACTATATTTATTGGTTTTCTGAGTGCACCCAAACTACTCATGAACACATCCTCTATATTTAATAGCGTTTTAAATTTTCTTCTTTGAAAGATTCGTAAAAGCGCTGAGGTAATGCACATTTAAACTCCTCTGTTTCTAACACTATAGGTTCACCATACTTCTCAACCTTTCATGCTTCTACTTTACTACACTATTTTTACATATTCCTTATTGCTAATACACAGCTTCATCATTTTCTGTTTTCATTATATAATACTCTAAATCGAGTTTTACTGGCTTTATTAACGTCTCCAATCGCTCACTTCTCCGCACTTACTGATTTCTGTCCAGATTTTTCAGACCCACAAAAAGTCATTCTCATCGAAAACGGTTTAGAATTTGCTAAAACTACCC
The DNA here is from genome assembly GCA_036346205.1 of Vesta saturnalis. NCBI lineage: Eukaryota > Metazoa > Arthropoda > Insecta > Coleoptera > Lampyridae > Vesta > Vesta saturnalis. The sequence goes on along the minus strand of JARFJB010002439.1, from coordinate 859,536 downwards.
CTGGACGATAACCCGGTTGACTTATTTCAGCATCTATTGGAAAAGATACCTCTAGAAGTAGGTGATTTAAGCGGATTGTTCAGCTTTTGTTTCCACGAACTGATTCTATGGTTAAAATTGAGCAATCGGAACGCTTATTTACTATTCCCAAAACAACATTCATGTTTCCACAAACTGCTTCTATCTTTAGATTTCTAATGATACCCCATACACACGACATAGCTAGAAAACACATAGCAAACCTCGAAATAACGTCAAGGAGCGCCGAAAAAACATTTAAAAAAACGTTGTAAAACGTCGCAAACACCAAAACATAGATACATGGATATGTAGATACACACAGAATCAATAAAAGCACCGTTTAACCTTAGGAATTCTAAGAATACCCTTGCAGGTCAGCTTGATTTCCAATAATTGCAATAACTTCTAAGAATCGACGAATTTTGACCTTGAAGCGGGGACTGCGGACGTGCAGGGAGGATTAACTAACCTTCAATTCGTATACTCTGTGTCGGGATCGGTCATATATCCTAAACTCAATCATCCACATGTAGAATCCAGCATACAATCAGAAGACCGAAAACGTCAGGAAACCTCTATCTGTATTTGGGAAGCGGATCCAGTTCTTGGAAACTAGACCACATCCTGAAACGGGCCAGCTCCTGGTTAGGACATTAGTATTATGAATCCACATACTCTTTTATTGTTATAAACAATTTAAACAATACAGAAACCACTTAACCTACCTTTTAGCATGGACAACATCATCCTTCAACGACAACAACCTGTTTCTATGAACCATTTAGAATTAGTCCTGCATGTTGATTTAATAACTGATTTAACACATTGACTCGACTAAATTGCTTGGTGACCTTGAAAAATTTCGATCGGATAAGGTCAGATAAGATCGGGTAAGATCGGGATAGCCTGTAGGTTAACACACATGGTTTTGACAATCAAATTGCTTGGAGACCACGAAAATTTTCAACCACACAACCATTTAACATTGACCTACTTATTACCATAAACAACATGTCCTTCTTCATATGCCTGCGGATGGAGTTGCAAAATGACAACCACGAAATTTCGATGTGACATGTCTCGCTCGCCTTGAATGGGATGTGGCCTTGACCTTGACAAATTCTCGCGCACACACATACACAATGCCAATGAAACGTCAAAAAACATTAGGAAACGTCAGGCAAACGTCAAGCAAACGTTAAAAAGGTCAAAAAAACCTCAAAAAAACGTCAAAAAACGCCAAGAAAACATCAAAAACGTTAGGGACACGTCAAAAAACCATGAAGCAAACGTCAAAAAGCGTGAGGCGAACGTCAAAAGATAGATATGCACAGCCAATAAAAGAATCGTTTAACCTTGATCTACACTTATTAGCATAAACAACGTCTATCAGCGAACTGATTGTAATAAGATACCAATAAAATGCAATCTTGAATAGGTCAATTTGGCAATACAAGAACCGTTTAACCTACCTTTTAGCATAGACGACAATATGTCTCAACTGTAATAGCTCCCTGACCTTGAAAATTGATTTCTCAGGATTGAGCTTGAAATGGTGGGGGTACCTGGAAATAATACCTTTGACCTTGAAAATCGATTTCTAGGAATTACAGTAACTTCTAACACTTATACAAAAGTCACTGATTGGTTATTGATTAGGAATTGATTTCTAGGAATACCCTGCAGATCACCTTGTGGATTGTAATAATTGAATTAACACCTCGACTCGCCTAAGAATAGCCTGCTTGAAAGCCATGTGACCTTGCTGCCCACTGCACCTAACATAAAAATGTTTGTTACAACGTTTAGATTTGTGTAACAAATACAAAAGTACACCGTTAAAACCCAAAATATTAGTATTTTAATAATAATGCTACTTCTTGAAAATTATCGAAGTCCCTAAAGTATAATTAACGTAAACCTTTCTTTAAAGGCATAACGTAATAGATAATTACGAATTACATAAGTGTTCTTCAAGAGGGTGTTTGATGTGTTTATATATAAATTGTACTCATAAAATTGTGTATGGGAATGCAGTTTCGTTTACCCTTATTCATTGTCTATTGCCGGTGGTTTACTGAAATAACATTGGTCTTAAACTTTGCAAGAATATTAGGGAACATTCCTTTCCCTTCACCGTAACATTCTTTCTGCATTTGTGATTTGTGATATTTCTAACGGGGTTGTTATTTGCAGTTCGTTCGCGCAAAAATGTTTAATCCATTATACTGTAACTGTTAAATTAATGTAAATTTTATTACAATATAACCTAAAATTGTATGATAATTAATATAACGTTACAAATTATTATTCTTATTATATCGCCTTTATTTGTTTGTAATCTTGTACAACAAATTAAAGAAGACAATATTAATAAACATTAAAAACAATTTTATATTATTAGTAACTATTATGGAATAAAGTTTTATAATAAGTTACCAGTAAATATTAGATTACTACCCATGGATCAGACAAAAAAACTGTTGCTGAACACCTAAAAGCTAAAGCTTTTCATTCTATTAACGAGTTTTTTATGTTAGAACAACATTTTTGGTAACTGTAATTAGATGTGTGTGATATGTTGCGTTCTATTTCTAGACTTTATGTATTTTGTAATTGATAGTATTGCGTTGTGATTTACTATGTTTTAGTTTTACACTTTCATTACGTATCTTGGTTTATGTTGTAATTTTTATTATTTATTACTACTGTACTGTGTATTATATGTTGTTTGTGATGGGATTTCACACCAGAAAGAAATAAACTGCGATTTTTATTATTGATCTTATTTGATCATGATTTTTATATGTTGCTTTAATGAAGGTTTCGAATATATTAAGTAAACTAAACGGGATGTGGTATGTGGTAACAATACAAGTAATATAAAAAAAAGAAAAACAGCTTTTACTTAAATACCTAAAATATTTGAACCTGCTTCTATACATTACGTCTCCCTCCTTAGAAAAACATGAGTAAACGAAAATCTTACTTATCTAACAATGTAAATCTTACTAGTAAATAACATGTTACTTAGTACTACAAGTTTGGTTGACCATAATTTTATTGCAGTGCTAAGCTGAATCAAGTATCAAACAATTTAAAATAATATTCCTAATTAATTACTAACTGTAAATGTGTAACAAATTAATTTCCTGTAATTAAACACCGGAGTGCACAGGGTGTCCTATTGTATTTTGATACAGGGTTTATTATTCGAGACCGAAAAAAACTTTAAATACAAAAGTTGTAGGGTTCTAATTATATTATCTTTTAGGACTATCAAACTTTCAAATATCTCATAAACTGATGGAAAAATGAACCCAACTCACATTTTTTTAAACGGAACACCCTGTATTTTATTCAATAAGTAAATATACTGACTTCCATAAAAATTCAACACCTAGAATTTATTGAACGATTTTATTGAAATTTTCGTCAACGATGTTTTTCATTAGAACAAACAAACGATTAAAATTTGAAAACAAAAGAGCAAAAACTAAAAGTGCTTTTTTCAATAATGATTTGCTCCGCTACGATTTGTAATGCACTCATTTAGACGGCGTGGCATGCTATCAATCAAGTGATCTATAGCTGCCTGTGATATATCAACCCAAGCTTCTTGAATCCGTAGCCGGAGATCGTGTAAGTCATCTGGAGGGTGTGGTAAATTACCCAATCGCTTACCGACCGCATCCCATACATATTCAATGGGCGACAAATCAGGCGACCGAGCAGCCCATGGGAGGACGGCAATATTAGCTTCTTCCAAAAAACGTGTTGTGGCCTGTTGTAGCGCATTATCCTGTTGGAAAATGGGATTTTCCAGCCCCTGAAGATATGGAAGGGCAACGGGTTCTAGCACATTAGGAATATAACCAGCGGCATTTAAGTTGCCATCAATGAAGACCAAGGGTGATTGCTACCGTAACATATTGCACCCCATATCATCACTACTTGTGTGAGGGCTGTGTTGCGTGCCACAAAAAATGTTGGATTTTTACGTTCTCCACGCATTCGTCTGACCCCTCTACGGTCATCGTGGGCCCACAAGCAAAATCGGGACTCGTCACTAAACACAATTCGATTCCATTCTTGCGCCCAATTCGCTCTTTCGTTGCTCCATTCTAGCCTGCGCAGACGGTGAAGTGGTGTAAGAGGAAGACATAAAAATGGACGATATGAGCGCAGCCCATAAAACCTGATCCGGCGATAAACAGATGACATTGACATTCTGGCTCCTACACCTCTCATTCAATCATTTGCAATGAAAATCTGTCTTTTGTGGCCAAAAGTCTTAAGCGACGTTCTTCGCGATCTGCAGTATTGTAGGCACGTCCAGATCCAGGGCGACGTTGTTGCACCCCTTCTTCGGACCATTTGGACCAACATCTCAATACCGTTGTAACATTTCGGTTTACAGGGCGAGCAATTTCTTTTAGCGAAGGTCCGGCCTCTCTCATGTCAATAAAACATAACAAAAAATACACAACGAATATTAACTCTTATAATTTCCAAATTTTCAGGTCTATTATAATATATTTTATTTTTAAGGTATCCCACAAAAATACGTCCAAGGAACTTAAATCGGGGCTATTATCGTTTAAAAATTCAGTAACAGGTAAATTATTATGAAGCGGTGCTCCATCCTGCCGCCATATAAGGTTTGCATATTCAATAACGGGAATATCTTCTAATCGGTGTTATATTTCATTTTGAAGAAAATTTAAATATCTTTGGCCGTTCAAATTTCCAACATAAAAAATCGATCCAATGATGACAGCTTGAATTTTGTGCGGATTTTTTTTGTTAAACATTCTCTCCGTAGTAAAACTTGCCTCGTCCGAATAAAACGATTTCATTTAAAATCCCCATCCTTCAGAGTGTGTTGCCAAATTTCTTAACAGACAGGGGTGATTTTCGGGAGTAGACATGGTTAGTTGGAAACCAGAGGGGAGGGGAGTTGCTGTTGAAATTTTGATTGAGCCGGACGCTTTGATTTGTTTTAATTAGAAACGCCCGTTGTAAACCGTTCGGTCTATAAATATTTTTGTCGTGTACCTTTTAGCAAAACTAAAACGCTAATTTGTTCGTTTCTTTTTGTGTGTGTTTTAATGTAAATTCTTTCAAAACTTAGTCTGTAATTAATGGTCGGGACGCCGAGTTTTAAACCGCGTATCTTAACTCGTCTTGGTGGTAAAGTGTTTAACTAAAGGCAATATATACAAGTAGGTATTTTTATATAAATTAAGGCTGGCAGCAAATAATTTTACAAGCGTATATAACGTATTAAAGATCGAGCATTGCCTTGCATTCGCATGCGGGCTCTTAAGCTGAAATCTGCTAAAATAAAGACAGTACAGGGCTCTCTCTTGTATTTGTGTGAATTAGCATTGTTGTTTGTTGTTTATATTTATATTTTTGTAGAGGTGAGACGTGGGCGAACGGGTACAGGATACCGCTCTGGTTATTAATTGTAATGTGCAATTGCCCAGTGTGTTCATACTCCCGGGTCCAGATGACCATTAAACACCTTTAAGTTTATTTTTAATGTTTTTATTATTGTATAGAGGAATGTGTAACCTGAGAAAAAGGCGCTGTATTTTTCTAACTCACTCAAACTTATATATCGGTCACGATGTTATGATTTATTTACAACTTACCTTTGTAAGGCATTGTTTAATGAGTTTTTTGTGTCAGTTTGTTAAGTAGAATTGTTTGCCTGCGAACTAATTTCTCTTTATATGCAATTTATTGCAATTTTTGTATGTATTTTGTGCTTTAGTAGTCCCTAAATAATTGTGTACGTGTAAATTCCTTGTTTATTTTCTTTTGTCCTTGTCTTTACCTTATTATCGCCTGTGCAATTTTATTGTTGTGGTATTTTATATGTACCGTAATTTTCCTTACTGTTTTATGTGCTTATTTACTTAAAGACCGGCATGGTTGGTTTTAAAGGGCCACATGTTTGGTATTACGATTTTTATTCTAATTTATTTGTGACACAATTGTGGGTGTGACTACATATTTTTTTTATTGTGTTTATGTGTAACTAAACTGCTTTTTATTTATTTTTCTCTTAATGTTATAATTTTATACGCACTTTAACCTGATTTAATGGTGTTTTGTTATATATTTAACCCTTTCATTGCCTTTTTTTTGTATTATTTGATTTATTAATGTACTTGTGCAATTACTTCTTTATGAATAAAGCGGGTTTTATTGGTGGTTCTCTCCCACAATAGTATATTAACGGGCTGAACCACCATTGGGCAAAACTCTTTAATTTTAATTTGAGTAGTCTCATTGTTTACTTGCCTCACATGATGCAACACTTACCTCATCCAGCCTATCTCAGTCAAATAGCACAACGTACCTACCTCAGGACGGCCACTTCGTTTGATCAGATTTGAGGTTTGCGAGTAATTAAATATCAGACTTGTAAATAAATCCTAATGTTTTAATTATTGCCAGGAAAGTCAAAGTAAGGGAAGCAATTAATTTGAGTAATAGTAGCATTATTGTCGGTAAAGTTAAGATAAATCACTTAGCGATTGTTTTGTTCTTGTATTTGCATTATTGCAAATAAGTTCAAATTACACTTTTCAAGATAGGGTACAGTATCCTAATGTCAAACATTAATTTTTCCATGGATACCAATAATTTAAGTCTACGGTATTCTTTACATTTTAAACTCGATTATTTAAAAATTGGCTTGACGAAATGTTAACATATTATTTTTTTGAAATCTGCTTAAAACATCTATTTATTTATTGAATAAAATACAGGGTGCTCCGTTTAAAAAAATGTAAGGTGAGTTAATTTTTCCATCAGTTTATGAGATATTTGAAAGTTTGATAGTCTTAAAAGATAATATGATTAGAATTTCAAGTTTGTTCTACCTCAAATAATAAACCCTATAGGTAAGTGTCAAAATACCCCGTACAGACATATGTGTATATATATATATATATATATATATATACAGTGTGATTCAAAGTAGAGGGACCATTCAATAACTTCTTTATTTTACGATATATCAAAAAAAGTTAAATTATTTTTTGTTTACGGCCATGTGATACATTTAATAGGGCTATCAAATATTTTTTTCATTTCCGGTTAAACCGGAAACGAACACAACTATTGTTTTTTAAATGACACCCTGTATATTTTTTTAGACTATCTGGTTCCTCATTATTTTTTCTTTCTGTAAATATAAAATTTTATGGGTATTATATCTGTAAATTTTGTTGTAAATCGTAAAAAACTGTTTGAAGGCGTACAAGACCACTATTTAAAAAACAAAATAGCTATTGCCATGGAAAACGGAAACAACTGCTTTTGTTATTAGTATTTATTGGAATAGTAAGAAATCTGGAAACGGATACATAAACAAAATAAAAAATTCAACAAGTAATAAGCACGTATTTTTTAACTACAAAGATGGTATTGGTATGCAGGAAAATTATTTTATAAATTGTTCAAAATTACCACCATTTTGTGCAACACATGCCTCTAGCCGCTTTAGAAGTTCATGATGTGTTGTTCTACACTTTGTGGCGGATAGTCCCATCAGAAATAGTCCGGAGGTGTAATATCAGGCGATCTTGGCGGCATTTCCACTGGTCCATGGGTGGCAATTAAACGCCTATTAAAGATTTCGTTTAGGTATTCACCTGTCAGGAAATCTTTCTTCATAGAGTGCGACTGATCTTCGTAACGTTAAATCGACCTTTTCACTATTATTCATTGTTTTTGCCTAATAATTGCATACAATTACGTTGTAATTATAAATTCCGTCACAGCTTAAGTAATTACATATAAAAACTAATTTTGAAAGATGTGAAACAATCTGAAACAACTTCACTAAGCAAATAGTGATCTTGTACTCCTTCAAACAGTTTTTTGCGATTTACAACAAAATTTTCTGATATAATACCCATAAAATTTCATATTTACAGAAAGAAAAAATAATGATTAATCAGATAGTCTAAAAAAATATACAGTGTGTCATTTAAAAAACAATAGTTGTGTTTGTTTCCGGTTTAACCGGAAATGAAAAAAATATTTGATAGCCCTATTAAATGTAACACATGGCCGTAAACAAAAAATAATTTAACTTTTTTTTATATATCGTAAAATAAAGAAGTTATTGAATGGTCCCTCTACTTTGGATCACGCTGTATATATACATATATATATATATATATATATATATATATATATATATATATATATATATATATATATATATATATATATATATATATATATATATATATATATATATCCTGCAATACAAGCTTGCTGTGATAAAATCACCCGAAATGCACAAAATCTAAAACGATTTTTACCAATCTTCATTATTTTTATTATTAAATTATTTTCACGTTCGATGAGTAATTTAAAAAGTATAATTTATAAATCTTTTTTAAGGCACATAAATATAAAATACGATTTTAGTTAACTTGACATAATATTTAGATGCAAGCATGAATTCCTTATACAAGGATCACAATTGATGAGATATTATTGCTGGTATGAAGAAATTTATAGCTGTATTTTGCTGAATGGATCTCAACACATCAAACGTGCACCCGCAATTTTATGTCTGCTTTGATCCTTTTATTGCAAATTTGTGCTGCTAGTGGGTTTCTTCATAAATTTAACCTAGCCGTTTTATTTTAAGCGTTGATAGCAGTTTTACCGATTACTTTACTTGTATCTTGAATTTAAAGTTGGAATTGTTCTGATTTACCTAAGAAGAGATTTTCTGTATAAATAAAACTGTTCCAGCCAATCTTGTAAAATATCAATGTTATGTAGTAGTAACTAATTAAAGGACAAACTTGCTACAATATATATCTATCGCATAGTTAAAAGGACGCGTTTCTCTTATAAAACGGGCAGAAAATCGGTTGAAAACAAAGCAACGGAAAATTTTTACGCTACCTCACTTCCTTTGTCATTTGGGATATGTTCAAGGAATGTGTACCTTGAGATCCTTTCTCATCGTATTTATAGCCTATAGGCTTAAACAGCAGAAAACTAGATTAGAAAACGAATTTATTAGTTAGTACCCATATCATGCAATAAAATGGCGCATAAGCTATAACTTTTTTTATTCTTATCAAAATAAATTAAAGTTGATTTCACTATGTGTTGTTTTACGTTTAATTAAATTAATTAATACGTTTTAACTTAAGTTGTAAGTTAAAATCATGCATTGAGTAAATCAATTTCAAATTAAAACGTTGTTTTGTAATGCCTATCAAATTTCCATTTTTAAAGTAACTATACGGTTTATCGAAGACATTTTCCGATTTTGTAGCTAACGAGAAATTCGATAGGATAGTATCATATTGTCCTTATAATCCTTGAACTAGTTATGTGGTGTTTGGATGGAAGCTCCGCTATCAATCATTATAACCACGGTACACCTCCGTTACTTTTTTTCCAATTTGAATTTAATCTAAAAACGATATAAATTACATTTCCAAAGTATACGATTATAAAACGGTGTAATTATTAAACGAGCGGGTAGTAAATTACTGTAATGATTTATATCACACCTTTTGCGTAGGCAAAATGCAAGAACTAATTATTTATGTCTTCTTCGCTCTCGGACTTAGAAAATCTTTATACTTAATCTTGTAATGCGAACTTGTATTAAGCGTCGTTTAAAGATTTACACACTTCGTAAACCAAATTCTAACTCATTATTCCACTACATTTATATTTTAAAGCAGTAGCGTGCAGCGACTGAAATAAAAGCAAATACAAGCTTTGTTAATTTATCAACTGATGAAAATTTCATGTATAATACTTTTTTATCACATTAAAACGATATCTGTAGTTATTAAAGTAATTTATTATATCAATTGGGTGCTAAGATAATAAGAAAACGTTTATTTTTTGTACATTACATTTTACTGAAAGGTTAGCAAGTCGGTAACTTCCCCATTTTCACCTATTTCTAAACGGTTATATAAATTTTAACGTTAATGTTAATAAATGCTCTTTACTTGTCCACAATTGTCCACGTTTGATTGTGATTTATTGGACAACCCAAAAATTTCGTTCATAATCATTAGTCAAAAATGCTTGGAATTTCATAACAACTTTTTGTTATTTATTTACTTGTCATATATTCTTAAAATAGAAATCTTGGTAATTATATACGTGCTTTTTCGGAATCCTACGAATAGATTAAGATCTACCTTGGCGTTTATCCAGAAAAAGGAAGAATGAAAAAAATAATAAGTCCATCACTTCTAAGTGACATGGCAATAAATATTGTAAGATAAGGAGAAGGTTGTTCTTTGTACACTGTTTGTTACAAGGTTTAGTTTTACAAAATTTTGTTTATCGTTCCGTACAATGCTAATTTTTCTACACATAGTGCCAAGACTCATAGGTGCAATTACTATTTAAATATTACATGTACTCGTGGTGTTAGTTAATGCTAAAATAAACAGTTTAAACAGTTTGAAATGAAAAAACACACGACCATCCAACCTCTTTTTAATACGTTAATGACGAAAATAGGTAATGTTGCAGAAACAAAAACAGTTGTTTAAAACTTCATGTCAGACAGAGCTCAATAGATACCTAGATGCTAACTTAAAGGAAATTCCAATAATTGTAATTATTTACCCAACAGTTTACAATAGACCACATAAACTATATAACACACATATATATATATATATATATATATATATATATATATATATATATATATATATAATATATATATATATATATATATATATATATATATATATATATATATATGTATGTGTGTGTGTGTGTGTGTGTGTGTGTGTGTGTGTGTGTGTGTGTGTATGTGTGTGTATGTGTGTTGTGTGTGTATGGTCTTTAGGTTTTCGCGGCTGCTGTATGTACTACTGGTTTCTAGGGTGTTGATCCGCGTAGCTCTTCGGGTTTCCAAAAGACCGTCTGTTGCGAAACGACGTATCGGCAAAGTCTCATTTGCCATCCTATTGATAACTGTAGTTAGCAACAGTAACCAACCTAAGGATGGCAAATGAGACTTTGCCGAAACGTAGTTTTGCAACAAACGGTCTTTTGGAGACCAGAAGAGCTACACGGATCAACACCCGAGTAGTAGCAGTACACACACACGCGCGCACGCGCACGCGCACCCGCACGCGCACTCGCACTCGCACTAGCACGCGCACCCGCGCCCGCACCCGCGCCCGCGCCCGCGCCCGCGCACGCTCACGCGCACGCGCCCGCGCACGTGCCCGCGCCCGCGCACGCGCACTCGCACTCGCACGCACACGCGCACGCGCAGCGCACGCCCACACGCCACACGCCCACACACCCACACGCCACACACCACACACCACACACCACACACCACACACCCACACCACACACCACACACACACCCACACCCACCCACCACCCACACACCCACACACACCACACACACACACACACACACACACACACACACACACACACACCACAGCACCACACGCACGCACTCAGGCACGCACGCACGCACGCACGCGTGCACGCACGCACGTACTCACGCACGCACGCCCACGCACAGATAGATGATAAAAATTAACTAGTGTTTTCTTTTGTCATTTTTATCGCAACAATTTTAAATTTTAATTATTAATATTAAACGTTTCATAAAAATAATAATCTTTTTAATTAATAATAATAATTCTTTTATTTTCAATGGATATACCCAATTACATAGTAAAGGGCAAAATACAAATTGATTCAAGGATATACATAAAAATACAATAACACGTCGCGTTCGAAAATATCCTACGCAGCCGCTTTTATGAAACACAACGTGTAGCCATTTGCCGCAACATAATTATAGTGCGCCTATACTAAATTTAACCTCAAAACTGACATTTGACGTTTAATGTTGATGAGTAGAAAGAAAGGTGGCGCCGCTCCTATGAAACATGTCGCTGGTAACCATTTGCCGCAACACGTGTGGTAGTACACCAGTATTAAACATAACATAATTCTAGTGTTACTCATAATTGCCATAATTGTTAGAAACAACTTGTATAATAAATTAAATCTTGTTTCAATTTGCTTTTTGTTCTTTGCCTAATTTAGAGTAATTTGGGCATTCCTACACATTAAACGTCAAATTTCAATTATGAGGTTATATTTAGTATGGGCGCACTATCACATATGTTGCGGCAAATGGTGGCTAACATCATGTTTCATAAGAGCGGCTGTGTCAATGATTATTGATATCATTGCACTTATTATTTAACTGAATAATAACTAAATTGATCTTGTAACAGTACTGCCAATTAAAAACCCACCATCTTGCTCGTTAGTAGCCTCAATATCTTCCCATAAGTCACAATATGATTTACACAATGATTTTTGCTGCCTCCCAGTATTCACTGATGATATTTTTAATACATTTCGCATGTTTGCTCTTCTTTTCTGGTGGAACCTACAAGTTAACAGTATTATAATTACCAGGATTACACAAAACCATTTTACCTGAACTGCTTCCTTCCATATGCCCTGTACTTTTCTTGTTGACGTGTAATGTGTCACTGTTTGAAAGTAACAAGGTATTATCATCCCTAAAATTCAGAGTCGACATGGCGTTTTTTGCATCACAAACTACGACGTACCACAAAAAGGTTGTGAGAAGAACTATATAGTAATTTTCACAAGTCAGAGCAGTTGAGTCACTAATATTAATACTGTCAGAGGACGCAGATGTTGTCAAATTGTGAAAAATAACAATTTGACAACTGCAAAATCTCAGCTTCAGGGGTTATGTTTATTTTATCGCAGTAATAAAATTTAAGTTATGTTATGTCAAATGTTAAATGTCAGAAATGCTTGACAATACCGGACAGAATTACCAACCTAAATCATTTCTATCTGCATCCTCTCGTGCACAATAGGCGGATTCTAAAGGTGGCAATGAAACAAAGTTAGTTATGATGCAACTGCTCTGACTCGTGAAAATTGTTATATCAATTTTTCGCTTACTAGGAGCCACCACATGTAACGAACTCTACAATACGATAGTAAATGAGTCAAAAGTGGAGAATAATGCACGGCAATATTATAAATCTTCATTTTTCCTATTAATTCCATACGGTTTGATGAATTATCCGAATATTGTGGAAACGTACATTTATTTGATACCTCAATACACTAAATTCACACGATTTCTTCAGTTCCCAAACAGCGGTGAAAATGTTACTGGCTTAAAAAGATAAGGCGGTTGGAAATGTTCCACTGTTGAGAAATTTTACACGTAAGAATTCGTTGCAAATAAACTTGCTTGAATCGTTTGTTGCGTCAAAAAGTTGTTTACTTAGGGGTCATCGAAAACTCTATACTGAAATTTTTGCCGCAAAAACGATTGATTGTGAATCCATTTCCTTAAAACGCAAGCGCGAAAAACGGTGCACCTTGCACTAGAATTGTTGCAAGAACGAGTATTTGTGAATACTTTGCGTCTGAAAAAATGGTACAACTTACATTGAAATGGTAAAGGGGAATGAAACAACAGAAAGATCTATCCCACCTTTTCATTTTGTACATTATATATTTATTATTGTTTAAAAGCTTTGTAAATACTGATTGACGATCCTTTTACATCCTGGAACCGTTAAGATACATGCAAAAACAGTTACTCTCACTGGAATTTGCTATACATAATTAAATTAGATGCCTTTCATTTTCTTTTTTCCAAATAGAATAAAGATGGCTTCTTGGTATCCTCGAGAGTAGACATAAATTTCCAGTAGATGTAGTGCCATCACGGATAGCCTTTCAATGAGAAGGAAATTTTCGAGACCTACACCTTAATTTTACAATTAAGAGAAAAATGGCTAGATACAGTAGTTAATTTACCTTTATTTTAAATATTTAATTAACGAAGAATGTACCCTGCTATAAATAGATATATTGAACAATTTGATATTTTCTTTTGTTATAAGTCAATAAAAGGTTTATTCACTCATTTCACTTTACACTGCTTATGTATTTTAATAAATGGTTGAATTGAGAAAGGAAAATATGGTTTTGACGCATTTCTGTTTAAAATCTAAATGATATTTTTCATAAAAAGGAAAACGTGATGTAATTTAATTATAAAATAAGTTTAAAACTATAAATCCTACCGGAAAAATATCTAACCAAGATAGACCTTGCTCACTGGATTGCGATGTACACGTAGATATATTCCCTAGAGACGTTTCCTTGACTCTGAAATACGAATACCACAACAACTATTGGCAAACTGTAAATGGAAAAGAGGTAAATGTTGGCCTAGATAGGAAAGAGATCTATTGGGAATTTCAAGATACTTGATAGTGAAACTATTTTTGCCACCTGTTCTGCGCGTAATAATGAAAATATCTTAAAAATATGTATAATTAAAATCCATTAGACTACAAATGATATTAAATACCAATACTAAGTAAAGCGCACAATAATCAATCATTCTTTAATGTATGTATATAGCTTTCATTTGACATGTTATTATTCAAATTCTGAAAGGCATAATTACCCAGTTCAATATAATTCCTGAAATAGGTAAATATACTTACATCGAATTCAATGCAAGATTAAATAGTATTATTATTAAATCATTGAAACGTTATATAAAACCATTTTTAACTATAAATAAAAACGTAAATAAAAAAAATTAATACACTAATTAGTTATTACTCATTTTAAGATTTTTTTAAATGAAAACACTTACAATAGGAATACAATTCGACATTATTTTTCTAACATTCAAAACTAAATTTTCACAGAAAAATTGATTTCACGATATATTTTCATAATTATAAATATAAGTATATCTGCAATTGCTGTCGGAACGTATAAATGTTATAAAATTTACAGCATTTATATACACGATTTATACCCAAAATGTACGTATGTGCGTTGTTGCTGAATATTTGATCATGTATAGAATCACGTTTTTTCTTTTCTATTCGTATACAAACAAATTTACATAGGTACTTCGTTAGATGTTTGAATCTTTAATCGGAAATATATTACATAGTTTGATTCAAATAAAGTTGGGTATGACTCATTCTTAAAATTACACGAACTAAGGTTTAGGCGACGTAAGTCTTCATTAAATCAGCAAAGTATCTTTTAGTTAATATTTTTATCGGAAAATGTGTTCACATAAATTCCCATAAAATGTCAAAGAAGGTTGAAAATTATTGAATGTTTTGTATATTTTAAACTAGAAAAATTATCCATTATATCCACTTATTTTATTGATAGAGTCAAAAATATTTTGCTACGGCAGGGAATTGTTATAATTTAGGACATGGTTTGATTATAAATATATACCCTCATAATACATAACCTATATATTTGTAAGTAAACAAATACTTTTTTGTTTATCAAAAATGTAAATCATTTCACGTGGAAAAATAGATAAAAGTTTCAATTAGTTTGTTATTCTCAAGATTTACAACAACCATTCTAGAAGCATAATTATTGCTTTGTAATCGACATCATTCTTGTAGATACTTTACGATAACATAAATATCGATACATTTGTGATTAGGAAATTATAGATCTTTAAAATTTTAATTTAGCACATAGTTTAAATAGATTTCATATTGCTCCAAGTTGAATGATAAGCAATTTACATAAATCCACCTATTGTAGAATTAGCAATATGTTATGTAAACATTAGAATATTTATATTACATTGGAGTTAAAACATTTAAATTTAAAAAAAACTATACAGTATCTCTCTCGGAACTGGAATCTTTAACAGATATAATTAATGGTTGCACAATCTCAAAATGTTTTTCAATTTCCCACCATTCTAACATAGACATTTCGGTATGCTTAATGCATTTCTGCCAATATGTCCCATCAATTCGTTCCATCCATATTTCTTCAACAAGATCATCGTTAAATTTGGAATTATGTCTTCCTATATTTTTGTTGTAGTCTTCTTTGCAGTTTGGCCACACCAGTTTAGTTTAATGATATGGTGGTAGCCGTAATACTCTGTGTCCACACGTGTGCGCTATTTCATCTATTTCGTGCACGTTTGGTATCGCATTATCTGCAACTAATTGTGTATGCATGCATACATACATGCATGCGTACTTGCATGCATACATGCATGTATACATGCATGCATACATGCATACATACATGCATGCATACATGCATACGTACATGCATGCATACATGCATGCATACATACATGCATACATGCATGCATACATGCATGCATACATGCATGCATACATGCATGCATACATGCATGCATACATGCATGCATACATGCATGCATACATGCATACATGTATGCATACATGCATGCATACATGCATGCATACATGCATGCATACATGCATGCATACATGCATGCATACATGCATGACATGCATAGCATGCATCATACATGCATGCATACATGCATGCATACATGCATGCATACATGCATGCATACATGCATGAACAATATTGATGAGTATATCGAGAACTAATACATATCAGTAAATTATACATTTTTACCAAAGGCCACTTTCCATAAGGATTTAAAAACGCTGACAATTTCATTTGACATGTCTTGGTGAAACTTGTCAGACTCTATCTACAAATCTACTCATAGGATTGAAACGAAACTTTAGGATTGAAATCATTGTAATATGCTGTATTCGCAGATTTTAAAATCATATACCTTGACCGAGTCAATTTTTATCTACAAGGTGATGAAAAAAAGGAAAGGTTTTTCGATCTATTGTTATATTTAATATTTTGCAAAATTATTGAATCGACATGTATAATCTTAAGTAGTATCTAATCTGTCTAACTAAAGGATTGATGATTGGGGCAAAATTTATGAATTACCTTGTATAATATGTATTTATAACTATTTACTTAACCAACACAATATCATATCCAATGAAGAGTCTTTCACAGTAGCAATTATGTGGCTGTAATAAAACAAAATATTTTTTGTTTAAACTTCAATGTCAAAATGTGTATCACCCTATAAATAAGATTGAATGGTACCCTGTGTGTACAACTACATATCCTATAGAGATGTAAAAATCGCATTTGGAAGATAAAATGAACATCAGTAGTTTCAAACCAAAAATAATGAACATGCAAAGTAGGTATTTTGTATCTTTAACCAGGGCCGGCCCCAGGGCAGGGCGATCCGGGCGGCCGCCCGGAGCGCAAAGCTCTAGGGGCGCCAAAATCATCAAGGAAGGCGTTGCCTTCCTTGTCCTAACTTCGTTAGGGGTCGGGCGTCTAGCGGCGCCCCTAGGCTCGCTTCGCGAGCAATCGAAACAACTTTAAAATGGCTTTTATCCGTCACTAATTAAATAAAAAGTGAACGAAATATTTAACTATAGAGAACTCATTTAATCTTAACGTAAGCGTAAGGTAAACCGTGGATGTGGAAGAACGAGGTATGTTTTATTCTAAAAGTGCAGATGCATGTTTTTGTAATAAAACACGTACATAAATTAAACAGATTATAAAGGTATTACGTGTATTCACCTCCAAACTTTTAAATTTAAGAACCGTTCTTAATTACGCTAAACACCTTATTTTCATAATTTTGGATGAATTAATTTCAATTCGGTTTCGATGCAGATTTAATTTTACCTTTTATAAATAGGAATTTGTTATCGATTTCGAGTACTAAAAAGGAACGTGCAGGTGTTAGTTTTGTAACGTGACACGTACCGAGATAAACAAACGAAATAAATTGATAAAAGAAATAAGTTACAAGCTTTTTAAAATGCACTAAAACGTAAAAAATAAAAGTTATTACTTTTATCAATCATCATTTTATTTCTAAGCACATTATAAATTTAATATATGTATTTAAGCATTAAGACAAAATCTAGTTGAGTTCAATTCATCATGACCAAACCACTCAACTATCGCTTTTCAAGAATTTACAAGTTTTCGGTCCCTGCTCTGGCATTGGCAACACTTACAATACAGGAATCTACAAGTCTGTACCAATTTTGAAACCAACCGAAACAAGATGTCACAGGAGTTTTTAACTGCATATATAAGGGAAGTTGACTTAAAACAATGCGTTATTTGCTACTAGACTTCGGCCGGTGCGAAATAAAATAGTTTTTTTTTTATTATTGTTCAAAAAGTTTTAAAAAAGTGCTTGTGCAATTGCAAATTGTCCAGTGTGAGTGCGTTTGTCTTTTGTGAAGGTAAGTTTTTTAATTTTCATTTTCAAAGTAGTACTAGAATTAGTAGTCCCAGGGTGATACATTTTTTGGGAAAATTTTCAATCTTCATTCAATTTAGAAACTTTTATGTCTATGGTTTTATTTACGACAAATGTACCGTTTTCGAGATAAATGCTGAAAACTGTTCAAAAACATGGTCATTTTACGCTGTTTTTCTACTATTATTTTAATTTTCTATAGGTATACTGTTAAATGTGTCTCAAAAACCGCACATTTGTCCTAAATAACACTGGAAACATAAAAGTTTCTAAATTGAATTAGGATTTTATTTTTCGAATTATTAGGGGTTAGAAGCGTTGCAGTAAGCAAGGGGCATCACCCTGTGGGTATTGTCATCGGTTAAATTGCTCTTAATATTGAGTTTTAGTTGCCTTGCCTAAAATGTATACCAAATTCCAATTTATTATACAGGGTGTCCATCTATAAACTGACACATTTTAACTGCTTATAACTCGAAAACGATAAATGGTATCGATGTGCGGTTTTCACAGAACTTCATCATTTTTTTAAAATTTTTTTTTGACAGTGTTGCCAAGTTTTAAAATTTACCTGAAATAGGAGAAACAAAATTGACGATTTTCAAAGGCCGATTTCGCAAAAGCTTTAATGGGACACTCTGTATTTTTATAATTTACATCAAAGCCTATTTACTCTCCTTTACGAAAATGTTGTTAGTTTGCTTAATTTTTTTTTAATATACATGTTATACGGATTGATAATTGGTTTCAGAAACCAAAATGTCTGATGCTAAGAAAAAACCCTCTGGAAGCCAATTTAAAAAGCGGAGATTGAACAAGCAAACACAGCTTCAAAAACAGTCAGGTGCCCTGCAGAACTTTTTGAAAGAGGGTAGTCTCAACGCTCCCACTACCGATCAACATTTAAACAACGCCCAGCACATGCACCTGGATACTGACTTTCCCGATATGAATCCCCCTTTGGACGCAAACGTCAGCATTGCTGAGCTAGTTAATTCACCTCAAACGAGTTTGTTGAATAGTGATGCAGTTCCGTGCAGTTCAAAATAAAAACTGCAAGTTGTGCAGACCTCAGAAAAACATTTAGAAGAGACTACAGTCCCAATTATCTCTTCTGACCCAGGATTATGGCCCGAAATCATGCGCGAAGCAGATAGAGTTTTTTTGGTTAAACGTGGTCCAGCTGCACCTTTGTATAATTTTGATTTTCCTTATGATGATCAACATAGAAGATTCTCACCAAAATATTACAAGAAAGCACTTAAAAATGGAGAACAAGTTTTAAGAGAATGGATGGTATATTCCTTATTTCAAAACGTCTTGTATTGTTTTCCATGTCGACTTTTGCTGCCCCATCTAGCACTAGCGCTCTTGGCCATCGAGGATTTAAAGACTGGAAGCATTTAGGAGACTCTTTAGCACATCATGAAAATGGTAAAACGCATATTGATTGTTTAAAATCATGGCTTGAATTAAAGCAACGGTTGAAAATGGGTAAAACAATAGATGCAGTTTCTCAGAGGCTCATTGATTCTGAGATAAATCACTGGTCCGAAGTTCTTTTACGCATTATATCAGTCGTTAGAATGCTAGGTGAGAGATCTCTAGCTTTTCGAGGAACAACAGATAAACTCTATGAACACAATAATGGAAACTTTTGAAGTTCATTCAGTTATTGGCTGAGTTTGATCCAAAATGGAGGAACACGTTCGCAGGGTTCTTAATAAAGAAGAAATCAAAGCTACATATCTAGGAAAAACTATACAAAATGAAATAATTGATTTGTTGCATGACAATATAAAGCGCCACATCATTGAACAAGTTCAAAAGGCCAAGTATTATTCTGTGATTCTCGACTGTACTCCCGATGCAAGTAAAGTCGAACAGATGACATTTATGGCAAGATATGTTTCCATAGAAGAATCAGAGTCTGAAGTTCAAGTGATAATCAATGAAAACTTTTGGGTTTTCTACCCATTGAGAGATCAAAAGCTGCGGAATTATCGGAGGTTTTAGTAGAAGAGCTAGAGAAAAATGAGCTTAAAGTAGAGAACATGCGCGGTCAAGGGTACGACAATGGTTCCAATATGAGAGGAGAAAAATCAGGAGTACAAACAAGAATCAGAAATATAAACCCCAGAGCATTTTATGTTCCATGCAGCAGTCATTCGCTAAACTTGGTTGTAAACGATATGGCAAAATCCTCGTTTGAGGCTGCAAACTTCTTCAATATTGTTCAAAAGTTATATACATTTTTGCTTCGTCAACTTTTCGTTGGGCAATATTACTTAAATATATTGATAGTTATACCCTAAAACCATTAAGTGATACGCGATGGGAAAGTCGAGTAGACTCATTAAAAGCTCTGCGATTTCAAATTGGACCAATTTACGATGCTTTGTACAGTATTTATGAAGATCCAGAAATCGATAATATGATTAGAGACGAGGCTAGCGGATTATTAAATAATTTGAAGCAGTTCAAATTTATATGCTCTATTGTGATTTGGTACAAAATTTTGAGTCGCATTAATCCCATCAGCAAACTTTTGCAAACCGTACATTTTGATATATCACAAGCTATTGATACGCTTAACAACTGTAAACTCTTCTTTGAAAATCTGAGATCAGATGAAGCTTTTGAAAGCATCATTTTAGAAGCAACCGAGCTTGCTTCAGAGGTGGACGTGGAAGCTAATTTCGAAGCCACCACACCACGTCATCGTATCAGAAACAAAACACGAAACGTTTTGTATGAGGGCCCGGATGAACCCGTTCAAGACCTCAAACAAAAATATAAAATAGAACTTTTCTTTCACACTGTAGATCAAGCAATAAATGCCTTGGAAACCAGATATAATTTGCTAAATACTCACAGTAATTATTTCAGCTTTTTGTATAATATTTTTGGTTTAAAAGACATGCGCAGAAATGAGCTACTGGCTTATTGCAAAGATTTGGAAGTAGTTTTAACTGATGGAAATTCAAGCGATCTTAACGCCCTGGAACTGGCCGATGAAATAAGCATTGTTTCGTCATTATTAACAAAAAAGGAAACCCCCGTTGAAGTCCTCAAGTTTATCGCTACACTTAAACTTGCACCAAACCTCAGTATAGCATTAAGAATCCTACTT
This sequence comes from Vesta saturnalis, assembly GCA_036346205.1. NCBI lineage: Eukaryota > Metazoa > Arthropoda > Insecta > Coleoptera > Lampyridae > Vesta > Vesta saturnalis. The sequence continues at coordinate 838,144 of JARFJB010002439.1, read as the reverse complement.
ACATTGCCAGTCACTGTGGCTTCAGGGGGAAAGAAGCTTTTCAAAACTAAAAATAATAAAAAATTATCTCAGAACGATGCAGACGCAAAATCGTCTCAATGGATTGGCAATGATAGCTATAGAACACCAAATTAGTGACAAATTAGACTTGAAATCACTGGTTCGTGAGTTTGCCGAAAGAAAAGTTAGAAAAAAGGCATTCTAAATACTTTGGTTAGTTAGCATTCATTTATATTATAGGATATTAGTAAGCATTAGTTCATTTTAATTTTTGTTATTTTATTTTACCTTAGTGGTAAATTGCTTATCTGTTACATACCTGTTACCTAATGATCGAGTTTTCAATAAAATGTTTTTTTTTATTTAATTTTTTTCAACGTTTTCTTGACTTTATGTTATGGGAGCATGCGATTTACTTTAATAAACGGAGAGGGGGGCGCCAAATTCAAGTTTTGCCCGGAGCGCCAAAATGTCTAGGGCCGGCCCTGCTTTAACACCCTGTATTTCTAAGACTAGCCATAGAATGGCTTTGTGCCTATGAACTATATTGATGAGTATGACAAGAACTAATACATATAAAAAAATTAGACATATTAATCGAAGGCCACTTTCCATAAAAAATGGTCCTTATTGTACTAGTAAAGCAATGCAGTCTTTCTACTTTGTGTATTGAGTAACGTAATTCACATAATTTAACACACTTGAAGAAAAAACTAATTTATCCTTCAACCAGCTTCTTCATGATAACAGCACCCTGTGAGAGTATTGTTTAAAATCTTACACATTATACGGTACGAAATAAAAAAAAACAAGGTAACATATATGTGTTATCCTTCAAATTGCACTACAACTGCACCTTTAAATAAGTACTCACTTTGGTTTTAATTACATATGAGTTTCCATTTGTCTGGGTAAAACCACTTAATATACACGAAATAAATGCTTTGTAAAACTTTTAGTGTTGTTAAGCACATTACATGTTATACACTTTATTTAAATCTCAGGAAGCAATTTAGATACTTTAAAAACCTGTTGCACAGATATTAAAGATAATAAATTTTGATTTTTCTTTCAAGTGATAGCTTGTACACCTTAAGTATTTCGGTTTAACCCTAATGTATGATAATGTTTTATGCTAATGGTTTCTGTACAATCTATGTTCCGCTTAATTATTGTATCCTACAAAAAGGCTTAATGGCACAAAAACCAGACAGTATCCGTTTTGTGCGTAACGAGTTTTGAATGTGTAGTTACCCTGTTATTTTATGAACACCTAGTTTACTAGCAATCAAATTTATTTATTTAACTTATTTAAATATTCCATCTTGCGTATTATGATTAAATCTCGAAAAGAATAATGTATAATTTAATCTTTTTCTTTTGTTGTAGAGTCCTAATGTTTGCAGTTAAATTGCCTCTTTTAAAACATTTAAAAATAATAACTGATGTTTATCATAACATTTGAGTGTAATGTTATTGAAGATATAAATGAGAAGAAATATGTTAACATTCACATTGTTTCTGCTTGGTTTGCCAATCATTTTGATTCAAGACGTCTCATTTTTCTTTCTTTTTTGCCTTCTATTTTTTAAGTATTATGTCTCAAAGAGCGGAATCGGATATTTCACAAGAGTCAGTATATAGCTGTGTCTTAAATAAATAAATAAATCTAATTGAAATCTGAAATAAGGACGTGGGCACTGAATTTGTGTTATTAATGACGAGATCTAGTGTTCCCGTTGAGAAATTGGTATTGCAAACAACAGTATAGTTATAGTATACAGTTATAGACACAAATTTGTACACAAACATTTTTTTTATATTACTTCATTGTAATAAATCGAAACACCACGAGGTCACTGCCATAGTAATCTAACAATCGTACCTGCTAGGCACAGCGTAGGCCGTTACAATCTAAATATATGAAAAACGCCGTAACTTCTTATTAAAGTTGTTTTAATTGCTAAAATAATTATTACTTGAGAGCCACCCTTTGTAATAATTGGTTAGTTATGAAGTTAGCACAGTAAATAGAGAACCCGGCGCTCACCTTTTAGGTAGACTTTGGCTGCTTCGACTCCATTCCGATTAATATCCGAAATGTAAAGCTAACAAGAAAGTCTCGGTACGTTAAAACCGCTTCCAATCTCTTTAATTTTTTGAAAAATTAATAAATGAGCTTTCGTAACACTTTCTGTTGATAAAGTTCAAGATTGGGAACATTAAAATTAAAGTTAGCTGTTGCAGTTTGTGTTTGGTTCACCTCCAAACATGTTGAAAGAATCACATATATGTTTATGTAAAAACAAACAAATAATATGCATATTACAGCAGAAAAGGACTTAGTTTCGAAAGAAAACGTCCTTATTTTGCTCAACATGGTCAAAACCGCGATATGTAGCAAAAGAAATTGCATTCAAAAATCACTATTATCAAAGTAAAAAGTGTAATCACCTGACTTTAAACTTTATATTTCGAAAACCATTAGGCTAATTTTATAAAACTTGCATCATAATCTATAGTGATTGTAATTTGATATTTTTTGTTACATTTAGCTAAGTACTAGACAACGCACCATTTTTCACCACTCTTCGCGCAAAACCAAACTTTATCAATTAGTAATTAAAACACTAATTAATGGATTGCCTTCATTTTAAGGTATATGCCAATACACCTATACTTAGAGGTTGATGCTGATTTCATCACTTTCTATTATTTAAAAACCGTGTAGTAGAGGAAAAGTGCCAAGCTTGTTAACTCCCTTATTGTAAACGTTATACGCAATATTTTTACAGGACCAGTAAATACGGAAAGATCGACTTTTTCTTAATGTATATAATTGCTAACCAAGGGATAGAATTAAATGTTTCGTTGGACAAGGATCGTCTAAGTGTACGCGGAGGTAACAGAGGAAGAGAATTCAACGCGTAGCCTTGTGTCACCTCTACTGAGAAATCGCAATAAGGTGCGGCAAAATGGTTTCATGTATAAATGCATACATTTTTAAGTAGGAACGTAATATTAAAGTTGTATTAAAAGACGAAATTTCTACATCTCAAAAACTATTTTTTTCAAATTACATAATAAATACATTTATATACAATCAGCGTTATCTTCTTTGCCGTCCTCCTCAATGTCCTGAAC